>AP025057.1:19087632-19221518 GCA_036186865.1 Eustoma russellianum
TATATATATATATATATATATGTATGTATATGTCAAATTAAATTTACGTTATTGCCGCTGCCATTATTTCCAATATACGTTGGGTTTTTTTATTTAAATGTAGAACATGTTGGTGTTAATTGTGTGGGCCGATTGATTACAAATTTCTACATATGTATGCCTATATGCAGTTTTGTGTCATTTAAATATACGCATGTGTATGCTGTTAAACGGTTAATTGAGGTGGGGGATTTGCACAGTGGCCGACACCCAATTTTATATGATAATAGGAAAGTAGATTTGAAAAGTATATGCAGGTGTATTTATCTTATTTTGTTTGTTTTCTTTCTCTTTAACGTATGTGAATGCATGTGTATTATTTATCTATATTTGTTACTTGTTCTTTACGTGTGTGAGTGCATGTATATATTGCATAGGAAATGAAAGTTTTGCTAACGGGCCGAAAGTTGTGCTATTCATGTGTATAGATATAATGTCTATAATATAAATTATTAGTCATGAAGGTTATTTTATGTGCTCAAGTTATGTGAATTGGAAAGTGATTTTGGTGAAAATTTATGTGTATGGCCGAATGGAAAAATGGGCTGGAGGTGAAACGCAAAAGTATAAGTGCGTATATGTTCATGTATGGACACGTATACTTATACGTAGGAGATAAATTAGAATTGAAACGGTAATAAAATGATAAATGAAAAGGTGTTAAAAGTTGCACTTGTCAACTTCCTGGATTAAGTGTGGAAGTTAAAGTTTTTGTACTTTTCCAAAGCAACCATCCAAGGCCTTTAGGAAGAAAGGAAGGATTTGCCTAACACCAAGCATAGAGGTCAGCGGGGTTGGGAAGAAGAGATTTTCGCGTAGGAAGTTAATTCGTCAAAAAGGTAGGTGCCTCTTCCCCCTCAAACGGGTATGATTCATGCATGCTTTGATGGTATACTAATGTGTTTTGTGGTTTTTATTTGTTTAAGTTGTAAATTTTGTTTCGTTGTTTTTATGTGTTTAAGTTGTAGATTTTGTTTCGTTGTTTTTATGTGTTTAAGTTGTTAATTTTATATATGTTGGGAAGCATGAGATATATTGTTTATGGCTATGTGTGTGCATGTGTGTGTATAGTGTTCGCATGGCTTAATGTGTATATGTGACATTTGAATATATATATATATTATTAAATTATATTAGAGGCTGAATAATTGAGTGGGGATTTTGTTTGTGGTTGTATGATGCATAACAGTAGTGTGGTTTTCTTGCATTCATGGCATGTGCATTTGCATGAGGTATACTGCGTCTATAGGGCGTGGGTACCGGGATGATATACTGTGTCTATAGGGCATGGGTGTTATGAGACAGACCGCGTCTATAGGGCGGAGGTGTCCAAACGGCAAGTGGTGGCTAGAGACCACGACGCTGGATTTAGGACCCGAGACATGCATTGCACGGTAGAGGTTTGGACATATCGCCTGACATGATTCTCGTTGCGTGTGACACGTTGGTTGAGCATGCATCACGTACTTGCGCATTTTATGTGGAGTGCTTTACTTACTGCATTTACTTTATCTTATGCATGTTATCTTATATTTATGTGCTACGTGGTTATCTTATATTTATGTGCTATGTGGTTGTATCATTTCGGTATGCATGTTTTGTATTGGTTTGAGGCGGGCATCTACTGGGAGATTTTCTGTCACTCACCCCTACTTCCCAGGTGAGCCGGATGAGGACTACGAGTATATCTTCATTGAGGACGGGACAGACATAGCAGAGTGGGCTGGTTGATAGCTGCATCCAGGTTACGAGTGGGCTCTCCAGCTGTTTGTGTTTACTTATACTTTGGGGATTTTTCACAGACTTCTTTATTACTTTTATTATCAGAATTTTTATTCAGTAACGTAATGACGATTATTGGAGTTTAATTTAAGTTATGATTTATGTTTCCGCGAGAAAAATTTCTACGTCATTTCTGACATGTAAGAGATTGATTCGACGCCTTGTATTCTCCTTAGTGAGATACGGCGGATACACTGTTCTCGATGCTAGGGCTCGGGAGCGTGGCACTACAGGTTCACCATCCATTATCCTTGAAGCAGTAGCTGATTATGATCTTTGGATATGGCATGCTTATTTTGGAATGCGTGGCACAAATAATGATATAAATGTGTTGAAATCTTCGTATTTGTTCTCCAATTTGGCTCAAGATATTGCTCCTCCTGCCTTCTACTATATTCAAGGGAAAGAATATAATATGAGATATTATTTAGCTGATGGAATATATCCAAAATGGGCAACTCTTGTACAAACTATTCATGAGCCACGTGGTCCAAAGAAAAAGTATTTCGCTATGATGCAAGAATCATGTGGAAAAAATGTGGACAGGCGTTTGGCTTTCTACAATCAAGATTTGCAATCATCAAAGGTCCCGTACACTTTTTGGCGAAAAGAGGTGTTACATGATATCATGGAAACTTGCATTATCATGCATAACATGATAGTAGAGGATGAAAGAGATCTGAATGCACCAATTGTAGAAACGATGGAAGTGCCACCTCCAATTGTTGAGGGCATTGAAGATGAAAATGCCTGCTTCAAAAGATTTTTATATCTCTTTAATCAAATCAAGAATAAAGAAGCTCATTTTGCTCTACGCAATGCAGTGATAGAGCACTTATGAGAGGAATATACTAATTACGAAGGGTCTTGAACTTTAGTATTTCATATGTTATTTAGTAATTTCATGTTTTTCATATGTTTGTTTGTGCAATAAAACACCTATGAGAGGAATATACTAATTCCGAAGGGTCTTGAATTTTAGTATTTCATATGTTATTTAATAATTTCATGTTTTTCATATGTTTGTTTGTGCAATAAAAGCTAAATAAAACGCACTTGTGTTTTTAATCGTACACACTTCAGTTTATAATTTTTATATTAAACTTTATTTTAAACGTAAAGATATTACATTATATAAAAATAACATAAACTATTTAAATAAAATTAATAATTATTAAATTATTAAGTATAAATAATTTCATAAGTTATTCACAAATTAATTAAAGTCTTTGTATAAATGTCTTAATAATGAATTAAATATAGAATGCTGGAATAATCTTTGAGGATATTCTTATTTGGTGCAGAATTTGGTGTTTTGAGTTAGAGCAGAATTTACTGTAGCAAATCCAAAAATGTGATTTTTGGGTAAAATATGATGTTTTAAATTGGAGATGACCTAAGGTGGTGAATGGTGGGCAGATGACGGAGGAGGGAGAGAGGTGACAACCGGCAATCACAGGTCATCAACAGGTCACCTGGTATTTAATGAGACTTTTCTTAGAAGGTTTGATAAAATCTTATTATTTCTGGAATCCACATGGTAATAGTTACTTGGTACTTCATAAAATCTTATTATATAACTTATATATGTGTTCTAGTTTTACCATTAGCTCTTCCAAGTATCCAGGCCTGCAATTCAACCATTTCATAGATGCATTGATCATGGTATACCAACTAAATGAAGCATACTAAGGGGCAGAAAAACCGAAATTTTCTTCACTAAATTTCTCTGAAAACAAGATGCTTTATCTACGTCTAAAAAGACTACAAACCAGCATGTTTCCCTTTTTAATTTAATATAATCAACTTTTTTATGCAGTCAATTTAGTGCATAGTTAACACCCCTCATTCTGACTAAAATTTACAATAAAGTACGTAAGCATAGGAAGAGGAAAGCAGGATTTTCAGGCTTGTATTCCAGATACTTTGCACATAATCGATATCAAAATGACTAAATTCAAACAGCCTTTAAACTCCAAATGAGCACCATCATCATGCTTTATATTTTATGTATTACAATTGTTTTCAAAATTGGAATTATAGCGAACCGTCTCGAGCCTTGTTACTCGAAACAACTCACCCCCTGTATTTCCCTAAAGAAAATACAAGGCGTTGATACAATCAATTCTGCCAGCATAATAACGTAAACCAATGTCAGCAGAAGTCATAGAAATTAAAACCTCGAAATAATAGGTAATTCTGATTCAATACAGTCAAACGTAGATAATAAATACTAACACTCAAAATACATAAGGTCAAATCCACAAACTATGTCTCAACTAAGTCTTCGAAAGCCTCATCTCAGTATTCCCACTCTTGGTCATTGTCAACGTACACTAGGTTAAAATCCTGGAGATCTACAAAAATAATTGATAACTTAGTATGAGCGACATACATCGCCCAACAAGTAACCTACTTATATTTACCATGAGATCACACACGGAGAAGCAAGTGTAATAAAATAAATAAATAATGAAATAGAAATAGCATGCTTCTCTTTGCAAATAAAGTTTACATTTTTACCCTTCTGAACAATCAAGCAACTAAAACATACGCAACTTAGTCATCGCACACAAGTGCTAGCACAATCAAAAATCCGTAATGCAGCTTTTAAAACAATGCAATGCAACGATATGATATCAATTTTGATTCCATTTCCAATTTCCATTTTCAATATCTACTTCCGATATCCATATCTGATGTCCATTTCTGATATCCATATCCGATATCTTTTTCGATGTCTATATGTGATATCTATTTCTCCCTGATGCAATGCAATGACCATTGCTCTTACCTTACAAATGACTTATATTGCAAGATTTGTGGACTTGGTTCTCCAATGGTCGTATGTGTCCAGGCGGCCTATCTCTTCATAGTCATATGTGCCTGGACGGTCCAATTGACGGTCATATGTGTCCGAACAATCTATCTCATCTCATAGTCATGTATACTCGGGTGACCCGTTTGTTAGGAAATAATCCAACTCTGCAACATATTTCCTTTGTAAGGGTGACTTTTCAAAACATGCATTTTCAAAAACATTTCCGATTTATTGATAACAATTCTCGTTTATCACTTCGATTTTTCATTTCAAATCCGATTTAACTTTTCCACGATTCATGCGATTATCATCCACGTATAAGTATACCCAACGTATATGCCCGCGTCCATACATGTGCATATACGCACTTATACTTATTCGTATCGCTCTCGACCCATTTTTCCCCTACCCCCTACCCAACTCACCTCACCCCTAACCCACTAACCTCTCGGCCTCCCGTACTGCCCTCAGCCCAGTACCCCACCCCCTCAAATCCTTCGGCCCAGTCCCCTATGATGCAAGAGGACATGCGATCACTCTTCCACATTCAACCTTCTTCTTCACAATAGGGAATGACACAAAGAAGAACCATTCTCCTTGCTTCCTTTGGATAGAAAAACGGCTGATTGGAGCAAAGTACCAACGCTACCGAATAGTTGTTGATAGACAAACCAACAAGACTCTCCTAGACAATATCTGTAGCTATGACAAACACCTTCAATTTGCTTATTCTTGAAGACGATTAACCCTTATTTTTAATGCAAAATCAAGAAAACAAGTTTAGAGAGAAGAAATCGAAAATATATTGATTGGAATTGTGTGTTACAATCGGTCATGCAGCCCCTCTATTTATAGTTGCAATTTGTCAATCTAAAAGAGTCCTAGATATACCAAAATTTATCTTAAAAACCTATCAAAAATCTAAATAATAACAATCTATAATGAAAGATGATGTTTATAATTAGATAAGTTATAATCTAGTCTTCAAATTGGATGATCATGTTGATTTTTTTGTTGCCTCCTTGTTCAGCCAATTCCTAGATAGCCTTGGTGGGTTGGTTGACTCAATCTTAAAGTTGTGATATGCTTAGAAGAAGTTGGTTGAATTTGAGATTGGATTGCCTTCAAGTTTTGAACCAAATTTATCTTCACTTTGACACATCTTTGGCCGGCTCCTTGATGATGATTTGATGATATGTTTGTCCTCATCATGTTGAAGAGTTGGCCTCCAAATAACCTCTCAAAAATTAATGTTGTTGGGAAGAAAGGTTAGGACAAATATTCCTCAAGACAAATATTTCTATGACAAACATTCTTTATGACACATTCTCTAGGACAAACATTCTTTAGAACAACATTCTCTTGGGACAAACATTCTCTTGAACATTCTTCTTTGTCTTCCAAGGTATCACCATTTCTTTTATATCCTTTTTGACTTGGGTTTTCGCATGCATCAACTCTCATAGGTTTAATTGGATAGGTATGATATAGTCCTAGTTTGATAGGGAAAATACATTTTTGTTTGACTCTATCCTAATTCCTTTTTCTTTTCCTATTCTAATTAGAATAACATCTAGGGTTTTATGGTGTTTTATTTTATTTATATATTATTATTTTTCTTCTTTACCCCTCTTGTACACAGGGTATAACAGGAATTCTGTCGTATTTAAAATTCTTTAAACAGACAGCAAGAAAACTATGTCTTTTTAATTTAAAAAACACACGGGGAGGTTTATTATGTGTGTCTGCTATATATTACCTAATGAATTATATAGTTTTATGCTTGAACATCAATTTTTTGCAGTAAATCTCAATTGAATGACAGAAATAGAGGTAAAAATCAAGAAAAAAAAATGAGAGCAGAGAATTAGAGAAGCTATAAAAAAAGAGAACAATGGTGAGAATAGCAACAACAACAATAACAACATTACACCATTACCTTAGAGGCTCCGGCCTATGGCGGGATATGGGGGTCGGATGTACTAAATTATACTCATGTGTTAAAAACACACAGAGGTTATTTCCCGATGACCCATAATGAAAATTGCATCAAGCTGTGTCGATTAGCTGCTACTTCACAATATTAGAAGCGCAACCAATTTAGTGAATCATTTTGCTTTATTCCGTCGTATTCTAAAGATAAAGAAGAGTATATTTTTGACTCCGTTGGAAATGAAAGCTAACAAAGGTGAGAATAGAATTCCCTTAAATACTACGTGTTGTGTAGGCTTTGTTATGCATAAACATACGCAACCTTACCAATAGTGGCCTTAAATATAATCTCTACCGACATAAATATATGTATTTTTTTTTTGCAAGAAAAGGTATGTTTTATTGTGCCTCACTTATGGCGGAGGAAAACCTTATTACAGTGTTTGTCAATGAATGTATAATAATAGTATAACGAACTTATAATTTGAAGTCTCCAATCATATATGATATGCCGCATTAAAACCTTGCCAAGTAAAACCACCCTTGTGGATAAAACCTTGGCGAAGGGAAAAGCGTACATATTTATATGATTGAAGTAAGTACATGAGCATAAGAAAGATATCCGTAGAATGGCTGTAGCTTGCAGAAGGGTAGCGTAATGCAATCTATGCTTGATCTGCGCAAGTATGTTCCTCCGGTGTTGATGTTGCGACCAAGATTCCATGCACAAACAGAAAGGAAAGTTGTGAGAAACAGCAGCAGTATAATGCGATTTGATGCAAAAATTCGTGATGAAAAAGTTACCCTGGTTACCCAAATCCGCTGATATGGGTAACGAGAATTTATGCCACGTTAGCTGTGCAACAAGTGTAATGCAATAGAGATATGTCGCAATGAAAATGAGGCGTACCCGCGTTGCCCATATCTTATAATATGGGCAACAATACTGATCAAGAGCTGTATCCATGTCGAATATGTGGGATGTTTTCAGTATGATAACTTGCACGTACTAGCGGCGGTAGTGAAGCTACTGTTGTGAAAATTGTGAGACATTGATGAAATTGACCATGTTGAGCTAGAAAATGAGCTGGTTGATTTGCCTCTCTAGGTGTGTATGTTATCTCAGATCTGGTCAAGTGCAATAGAGCTCGGAATAAGGAAGCATGCTGATGACTTGGGTTATGAATCATTGAAAGGACTCCCAGCGCATCTACTTCAATATCCATTGGTCCCCACTGTGCTGCAAAATATAAATAACTGAAATAGGCTACTTGAAACTCCGCCATGGCTGGTGAAGATAGTGGAAGATGAAACGCGATCGCCCCTAAGAATGTGCCATTGCTGTCACGTAAGATTGCTCCTGCTACTGCTGAGTGTCTTCCACGTGCCGCATCCATGTTCAACTTCAACCTACTCGGTGGAGGGTGATTCCATTTTACAATCCTGTATCTAGGAATGCTGAGGTGCGGACTCAAGCCTAGATCTATTAAGCCACGGTCTGAGTGAGCGAATTTTTTCCCTCTTTGGGCTGACGTCCAATCATATATTCCCCGTCGTATGCTTTCCATCACTATGCGTTTTCTCCAATGTCCCTCCCCATACATGATCGATGTATAGCACTTCCATAATTCCCAAACAATGTAAGTGGGTGCAACTATTCGTAATATACCCTTAAGTGTGTTTCCTGTGGTTGACATCCACCATTGCATGAGCTGTTGCTGTATTGTTCGAACAGTATTGCATGGGCCATCCAAATAAGCAGCGTATAGTTTCCAAATATCTCTGATTTCTGAACAATCCAAGAATATATGATCCACTGTAATTTGTGCTACAAGGCAGAAAGGACATTGAGTTGGATGAATGTAAACAAACTTCTGGAGATTCGCAGGAAGGGGAATTGCATTTTGATAGAGACGCCATAGGAATAGTCGAATGTTTGGAGGGATGTGCTTGTTCCATATATATTTGTATGAAAGGCGAGAATTCCTCACATGACGGAACTGATCATATGCGGTTCGAATAGTGTATTGATCTACATCCATATGATGAAGACAAATCGGGTGCACTCTACATATTCGCTTCCAAACTGGGGAGTCAGTGATCCGTATATCGTAAGAATTGCGGTTGGCATAACGTGCATGAAAGAATTTGCTCCACAAAGATTTGTTTTGTTGATATTTCCACCATAATCTGCAAGAGTAAGCGGACTGAAGATCTTCTAACTTCCTTAGACCAAGGCCGCCCTCATCTGTTGGTCCGAAGAGTAGCTCACTTGATACCCAAGAGTGTCTAGCTTGTGCAGATGTACTTCCCCAAAAGAATTTGACCATCCATCTTGTAATAGTGCGAATTAGGCTCTGAGGCAACTTACATGCAGATATTATACGTAATGGAATTGAGGCCAAGACATGTTTGATCAATATCAAGCGTCCGGAGTGATTGAGGAATTTGTTTTGCCACATTGATAATTTCGCTTGAATTGACGAGAGAAGGCTAGAAAAATGCGATGCTCTTTCTTTGCCTCTGTGCAACTGGACTCCTAAATATTTTATTGGCAAAGATACTGCTGTCATGTGTAGCCTTTGCTCCATTCTGCTAATCTGTGCTTGTGATAAATATGCTGCTGGCACAAAGCGGCTCTTTTGAAAATTTACTGCTTGACCCGATGTCGCTTGATATAGTTCCAGGAATTTTCTAAATTTAACCAAATTGTGTAACCCGCCATTGATGAACACTAAAAGGTCATCCGCAAATGCCAAATGGGAGATTGTTTTGGCTCTGCCTGCTGTAAAAGGCATTATGGCACCCCGTGCGATTAAGTTGTTAAGACCCCTTGAAAAAGCCTCTGAAGCTAGAATGAATAATGTGGGTGACAATGAGTTTCCTTGCTTGACCCCTCTAGATGGCTTAAAAAATCCAGCAGGCACTCCGTTGATCAAGATTGAGATGTACGTACCTTTGAGATGATTAAATATAAGATTGATGAACATGTCTGAGAAGCCAAATTTTGCTAGCAGTTTGGCAAGAAATGTCCAATTGACTCTATCGAATGCCTTCATCATGTCTAGCTTGATTATTGCATTTGATCCTCGTATTTTCGCGTGCTCCAAGTGGACCATTTTGCGAGCCATAACAATCTGGTCAGACACGTCTCTTCCCTTCACAAAACCCGCTTGTTCTTCTGTAATGAGCTTTTGCAAAAGAGGTTGAATGCGAGTTGCAATAATGCGTGTTGCCAATTTAGATATGAAGTTTGCTAGACTGATGGGTCTGTAATCAGAAAATATGCGTGGTGTAGGTGTCTTTGGCAGCAATATAATTAGTGTACTTCCCATTGCCTTTGGCGTAGGGAGTCCAAGAAAGAACTCCTGCGTGGCTTTGTGAACATCCATTCGAACTATGTCCCAGCAAGCACGAAAAACATAACCATTATATCCATCTGGGCCAGGCGCGCTTTTTGGATCAAGTGACCATACTGCCTCCTTTACCTCTGCCTGTGTTGGCATAACTGTTAACTGTTGATTCGCAGTTACAAGTTGTGGAATATACTGCAGAATGGTGTCATCCTCAGATATTGGTTCCGCTGCAAATAGTTGCTTATAGTATGATTCTGCTGCCTGCTGAATTCCTTGCTGTGTGTCAATAACTGAACCATTCGCATCATATATTTTTGTGATGGTCTGCCGTGTATGTCTATCCCTTATTATGTTGTGAAAAAGGAGGTGTTTGCATCTCCTTCTGCTATCCATTTCTGTCGTGCTTTCTGAGACCAAAACAAGAGTGTTTTATGCTCCGCTAATTTGTATTGAGCCTGTACTGCATGATATTTCGTGCGGGTTTCTGGGGAAGGTTGAGCATCAAAAGCTTCTTCACTGTGTTTAAGTTCCTGCTCCAGATGATATAGATGATCAAAAATATTTCCAAACACAGTGATGTTCCATTCTTGTAAGTCCTTTTTCAGTTTTTGTAGCTTATTATACAACCCACGCATTCCTCCTGTTGTGGGATACGAATCCCACGTTGCCTTCACAAATGCGTGAAATTCCTTGTGCTCTACCCACATATTTTGAAAGCGAAAAGATTTTGGTCGCATGAATGATGTTAGATTAGATCGCAAGAGCAGTGGCGCGTGATCGGATGTTAAACGTGGAAGATGTTTAACACGCAAATTAGGGAACAGACTGTTATATGATTCTGAACAAAGCATACGATCCAACCTCCTTCGAACTATTCCAAGGCCACGACCACTTGTCCAGGTATAAGTTGATCCTTCATATGGTAAATCTATTAATTCACAAGACGCAACACAGTCGCTAAAGTCCTCCAACGAAGACATAGATGGGGTAGAGAGTCCATCGTGCTCCGCTACTGATAAAAACGTGTTAAAGTCTCCCCCAATTAGCCATGGCTCATGATTAGTATTATGGTGATGCTGTAATGAATGCCATAGTCTGCGGCGATCAGTTACGGTATGCATTCCATAGATTGGTGTGAACCAAAAGACAACCTCTGTGCCCACCACCTGAAATTTAAAGTGAGAGCACTGTTCGTCATACATTGTACATAAGTGTCTGAGCGAATCACTTGTCCAAAATATCCAAATTTTTCCTCTGCAAATTGCTTCAGCATGTGTAAATTTCAGTTTTCTTTGAGTTTGTGTCAAATGCGCAGATTCTTTCTTTGGCTCGATTATCACTAATAACTGCAGTTTATATGTTTTTACAAGCTTGCGAATGCGAACCAAGGAGTTCGCAATTCCCCTCACATTCCATATGAGACAATTCATTGAGACGAGGAGGAGGATAAGTTTGAAGATCTGGTTAGCCGCTCTGTAGCTTGAGTGTATGTGCTTAACATTTCTTGTTTCGTACGACGTCGTCTGGAAATAGGCATAGGATCCTCAATTTCCTGCAGCAGCTGATCTGTGGTCTTAGTAAAAGAGTCAGAGTTATCCAAGCCATGTAAAACATCATCTACGTCAATTGTTGGGGCGTTGTGCAGTGCGTGAGTTTGCCTGTCTGCCCGAGGGGGGACATCTGCTGGAATTGTAAGAGGAGTCTGAGCGTTTTCTGGGGGCTTATCAGTATGATGTATGTATACCTATGAATCAGAGTTTGTGGCATCCAGAACATCGTCACCTTCTTCCTGAATGCTATCTAAGGATGCGCCAACCTTTGTCAAGTCTTGTTTGTCAGATAATAAGGATAAAAGAGTATTATCGTTTTGTGCAGTATTTGGAGTATGCGGATGTTCCACATTTGTTGGATGAATATCCTGTAGTATAGGAGTATCAATTGGCAGGGTAGGAATTTCCTCATGGACACCATCAATCGGAGTATCATCATTGTCCTCATCAACAAGCAGCGTGTGTGCAGATTTATTTTTCTTTGGAGTCCATCTTTTGGCTTTTGCCTTCACTGTATTTGATATAGGAGCTGCGTGTCTTTCTGTCTCTTGCAGATTCTCATCTAACGGCTTGCAAGATTTGGCTTCATGTCCTAGAGTGCGGCAGGTAGTGCAGAATAACGGTATATTTTCATAGTCTGCTGTCGGGTATATTTCATGATCTCCGCCTTGAATATGCAACCGGACTAGTAACGTCTTGGAGATATCTACTTCAATACACAATCTCACTACTGATGGCCGCACTTCATTAGATGTAGCAGAATCCATTCTTAACGGCAATCCAATCATATGAGCTATATCCCACAAGGATGATTTATTTTGCAAGTATAATGGAATACCCCGAATGGATACCCAAATCGGAACTATTGGTTTATCAATCTTGGGATCAAAATCCGGCGTCCATTTTGTCACCCTCATAACATATCCATTAACGGTCCATGAACGACGTAAGAAGCATCGATGATAATCTTCCGGGTGTTGGAATGTGAGTATAACATGTTGATCATCCAATAAACCTAGTTTGAGAGTCATTTTAAATCCAATTCTTTCCTTGCAGGCTGCTAAGTGTTTCATATTGGGACGGCCATGCCAAAAAGAACCAACCAAAGTATATTTGAATGGTAATGAGTATCGATCTACTTCCTCTTTTGTGAATGTTATAGAGGGCATACCTTTATATCGCGAAATAGGCCTGATTGTTGCGGCGGTCTCCATATGAGTCGGAGCCAATGCTTCTGCAAAAGTTTTCTTGATCAATGGAGTATCCGACATTATCGCAGCAATGCACGCAGTGTGAAAATTTGAAGTAACAGTGAGCCGAGAAGGAATGCAGTCACCACAAAAAAATGTTGTTTTGCGACAGACAAATTTCGTTGCAATTTCGTCGCTAACGGAATATAGCGACGAAATTGCGACGAAATTTGTAGGTCGTTATACGGCTTGTCGCAAAGTGATTTTCGTCGGTGCAGCGTCGTTATATTGCGACGAGAGAAGGCTCGTCGGCGGTTCGTCGCAAAATTGCGACGAAAATCTGTCAGGTCTGCGACCTGTTATTTCCGTCGTCGTTTCGTCGGTATATCTTTTGTCGTTGCTATTTTAAAATTTTTGATTTTTTTATGCCCGGTCTGCGACATTTTTGTTTCATCGCAGGTTCGTCGCTATTATTTAAATTAATACTAAATATTAAATATTAAATATTTATAATTTATTAATAATATCAATATATTATTAATTAAATAGTTTTTATTTTTATTTAATTTTTATAATATATTTTATTTTGTATATAAAATCATTTTTACGAATATTATACAGAAATACGATATTTGCGTATTGAAGTTCGTATAATTAAACAACACAAACGAAATGGAATCCGTATAAATGTCAGATAAAATATAAAAGAACAAAGAATATGTCAATACAATAAATGAAATAGTCAATACGAAAAATCAAAAAATGAAATACTATGCAGAGGAAGTTGGAGGGGGATCATGCGGAGAAGGGTGACCATCATGAGGGCGAGGCTGAGGCTGCGAGGAGCTGGAAATGAAAGAGATGAGGATCTACGATAGCTGCGAGATTTGCTGGTTCGTCTCCTGCTGAAGCGCCTGCATCGTATTCTGCTGCGCCTGCTGAAGCGCCTGCTGAACCGACTGCTGCAGCGCCTGCTGGGTCTGAGTGAGCTGCGACCGCAGTACCTGTACACTCTCCTCATGCTGCGCCCTGATGGTCTCCATCTCATGCTGCAGCGCCGCATGATCTGCGTCCAGGCACGAAATATCCTCTGGCGTCACAGAAGGCGCGGAGGCGCTGGCCTCGGAGGAAGCACCTGGATGTAGAACTTCGGGGAAGAATCGCGGCGCTGCTGATCCAACCCCGTACAACTCTCTCTTCTTCTTATTCTGAGGGTCGATGGTCCGAACCGCATCCCAATAAGCACGGTTCTTGTCGGCCTCTTCTCCCCTCTCTGCGAGTAATCTGTTGTACTCGTCCTGAAATGAGAATAAGAATTGTTAGGGTTTAGGGTTTAGAAATAAAACAAACTAAGGAAAAAAATGATATCGTAGTCTATTTACACTGATGTCGCGGGCCTTCGCCGTGATCCAGTCCTCCGTCCCGTCGGAGGCTTTCTTCCGATGGGTCTTGTAGAACAGATCGTAGGAGGCCGGCCACTCCCCCGTCTCCGCGTGCTGAAAGAATGAAATAAAATATGTTAGTGAATCCAGAATTTTAAAAATTTGGGCATGACCTATTCGTTTATCGGAGGTATCCCGGCCTTAAAGCCCTCTCCCAAGTCAAATCAAAAATAAAAAGAAAAAGGCAAATGAACATATATACTACTTACATTAACCATATACGAATACCAAAAAAACAACAGCGGAACATAAGAAAGCAATGAATCTAAATAATCCACTTAAGTCAATGAATCTAAATAATCCACTTAAGTCAATGAATCAAAATAATCCATTGAAATCAATGAATCTAAATAATCCAATATTAAAATACTTACCATAGCACGCATCGTGGTGGCGTGGGCAACCGAACCACCTGAGTGTGTGGCAGGTGCTGGGGCCTGTAGATTGCCGCCGCGCCGGTTCGCCGCGTTTCGGGCGCTGCGGGCTTGGTTAGCAGGGTCCATCCACCCTTCTGTCCACCCCGCCCAGGTGGCCTCGGATACGTAGGGAGGCCTCGCAGAAATGGGGTCACGCTCCCACTTGGTCTTGTGTGAGTTGACGAAGTCCCTGTAGCGTTTGGCGACCCTCTGGCGCCATACCTGCTCTACGTCATGGGCGATGTCGGCTGGCCAGCTGTACGCCTTCTGCAATTATTATACGGAGGAAAAATAAAAATGTGGTTAGAAAAGTAATGATCGATTACGCATGAAAAAGTTAAATTCATCAAATTTGATTACCTGAAACTCATTCCAGTAGAACCTACGTGTCTGCGGGGTGACACGGGACCAGGCATATCCAGCAGGGTCCTGCCTCAGGTGGAAGGACCGAGTGATGCAACCGGAAATCTGGCCCGAGTCCGATGCAAACCTGAAAGAGGTGAAGTTGTTAGGTAAGAATAACTTGTGAAATATATTTGAAAACGTGTTAAAAAAATAAATCATTACTTACCTATGAGTATCATGTGACCAAGGAAGGGCACGACGCCCTGGTATGACACCCTCGTCCGATGCCGCATCAGACGCCGGATGATGTGCTGAACCGATGGGTGTGGGTGGCGTCGTAGATATGGGTGGTGCAGACCTATCGGCAGACCCTAAAAGGTCCGTGTCCGCAGCCAGAGCGGCGGTCGACACCGAACCAAGCAGCTCATGCTGAGAAACGAACAGATCGAACTCTCCTGAGAGTGCCTGTCTGGCTGGTGGGTAGGTGGATCGAGTAGGTAAACCCTCACTAGCCATCAGATCTGCAAGGGTGAAAAATTTAAAAGGCACATTCAACAAGTTTAGGGTTGGTTGGCCGAACAAATAAGATGTCCGAAAAATGACAAGTGTTTACATACATTTAATGCAAGATATTAATAATTTTGAAAATTTCGGCATGACTTATTCGTTTATCGGAGGTTTTCCGGCCTTAATGGCCTCTCCAAAGACAAATCTAAATCCAAACAACATGACATGATTAAGCAAACTACATAATCAAACTTCATCATCAAATTATACTTCAAAGTATACATCACTTGAACTTGATACTTAAAGCATAAATATGCATCACCTCTAAACAAATTACACTTCAAAATATACATCAACTCTACATCCTTATGATACATCACTTGTAACATGAATTATGCATAAAAGCTACTTAATACATCACTTGTAACATAAAATAGGCATAAAAATTGAGAATTTAAGAGCATTAGGGGCTGCCTTTGAACATACCTTAGCCACATGATCACCAACATACTTGATTCATATGTCGTCGGACATGGAAACCCAACCCCGCACCACCCAGCCACCACTGCCCCCCCAACCACCAATGCCCTGCCCACAGCCACCCCCGCCCACAGCCCAACCCCGCCCACAGCCCACCCCCGCCCACAGCCCACCCCCGCCCACAGCCACCCCCCGCCCACAGCCCACCCCCGCCCACAGCCACCCCTGCCCATAGCCCACCCCCGCCCACAGCCAATCCTGTCACCCCCGCCCACAGCCACCCCCGCCCATATGCCACCCCCAACCACCAATGCCCTGCCCATAGCCACCCCCGCCACAGCCAGGCACCCCCGCCCACAGCCACCCCCGCCCACAGCCACTCCTAACCCACAGCCCTCCCCATAGTCCCCAAACCACCACCAACACCCACAACCCAAACCCAAAACAATGAATTCAATCTATAACTAATTAAAATCATTAAAAACGAAATAGGAAGAAAAACTAACCGGGGAAGGAGGTCACCGGAGAACGGCGGAAATGGGGAAGTCACTGGAGAACGGCGGAGAAGACGCGGGGAGGGAGGGAGATTTCGCGGGGAGGTGGGGGAGAATTCGCAGGGGAGGGAAATGGGCGGAGGAGGAAATGGGGAAGAAGAAGGGGGATTTCAGGTTTAATTTCGAAAGTTTGCGACGAAATAGCGACGAACTCCCGTCGCTATTTCTTGTGTCGTCGCTATTTCTTGTGTCGTTGTTATTTCAAATTTGCGACGACACTTTTCGTCGGTAAATCGTCGGCACTCTTCAGTATTGTAAAAAAAATAATACAAAATATAAAGTACTTACAGACACACATTATGTATATACATGTGTATAAGTACATCAACACATACACACTTTCACATAAAGAGGTACATAAAAATTTTGACTAACGTCAATCTTCATTTTCATCCGCATCCTCATACACATCTTCATTTTCATCTTCATTTTCATCTTCATCTACATGCTCGTGTGAATATCGTGAGGACACCGGATCTGGAAATGCCGTTGTCGTTCCGGGGAACATCTCTGCACCTCGACGGGACATCTGGCTCGAAGTAATGAGACACGAAGGTCGAGGCTTCCTCCGTCATGTAGGCATTGCACATCGAGGCCTCGACTTTCGCCTTGTTCCTGATGTTCAGCTTCAAATGCCTGAGATATCTGTTCATATAGTGAATACTCCAACGTCACATGATGAAACAAATTGGTAAGCATGCTCGCGCTTAGAAACATAAGAACACCACGTAATAAATAAGAGTACCTTTTGAACGGATACATCCACCTGTACTGAACAGGAGCACCAACGCGTGCCTCGTATGGTAGATGAACCGGCAGGTGTTCCATTGAATCAAAGAAGGCCGGAGGGAATACAGTTTCCAGCTTGCATATGATCACTGGGATTTTGCCCTCCAGCCTTGACATATCATCCGCCCTGAGTCTCGTGGATTAAGACATCTGAAGAACAGACTCATCTCGGTAAGTGCTTCCCATACATTGGTTGGAAGCAGCTCGCGGAATGCAATGGGCATCAACCATTACATGAACACGTGACAGTCGTGGCTCTTCATCCCGTGCAAACCGCGGTTATTCACGTCGATGTTCTTCGACAGGTTCGAAACATGGTCGTCAGGAAATCTAGCCATCCCCAGCCACGCTAACAACGCACTGACCTGCTCCGCAGTCAGCGTGTACGAGGACTTCGGCATGTAGATGTGCCAATGGGATGCAGCTCCGGTCGCATTTTGAGGTCGCGCATATCAAGTCGTGCCTTCAATTTGTCTTTCGTTTTTCCAGGCACATTCAGCACTGTATTGAAGATGTTGTCAAACACGTTCTTCTCAATGTGCATGACATCCAGGTTGTGTCGGATCAACATGATGCACTTGTCTTTATCCTCGTTGATGCCCCAGTATATGATGCACCCCTCCGAACAACAATCGATCTTCTGAACCGGCAGTCCTAACGCCTGCAGCTGTTTTTTCGTCGAATAAAAACTGTCGACCATCGTGTTCCCTTCGGGAAGAGATTCCCTCATCAGCTGACACATCCCATCGTACAATCTATTCGGATGACGAACAGTGAACGGCTCCTCTCCGCTCTTCTTTTAGATTTTTTTTCCAGTTTTTTCCTTATGTATTTTGTAATTATTTATTCTCTATTAATGAAGTTTTTTTTCCCAATCATCGCTTTCGTTTTCTTAATTTAAACACGTGTTTAATCCCTTACGAATCTCGACGACGCTAAAATACAGACGATGCTAAAATACAAATGAAATGTAAATCAAAAAAATTTGGGACGACTAATTCACCGACTATATACCGACGAAACTTAACACAACGACGAGAACCTAATAACCGCCGAATTTATTATCGGTGTTTGAATTTAGCGACGCTTTACTGACGAAATAGCGACGCACGACGTATCTTCACACCATACGATGAGTTTCGTCGCTATAGGCGTCGCTAAGGCGTCGCTATGCAGTGTCCGCACAGTGCCCGATGGTTACAACGTACGATGAATTTACGTCGCTAAGTCGTCGCTAATTCGTCGCTTTTTCAAACGAAGTGTCACGCCCGCACATCTTCCGGTGTTGAGTACCGGGAAAAAAAATCATCGCGGAGTCGTCGCTATGTCGTCGCTATTTTTACTATATATATGACCCCACAGCCTTCTGTTTCACATAAACAAAATTATAAAACTTCCTAAACAAAATACAAAGTATGCCCCGTCGTTATATAAGAACCCCAAGGCATGGAGGGGCAAACAGTGCACCTCCACAACGGCCTCCTCCTCAACCACAATGGCCTCCTCCTCAGCCACAACCCCAAGAAATGCCGGAACCGCATATCAACTACAGTACCCTTATAGCAAACATGCAGCAGCAGTCGAGGCAACTGCACATCGTGAACAGAAGGCTGCGCAAGTTGAAAGTCAGATATTACAATCTGAAGCGCCTCCTCAAAGAGTTCGCGGAGAATGTGGCGGCCACTCTTTCTTCCGATGACGAAGAGTGAACGGCCCCTCTCCGCTTCTCTTTTAGATTTCTTTTTTTAATTTTTCGTCATTATAATGTAAATTTTTATTTCTAAATGAATAAAATTTTTTCCCAATCACCGCTTTCTTTTTTCTTAATTCATACACGTGTTTAATCCTCGACGAATCTGCGACGACACAGCGACGAATCGGAATACGAACGAAAAGTAAAACAAAACATTTGCGACACGCGGGTTTCATCGACAAAAAACCGACGATACACAACGCCGGGAACCTACTAACCGACGAATTTATTTCCTTGTTTATCTGTGTTTATGTTTCTGGAATTTTAGCGACACATTAGCGACGATATCGCGACGAAACGCTACAAACTAAATAGCGACGAACAAAAGACACAGAATAGCGACGAACCACTGATAAAACACCGATGAAATTGTAACGAAAGGATTAACCTGACTACTTTTTTGTTAGTGACAATGCATTTCATCGTAGTTTCGTCGAAATTAATGAAGAAAATGCGTGTATCGCAATTTCGTCGCAAAATACCGACGAAACACCGACATACCTTGTTTCGTCGGTGATTTTTTTGTCGCAAATCAAAATTCTTTTTGTGGTGTATATATATATATGTATATATACATGTGTATATGCACATGTCCATCTACATATTTACATATATATACACACACATATATATAAATATATGCATATGTGTATGCAAATGTATACATATGCCTATACATATGTGTATACATATATGCATATACATGTATACATGTATATATATACGTCTGTACATATACACATATGCATATATACATATGTGTAATCACATGTATATACATACATGCACATGTATGTATGTGTATATATATATACACACATATATACATATATACATAATACATGTATATCACATGTATATACATACATGCACATGTATGTATGTGTATATATATACACACATACATACATATATACATAAATACATACATGTATATATGTATATATACATAAGTATATACACATACATACATGTCAGCAAAATAATGCCGCAATCTACTCCGAGACAAAGTTGACGAAATATCAAAGAATCTATGTCTACCTTTTGATTCAAATGGTTCAATTGACTATACAGAGGTGACATAATCAAATGTGAAAAGCACGAAAAAGAGTTAATTTGTTAGGCTAGATGAAGCATGACATCTTTTTCTATGGAGATGTAATGATGGAAAACATAGCTCAGTTCAAACTTAGGTTAGATGAAACATGACATCTTTTTCTATGGAGGTGTAATGATGGAAAACATAGCTCAGTTGAAAACTGACGAATTCAAGAATGTGGAGCCGACATCTTCCGTCCCCAAAGGTAAAGAAAAGAGATCATTAGAAAGAGAATATAATATAAAGTAGCTATAACCCTTTGAGAATGAGCCTCATCCAAGATAAAGAAAAGAGAAAATCAGAGAAAGATAGTATGTGAAGTGTCACAACCCTTTAAAAACGAGCCCCACGCAAGGCAAAAAAAATAGAATATCCGAGACAGAAAGAAATATGAAGCAACCACAACTTTTTGAAAACGAGTCTCATCCTATCCGAGATAGAAAAAAATGTGAAGCAACCATAGCTAAAACGAACCTAATTTTAGGATGAGGTTCGATTTCAAAAGGTTTTGATCATTTCATATTTTATTCTCTCTCTTATCTTCTCTTTTATTTACCTTTTGGGTCAGATGATATCAACTCTATTTTCTTGAATTCATTGGTTGCTAACTAGTCTATATTTTCCGGCTAGAGCACCTTACATCTGTTGGAAAAGTACGTTAAAGTACTTTACTGTGTGCTCCAAATTTATATAAAAAATATATGAGGTTGTTTGTGTTAGTGTATGTGCCCTAGGCCATGATTTGGATATTTATGTTATGCATTTATTATTAATAAAAGAGGTTTTATTATCATTATTGTTGGTTAGTATGTTACACAATTTTGATATATGTCCCTGATTCATTATTGTTATGGAGATAAAATAATTTATAATCAGTATGAGTATTGATTTGATAATCATGAGATACTTGTTAGAGAACAGTGTATTAGATAGACCCATCATGAGATTGCTACATGGATTAGCGTCATAAGTAAATCTTATGATAGTCATGTTTTAGTCCTTTGACTTGAGATTGTCATAGTTTCCAACATAAGGACTATTATATTTTGACATGATCAAACGTTATCCGTAACTGGATAATAATAAAGGTCATGATTGAATGTGATAGAAATTATGTAGAGGATATTGAACAATCAAGATAGAATTTGTCCCTCTCTTTTGAGAGAGATATCTTTGGGCCCCTCGATTAGTGAGACTGTGAAATGCATGGCCGTGCTCAAATGAATTGATAGTGTGATCAATATCATTTGTTTTATCAGTCTACTTAGAGATCGAGTAATCATATGTTTGAACTATATAAGTATGACGCTGACCATGACTTATGTTCAAACTAGATATCGTGTGAAAAAGGGATTAATGCATGTACTATTATTAGGCTAGTTGGACTTTACTCGTATTAATTGGGTAGTTGTAATGCCTTGCTAGAGGCCAATTACGACTTGTTGGTTTAATAGAGATTTAATCAACTGTCAATTAATATGGGCCTATCGGGTCACACACAAGAATGCGTAAGGCTGAGATTAATAATATTAATAATATTAATATTGGATATTAATTATTATTATTATTATTATTATTATTATTATTATTATTATTATTATTATTATTATTATCGTTTTTAATATTAATAATATTAATATTGGATATTAATTATTATTATTATTATTATTATTATTATTATTATTATTATTATTATTTTCGTTTTTTTGTGATTATATATATATGTATTATCGGATAATAACGAGAGAATCCATATCTGATATGGATTTTGAATATCCTGATAGAATCCGTATCTGATATGGAATTTGATTGGCATCAACTAATCCGATTAGGACTCGGATTTTGATGTCTACGTATGTGTATATATATTTGTGTATCTCGTATACACTACACACGAAAAATACACAGAATCATCAAAGAAACTCTAGAGCCGTTTTTGTGAAAAACGAGTTCTTCAGCCGCGCCGTTTGAAGAGTTAGCACTCCGGACGGAAGCGTTCGTATGGATACCGACAGAGGGTGATCGTATTTTCGCACCTGCTTCATCTGTGTAATTCGGATCTACAAAGGTAATTTTCGAGTTTCTTTCATCGAATTAAACGAACAACATGGATCCTTGGTAGGAAATCGGAGATCAAGTTTTTGTTTTCCGCTGTGCGTTTTGCAGTGATCTCGGTTGATTTCCTAACAGTTTGGGAGATTGATGTGATGTTTGGAGCAAATACAAGAAGAGAGGAAAGCATGACGACGCCAAGTTATCTCTAGATGCGGTAATTAAACACCTACGCATCGAAGAGAATAACAGGCTGGAGGATGAGTCTCACCATGAAGAAGGAGACAAAGCCAACGTTGTGGAGCACGCTGCGAAGAAACCCAAGTTCCACAACAACAATGGTGGCTTTAGCGGTGGACCAAAAGGTAAGAAGGTTGCTATGCAGGCTGAGAACAAGATGAAGGGAGTTTGCTGGGTGTGCGGGAAGCCAGGACACCAAGAAGTCAACTGCAGGAAGCGCAAGGGCCAGCCGAGCAACCAGGCAAATCTAGTGGAGGCTAAGGGAGCAGCAGACGACGTCATCGCAGTGGTCGTCTTAACGGAGGTAAACCTTGTTGGTGGCACTACGGAATGAGTTGTAGACACAGGTGCTACCAGGAATATTGCTACCAGTAAAGACCTATTTTATGAATACAAGGAAATAGGCAATGATGAACAAGTTTTCTTGGGAGATGCACATAGTATCCAAGTCCTCGGAAAGGGTAAGGTGCTTCTCAAGTTGACTTCTAAGAAGAAACTGGAATTGAGCAATGTGTTGCATGTTGCTGCCATGCGTAGGAACTTGATCTCCGGAGTGTTGCTGAACAATGCCAACATTAAACTTGTTTTAGAGTCTGATAAACTAGTCTTGTCTAGAAATGGTGAATTCGTTGGTATAGGTTTTTGTAATGGAGGTCTTCTTGTACTTGATGCTATTTGCTGTAATAATAGAGATGCATCTAGTTCTGCTTACTTGGTTGAATCTCTTGATATGTGCATGCTAGACTAGAACAAGCAAACATAGGAGTAATAAAGAAACTCAAGAACATGCATATGATTTCTTGTGATGATGATAACTTTAACAAGTGTGAGCATTGTGTTGAAGCAAAACATCATAAGAAACCATTTAAGAAAGTTGATAGAGTCTCACATAAACTTGGTCTGATTCACAGTGACTTAGGTGATTTTAAAAATCACATGAGTAAAGGTGGTAAAAGGTATTATGTTACCTTTATCGATGACTACTCTAGATATACGAAGGTATATTTATTAAGTCACAAGGGTGAGGCCGAGTCTAAGTTCATAAGTTATAAAAATGAGATTGAAAATCAACTAGACTTAAAGATCAAAAGGCTTAGGACTGATAGAGGTGGCGAATACTGTACAGATTCGTTGCAAAAGTTTTCTGAAGAGAACGACATTATTCATGAAGTTACACCTCCTTATTCGCCTCAGTCTAACCGAGTAGGCGAAAAGAAGAATAGAACATTGAAAAATATGATGAATGCCATGTTGGTTAGTTCAGGATTACCGGACATTTGTGGGGGGCGGGACAATCTTGACTACTTGTCACATTTTGAATAGGTTACCTCATAAGAAGTTAGATGAGACTCCTTATGAGTTGTGGAAAGGCTATGCTCCCAACCTAAATTACTTGAAAGTGTGGGGGTGTCTAGCTAAAGTTGGCATTCCTGATTTCAAGAAGAGTAAAATCGGATCTAAGACAAGAGATTGTGTATTCATCGGGTATGCTCAAAATAGTGCAGCATATAGATTCATGGCTATAGATAATGGTTCTATATTGGAATCTAAAGATGCTGAATTCTTTGAGCATATATTCCCTATGAATAGGCAATCCAATGTTGTCTGTAAATTTGAGATAGGCGAGTCGAATAAGTCCTTCGTTGAACAAGAGGCTGACAAACCTAGGAGAAGTAAGAGACAAAGAACAGAAAAGTCATTTGGAAATGACTTTATAACAGCATTCATTTTAGAAGATAATCCCAAAACATATGGAGATGCGATTAGGCCGATAGATTCCAAGTTTTGGAAGGAAGCCATAGATAGTGAGCTTGAGTCTATACTAAGTAATAATACCTGGAATTGGTAGACTTGCCTAGAGGGTGTAAACCTATCAGTTGTAAGTGGGTCTTTAGAAAGAAACTAAAGGCGGATGGAACAATTGATAAGTTTAAAGCTAGGCTTGTCGCAAAATGGTTTACTCAATAAGAAGGTGTAGACTTCTTTGACACTTATTCACCGGTTGCTAGGATCACTACTATTAGAGTTCTAGTAGCACTTGACTCCATTCACAAGCTAGTTATTCACCAAATGGATGTGAAAACAACATTTTTAAATGGAGACTTAGAAGAGGAGACTTATATGAAACAACCGAAAGGTATGATAGTTAAGGGTCAAGAACACAAAGTGTGTAGGCTTAAGAAGTCCTTGTATGGTCTTAAGCAAGCACCTAAACAATGGCACGAGAAGTTTGATAGTGCATTAGCGTCTAGTGGTTACATAGTAAATGAAAGTGACCGTTGTGTGTACAGTAAGTTTAATGATTGTGATGGTGTCATTATTTGTCTTTATGTTGATGATATGTTAATATTTGGAACCAACATAAATGTTGTTAATGATACAAAATCATTTTTATCTTCTGTGTTTGATATGAAAGACATGGGGAAGGCAGACTTAATACTTGGTCTTAAGCTAGTGGAAAAATGTGAGGGTTATTTGCTTTCTCAAGAACATTATGTGGAGAAAATGTTGATAAAGTTTAATCACTACGATGTAAAACCAGTAAGTACGCCTTATGACTCACATGTTACTTTGACTAAAAACAAATTCGAGAGTGTGTCGCAAGGTGAATATGCTAGGATAATTGGTAGTGTAATGTATTTGATGAATTGCACTAGGCCCGACATTGCATATTCTGTGAATAGGCTTGCACGATACGCTCATAATCCAAATGAGAGTCATTGGTGTGCATTAAGATGTTTATTGAAATATCTTAAAGGAACAATAAATTTAGGATTCATGTTTACTGGATCACCCGCTGGTTTAGAAGGCTATTGTGATGCCAATTGGGTGACTGACAATGATTAGATAAACTCCACTAGTGGATATGTATTTACATTGGGTGGTGGAGCTATCTCGTGGAAGTCGTGTAAACAAACATATAGTGCTAAATCTACTATGGAATCTGAATTTATTGCTTTAGAGTTAGCAAGTACAGAAGCTGAGTGGTTAAGGAATTTACTTGTTGACATTCCTTTATGGTCTAAACCTATGCCTTCTGTATCTATTCATTGTGATTCACAAGTTGTAATCGCACGTGCAAGGAACAAAATATACAATGGGAAAAACCGGCACATCCGCTTAAGGCACAACATCGTGCGAGATTTGATCAGTTCTGGGATGGTTAACTTGGAATATGTAAGAACCAAGTTTAACCTTGCTGACTCCTTAACTAAAGGACTAAACAAGAAGTTAGTCTATGAAACATCGAGGGAGATGGGACTTTTTCCATCTGTAGAGAGCTCTTCGTGACGGAAACCCAACCCACTATTAGTAAAGATCCTACAAACGGGGTTCAATGTGGTAAGAACAAGTCATGAAAGAATTCTATGTTGCACTATCTAAGTGTTCCTCCCTATGGTGTTGTTGTCGATAGTGCTCACTGTAATGACTTAAGGGTGAGATTTTAAGAATCTCTTAATGCAAAATTCATAGCCATAATGTTGGTGGTGTGAACAGTGCACACTTGATGAATTTCATATATATTGTTAGTGTATATGCCCTAGGCCATGATTTGGATATTTATGTTATGCATTTATTATTAGAAGAGGTTTTATTATCATTATTGTTGGTTAGTATGTTACACAATTTTGATATATGTCCCTGATTCATTATTGTTATAGAGATAAAATAATTTATAATCAGTATGAGTATTGATTTGATAATCATGAGATGATTATGTGTATGGTGATACGAATCAATCTCATAGATACCTATTAGAGAACAGTGTATTGGATAGACCCATCATGAGATTACTACATGGATTAGCGTCATAAGTAAATCTCGTGATAGTCATGTTTTAATCCTTTGACTTGAGATTGTCATAGTTTCCAACATAAGGACTATTATATTTTGACATGATCAAACGTTATTCGTAACTGGATAATAATAAAGGTCATGATTGAATGTTATAGAAATTATGCAGAGGATATTGAACAATCAAGATAGAATTTGTCCCTCTCTTTTGAGAGAGATATCTTTGGGCCCCTCGATTAGTGAGACTGTGAAATGATGGCCGTGCTCAAATGAATTGATAGTGTGATCAATATCATTTGTTTTATCAGTCTACTTAGAGATCGAGTAATCATATGTTTGAACAATATAAGTATGACGCTGACCATGACTTATGTTCAAAGTAGATATCATGTGACAAAGGGATTAATGCATGTGCTATTATTAGGCTAGTTGGACTTTACTCCTATTAATTGGGTAGTCGTAATGTCTTGCTAGAGACCAATTATGACTTGTTGATTTAATAGAGATTTAATCAACTGCCAATTAATATGGGCCTATCGGGTCACACACAAGAATGCGTATGGCTGAGATTAATAATATTAATAATATTAATATCGGATATTAATTATTATTATTATTATCATTATCATTTTTAATATTAATAATATTACTATTGGATATTAATTATTATTATTATTAATTTCGTTTTTTTGTATATATATTTATATCATCGGATAATAACAGAGAATCCATATCTGATATGGATTTTGATTGGTTTTATCTAATCCTAACAGAATCCGTATCTGGTACGGATTATGATAGACGTTAATAAATCCGATCTGGAATCGGATTTTGATATTTATATATATGTATGTAGCTTGGCGTATCTCGGACACCAAGCAATCAGCAGAAAACGAAACGAAAACGTTTTTGAGAAAAACAGAGTTCTCAGCCGCGCCGTTCAAGAGCTAGCACTCCGGGCGGAAGCATTCGTGTGGATACCGAAAAAGGGTGTTCGCGTTCGCACCTCTTCCACCTACAGATTTTGAATCTTTGGAGGTAATTTTACGTTTCTTTCATCGATATATACGAACAACATGGATCCTTGGTAGAAAATCGGAGATCAAGTTTTTTTTTTCCGCTGCGCGTTTTGCAGTGATCTTGTCGGATTTCCTAACATATATAAGCTTGGAAGTGGTGCCGCTTCCTGTGAGAGCCTAGAAAACTCTCTAGAGAGCTGATGAAAACCGAGATAGGTGCATGGCCGATATCGCACCAAAACCGTGAACTTGAAGAAGTAGATAATGATATGTCTTCTTGTTGTTCATATAAACAATAGTGAAGCAAGATTCAAGACGAAGTTCATCTTACTTCCGTTTATATAATTCAAGTTGTACTTCCAGCGATTCAAGACTACAAGTCACCGTATCCGTTATATGTCACTATCTTCGATTGATAATGGAGAGGTTAGTTGTTTAACGTTCTGAAGTTGTTTTTATATAAGTTTGGATCATGTGGGAGATTGTTGGAAAAGTACGTTAAAGTACTTTACTGTGTGCCCCAAACTTATATAAAACATATATGAGGTTGTTTGGGAGATTGATGTGATGTTGGAACACTTTAAACTTGAAATAGGTCACTTGGATCGATCCATGTTTAGACTGGATCGAACCAAGTGAAAGCTGGAATAAAATTGAGTGTTTTGGAGGACTTCGATCGATCCATGTAAGGGTTATCGATCGATCGATGTACACATCAATCGATTGATATGTTGTGTTGCAAATCCGGAAGCATTCTGTCCAACATAGATCGATCACATCGATCGATCTATGTGACATCGATCGATCGATGTGATCGATCGATGTAAGACAGAATGAAAGTTGAAGCTTTCTATCCGACTTCGATCGATCACATCGATCGATCGAAGTGACATCGAACGATCGATGTGATCGATCGATGTACCAACAGACAGAACTTTTCACTTTGAATTGCAGCTTTTGGTCCAAGGATTATCTCCCTTCACTTATGAAAGGTAATCAACGGCCATAACTTGTAGAAAAACTGCTGAAATGAGTTTAAACCATGGCTTTTAACACAACCCAAGGTCTATATATATGAGATCTTGCTATCTTCAAAGACTACACAACATTCTTGCAAAAACTAGGAGAATTTCAGCAATCTTCTTCTATCTCTCTCCTTTATCTTTCTCTTCTACATCAAGTTCAATCTTCTTCTCCTAGAGCAAAAGAATAGAAGAAAGCCGTTATATCTTGGGAAGCATTAGTCTCGTGGTCTACCTTGTTCGTTGGTAGAGGCTAAATTGCTTTAAGGACAGAGTTATCACAAAACTCGTCTTGGCTTTTGTTCGACTATTGTCTTGCTTGTTTGCTACATTTTCCTAACAACATCTACCTAAGAAAGGGTATCTTCCGAAGTGGAAGAATGTCTTAGACTAATCAGAAATAATGACTTCACACTCGTAACCATCAAAAAGAGAGGCAAAGAGCTCCAATCAAAAACAGTGATGGTGTTACATATGATGTCAATGATGCATTGTTTCCTTTGTGAGATTTAATCAGATTGCTTGCTCATAGTTCGGGGCTTGTTGGGTCTCCAGCACTTTCCATGCTATTATGTTACCTTGTTTGACACATACATTCTCTTTTGGATTACATGTCATAGAGTTTACATCATGTGTGTAGAGAGGGAAATCAAGTTGCGATCGGGTTAGCTAATGTTGCGTATCTTGCTTATCACTCGACTCCCTATGCAAGCTATATAGAGCTGTCATGATTAATTAGAGACTTGTCTAAGTTAAATATTATTGCGAACTCCAACGATTCATTTGGTTTAATGCTTTTTTTGTATAAATCATATTGATTAATGAGTAACTATTATCGTGACTAGTTCTTACTTATTCACTGTTTTATGAAAGCAACCATTCAATTATGAAGATTGTTATTCATGAGTTTGTAAATTCTATATCAAAGAATCGTACAAAACAGTGTTCTAAAATTATGTGCAACTATGTTTTGTACTTGTCTGTTATTGGGTTAAATTTTTTGTGCACCTCTTTTCGCTGTTTGGGTGTAAAAAAAAATAATTCCATGTTCCATTCCACACCAGCAAACAACAGGTATATGCTTATAGAGGTACTCGTTGGATTGATGGAAAACAACTGATATATATGATATTGTTAAGAAAAATATTAAGAAAGGAAATTTATATGCAAAATATAGGATAATAGTTACCCCAACAACAACAACATTACCCATTTCCACAGAGGTCGCGTCTATAGCGGGGTATGGAGGTCGCATGTATGCAATCATACCCATGTGTTAGAAACGCACAGAGGTTATTTCTCGATGACCCATAATGATGCGTCAAGCTATGTCGATCAACTACTACTTCACAATATAAGAAGCGTAGCCAATTTAGTGAGTCGTTTTGCTTTATTCCATCATATTCCAAAGTCAAGGAAGAGTGTATACTTGACTCCATTGGAAATGGAAAGTAGGATAATAGTTATCCAAGATATTATTTTCTTAAAATAGGTAAATAAGTGATAAAATCAAACTCAACTGATCAGTTCTAAATGGTATATTCCCTGTAACCATCGCGATACCTAATTACCTATTTAATCTACAGAAAACCCTACCCTAACCTCACATATCTCATAATTGGCCACACCCTGATCCTACCAACAATGCACTAGGCTGACCCTGTAGAAAAGAAGAAAGAGAGAACTCTTCCAGCCAACCTAAGTATCCTATGTGTATTCTTTATGCTTTTACTAACTTTATAGGTATATTTTTATACAAACTGGAGGATCATGTATAGGCCTAAGTGATTTCATAAATAAGTGGGTAATTATGTATTTGTGCTGTGTGTTATGTATGTATAGGTATAAAGATACAAAATTTGTAATTTGTGGGGGTAAGAAAACCAAAAATATATGTATGTATTACGTATGTATGGGTCGACAGAACAGTATTTTTGGTGTAAGGTATTTGTATAATTTTCATATGTATATAATTTGTAATCTATGCTAAGTGTATGAATATGTGTGTTAATTTGTGCGAATTCGGATGACTTTCGGATGAATTTAATGGTGGAAAAAATAAGATTTTGTATGAATTGAGGGTGGAATAAGGTTGGAAAATGGTTGGAGTGAAATCTGGTGGCAGTGGGCGCCGCCAGCTACGACGTGTGGGCCACACATGCTGACATGGCGGTGCTGGTGGCGTGTGAAGCGCGTGAGTATATGTAGTGTGTTACCTATGAATTGTGTATATTACAGGTGGTGTTTGGTATGTGTGAATATGGGTGATGCGTGTGTTGGGGGGGGGGAGGCCGAGGGGAGATAGTTGGGGGTGATGGAATTAGGGTTTGGGGGAAGGGGGCTGGGCCGAGGGAGTTTGGGGTGAGGGGAATTAAGGTTTGGGGGAAGGGGCTGGGTCAAGGGAGGTTGGAGTGGGGGAGAGGGGGGTTCTAGGAGATGCGTTGGGGAGCTAAGGGAGCTGGGGGTGGGCTGTGAGGAGTTGGGTTAGGGGGACAGGCTGGGGGCTTAGGCGGGTAGTGAGCTGGGGTAAAAAAGTGGGTTGAGGGAGAAAGGGGGAATAAGAAGTGGGCTGGTCCAGGAAAAAGAAAGGAAAAAAGGAAGGCAATGCTAGCGGGCAGCGTGCTATAGGAGAAAAAGGCAGGCCGGGCCTGGACCCGGTCCAGAAGAGGAAAAAGAGAAAAAATAGGAAAGAAAAATTTTGACCCTAGGTTTTGGACCAAGCTTAGGAATGAATTTTCAGGATATACATGTATGTATATACGTGTATATGTACATGTATGGATGTGTGTGTATATATAGACACACACGCGCGCATACATATATATATATGTATGTATGTATGTACGTATGTATGTATATGGATACATGAGAGTTAGGAAAATTTTGGCATTTGGGAATTATTTTGGAACTGTGCAAGATGCATTTTGCGAAATTGACCCTCATAAGGGAAATATATCGTTAAACGGATTTGGTCCCAAACTAACTAGACATCCGATCATATTGACTATTTTGATAGGATGCTCGGAAATATTGACCGCCAATTAGGGCGTCCAGGTATATTGGCTATTTCGATAGAGCGTCTGGACATATTGACTATTGGAGTGATCAATTCGTAGGTCTTACCATATAAGTCACTTGTAAGGAAAGTGCTATAGCCATGTATTGAACTTGATTTTGGTAATTTAGGCTTTGGACCGATTAGGATTTCGACTTTGAATTTGGGATTTTGAATTTGGATATTGGACTTCAATTTTTGGACTGTGACTTCCGTTTTGGTTTTGAACTTTGCATTGTATCTATTTTGAAACTTTGCATCACTTTGACTTGAACTAACATTTGATTGATTATTTGAGTAGAAGTTTGACTTTGATGTTGTTTGACTGCAATGAGTAATATAGTAATTTATTTGCGAACGGAAAACTCGATATTTTTCTAAATAATTTAATTATATATTTACACTTGTTTCCAGTGTATGATCCCTTAGTGGGTGCAGACATGTTACTTACTGGGCGATGTTTTGTCGCCCATAATATACTTTTTGGTGTTTTGTGGAGAATCAAGGGTACTATCTAGTGTTTGTAGAGCACGAGTTTGAGTAGGGATACCGTTGATTTCGAGGACTATCGAGATGATTTGTTTATGGAATTTAGTCGAGCCATTTACATTATGGATTTAAGTTTTGATATTCTTGAGACTAGCGTTTTTTTGTTAAGTTTACGATTTATTTATTGGATTTGGTTATTTCTAGACCTATACGACCAATGATTTGAGGATTATTTTAATAGATTTAGTTTATGACGTTTCCACTTATATAGGTCTATGCCACTCTGCTGACGTGTATATGATTTGGTTTCGGCGTCTTATATTTCTGTTAGTAGAATACGGCGGGTAAATCGTTTCGAGTGCTAGGGCTCAGCACGGAGCGATACAATAACAGTGTGATAAAATTGTCATAAAAATAAGTTTGAATGATTTCAAATAACAAGATTGAAGTATACGTTTACGATCATAACATTTTGTATAATCTAAATATTTTTCTTATACATAATATTTTTTTACAATGTTATATACACATATATTGTGTAATGACCTACGAAGCTTTAAAGACTTACGACAAGAGGCAAAAGTGTTTTTTTTTTTGTTGCAGGCTATTAAATTTTGAGCCTATGTACTTTTTCATGAGAGATGCTATGAAAGTTACAAACAAAGGCTTCTCAGTTTATGACAAGAATATTCTTGGGCCTTTATGAATTTCGGCCGTAATGAAACTACGAGAAGTGGGCTTTCATCGTATTTTCAGCCATATTATTTATTATGTGGCCTTATTTTCTTTTATCCTACATGGCGGACATGTGAATTAAATTTCTTAGTCTATATGGCGGCATCTAACCTTGAATTGGCTGTGTCATCACAAATTACATATGTATGATTGGTCATATGTCTACACATATATATTAGGGGACACCCAAAGATATATATACATGTATATATATATATCTGTGTGTGTTTGTCTATATATATATCTGTCTATATATATATATATATATTAGCAAAAGAATTATATTTATTGATATTTCTCATTTATGTCAAAAGAAAACTATATTACAACATAGTTGAGATGTTAATGATGAAAAGCTATAGTGATGCCTACTAATAGATACAGCACGGAAGGGAAAACAAAAAACATCTATATGTTGCGGCCTAAAATTATGTAAGACATACAGTCATATATGATGTGCCGCATTAAAACCTTGCCAAGAAAAACCACCCTTGTGGATAGAAACTTGGACGAAGGAAAAAGCGTACATATTTATATGGGCACAATATCTAAAATACAAAGCAGGCAAGTAAAATACAAAAGGATGTCCGAATCCAAAAGTAGTTCCTTCAACTGCAGGAGACACCAATTTGCCCGAAGAGTTGCAATATATCATCAGATGGCACATGAATGCTCGCGTACATGACCCCAACCAAGCCAACATGCAGCAAGAAGCAGAAACACATATTAGTATGAGCATGATATAGACAGCGTAGCTTAATACATTCTTGTGGAAAGGCAGCAGAAAATTACCCAGGTGGGCTGCATCGTGGAATATAGGCAATAGGAAGAATGAAATGCCATAACTAAAAGTAGATAGAATATAAACTGCAACAGGTATAAAGAACCAAAGAGAACAAGAAGGAGTAGAAAGACAGAAAGTACCTGCGTTGACTGTGCCAATGAAAGAGACGTGCAACCGTAGCCAAGATGGAGACCGTAAGAAGTGTGCTGCCAGTCAAGTACGAATATAGGGCGTAGAGATATTAGTAAGTAGGCTACCCTTGACCATGTGTGGTAAATCTGCATGGTTGTGAAATTGTTTGAATGATTGGTGTAATTGACCATACTGCACCAACATATGAGTCACCATGTTAGCTTGGCGAGGAACATAAGTAAGAGTGTAATCTCCCAATGACAAAAACGTGTGAAGTATAGATGTGGCAGCAGTGCAATTGACAAATTGAGCCATCTCAGATGAGTCAGTTTCAATATCAATAGGGCCATAGCGCTGTACAAAATAGATCAATGGAATAGTAGATGTCTGAAGCTCAACAGCGAAAGGCGTAGTCAGAGGTAGAGGGAAGACAATGGCACCACGAAACCGTCCATGCGAATCACGTAGGATAGCTCCACCAGAAGCCGTAAAAGAACCGTGGGCAGCATCAACATTGATTTTAAATCGGCCAGATGGGGCAGCTACCATCGGATGACCTGAATCTGACGAAGGCGAAGTCTAGGCGAAAGATCAAGTGAGAGCAAGAGCGAATCACGTAGGATAGCTCCACCAGAAGCCGTAAAAGAACCGTGGGCAGCATCAACATTGATTTTAAATCGGCCAGATGGGGCAGCTACCATCGGATGACCTGAATCTGACGAAGGCGAAGTCTAGGCGAGAGATCAAGTGAGAGCAAGAGGGGGTCATTCACTGCATGCTTGGTACCAGTCTACGCACTACACCAGATATATATATATATATACATATATATATATATACATATATATATAGACATATATATATATATATATTTTTTATTTAAACGGAAGGATACCTTCCGGCTTTTATTTATGTATCATATCCCGCGTTAATGGCCGAGGGTAGCCGTGAGTACAAGCGAAAATAAAAGAAAAAGAAACCAAATGATCAGTCGTGGGACTGCTAATCTATCTATATTTCAAAAGAACGATGGCTGCGCCGTCTAGTAACCATTGAGGACGGTGGAGGTGGTGGAAGATCCTTCCGAGACCTGCGTTTTTTCCGAGATAGTCCACCAAGGAGAGTCCCGCCCCTAGTCGATGTCCTGCAACAATCCAAATCATCGCCCGCAATGATCAAACTATCGCGTAGATCATCATATTCAGTCCCTTTACGGCGAGTATATGAGAGAGAAGCTTCATTGTCTGAACCTAGTGCCAAAGCCACTTCCTCTTCCTCTTCACGAAAGTGATCTTGATAGAATTGTTCAACTAAGGGATCATAATGGGCTGGCATTATCGCTAGTGGAACCGGCAATTCAACTTGAATGGATTGAATTTGGACTTCCGGAGCCACTTCAGACGGTGATGTCATCTCGTGAGCATGCTGTATGGCCGTGTATGAAATCTCCAAGGGCGGAGATAGTGTAGGTGTATCTGTGTGCTGCGGATCCTGTTGCTTTTGAAGTTCCAATGTAGGCGGCACTACCAGTACCGGACATAAATCTGCAGTCAATCTAGAGAAAATCTGCGATACAGATGGGTCAGCAGTATGCACAGGGTGTTGCGTGGTGTCAGATGCTTCATCCAGAGCGTCTGGAACGCGTGATGGATCAACCGTCGATATGTCCTCTACTAAAGTGTCAGTTGGCAAATCAGTGTCCGATACATGTCCAATATCGTGTTGCATGGTATCTGTAGGAAAGTCTACTGCATCACAAAACTCATCGTGTATGGCATTATCGGCAGAATGTTGCTCCAGTATAGGGATCGGTTCCCCTATGACAGGACCCCCTGCCCCCAGATCATTTGAGAGCGGATTTTCTTCAACCGTATTTAGAAAATCTTCTACTTCATTATTCTTTTCATTTCCTGGCGGCGGAACAGGTTGGGTGTGCCTTATTGGAGTCCATCGCGTCTTGGATGGACGAGATTTCGGGGGTGGAGGAGGTGGGGGCAGAATACCAGTCTCACCCTTAGATGTGCAATCAGCATGTTTATGCCCCAGTCTACGACAGTCAGTACAGAACAACGGCAAATCTTCATAAACAACAGACTGAAGAATTAAACGACCTTTAGCTTGTAGATAAATTTTTTGCGGCAACTCCTGTGATACATCAATCTCCACACATACACGAGCTACCGATGGGCGTAAGCCTTTAGAGGTGGCTACGTCTAATTTAAGAGGCAAACCGATTGTGCGCACTATTTCGAACAAAGCTTCTTGCCTATGTAGGTGAATCGGCAATGCCGGTAGTGCAATCCAAACCGGCACAATTGGGACATCAGAGGAAGGATCAAAATCCACTGTCCATTTTGTAACCCTCATGTGACAACCAGAAATATGCCAAGAACGACGATAAAAACATCGCAAATAATCTGCTTCATTGGTAAAATTCAGCAATATATGCGTTTGATCAATGAGAGTAATCCGAAGGTCGTGGTGAAAACCAATCTTTTCAAAAACATCGCGTATCACCTTTAGGGGGGGCGCCCATACCAAAATGTACCGACTAGAGAGTACCGAAAAGAGACAGCCAATGCATCAATTTCCGAATCAAGAAATGAAACCAGCGGAATACCTTTATAACGCGTTGCTGTCTTAGGAGAGATGGATATCGGCGTGGTTGATGATCCTGCGACCACTGCGGCGAATGAAGGCGCAGCAGTCATGGTTGTCGATGCTGTAAAATTAAAAAAGAATGGAGCTGCAATAATTCCGGACAGTAGCGGAAGAGTGAGGAGGGTAAATCGGATGTTTCATATCGCAAATCGCCCTTCAGCCCTGGTGTCGAATCCAATCGTGAATGTCCGACTTGATCATATATATGAAAAAGATGATCAGAAATAGAGAAGAAAGCAGATTGTGATATTGCAGAAGGATTGTCGATGAACATCATCGCTGTTGTGCCGGCGTGATGCATCGCCAGAGCGCCGCCTCCATCTTTCGACTCCTTTCACGTATACATATATATATATATACATATATATATATATACATATATATACATATATATATATATATATATATATATATAGATACATAGATATATATATATATATATAGATACATATATATATAGATACATATATATATAGATACATATATATATATATATACATACATACATACATATATATATATATATATATATATATATATATATATGCTGCCGAATCAATTCAGTTAACTAACACAGAGACCAACGCTCTTCACCAAAGGTGTGAGTGTAATAAGATTTCCATATCGACCAAAGAATAATTCCGGGGTGTAATAATCCATAGGCGGTCTTTGAAAGAACTTTCCCGTGTGGATGTCCACCAAGCAAGCATGGAAATAAGGCTACTCTATGTGGCTGTGGACCATCCAATATGCATGCATAATGAGACCAAATATGCCGAATTGAAACACACTCAAGAAAGAGATGAGAAATAGTTGCGGATGAAGCACAACAAAATGGGCATTGCGTAGCGGCAGCAACCATGTACCGCTGTATGTTTTCTTAAAGTGGGAGAGTGCCATGATACAATTTCCATAAAAACAACCTAATATTCGGTTGTTGAAGTGCATGCCATATGAATCGATGCAAGAAAAGCTTCACCTGCGATTGACAACCCAAAGCATACGCTGTTTTAAGGGAGAATAAACCTTTCGGATCCAGCCTCTATGTATAGTGTCCCGGCTGCCCCTCAACCGGGGAAGAACATACGTCATGAACATTACAAATTCTTTTCCATGCCATAGTATCAATGGGGCGAGGCATATTGTCATGTCGCTGACCATATTTTGAAGACTTAAAAGCTGTCTATAATGTATGTTTCATATGATAAGACCACCACAATTCACATGAGTAGGCTGCATACAAAATATCTAGATGTCGCAAGACAAGACCGCCTTCATCAGTGGGCGTAAAAAATAATTGCCATCTGACTCAGTGATTCCACATGCCATCAATATATGCTCCCCAAAAGAAATTACAAATGCGTCGTCACAGGGCATTAATAATACCTTTTGGTAACGGTACAACAACAACTATCTAAAGGGGAATGGCACTCAAGACATGTTTTATGAGGATCAACCAACCAGCTGGGGATAAAAATCTGTTCTCCCATGCTTGAATACGCTTGTCAAACTGTGCTAGGGGATCGACATAATATGCTAGGTGACTACGTCCCCAAAATAAATCCACCCCCAAATATTTTATTGCCAAGGATGAAACAGTCATATGAAGGGCCTGCTCCATACCCCTAAGATGTCGAAGGGAGGCATGTGAAGAAGGAATAAGATGGCTCTTCCGAGAGTTTACTCGTTGTCCAAATGCTGCTTGATATTGATCCAGAAATTGCTCGAAGTGTCGTGAGTTAGCAACCTCACCATTAAGAAAAACGAGTAAGTCATCCGCAAAAGCAAGGTGGTTGATGATGGGCCGTACACGGCCAGCTGCAAATCTTACTAACGTTCCATTCTAGACCAACTTATTAAGTCCTCTTGAAAATGCTTCTAAAGCAAGGATAAATAGGATAGGTGATAGAGGATCACCCTGCTTCACATCCCTAGTTGGATGAAAAAACCCACACAGCATGCCATTGATTAAAACTGACAAGTACTCTCCAAGTTATTAAATACAAACTGAGTAAAGAAACGCGAGAAGCCCATCTTAGTCAACAATTGACGCAAAAATATTCAGCTGACGCGATCAAAAGCTTTCATCATATCTAACTTGATCATCACATTAGAAACACATGTTTCCTTATTCAACATATGAACAAGTTCATGAGCAAGCAGAATTTGCTCAGTAATATCCCTTCCTTTCATAAATCATGCATGTTCCGGAGAGATAATAACGAGTAAAATAGAAGGCAACCTTGTGGTATAAATACGCATGCTATTTTTGAAACAAAAATTGACAAACTTATTGGCAAAAAATTAGAGAAAGTCACTGGAAAGGTAGCCTTAGGTATCAAGATAAGAAGCATACTACCCATTTCCCGTGGCATCCGGATGCCCAAGAAAAATTCTTGAACTGCCTTGTAAACATCTGGCTGGACAATATCCCAACAATGACGGAAGAAAAAACCATTATAACCATCAGGACCTGCAGCACTATTAGGATCAAGTGACCAAACTGCATGCTTGGTTTCCGTCAATGTCGGCATCATAGTTAGCATAACGTTCATGTTAGCGGCGATCAAAGATATATATTGCAGAATTTGAGCCTCATCGAAAATGGTGTCAGCCGCAAACAACTGAGTGTAGAAAGACACCGCTTCGGTCTTAATTGCATCCTGAGTGTCACTTATGGCCCAGAAAGCGTAGAGATTCGATTTATAAACTGCCAGCATCTGCGATCCTTTACCACATTATGAAAGTAACATGTATTTACATCCCCATTCAGAAGCCATTTAATTCTTGCCTTCTGCTCTTTAAAGAGTAGTTCCACTTTTACTGCACGATTACATGCTGCCTGAGCCTCATAATAGTGGGATCGGTTCTCTGAAGTGGGATGACGCTCAAACGCTATCCTACACTGATGTATCCGCTCTTCTACAGCCTGTAATTTGTCAACATTCCCAAAAATATGGATATTCTAATGCTTCAAATCCTGCTTAAGATGTTGAAGCTTATCATATAGGCCTCGCATGCCACTAATCATATGATATGCATTCCATTTTTCACGAAAAAAGGCAAGAAACTGTCGTGTTCAGCCTATATATTTAAAAACCGAAAAGATTTGGGGCCAGCCTGCTGCTGGCAGACACATGAAAGAGGAAGTGGAACATGGTCTGATGTCATCCAGGATAAATGACGCACTTTTAGATTAATATACTGATTATAAAAATCTTCAGAGCACAACAAACGATCTAGCCGTCGTTTCACAATACCTAGGCGCCGACCTCCCACCCACGTATATGGAGAGCACTCATATGGTAAATCAATAAGTTCACAATTTTGTACACACTCCGCAAACTCCTCAAGCGAAGGCAAATGAGGCATAGAAGAGCCGTGGTGCTCATCCACTGTCAAGTATGTGTTAAAATCACCACCAACTAACCATAACATACTTGCATTCGGACGAATAGCCTCAAGTTCCAACTACAGACGACGCCTATCGGTAATAGTATGCATGCCATAGACTGGACTTAGCGAAAGCATTTGTGTTGTGCCAGACAGATTAAAACAGAGATGAGATGCTTGTTCCCCATGCTGTGAATCAATCAAAGTCAAAGTTGATTTTCGCCAAAAAAAACCCAAACCTTATCACGGCATGTTGATAAACTCTAGGGGTAACAACATGAAAGACGTCCGTACATGAAGAGACGTGGTGGTGGAACGAGGATGTGCAACAAAAAATTAAAGACAAACAAAAGAGTTTTAGAGAGCTGTTAAGCTGCACAAATGGGAAAGAGAAAGTGAGAATGAAGGAGAATTACAAAATCGCCAGGAAGGAGGCTAAAAAGGCAGTGACAGAGGCAAAGACTACAACTTATAAAAGGATGTATAAGAGACTAGAAACAAAAGAAGGAGAGCGGGATATGTTCAAGATTGCCAAAGCTAGGGATCGAAAAAGGCAGGATCTAGGAGGCGGGAAGTTTATAAAAGGAGAAGATGGGCATGTGTTAGTCAAAACACGAGACATCAAGTTGAAATGGCAAACATACTTTCACAATCTTTTCAACGGCAGTAGTTCCGACTACGAAGAACGAGAAAGCACCACTAACCAACAACGACAACATAATAACTTCATCTGCCAGAACATCACACAAGGAGAGGTGATGAGAGCACTGAAGAAGATGGGAAGAGCTAAAGCGGTCGGTCTAAATAACATACCCATTGAGGCGTGGAAGTATTTAGGAGAGGAAGGGGTCCAATGGCTAACTACTCTGTTCAGCCGTATTTACAAAACAGGGAAGATGCCAGATGAGTGGAGAAAGAGTGTCGTGGTCCCCCCTATATAAGAACAAAGGAGACGTACAGTGTTGTTGAAACTATAGAGGGATTAAGTTGCTAAGCCATACCATGAAGTTATGGGAGAGAGTAATCGACACTCGAATTAGGAGAGAAACTCAGGTTACGGTGAACCAATTTGGTTTTATGCTACGAAGGTCAACTATGGAAGCAATACACATTCTCAGGAGATTAATGGAGAAGTATAGGAAGAAGAAGTGCGATTTACATATGGTTTTCATCGATCTTGAAAAAGCGTATGATAGTGTGCCACGTAGCCTGATATGGGATAGTCTCGATGCAAGAGGGATCCCTATGAAGTATATAAATATAATTAGAGATATGTATGCTAGGACAAAAACAACCATTTGTACGCCTATGGGGAATACGAAATTCTTTCCGGTTGAGGTCGGTCTCCATCAAGGGTTTGCTTTGAGCCTATTTCTTTTTGCAATTGTCCTTGACGAGTTGTCAAAGCCGATACATGAGGCGGTTCCATGGTGTATACTCTTTGTTGACGATATTGTATTAGTCGCAGAAAGTAGACATACCCTGAGTATGAGATGAGAGCAGTGGAGAGATGTTTTAGAGATAAAAGACTTAAAGATTAGCCGTTCTAAGACTGAGTATCTGCACTGCGACTTCAACGACGTAGCAGATAGTGAGGATAGCCAGCTCACCATCGATGGTCAAGTGGTACCATAGGTAAGTAAGTTTAAGTACCTAGGATCATTTGTGCAACAGAATGACACCATAGATAATGATGTAGCACATCGAGTTCAAGCAGGCTGGTGTAGATGGAGGGCGGCCTCAGGGGTTCTGTGTGACAAAAATTTCCCAACTAAATTAAAGGGAAAATTTTATAGGATGGCAGTGCGGCCGGCAATGCTATATGGGACAGACTGCTGGGCCATTAAGAGGTCACAATTACAGAAGATGGAAGTGGCAGAGATGAAGATGCTGAGGTGGATGTGTGGGCATACAAGGTTAGACCGAATCAGAAATGAGGTGTTTCGAGAAAGGTTAGGCGTGACTAGTATAGCAGATAAGATAAGGGAGGGAAGAATGAGATGGTTTGGGCATGTCAAGCGGAGACAGACAACGGCGTCGGCCAGAGCAATTGAAAGCCTCATTGTAGAGGGGAACAGGAGTAAAAGCAGGCCCAAACTGACTTGGGATGAGCAAATTAGGTACGACCTACTAGATTTGCACCTCTCTGAAGACATGGTTCAGGATAAGAGTTCATGGAGACATAAGATTAAGGTTAACGAGGTATAGGTCATATATAGGAACACTTTAGAGTATATTTAGAGACATAGATAGGCGTAGACACTATCTTTGCTTTAGGTTGACTTTCGACTTGGTTGCGTATGTTATACCATTGTTCTACATTACATGTACATATACACGGGATGTGTATTTTAATATTGAAAGTCTTTTATTTGTATTTCTTGAATTTCCTCACTAACACACTAGCACATCATATCTCTATTATTATGTCATTTCTGTAGGTGTATATAGAGCCGGGGGTCTCACTGGAAACATACTCTCTATCCCTTGGGATAGAGGTATTGTCTGCCTACCACTTACCCTCCTCAAAACCTAACGATAGCTTTTGCTGTCGTTGGGACATACTGGGTCCGGATAATAATGATGATGATGATGCTGCACCAGCTGTTTGAGTCTAGCCAAAGAAGTCTTTAAACCTCCAGCATTCCAAAACAAAAAATTCATTGCGAATGCATAGAAGAAGAGCTAAAGGTAGGGCGACAATTAGAGCGAGTGACAATAGATGAAGGTGGAGGTGTATGCATCACATTTTTAATTCTTTGGGGCTTGTGGGTAAAACCAGTAGGAGCGTCGGTAAAATTCAACTCAAGTGATTCTGCAGTAGCACTGGCCATCGAAGTCGTCGAGAAATAATCCATGGATGCAGCACGCAGGTCCTGTTTCCAAGCCTCATGAACCATATCGAATACATTTGTGCGAATAGTCTCAACAATGTGATCATCGATGCTACTGCCATCTTGCATGAATGCATGGTATCTATCATCACGTGCGGAATATGAAATTTCTGAGGCGTTGGCAACAAGGACATCATCCTGCTCAACTTCTTGATGCTCACGAGGGCTGCCCAATTTGGAAATGTACTTGTGTCTCATAGATAAAAATAGGCTGCAGTTGTAGCGCCCCGCTCCCGAGCTCCATCCTCGGTAACGGTGCACCCGCCGTATCTCATTAAGGAGAATACAAAGCGTCACATCAACCTGTTATCCGTCAGTGCTGACATAGAAAAGTTTTCCTTTCCTTTCTGCGGAAACGATAAATCACAACACTAAGTTTGAATTTAACGAACTTCAAGAGAATAACGACATTATTACTAGGCTGACCAGGCTTTACAAGTCAAGGTCAATGTCTACGTTCAAAAGTCTGAAAAGTATGAAATTGTTTTCAAAGTAATACTGAAAAGAATAGAAATGTCTGTGTCACCCCATGAATATCATAACAACCCGTCTCCTTCCTTGCTGCAGACGTGTCTACAAGTCACTTCGCCCATTCCACGGTATCAGACCCATCCTCAACGAAGATATAGTCATACTCCGTCTCGGCTTCACCTGGAATAGTAGGGGTGAGTGATGGTAATCACCCAGTAGGTGCCTCTCAAAACAATACAAAGCTTACATACCCAAAAAGATATTGACACATAATCACATAAGACAAGATAGCATGGCTTATACGGAAAAGTAAAGCACTCCACATAAAATGCACAAGTACGTGATGCATGCTCAAATAACGTGTCACACGCAACTAGAAACATGTCAGGCAATATGCTCCTAGACCTATATGCAATGCATGCTCCTGGGTCCTAAATCCAGCGTCATGGTCTCTAGCCACCACTTGCTGTTTTGGACACCCACGCCCTATAGACGCTGCGTGTCGCAGGACACCCACGCCCTATAGACGCCCCGTATCACATGACACCCACGCCCTATAGACGCTGTGTATCACATGACACCCACGCCCTATAGACGCTGCGTGTCATCCCCGGTACCCACGCCCTATAGACGCTGCATGTCGCATGACATCCACGCCCTATAGACGCTGCGTACCTCATGCAAATGCATGTGCCATGAATGCAAGAGGAAGGGAATGAAAACAGTTGGATGTCATCCCCTGACGTCGATCGATCGATGTACTTCTGAGGTACATCGAACCCTCACCTTCTGGGCGTCGATCGATCGACGTCCATCTGAGGCACATCGATCCCTCAGCTGCTGGACATCGATCGATCGATGTCTCCGTATTTCAGAATTTCAATTCTGAAATTCCTGTAGTCCATTCAACGATACCATTCAACCATTCTCACCCTCCAATATTTCCATACCCAGGTATACACATCAACAAGGTCACAATATAAATCAAGGATTAACGCACAGAGAATAGCCACGTTGGAACACATGTATACGATCATAATCGAATCAAGAATTAAAAACATCAACACATGAAAATACCATTTGGCCTATGCAAATCTTCATACCGTTTTGAGGGAATAATTAGTATGCACCTACCTCGATCCTAACGAGAATTGATAGATATACGAGAGACGTTGGTGATCTTGCTAGGGTTGCGAATTTCCTCCTCTTGAATACTTGGATCAAAGATCCTTCTTTTTCTCTTTTCTTTCCTCTTGGCCGAAATTTTGATTGGGAGAGGGGAAAGAGGAGGCTGCCGGAATGAGAGAGAGAGGGGGAGGGGATTAGGGTTAGTCAATTTAGGATGAGAGATTATAGAGAAGTTAAGAGGGTTAATTAAGGGAGAAAGGATAAGATGGGTTAATTTAAATATTTTGCTATTACCCTTATTTATCTTTTTTTTCTCCCCTCTTTTTTTTAAACGCGGTTATAACATCCTACCCCCCCTTACAAAAAGTTTCGACCCTGAAACTTGCCGTACCTTACTCAAATAGGTGGGGATAGCGGTCGCGCATTTGCTCTTCTAGTTCCCACTTTGCTTCATTCTCTCGGTGGTTGCTCCATTGAACCTTTACGTAGGGGATGATTCTCCTCCTAAGTTCTTGGTCCTTGCGATCCAGGATTCGTATCGGAACCTCTTCATATGATGCATCAGGTCTAATCTTAAGGGGTTGCGCATCCAGAACGTGACTAGGGTCAGCAACATACTTCCTCAACTGGGAGACGTGGAATACATTGTGCACTTGAGCCAACATCGGAGGTAGTGCCAATTTGTAAGCTAAATCTCCAACCCTTTTGAGTATCTCGTACGGTCCACTATAACGCGGCTTCAACTTCCCTTTAACTCCAAACCGTGTCACACCCTTCATGGGTGACACTTTAAGATAAACCTTTTCTCCCTCCTCAAACTCCAAAGGCCGTCTCTTCATGTCGGCCCAACTCTTGCTTCTATCCTGAGCCGTCTTAAGACGTTCACGAATCAGTTTCACCTTCTCTTTAGTTTGCTCGATTATTTCTGGGGCCGTCAACCTACGTTCACCAACTTCGTCCCAATGAACAGGCGACCTACACTTTCGTCCATATAAGGCCTCGAATGGTACCATGCCTATGGCACTGTGATGGATGTTGTTGTAGGAGAACTCTATCAACTTAAACATGCTGTCCCAGTTCCCCTTGAAATCCAATATGCATGCCCTCAACATGTCCTCCAGGGTCTGAATGGTCCTCTCAGATTGACCATCGGTCTGAGGGTGAAAAGCAATGCTCAACCATAACTCAGTCCCCATTTTCTTTTGACAGGCTGCCCAGAACTGAGATGTAAACTTCGGATCACGATCGGATACTATGCTGACTGGCACTCCATAGAGGCAAACAATATTATCGATGTACATAGTTACCAACCTTTCCATAGTAAGTCCGGTAGGGATAGGCAAGAAATGAGCGGACTTAGTCAATCTATCCACGATTACCCATATCACATCGTTTCCATTTCTTATCTTCGGGAGTCCAACCACGAAGTCCATTGTCACACGCTCCCACTTCCATTCGGGTATCTCCAGAGGTCGCATCAGTCCACCCGGTCTTTGATGTTCTTCCTTAACTTTCTGGCAAACAAGGCACCTTTCCACAAACTCAGCAATGTGCCTCTTCATGCCATTCCACCAATAATGTCTCTTCAGATCATTGTACATTTTCGTAGCACCAGGGTGAATAGACAGTCTCAAATTATGTGCCTCCTTCAACAACTCCCTCCTGAGTTCCTCAACATCCGGTACGCACAACCTTCCTTGGTACCACATACTGCCGTCATCATGAACCAGAAATCCATCTACCTGGCTGGTTAGCATTCTTTCTCGCGTCTCTCTAATTGCCGCATCGTTCTTCTGTGCTTCCTTAATCTGATCTACCAAGGTTGGAGTGATAATTAGCGCGGCTAGAATATCTGCAGTAGACTCCACAAGGTCCAAATCAAATTTTGCCATTTCCTTTTCTAGAACAGCTTGCCGTGCATGACTCGATTTCCTACTTAAGGCATCAACAACTCTATTGGCCTTCCCTGGATGATAACTGATGGCCAGGTCATAATCTTTCAATAACTCTAACCATCTCCTTTGGCGCATGTTCAACTCCTTTTGCGTGAACAGATACTTAAAGCTTTTATGATCAGTGAACACCTCGCACTTCACTCCATATAAATAGTGGCGCCAGATTTTCAGTGCGAACACCACCGCTGCTAGTTCCAGATCATGGGTCAGATAGTTCTGCTCATAAGACTTTAGCTGTCTCGAAGCATACGCGATGACCTTGCCGTTTTGCATTAACACGCATCCTGAAATACAAAAGTTAGACCACATCTTTAATTGTATACAAAATCAACTTGAAATTATATACATTTACCTAGCCGTTCTTTGAAGCGTCACTATAAATGACAAACCCTTCTGACGCGGAGGGCTGAGCAAGAACAGGGGCTGTGGTCAGTCTCCTTTTTAGCTCGGCGAAGCTCTGCTCGCACTCGGCTGTCCATTCGAACTTCGACTTCTTCTGTGTCAATCGGCTTAGAGGCACTGCAATCGATAAGAAGCCCTTGACAAACTTCCTATAGTATCTAGCCAGTCCGAGAAAACTTCTTACCTCTGTCACATTAGTGGGTCTGGGCCACTCGGTGATCGCCTCTACTTTCTTAGGATCCACAGAAATCCCTTCTTCGGAGACCACATGACCCAAAAAGGTTATGCTTTTCAACCAAAACTCACATTTACTGAACTTGGCGTACAATTTGCTTCTCCGAAGGGTCTCTAAAACCTCCCTCAAATGCTCAGCGTGAGTCTCTTCGTCGGGGTAGTATATCAGGATATCATCAATGAACATTACAACGAATTTATCCAGCTGTTTCTGAAATACTGTGTTCATTAGATCCATAAAGGCAGCTGGGCGTTGGTTAATCCAAAAGGCATAACCAAGAATTCGTAGTGGCCATAACGTGTTCGGAAAGCGGTCTTGGCTGTATCCCCAGATTTGATCCTCAACTGGTGATAACCGGATCGCAAATCGATTTTGAAAAGTACTCTAGCCCCCTGGAAGAAAATTTCGTTAGTAGGGTAAATTAACGAATAACTGAGAGTTCAAATTATAGCTCTAACTTATCATTACCCGTAGATGATCAAAGAGATCCTCGATTCGAGGTAATGGATACTTGTTTTTGATAGTGATCTTGTTGAGCTCCCGGTAGTCTATACATAATCTCATGCTTCCATCCTTCTTCTTCACAAACAGGACTAGAGCACCCCAGGGTGATACACTGGGTCGGATAAACTTACGATCCAGCAGTTCTTGTAACTGCTCCTTCAACTCCTTGAGCTCTGCTGGAGCCATGCGATAGGGTGCCCTGGATATGGGTTCAACACTGGGTATGAGATTTATCTCGAACTCTACCTCTCTTTCTGGTTGTAATCCTGGTAACTCCTCGGGGAAGACGTCTGTAAATTCCTTTACCACAGGGATTTGGTCGATCTGCGGAACCTCCTGTTCGGCACCCATTTTTGTTTTTTGAGGAATTACCAATTTCATTCATTGATGCAATCTGCCAAAGCAGCAGAGAAGACAGCAGGTGGGGGGTTTGTCCCCCAAACCTGGAGTGTACAAGACGTGTGGCCTAAACACGCTAGATTGGGGGCAGGCATATTGCCTGAGCGTTTGACAAAAGAAAAATTGACAGCATTGAAACTGAAAGCTAGGTATCTAATACGAGCAACGAGATCCCCATGGATGGAAATGTCTTCATCCTCAGAATTAAGTCGATGGATGCAACTAAGACAATCAGTTTCAAGAATGACGCTGTCAAAACCAAAATCAAGCGACTTCTGGAGCCCCATATATACAGCATCCAGTTCCAGTAGACTGACGTCGAACAGTGGATCCCTTGGACCAGAAATAGCTTGCAAAATCCGACCATCACAGTTGCGGAAAATCGCACCAAATGCACATTTACCATTTTCCAAAGACGCATCAACATTCACTTTAACAAATGGGTGATCGGGAGGCTTCCATTTTATGTCCCAGTTGGGACTTGGGGAGACAGGTCGAAGAGAATTGGAGCTGAGAATGTACTCCTCGGCCTGGCATTCGGCCGTAGCAATGAGGGAGTTTATGTGGACTGCTTTACCATCGAAAATAGCAGAGCAACGGGCTTTCCATAGTTGCCAAAGGAGATTACAAAATTTGCAGAATCCATCATCACCATCCGAGTAGAAAACAGAGTAGAGCACCTGTTTAATATTGATAGCATCAGAGAAAAGCCAGCGTATGGAAGCAGAGTAGGTCATTTTAAGAGCCTTAGGGATAATGCAATTTCTGAAAGTGTGCGAGGTAGATTCCACATCCGTTCCACAAAGTTGACAGGAGGCATTAGTGATGCCACGTCTAGCAAGATTAAGAGAAGTGGGCAAACAATCATGTAGAAGCCTCCATATAAAATGTTGAACTCTAGGTTGCAATGGAGATGACCACAAAATTTTCCAAAGCCCAGATTCAATTGCCTTCGAAGACGAGGGACCAGGGATTTCAGCTAGCAAATTTTTCTTTTCAAGTGCAACAAAGTAGCCCGACTTCACAGTGTAATGCCCCTTAGGATGATGATGCCAAATCAATTGATCTTCCTCCGCATAACCAACTAAAGGAATGCTGAGAATTTTATCCATTTCAAAATCCCAGAATAAGGTGCGGATGAGGGCCTTGTCCCAAGCGCCATTTGCAAGGATTAAGTCGGAGACCATGGGAGATTCAAAAACTGTAGAAAGCGTCCGGGTTGGGACAAAGGATGGAATTGTAGGGATCCAGGGGTCCTCAAAAACCTTAATGCTTCGACCATTGCCAACTTTCCATCGGCACCCCTGTTTTAAGAGATCTCTGCCCTTAAGTATGCTCTTCCACAAGAAAGAAGACCTAGGCATATAACCAGCATCCAGAAAAGTCGAATGAGGGAAGTATTTTGAATGAATCAACTTCCCAACAACGGAGTCAGGAGATTTAAGCAGTCGCCACGCTTGTTTTGCAAGCATGGCCAGATTAAATGCCTCGAGATCACGAAAACCAAGTCCACCCCTGCTTTTCGGTTGGATACATGTCAACCAAGCTTTCCAATGGATCTTTCGCTCATTGTCCTTGGCTCCCCAAAAGAATCTTTGAATCATAGCTTCGATTTCATTGAGAAAAGTTTTGGGCAAAGCAAAGCACTGCATAATGTACGTGGGAATGACCTGGATGATGGATTTTATAAGGATTTCCTTGCCAGCAGCTGAAAGGAATCTTTCCTTCCAGCCACTCAATTTCTTCCAAACCCGGTTTCTAACATATGAGAAAACAGCCTTTTTTGATCTTCCAGTCATGTAAGGCAGGCCAAGATGATGGCCAGAACCATCTCCTTTGCGAATACCCAGAGCACAGGAGAGATCATCCTGAACCGCAGAAGGAACGCATTTACTGAAAAAGAGAGAAGACTTCTTTTTGTTAATTTGTTGCCCCGAGGCCAGCTCGTACCTATGGATTATATCAATAAACTGAGAAGCGTTGGGGGTGGATGCTTCAAGAAAAATCAAACAATCATCAGCAAAAAGGAGGTGAGTCAAAGTAGGCCCGGCCAAACCAAAGTGAAGGCCGTTCAAAAGTCCAGCGTTGACTGAATTTTGAATCATCGCAGAAAGGCCTTCAGCACAAATAATGAACAGGAAGGGAGATAGCGGGTCACCTTGGCGCAATCCTCTCGTGGGTTTAATGGAAGCAGTTGGTGAACCATTAACTAAAACTTTATAATGCACAGAAGTCACCATTTTCATGATTAGAGTTGTGAAAGCTGGGAAAATCCATTTTGTTCATCACTTCCTTCAAGTAGCACCATTCAATGCGGTCGAAGGCCTTTGCCATATCCAACTTAATAGCCACGTGGTTATTACATCCCGACCAATTCCCTTTCATAGAGTGATAAGCTTCGAAAGCAGTAATAACGTTATCAGTGATGAGTCTTCCACTTACAAAAGCACTCTGAGAAGGCGAAATGAGCGATGGCAGCAGGGGCTTGAGGCGATTAACAATCATTCTTGACATGATCTTATAGATTGAGTTGCAAAGACTGATAGGTCGAAACTCGGTCATGAGTTTGGGATGCCTACATTTTGGGATAAGGCAAATAAAAGTACAAGTCAAGGGATCAAGTGGCATACCGTCGTTAAGACATCCGAGAATAATTCGGGAGAAGTCACCACCAAGCACGTCCCAGTGCTTTTGAATGAAGATCATGTGTAGCCCATCCGGGCCAGGGGCCTTACGTCCAGGGATTTGTTTCAGTGCTTTGAAAATCTCCGCATGGTTGAAAGGAAGTAAAAGAGATGCTCTGTGTTCGGGAGTAAGTGTGGAGAAATTATGACCATCCAAAGAAAGATCCGAAGGCATGTTACTTTGATACAGGTTGTTGAAGTAACAGAAGGCAAGACGTTTGATACCTTCATTTGTGGATACTGTGGCGCCAGAAGAGTCCAGAAGAAAGGAGATCCTATTGCGCTCCTTCCTCGCCGAAGCCTTGTGATGGAAGTAGGATGTGTTTTTGTCGTTCAAAGTGATCCAGTCCACCCGACCCCGTTGACGCCAAAATTCCTCCTGTAAGATAAGAGTGTTGTCAATTTCCTTCATAATCTGCCGTTCTTGATCGGGACGATAGTCACCGCATGCTTGTAAGTTACAGAGAGCCTTCTTGAGTTTTTCAACTTTCTTTGAGAGCGACCCAAATTTTTTCTTACTCCATTGCAAAAGTGTAGTTCGGGTGTTAGTAACGGCATCATTTAATTCAGTCGCATCCATACAGTTACTAAGGGGAGACCATGCCTCTTCGAAAACATCCTTAAATTCGTCATCACGGAGCCAAAACGGATCATATCTAGGCACATGTCCCCATCGAGGAACGTCATCTTGGTCGTGCTGACCAGCCGTGATGAAAATGGGGAGATGGTCAGAGTGGGAGGAAGACAAATGGAAAACTCGGTGGTGGCCGAAGATAGCCAACCAAGAGGGTGTAGCCATCACACGATCAAGTCTCCGGCGAACCAAACCAGAACTACGGCCATTACTCCAAGTAAAAGGGGGCCCAATAAAGTCTAAGTCAATGAGGTTGCAGGATGTAAGCGCATCCTGGAAGGCCGCCATGGCTCTCCAGTTACGTTCAAGTCTTCCCTCAGATTCATGATTAAATAAGATTTCGTTAAAGTCCCCAGCGACAAGCCATGGAAGGGAAGAAACTTGATGCAGTCTACGAAGAAGGTCCCAAGAGTGATGCCTATCCTCTTGAGCCGGGTTGCCATAGAACCCGGTGAATCGCCAAAGGGGCAGGGACTCCAGCTGGACAGAGACATCAATGTGTCCACTGGAGTAATTCAAGAGATTAACATTACAATTACTAGTCCACAGTAATGCTAAGCCACCACTAAGACCCACAGCATCTACAACAAAAGCATTAGGATAACCAAGTCTTCTACCCATATTTACAACATAATTGTTTTTGTTTTTTGTTTCGGAAAGAAATAAAATGCAAGGTCTATGGGCCCTAACAAGGCTACTAAGAGCTCTAACTGCAGGGGCTTGGCCAATTCCCCTGCAGTTCCATGAAAGGAGATTCATCGAAATTGGCAGGGTTGCTGAGACGCAACCGCTGCCGGAACTCCGTAGGCGACCTTGCCTTTGCATTTTTTGGTGGTATCCTGAGTGTCCATCAAATCCAATTCATCAGCATGTCTTTTTGAGCAAGAGGGCTTAGAAGAGCAAACAGTGGGAGTGTTGTTGGGGCAAGCTCTTTTGGTCTGTTGCTTTTTGAATGTTTTTGGTTTGGAGTATTTTATAGACTGGTGTGGAGTAAGAGCAGTACTTTGTTTAAAACACAGAGCAGTCTGCAGTGGTAAGTTTTCTTTGCTTTGGATGGGTCCGGGCTCAAGGTACATGCCGATGGGGTTGTAGATGCAGGGGGGAAAATTCGGTGTTAAATTGCTGTGGAGATTGGACAAGTCGCGTAACGGTTTCTGAGTATTGGAAGTTTTGCACGGTTGGTTCGGTACAGAGGAAACAGGAAAGGTGGGTCTCTTAGTGCTTGGGGCTTCGAGCATCAAGGATACAGGTTGGACATTCAGGTCATCACTGGGTTGCAAGGAGAGGTCACAAATGAGGTTTGAAGATGCCTTGGTCAGAAGCCATTCACCATAAGGGAGATTTTTGAGTTCAAGATTTGTAAACTCTTTCGTTCGGAGTGGGCAGAAATTGACAGTGTGGGATAGCATGCCACAATTCTTGCACATCTTTGGGAGCCTTTCATATTGAACCAGACCTCGCACAGTCGTATCAGAGAGTTGTAGGCAGTAGAAGCGCCTAATGGGCTTATCAACATCAACAGTAACACGGAACCTGAAGAATTTCTCCCCAAAATTCTTGCCACTTCGGATTTGGCCTGATTTGCATGCAGACCAATCTTTTAAAATCTGAATCCCAACTTCCTCTGAGTAGAAGTGGGAGGGGAGTTTAACAAGGTGAACCCAGAACTCTGTCGAGTCAAAGAGAGAAGGGTTCTCTTTCCAGTCGGGCCGCCATCTCTTCAAGACAATGAGATGGTTCTCAAAACACCAAGGTCCTTCATCGATTATTGATGAAGGCACACAATCCTCAGAGAAGAAAAATTGGAAGAGATTACCTGCTAAGCGAACGAGTTTAAGGTTTGTGCACTTCCAAGATTGCTGCATGGCTCCAAGCAGACCTCTGGAAGAAACCTCTCTTGATGTCAGAACCTTGCCAAGGAGGCTGTTGTTGTTTTCTAACAACCCGCGCTCTACCGAAGAAGGTGGGATCTGTGAGACAGTATTTTCAGCATCAGTGAGTGAAAGGGAGTTCAGAAGATTATCAAGGTCGAAGTTTTCCATCTTGCAACCAAAATCAGAGGCCAAGAGGCGGCCTTAGCAAGAAGAAGGAGGCGGCACTTTTTTCAAGAGAGAGAAACCTTAGCAGCGGAGGGAGATAGATTATGTTCGGCACCCATTGAGTAAACCAAAAATCCTTCTCTTTATTTCTTTAGCGCTCGAAACGCTCTTCCGGGGTGCCTTCTTCAATTTAGGGTTCCCTAGAAAAATAGTTTCCCCTAGTTCATGTGTCTTCATGCTAACCTGGAGTTGCCGACAATCAATATTTGCATGATACTTTGCCAAGAAGTCCATGCCCAGAATAACGTCAAAGTCGTACATTTGAATCGGTATCAAGGTCGCAGAGAACTGCAGACCGTTAATCTCCAATTCACATCCCTTGTAATGATGATGGGACACGAGTACTTGGCCGCCAGCGGCTTGTATACGATATGGAGTCTCAATCCATTCGGGAAGAATATCCAAATTCTTGGCAAATCTCTTTGCCATAAACGAGTGACTTTCCCCACTATCGAACAGAACATTGGCTGGCACTTTGTTAATTAAAATCACACCTACCACGTTCAAAGTTCAGTACTCGACATGCAATAATTACAACTAGAATTTAATCCAACTTCGAAATTAAATGCTTAAATAAACATACCAGTAACCACGTCGCCCGACTCCTCGAGCATTTATCCGGCCTCGTCCTCCCTGCTCTGCTTGTGTCTGCGGGTTCGCCTGAGCCGGTGCAGAGCATTCCTTAGCTAGATGTCCTTGCTTCCCGCAATTATAGCACACCCTCTGATCCTTCCAACCTTGTCCTAAATGAAAACGTCCGCACAGTGTACATCATGGGACAGGTGCCGCAGCCCTTACTGGTTGTGCATCAGTCGGTGCCGGACCCTCAATCACCGGGGTCTGACTCACTGCCCTCTGCTGTCGTTCCGGCCGGAATGGTTGCCCGGAGTGAGGGCGCCGAGGCACTTTCAGCCATCTCCCTGATTTGCCCGTCTGCAACTCCTCACGGGGTCTTTTCAGTCTCTCCAGTGCAGCAGTCCTATCCAAGTTTCTCTCCACACGTCTACATACCTCCAGTAATCCCTCAAATGTGGTGGCCTCTGCGCAAACAATCACCTGCTGGATGCGAAAACTCAAACCTATATGGAACTTTAGCATCTTGGCCTCCTCGTTGTCCATGATGCATGACATGTATTGGCCCAGCTCGTGAAATTTCTCAGAGTACTGATCAATTGTCATGGACCCTTGTGTCAGCATCTGAAACTCTTCCATCCTTCTCTGAATAGCACTACCCAGAACATAGTGCTTCTTATACTCTGCCACAAACTGCTCCCAAGTCACCGGTGGAGTCAACCTGCGTTTCACTCCATTCCACCACCTTTCATCTTCCCCTTCCAAGAACGGGGTTGTCACCTCCACTTTCAGATTTGCAGGTAACTGTATCAGTCTTATCTGTTCAGTTATATTTTTGAGCCAAATCTCGGCTTCCTCAGGCCGAGTGGTACCCCTGAACATCGGTATTCGGGAGTTCTGCATCTCCCTGTCATAGAATCGTATACCTTGCTGCGGTGGTGGTGGTGGTGGTTGTTGTTGCTGTTGTTGCTGAGTATGCTGGAGTATCTGGGCAATCTGAGCCTGTTGCTGTGCCATCTGAGTATATTGTTGTGCCATCTGTGTCTGTTGATGGGCTATTAAGGCCGTCAAATTGGCCAGTGTCCGCAAGGTTTTGGGGGATCGCCCCTTGCCCCTGGCGCTCGTCTCCGTCCTGTCCACTATTTCCCGAGGTTTCACGTCGCAGAGGCATTGTCTGTCGACAGGTAATACATGTTATACAACATTTGAGTTTAAGAGTGCCATAAAGAGATATATAACTGGAGACAAAATGGAAATCTATAACGTACACTCACTGACGGAACACACCACCCGAAACCCAATCATAGCTTAGGTCTACTTAATTTTATTCAAGTTGAAAATATCATTTGAAAACAGATCATTACTTATTCCTAGGGGTGATTAACTAATTTCACGTTCCCGAGGCGTATCTGAAGCCTGGGCTCTGATACCACCTGTAGCGCCCCGCTCCCGAGCTCTATCCTCGGTAACGGTGCACCCGCCGTATCTCACTAAGGAGAATACAAAGCATCACATCAACCTGTTACCCGTCAGTGATGACATAGAAAAGTTTTCCTTTTCTTTCTGCGGAAACGATAAATCACAACACTAAGTTTGAATTTAACGAACTTCAAGAGAATAACGACATTATTACTAGGCTGACCAGGCCTTACAAGTCAAGGTCAATTTCTACGTTCAAAAGTCTGAAAAGTGTGAATTTTTTTCAAAGTAATACTGAAAAGAATAGAAATGTCTATGTCACCCCATGAATATCATAACAACCCGTCTCCTTCCTTGCTGCAGACGTGTCTACAAGTCGCTCCGCCCATTCCACGGTATCAGACCCATCCTCAACGAAGATATAGTCATACTCCGTCTCAGCTTCACCTGGAATAGTAGGGGTGAGTGATGGTAATCACCCAGTAGGTGCCTCTCAAAACAATACAAAGCTTACATACCCAAAAAGATATTGACACATAATCACATAAGACAAGATAGCATGGCTTATACGAAAAAGTAAAACAATCCACATAAAATGTACAAGTACGTGATGCATACTCAAATAACGTGTCACACGCAACTAGAAACATGTCAGGCAATATGCTCCTAGACCTATATGCAATGCATGCTCCCGGGTCCTAAATCCAGCGTCATGGTCTCTAGCCACCACTTGCTGTTTTGTACACCCACGCCCTATAGACGCTGCGTGTCACAGGACACCCACGCCCTATAGACGCTGCGTATCACATGACACCCACGCCCTATAGACGCTGTGTATCACATGACACCCACGCCCTATAGACGCTGCGTGTCATCCCAGTACCCACGCCCTATAGACGCTGCATGTCACATGATATCCACGCCCTATAGACGCTGCGTACCTCATGCAAATGCATGTGCCATGAATGCAAGAGGAAGGGAAAGAAAACAGTTGGATGTCATCCCCGTATGTCGATCGATCGATGTACTTCTGAGGTACATCGAACCCTCACCTTCTGGACGTCGATCGATCGACGTCCATCTGAGGCACATCGATCCCTCAGCTACTGGACATCGATCGATCGATGTCCCCGTATTTCAGAATTTCCATTCTGAAATTCCTGCAGTCCATTCAACGATACCATTCAACCATTCTCACCCTCCCATGTTTCCATACCCAGGTATACACATCAATAAGGTCACAATATAAATCAAGGATTAACACACAGAGAATAGCCATGTTGGAACACATGTATACGATCATAATCGAATCAAGAATTAAAAACATCAACACATGAAAATACCATTTTGCCTATGCAAATCTTCATACCGTTTTGAGGGAATAATTAGTATGCACCTACCTCGATCCTAACGAGAATTGATAGATATACGAGAGACGTTGGTGATCTTGCTAGGGTTGCGAATTTCCTCCTCTTGAATCCTTGGATCAAAGATCCTTCTTTTTCTCTTTTCTTTCCTCTTGGCCGAAATTTTGATTGGGAGAGGGGAAAGAGGAGGCTGCCGGAATGAGAGAGAGAGGGGGAGGGGATTAGGGGTAGTCAATTTAGGATGAGAGGTTATAGGGAAGTTAAGAGGGTTAATTAAGGGAGAAGGGATAAGATGGGTTAATTTAAATATTTTGCTATTACCCTTATTTATCTTTTTTTCTCCCCTCTTTTTTTTAAACGCGGTTATAACAGCAGTGGCTGTGGTTTTAGGATCTGCAAAGCTGGGGATGGCTCTGCACTGTGTTTGTCCTTGTTCGTTGCATGTTCAAGAGTGGGCTGTGAGGCCGCATCTAAAGGCGTTGTTTGTGAATGAATATCCTTGGGCTGCTGAGATAAGAGACGCAGAGGCTGCTGAGGGATAACAGCTTTCTTTGGTGTCCACCGCTTTTGTGCATCTACCCGATGGCCCGCTGAATGACTAATAACAGGAATCAGCTGTGATTCTGGAGGTGGCTGCCCACAATTTTTATGATCATGTCCTAATATTTGGCAGCCTGTGCAAAATGAGGTGACATCTTCATATTCAACTGTAGGGCAAAATTCGTAAGCATCTCCTAGTAATGAAGCTTGGCAGGAAGAACTTTAGAGATGTCAACCTCAACACATAAACGTACCATCGAAGGACAAAGACCTTACATAGTGACGGAATCCATTCTAAGAGGTGTGCCTATCATATGAACCACGTCCCAGAGGGCTGTTTTATTGTGTAAAAACAGTTGCTGAGCCACAGATAGAAACCATATAGGAACATATGATTGTCAAATTTAGGATCAAATTCAGGAGTACACTTCGTTAACCGCATATGAAATCCATTCCGAGTCCATGATCTACGTAAAAAATATCATTGGTAATCATCTTGCTTTGCAAATGTAATAAGAATATGCTGTTCATCCAGAATTCCAAGCTTTGGGGTCATCTTAAAGCCAATACGTTCTGTTGGTGTCAAGATTGGTTTTGATGATTTTCACAAAAAGAGAAGTTTCAAAATCAAAAGTTTCTGGAACTTCACATGCAAATTAGGCATGTTACTCCTTAAGAAAATATTTCTAAGGAAATGCTCTAATAAGCAATCAAACGCTTTATAGAGCGCTCGATGTTGTAATAAGAAAATATGTCTTTGGACATAAAGTTTTGAACAGAGAATAAGGCGCCTTATCCTGTAAGGCATAAATTAAGCCTTTGGACAGAAAGTTTCGAACAGCGAATAAGGCGCTTTATCTTGTAAGAGATAAATTAAGCCTTTGGACATAATGTTTCAAACGCGGCATAAGAGCGCTCTATCAGGTAAGGGAAATAAGACACTCTTAGACAGAGAGTTTCGAACGCTACATCGAGCGCTGCATTCATAAGTTTTGATGCACGAATGGAAGGTCTCAATTGGTATACCTTTTCTCTCTCTTGCACTTTTTTGATTGACAAAAAGTACTTTTTATCTTCCCCATGCAATCATGACTTTTGTGGCTACTTTTCAAATTGCAAATCCAAGGTAGGTGGGAATATCCTTCTATTTTTAGCTCAAAATGCTAGACTTCCTCAAGAAGTCTTGACTTCTCCCAAGAAGACCTTTTCAAGATAGTGAGGTGTCAACATATGAGAGGGTGTCATTTTCCCTCCTCTCTCTCATCTCCAACGGTTGCATTTTTGATCTATAAGGGTTGGAAGACTCCATTTTTGAAGACTAACTATCTATCTCAAGCTCTCAAATCTTCATTGTATTTTTGCTCTCAAAATCATTGTAATATTACTTTATTATTGAGAGTGTGTGATTGTAAAGGAGAAGAGATCTTTTTCTAAGTGAGGATTGTGAGGAGCAAGATTTGGATTGTTGGTAAAGAAGCAAGGGAGCTTCTTGTTGGGCGAAAACTCAAGCTTCCAAGAGCTAGTTGATGGTGTAGGAGCTACATCATACTCCATAGAAAGTTTCTTTGGTGCAAGGAAGATCTTAAGGAAGCTAGGCTTCAAAGAGGTTGAGTTTTCATTGTTCTTGAGCTAGGTTTGTTAAACCTAATTTGTTCTTGTATTTTCTTTGATTGTTGTTTCCCCTAAAGAGAAATAACAATCCCCTTGTTCAAAATCCTTTTTGTTCAAAGCAAGAAGGTAGAGGAGTAGAGTCTTTGACTTGAACCTCTATAAATTTGGTATTCTTTAATTTCCACAATTTATTTCTTTCAAAGAACACATCAAGTATTGGTTTAAACACTTCCATTGCAAAATGATTCGAAAAAGAACCATACTTGTATAAACACACTATTCAACCCTCCTTCTAGTGTGTTTAACGAACCTAACAATTGGTATCAGAGCCTAACCTTGATTTTTTGGTAGTCAAATAGCAAGGCTTGATCCTATCTAGTATGGAAGAAACACCTTATGATTGGGAATTCTTCAGATGGTGAGTCTTCTAGGACAAAAAGAAGAAGACAAGAGAATTTGATACCATCCGTTTCAAACATCCATACCAAAGTACCTATGTTTGATCCAAATAATTATTCTCTATGGAAATCCAACATGGATACTCATATTATGGGTTGTGGTTACCAGATTTGGAAAGAAGTTACCAAGGGCTCAAAGGCTCCTATTGACTATGATAATCCAACTCAAGAAGAAGAGTTGCTATTTGTTATAAGTGGAAAAGCTCTTGACATCTTGAATAGTTCTCTAACTCCAAATGAGAGAGCTAAGATTCAAGGTGTTCAATCCGCTCATGAAGCATGAATTAAGTTGGAAATGATCCATGAGGGTACTTCTCAAGTTAGAAAGGCAAGGAGAAGGATGTTGATGAAACAATTTTATAATTTTTCCGTCCCTAACAGTGAAAAAATTGAAGAGACTATTCAAAGGTTCAAGAAACTTTTCAATCTACTCAATGCGGTGGGAAAGAAGATCGAAGAAGAAGATCTTAACCATCGACTTTTAAATAGCTTGGGAAGAGAATGGAATCCTAAGGTGACGGCCATTGAAGAGTCAAAAGATCTTGAAACTCTTACTTTAGATGAGTTATATGGAAATCTTATGACTCATGAAATTCAACTTGAGGAACAAGAGAAAAATGATCCTATCAAAAATCACCTAAAGCATTGGTATGTGACACAGATGATTCGGATGATAAGTTTGGACTTATTGTAAGAAGGTTCATATGGTTTGCTAGAAAGAATGGAGATGAGGCAAAAAGATTTATCAAAGGGACTTTATCCAATGATAAAGACAAGATGAAAGACCAAGATAACAAATGTTTCAAGTGTGGAAAATATGGTCATTTCATGAAAGATTGTAGAGTGAAGGATCCTCATCCTAAAGATAAGAAGGCTATCTATCAAAAGAAGAAGGCTCTTCAAGCGGAGGTAGCTCACTGGGATAGTCTCTTATTCGACTCCGAAAGTGACCATGATGATGATAAGGATCTTGCCCTCATAGCTATAAGTGATGATGATCTTGAAAGGGAATATTCTTGTTTCATGGCCATTGAAGATGATATGGAGGTCTGTTCTAGATCTTCTCATTATAAATTGCAAGATGAACTTGATGATATGATTGAGAAAAATGATTTGTTAAGTCTAAAATATAAACATGTCAAACGAAACTTTAGAGAATGCATAAATGAATATAATATCACACTTGAAAACAACACTGCATTGCAACTTGAGTATGATTTTCTAATGACCATGTATAAGGTAGTTGCCAATGAGAATTGTTGTTTGAAGTATTAAAGTGAAATTCATTTGAGCATAATGGAAAAGACGTTTGAGGGAAAGCATGCTTTAAACAAGATGTTAATTAGTCAAAAAGCTAGCATTGATAAAACCGGTTTAGGTTATGATGCATCTAGTGTGAGCATAAAACCTTCAACCTTACCTTTGATAAAATTTGCAAAACCAAGTAATGCAGTCACTCCCTCATTCAAAGAATCAAAATCTTCTTTGAAGAAGCAAAGACATATGCCTCATATGAAGCCAAAAGAAACCAAGGTATCAAAACCTTTGGTAAAATCCATGGCTAAGAATTCTTCCCTTGAACCAAGGAAGAATGAGCACTATCAAAACCTTTGGTAAAATCCATGGCTAAGAATTCTTCCCTTGTACCAAGGAAGAATGAGCACAAACATGAATCACGCAGTATATCTACACAAAAGCATCATGATCACTCTTACACTCACAAAGGTATTCCTACATGTTTTTTTTTGCAATAAGAAAATTCATGTAGAACGAATGTGTAGAGCTAAGAGAAATGCACATCTTCTATAGGTGCCAAAGGGTCAAGTGCATGTTGCTAACCCTCACAGACCCAAAACTAAAAAGGTACCAACGTCATATGTTGATTTTGTAGGCCCTTGCACTAAATGGAGACATCAAAGACAAAGACGTCCAATGGGTCGTGGATGGTGGGTGTTCCAACCATATGACGGGAAACAAAAGATTGTTTCATAAGATCACTATGCAAGATGGAGGAGTGGTGTACTTTGGAGGTAGAAAAGGCCAAATCAAAGGACATGGTAAAGTGGGTAACGATTCCTTCTCTCTTAGTGATGTACTTTATGTGGACGAACTTAAGTATAATTTGATAAGTGTAAGCCAATTGTGTGATACCAATTATGAAGTTACATTTGTGAAAACAAAATGCATTCTGAAAAAGGATGAGATTATTATGTTTAAGGCCTTGAGGGACAAAAACATTTACAAACTTAGCATAAATTATTTGGTTTCACAAAATGTTTCATTTTTAGTAGCTAAAAATAATTTGGCACAACTATAACATAGACGCCTCGGACATGTTTGTTTTAAAACATTTAAATATATTTGTGAAAATGAAAAGGTTTGAGGGCTTCCCAAAATGGATTTTGAAAACCAAGAACTTTGTAGCACTTGTCAAAAAGCGAAGCTTGTGAAAACAAGCTTTAGGCCCAAAAAAAATATTTCCACCTTCAAACCTCTACAAATGTTACATATGGATTTGCATGGGGATATTCGTACAAAAAGCTTGGGTGGCAAACATTACACATTTGTGGTGGTAGATGATTACACTAGATATACATGGGTAATGTTACTTTCTAAGAAAAGTGATGCATGTCATGAGTTCATTGATTTGTGTAGGCAATTAGAAAATTACATGAGTAACACCATTAAGACCATTAGAAGTGATCGTGGTGGGGAGTTCGATGTAGATTTTCAAAGGTTTTGTGTATCCAAAGGATATGTACATAACTTTTCGGCTCCAAGAACTCCACAATAAAATGGTGTGGCCGAACGAAAGAATAGAACCCTACAAGAAATGAGTAGAGCAATGCTTAATAAGTTCGGCTTGCCCAAGTATTTTTGGGTGAAGCGGTTAATGCCGCTTGTCATGTAATTAATCGTGTCTATTTGAGACCATATCTAAATATGACTCCTTATGAACTTTGGAATGGCAAAGTCCCCAACATTGGGTATTTCAAAGTATTTGGTTGTAAGTGTTTTATACTTAACACTAAAGACACTTTGGACAAGCTTGGTTTCAAAGAGGATGAGGACATATTTTTAGGTTATGACTCAAATAGTAAAGCATTTTGTGTATTTAACAAAAAAAAACAAAAATGTGGAAGAATCTATTCATGTTAAGTTTAGTGAATCACTTAGTGATGAAACTACACTTAATGAGGAAAATGAAGATGTTGAAGGTAAAACTTCTCAAGAAGAAGATCTTGATATTGTTCCAAGGGTTGTTCATCAAGAAGAAATTGTTGATGAACCGCCTAAAGGAAAAATCTTCATTGACTTAAAAATTGATCCCATTGAAGGAACTCATCCACCTAGTGTCAAAGACCAAAGTGAAAAAAATAGAGATATTTCACAATCTCCTTTTGATGATACACAAAATGTGGTCAATGCATCTCATCTTCCGGAAAATGAACATATTGAAAATGATCATTTGTATCTTCTGGAAAGTGATCATGAGGAAGTTGGAGGAGATGTATCCAATCTTCCTAGGTTATTTAAGCAAAAAAGCTCTCATCCTCATGAACTAATCATGGGTGATATAAATCGTGGTATCACTGTTGGACTGTACACCTGCAATGAACACCACTAGAGGGGGGAGTGAATAGTGGTTAGCGGAAATTACACTACAACCCTTTATTAAAATCCTTTTTGAAAACAGAATCTGAGACCACCTCAGATTCAGAACATGTTTTTAAAAATTCACAAATAATTGTACACAACTCCAAAAATTATGAAACTTTCCAGAATTAACCTTCAATGAGTTAACAAGACTCTGTCCAAAAATCAGACAAAAATAAAATCGTTTGTCCCTTCAAACAAAAAAAAAATACATATGGTCAATCTGGACAGAATTGGACAGAATGTTGGTGATTTTGCAAAACGTGTTTCTCTTTGAATACTCAACCAAAAAGGTTGATCTTTATATCAAAACACTCCTTAGGATGTGTAGAGGAGGTTTCCAAAAGTCCCTGACCTCAAACAATTCTTGAAAAATACAGAATTTAAGTTTTCTCAAAACTGATCAGATTGCAGCCAGATTGGAGCAGTTATTTTGCAAAGACTGAAAGACTAACTTTCCCTTGCTCCAATCAAGTGATTCTTATTGCAAATGAAAACTAACAGTCTGAAGTATAACGCCACCAAAAATCACGAATTTTGAAAATGTTTAGCTATTTTTTCAAATTGTGTGAAGTTGGGTGAAAACTGCAGTCAAAAACGGGAAGAAAACAGAAATAAAGAAACAAGAGAAGAACACCGAGGATTTATCCTGGTTCGGTCAATGTGACCTACTCCAGTCCCAAGGAACACCTTTCCTTGGATTTCACTATGAAATGAGCACCTTACAACAAGAGCCAAGCTTGATCCTTGGGTTATACACCAACCTTACTCAAGACTTGGATAATCTCCTTCTAAGAAACACTTAGTTGCAACACCTCTACAAACTATTGATGTAACCTTATAAATATGGGTAATCAATCTTACAAATGAAGCTCAAGAGGCTTGTAGCTCACCACAATACAACAAGAACACCTTTGCTACAATGAATAAAACAATAACAACAAGAAGATGAAGATGAAAGCTAGACAATTCAACAAATGCTTGTGAGCTTCAAGTGTGTTTCATCTTCTTCACCATTGCCTCTATTTATAGTATGAAATGAGCCTTGAAGATAAGAATGCCAATGTGTCATCATCTTCATCATCAACTCCAAATGTCTTCTCATCATTGGTTGACCTTGTACACTTGGCAAAATAAAACACAATGATTGGTCCACCTTGGCAAAATGATGTGGCCGAAAGTTTCAACTAAAAAATGACTTGGAATTATCTTGAAAATGTGAAGATAATAGCACCATAACAACTCCATCATCTTCTCAACTTTTTGGCAAGATAATAGGCATGTGAATGTTGAAGTTTTCAAACTCAAATTCAGCTCAAAATTCAGCCTAGTAGCCAACGGCTACTTGATTTAAGTTCTCCAAAAATAGCCTTTATTATCTTTTGTAAATTGTAGATAATGAGGAAGGATAACACCACCAAAATTATCCCAAATTCAAGCACCATAATAGGACATGTGAAGTCTTCATTTGACTTCAAAAAATCTGCTGAAAACACCTTGAAAACAATATAGCCGTTGGCTATTTTTGGTAAATTCCAAGTGCCAACTAGCTCCTTTTTGGTTGGTCCACTTGTCTCCAACTCACAAAATGAATACACCATCATACACACCTGAGTATACACGTTTTTAAACATATATATATATATATATGTGTAGCAACTCAGATTTTTGAGAAGAAATAAATAGATAACAATTGACGAGATTATGTCAACGTGTAACACCGAAATTCCCCAATATTTCTTCTTATATGTTGAGATCATTTCCACACCTTTGACACCTTTAATATATCTGAATAATGATGATAAATGTTCTCTTATAACATATATAAGAGGGTCTTCAAGAAAAAATAGAATGTGACATCTCAAATCGTCACATATCCAGCTATAGACAATAATATCATCGGTTGAGAGAATAAGATATAAGATCACCATATTATCTTCAAAATAATAATAACACAGCTCCAAAATGAAGATAATAATATGCTCAAGAGATTCCTGGAGTGAAAATACCAAAAATACACTTGGGGGTGAAATGACCAAAATACCCCTGGTGTGAGAAAACTCCAGAAATGACCCCGATGGTCAAAAATAATCATGATACCAACTTTGTCATGATAAATAGTATAAGAATATGCTATTGAAATATTTCCACCATATCATGTTTCTACAAAACTCAAAATACCAATTTTGCCCTTTTTGGTAAGTTGTAGAAACATCCAAGGCACGTTAGTCACAAGACAATAATAATCACATAATGAACATGTATAATTCATATAAAAATGAAAACAATCATTTTAACACATTTTAGAAAATTATTTCTAAAAACCCTAGACATCGATCGATTGAAGTGCCTCAACTTCAGAGATCGATGTCTCACCGAAAGTTTCAGAGTTTGCCTCTGACCTACATCGATCGATTGAAGTGAGGGTTCGATGTGCATCGATCGATCGATGTGTCTCAGGTTTAGAGATCGATGTCTCACAGAAAGGTCTTGAACTTTTCTGCCTTACATAGATCGATCGATGTGAGAGATCTATGTACATAGATCGATCGATGTCAACTTTTTCAACTTTTAAACACATATAACACCATGTGTGACATTTTTAAGTATTCACCACTTAAAATCATGGCTTTGAAAATTATCCAAACATATTTCTCAACATTCTCCCCCTTTTGGGTGATTTTCAAAATAACCTAACATGATTTTAATGTCACAACTTATAACCATAAATTTCACCAAATGTTTTCAACTTTTAAATAGTATGTTGCTCCCCCTCAACTCATACTCTCCCCCTTAACCTATGCTCCAAAATTTATTAAAACAACTTATCATATGATTCATCATAACTTACCAACTAAAATCATGTTCTTATTCTTTCTCCCCCTTTATTTTGCAAATCATGCAAAAGATAGAACTACACAATGGTATCGTAAGTCATCATACCTAACTTGGCTCGTAAGTTTTCAAAAGTGGCTTGATTAAGGGGTTTGATGAAGATGTCAACGATTTGGTGATCAGTTCTTATATGGTTTATCACTATATCCTCATTTTGAACATGATCGCGAAGAAAGTGGTATCGCACCTCAATGTGTTTGGCCTTAGAATGAAGCACCGGATTCCGGAAAAGATTGATTGCACTTGTGCTATCGCAGAAAATTAGAATCTTTTTCATTTTAATGCCAAAATCACTAAGTTGCTGTTTAAGCCAAAGTATTTGGGTAGTACATAAACTCAAAGCAATATACTCGGCTTCAGTGGTAGAAAGAGCTACACTAGCTTGTTTTTTAGAAAACCAAGAAATCAAGCTGGTTCCTATGAATTGACAAGTACCGCTAGTGGATTTTCTATCTAACTTGCAACCACCATAATCAGCATAACTATATGCGTGTAATTCCAACTTAGCGTTTCTATCATACCATAGTCCTAAGTGAGGTGTATGCTTAAGATATCTAAAGATCTTTTTCACTGCATTGTAATGTGATACCTTAAGACAAGATTGAAACCTAGCACACATACACACACTAAACATGATATCAGGTCTTGATGCAGTTAAGTATAACAGTGATCCAATCATAGACCTATAGAGTGTGTCATCAAAAGGTTTACCATTTTCATCCTTATCAAGTTTGGTACTAACACTCATGGGGGTAGTTGTAGGTTTCAACTCTTTAAAGCCAAACTTCTTAATCATATCATTGACATACTTAAGTTGGCTAATATGAATTACTTAAGGGGTTTGTTTGATTTGAAGTCCTAAGAAATAATTCAACTCTCCTACCATTGATATTTCAAATTCTGACTTCATACATTCTTCGAAGTCTTTTACTAAAGTAGGGTTGGTTGAACCAAATATTATATCATCTACGCATATTTGAACTATTAACAAATCATTACCTTTTCTTCTTAGGAATAATGTGTTGTCGATGGTTCCCCTTTGATAATTATTTGCAATAAGAAAGTTTGCAAATCTATCATACCAAGCTCTTGGAGCTTGTTTCAAACCATATAACACTTTCTTAATCTTATAAACATGGTTAGGATTCTTTGGATCTTCGAATCCAGGGGGTTGTTTGACAAACACCTCTTCTTAGATGTATCCATTCAAGAACGCACTCTTGACATCCATTTGGAAGAGTTTAATGTTACTTAGACTTGCAATCGCAAGTAACAATCTAATTGCTTCTAGTCGTGCAACGGGTGCAAAGGTTTCTTCATAATCTATTCCTTCTTGTTGATTATAACCTTGTGCGACTAGTCTAGCCTTATTTCTTGTAATGTTTCCTTGTTCGTCCATCTTATTCCTAAAGACCCATTTAGTTCCTATGATAGACTTGTCTTCAGGTTTAGGCACTAAGTCCCACACATTGTTTCTTGTGAATTGATTTAATTCCTCATGCATAGCTTCTATCCAAGATATATCACCTAAGGCTTCCTTTACGTTCTTAGGTTCTAATTGTGAGATTAAGCTATGTCCTTCAAGTTGACTTATATTTCTACATGTTCTAACCCCAACACTTGGATTGCCAATGATTAATTCTCTAGGGTGCCACCAATTCCTAGATCGACTAGGTTCACCCTCATTTTGTTCAAATGTTTCATTAGTGTGAACATTATCATATGTAATTGGATCATTAGTTATATTATCTTCCAATGGCAAAGTTTCTTCATTTATATCATGTAAGGGTTCATGCACGTCTTGTTCAGGGGGAGTTGGTTCTAGATGATCAAGTACAGGCTCAAGTAATACATCATCATCAAACATATTTTCAACATTTGTTTCTTGTTTATGTTGATGTTTATCACTAACTTCAAAGCATGCATTTTCATTGAATTTCACATGTATGGATTCAATTATTTTTCTAGATGCAGGATTATAACACCTATATGCTCTTGAGTTAGTAGAATAACCAACAAATATGCATTCAATAGACTTTTGTTCAAACTTATCTAGATTATCCTTAGTGTTTAGTACAAAACATTTACATCCAAATACTTTAAGATAATCTATTTTAGGTTGTCTATTGTTTAGCAATTCATAAGGTGTTTTATTTAATTTCTTTCTAATAGTAAGCCTATTTATAATATAGTATGCACAACTAACGGCTTCAGCCCATAAATACTTAGGTAATTTATTTTCACACAACATTGTCCTAGCAACTTCTTGAATTGTTCTATTTTTACGTTCAACAACTCCATTGAGTTGTGGTGTTCTTGATGGTGAGAATTCATGTTTGATTCCATATAGTTCACAAAATTTGATTACATCTTTGTTTTTAAATTCTCCACCTCTATCACTTCTAATTCTTTTAACATTTTCTTCATAAATGTTTTCAAGTTGCTTAATAAGGGTTTCGATTGCTAATGGAGCATCGTCTTTGTGTGTTAAGAACAATGTCCATGTGTAGCGTGAGTAATCATCTACTATGACACACACATAGTAGTGTCCACCTAGACTTCTTGTCCTACTTGGACCAAATAAGTCTAAGTGAAGCAATTCTAGTACATGACTAGTACTCACTTCATGTTTCGGTTTTAAGGTTTCTTTAATGTGTTTTCCCTTAATACATGTTTCACACATTTGAAAATTATCTAAGTCTAACTTAGGCATTCCTTTAATTAAATTCTTCTTAGACAATTTCTTAATAGTTGAAATTCCTATATGGCCTAATCTTCTATGCCATAAATTTACATCTAAGTCATGTGATATTAGACACTTAACCTTAGCATCTAACATGTTATCTAAGGTAAGGGTATAAATATTTCCATCTCTATTCCCTTTTAAAACCGTTTCTCCTTTTTCATTTATTATATCACAAGAATTGGGAAGAAAGGAGACATTATAACCACAATCTATAAGTTGAGAAATACTAAGTAAATTATAAGATAGATTTCTTACTAACAACACATTTCGTATTGTTCCTTTTCCAACAACTTGTCCTTTGTTGTTGTCACCGAATGTCACCTTTCCACCATCAATATGTTCAAGTTCCGTGAATATTTTGGGGTTCCCCGTCATATGCCTCGAACATCAACTATCTAAAAACCATTTGGTTTTCAGATTCTTTGACTTTGCCTCTTTCTTGCATTCCTTGCATTTTTCCTACAATGGAGACAAAGTTTTAGGTACCATTTATTTGGGTCCTTGAATGTTAGGGGCACTATTCTTGTTTAGATATCCCTTAGGTATCCAAACTTGAATATACCTTTTAGGCACATTTTTAGCATTGTTATAATTTGGAAAATAAGAAGAATTAGCATATACATGATTATTCCACATAAGTGAAGATGCATTGTTATACATGTTGTGCCATGGTTGATAATCATTATAGAATGGCCGAGATTTATGATGTGTATAAGGCATGTGAATTTGTTTCTTATATGGCGCTATATAAGTGTTTTTGTAGGCATTTCTATAAGACTTATAAGAGTGTTGCCTATACTTAGGTTCATAATAAGTTGTATGCATTTTATTATGTCTCGTTGCATTTGTATACATATAGGCATAATTTCTAGGTTGTCTAGATGCAAAGTTTGGCCTAGATGTATGTTTAGGCGTGTGTATATAGGTGGGTGTGTGTTGTATTTTTGCCTTGATATAAGTAGAAGAAGGTGTAGAAGAAGATGTAGCAGGCAAAGTTGATTTTATAACTTTATAAGGTTGTTTCGTGGTTGATGATACAAACTTAGTCTTTTTATCTAATTTGTCATCTTCTTCTTTATATCCCAATCCCGTTTTATCATTTCCATACTTTTGTGATGATATAAGTGTATCTAACATATTTGCACCAGATTTAAATTGTTCTATCATTTTTTCTAAAAGACTTAAGTTGCACTATTTCATTTTCACAACTTTCTAACTTGGATTTTAACATTTTATTTTCCAATTGTAACTTTTGTTCATCTTTCCTATATGATTCAATTTTATTTTCTAAAGAATCAAGAGTATTAGTAGACTCTTGTTTAAGAGATTCTAGTTGATCGGAAAATTCCAAGTTGGACGTCTTCAACTTGTCATTTTCTTCAACTAGTTTCTTCTTTTCTTTAGAGAGCCTCTTACAGTGAGCATGCATTCTTAGGAATTCTTCATACATTTCATCAAATGTCATGTCACTATCAGAAGAAGAACATACCTCATTGGATACGAAGCAGACTTGAGCTTCCTCAGTTTCGGATTCTGAGTCGGATGAGTCGCTTCATTTGCTCACCTTCATTGCTCGTTTCCCTTTTCTTGCCTTAGACTCCTTTGTCTTTGTCTTTTGAGCCTCCTTGTCCTTGGCTTGTTTATTATTGTTGTAATTATTATTTTTCTTCGTGGGACAGTCGTATGAAATATGTCCTTTTTGACCGCATTCATAACACTTTAATTCTTTATTATACCATTTGTTTGTGTTATTCTTCCTAGGTTGGGAAGAAGAAGAAGAAGAAGAATTACGTTGTCTATTCCTATTTGGACGTTTGAAATACTTTCTAAGTTTTCTAGCTATCAATATCAAGTCATCGTCTAATTCAGTATCACTATTACTATCATCATTACTAGCATGTGTTTCGGTTGTTTTGAAAGCTATTGACTTACCAGATGACTTAGACGATTCAGACTTTCGTTGGTTCAGTTTTACCTCATAGACTTTAAGAGACCCGATCAATTCATCCATTTTAGTGATTGACTTTGTCTCCTCGATTGCAGTCACCTTTGGATCCCATTCAGCAGGGAGGCTTCGTAGCACCTTTTGAACCTTTTCACTGTTCGAAAATGACTTCCCTAAAGCTTCAAGGGCATTGAAAATATTAGTAATCCTCAAATCCGAGATGTTATGGATTCGTTTGGCAACATTTTGAAAGTCTCTAATTCAGTCATAAGCATGTTTATTTTTGACCCTTTAACACCACTAGTACCTTCGTGCTTTAATACAAGTGATTTCCACATGTCGTGTGCGCTTGTGCAATTAGACACATATCCTGCTTCAGAAGTTGTAAGTCCATTCAAAAGTAATTGCATAGCTTTAGCATTCTTGAGTTACTCCATTAACTTGTATAACTTTCATTGGAATGTACGGCCCATCTTCAACTATAGACCATAAATCGATGTCTATAGCCATTAAGAATAGCCTCATTCTTAGTTTCCAATGAACAAAATTATTGCCATCAAAAAGAGGAGGGCATTGTGTAGACATACCTTCCATCTCACCTTTGTGAGAAACAATAGCCATAGTATGTACCTTGGATTTGAGACAAGCAGTATATAATGAATTGTTGTTTCTTGGCCTTGTATTGTTCGTACGGTGTTAAATCTTGCTTCTTTTGAGTGGTGTTGGTCTGGCTCTGATACCAAATGTTGGACCGTGCACCTGCAATGAACACCACTAGAGGGGGGGGGGTGAATAGTGGTTAGCGGAAATTACACTACAACCCTTTATTAAAATCCCCTTTGAAAACAGAATCTGAGACCACCTCAGATTCAGAACCTGTTTTTAAAAATTCACAAATAATTGTACACAACTCCAAAAATTATGAGCTTTCTAGAATTAACCTTCAATGAGTTAACAAGACTCTGTCCAAAAATCAAACAAAAATAAGATTACTTGGCCCTTAAAACAAATAAAAAGATTCAGATGGTCAATCTGGACAGAATTGGACAGAATGTTGCTGATTTTGCAAAACGTGTTTCTCTTTGAATACTCAACCAAAAAGGTTGATCTTTATATCAAAACACTCCTTAGGATGTGTAGATGAAGTTTCCAAAAGGCCCTGACCTCAAAAAATTCTTGAAAAATACAGAATTTAAGTTTTCTCAAAACTGGTCAGATTGCAGCCAGATTGGAGCAGTTATCTTGCAAAGACTGAAAGACTAACTTTTCCTTGCTCAAATCAAGTGATTCTTATTGAAAATGAAATCTAACTGTCTGAAGTATAACTCCACCAAAAATCACGAATTTTGAAAATGTTTAGCTATTTTTTCAAATTGTGTGAAGTTGGGTGAAAACTGCAGTGAAAACGGGCAGAAAACAGAAATAAAGAAACAAGAGAAGAACACCGATGATTTATCCTGGTTCGGTCAATGTGACCTACTCCAGTCCCAAGGAACACCTTTCCTCGGATTTCACTATGAAATGAGCACCTTACAACAAGAGGCAAGCTTGATCCTTGGGTTATACACCAACCTTACTCAAGACTTGGATAATCTCCTTCTAAGCAACACTTAGTTGCAACACCTCTACAACCTATTGATGTAGCCTTATAAAGATGGCTAATCAATCTTACAAATGAAGCTCAAGAGGCTTGTAGCTCACCACAATACAACAAGAACACCTTTGCTACAATGAATAAAACAATAACAACAAGAAGATGAAGATGAAAGCTAGACAATTCAACAAATGCTTGTGAGCTTCAAGTGTGTTTCATCTTCTTCACCGCCTCTATTTATAGTGTGAAATGAGCCTTGAAGATAAGAATGCCAATACGTCATCATCTTCATCATCAACTCCAAATGTCTTCTCATCATTGATTGACCTTGTACACTTGGCAAAATAAAACACAATGATTGGTCCATCTTGGCAAAATGATGTGGCCGAAAGTTTCAACTAAAAAATGACTTGGAATTATCTTGAAAATGTGTAGATAACAGCACCATAACAACTCCATCATCTTCTCAACTTTTTGGCAAGATAATAGGCATGTGAATGTTGAAGTTTTCAAACTCAAATTCAGCTCAAAATTCAGCCTAGTAGCCAACGGCTACTTGATTTAAATTCTCCAAAAATAGCCTTTAATATCTTTTGTAAATTGTAGATAATGAGGAAGGATAATACCACCAAAATTATCCCAACTTCAAGCATCATAATAGGACATATGAAGTCTTCATTTGACTTCAAAAAATCTGCTGAAAACACCTTGAAAACAATATAGCCGTTGGCTATTTTTGGTAAATTCCAAGTTGGCAATTTTGCCAACTAGCTCCTTTTTGGTTGGTCCACTTGTCTCCAACTCACAAAATGAATACACCATCATATACACCTGAGTATACACGTTTTTAAACATATATATATATGTGTGTAGCAACTCAGATTTTTGAAGAAGAAATAAATAGATAACAATTGACAAGATTATGTCAACGTGTAACACCGAAATTCTCTAATATTTCTTCTTATATGTTGAGATCATTTCCACACCTTTGACACCTTTAATATCTCTGAATAATGATGATAAATTTTCTCTTATAACATATATAAGAGGGTCTTCAAGAAAAAATAGAATGTGACATCTCAAATCGTCACATATCCAGCTATAGTCAATAATATCATCGGTTGAGAGAATAAGATATAAGATCACCATATTATCTTCAAAATAATAATAACACAGCTCCAGAATGAAGATAATAATATGCTCAAGAGATTCCTTGAGTGAAAATACAAAAAATACCCTTGGGGGTGAAATGACCAAAATACCCCTGGTGTGAGAAAACTCCAGAAATGACCCCGATGGTCAAAAATAATCATGATACCAACTTTGTCATGATAAATAGTATAAGAATATGCTATTGAAATATTTCCACCATATCATGTTCCTACAAAACTCAAAATACCAATTTTGCCCTTTTTGGTAAGTTGCAGAAACTTCCAAGGCACGTTAGTCACAAGACAATAATAATCACATAATGAACATGTATAATTCATATAAAAATGAAAACAATCATTTTAACACATTTTAGAAAATTATTTCTAAAAACCCTAGACATCGATCGATCGAAGTGCCTCAACTTCAGAGATCGATGTCTCAAAGAAAGTTTCAGAGTTTGCCTCTGACCTACATCGATCGATTGAAGTGAGGTTTCGATGTACATCGATCGATCGATGTGTGTCAGGTTTAGAGATTGATCTAGGAGACAATATAGAGAAAATGCATTTGTGTCACTCTTAGAACCTAAGAATATTAAAGAAGCACTTCTTGATGAGAATTAAATTTTAGCTATGCAAGAAGAGCTAAATCAATTTGAAAGAAGTGATGTTTGGAAATTGGTTCCCAAACCTCATCATCATCCCATTATTGGCACAGAATGGATATTTCGTAACAAAATGGATGATCAAGGCAATGTCACAAGAAATAAGGCTAGATTAGTTACTCAAGGATATTGTCAAGAAGAGTAGATTGATTTTGATGAAACATTTGCACCCGTAGCACGGCTTGAAGCTATAAGAATGTTGTTAGCTTATGCTTGTTACAAGGATTTCAAGCTTTACCAAATGTATGTTAATTCTGCTTTCTTGAATGGAATTATTCAAGAAGAGGTATATGTGGCTCCACCCTCCGGATTCGAACGTCATGATTCTTTACATCATGTTTATAAGCTTAAAAAGGCACTATATGGCCTTAAACAAGCTCCTAGAGCTTCGTATGATAGGTTGAGTACATTTCTTCTTAATAGTGGTTTTTCAAGAGGTAAAGTGGACACAACCTTGTTTACCAAAGAACAAGGTAAACATCATTTGCTTGCTCAAGATATGTTGATGATATTATTTTTGGTGCTACTAACAATCCTCTATGTGAGCAATTTGCTAGTTTGATGCAAGGTGAATTTGAAATGAGTATGATGGGAGAATTCACTTATTTCCTTGGACTCCAAGTCAAGCAAATCCAAGATGGAATGTACATTTCTCAAACCAAGTATACAAAAGATTTACTCAAACAGTACAACTTTGGTGAAGGGAATAATTTGAACACTCCTATGAACACAAGTTTGAAACTTGACAAAGATGAAAAGGGAAAGCAAATTGAGGTAACCTTGTATCGTGTCATAATTGGTAGTCTACTTTATTTAACCGCTAGTAGACCGGACATTTTGCATGATGTTTGTTTATGTGCTAGATTTCAAAGTGATACTAGAGAAAGGCATCCTACTGCGGTAAAACGAATATTTCGTTATCTTAGAGGGACTTTGAAGTTTGGTTTGTTCTATACCAAGAATGCATGCTTTGATCTTAGAGGTTATAGTGACTCCGACTATGCTGAGAGTCTTGTTGATAGGAAGAGCACATCTGGAACTTGTCAATTTCTTGGAGATTGTCTTGTTTCTTGGTTTTCCAAGAAACAAAATAGTGTTGCTCTTTCTACCGCGGAATCTGAATACATTTCGGCCGCCTCTTGTTGTGCTCAATTATTATGGATGTTACACACTCTAAATGATTATAATATAAAATTTTCAAAAATACCTATTTTGTGTAATAATATTTCTGCAATAAATATTGCACAAAACCCGGTTTATCACAGTAGAACCAAACATATTGAAGTGAGACATCACTTCATTTGGGATTGTGTTCAAAAAGGATTAGTGTGTGTTGAATTTGTGCCTACTAGTGATCAACTAGCGGACATATTCACCAAACCATTACCAAGTGAAGTATTTTAATCTATAAGGAGTAAACTGGGATTACTCAATATTAATCAAGTTTGAAATACTTGACAATATAAAACAGTAAGATATTCTTGAGCGCTCTAATGTATATTGAACTTGTGTTCAATATTGAATTAATCACTCAATTCAGTCTAAACGGGTTAATAGGTTACAAAAGTGCTGCGTTCAAATAAAGCACTGAGGATTTCGCATGCAAAATGAAGCGCTCCATGTTGAAATAATTTATTTATTTCTTTATGTAAAAAGGCGCTACATTAAATAACATTAAAATCCCATTTCCCTCCATTTTTAGAAACTGCTGCCCGGTCTAATCTACCTTCCCTCTCCTTTAAATGCTCTATTCCCTAAAATATAGCCTTCTCTCTCCACGTTTCAATTCTGAAACTGTCATTCTTAAGAAACTTTATCCCCTCCTTTCAAATCTCATATCTTTTCATCTCCTCTGAGAAAAACCTCCAAAAATCTTTAACTTTCTTGATCATTTGTACTTGTATTCTCAAGAACACCAATGGCGTCTTCATCAAAGCAGAGATGAACAAAAAGAATCAGAGATCCAAAATCTCAAAGGCAAAAGACCACGGTGCTCTTTGAAGAAAGTGAGGAACTTGTGGCTATTAGAGAAAGATTAAGGATGGAAAATTTTCCATGGATTGCAAAAGATACTAAAGATATCAACAAGAATCCTGCGGGAATGGGAGTGGGTACTCATCTCAACAGATACTCTCAACTTCTATTTGAAGAGTGGGATAATCAAAACAAGCCTGTCGCCTCTCTCAAGTTAGTGGAACCCCCTCATCTACGAAATAACCCTGAGGTAAGTGATGTTTTTGTATTACTTGAAGCCCAAGGACTGGACAAGTTATGGTCCAATGAAGGAATGAAATCATACTCCCTTAGATATACACGTATGTTTTATGCCAATTTCTGGGATGTTTTCGATAATGAAACAGAATTGGTTTCTTTAAACTCCGTGATTGATGAACTCCCTGTAACCTTTTCCATTCAAACACTTTGTGATGCTCTTAGAGTCAAAAATGAAGGGGAAAGAAATTTTGCTGTGTATGGTTGGCCATATAGTGTGTCTGAAACAGAAGTCAAAACTGATTTAGGTTTCTTCCCATCTCGCAAACTCCAGCAAATGCCATTAGTTAGTAGAGTGATGTTAGGGATTGTGATGGCCTGCATTAATGGTAAAGTCAATCGTAATCCTAGCAATATGGACTTTTATGTTACGTATTGCATTTTGAAAGGAAAGCAAGTGAACTTTGGTTGGATCTTTTTGACTTCTGCTCTGGCTGCATTAACAAAATCAACAAAAACTCTACCTTTTGCCAATTGTGTCTTTGTTCTGCTTACACATGTGGGTATTGCTTTAGACCCAATACATCTTGACCACATTGGAATGAAAGGGTGGTATGATACTCTGAATATTTCTCAAATTAAGAATGCTCAGAAGCACCGGAATCCAGTGGGTAGTTCAGCAAAAGGGGCTGAACCTGATAGTAAAAGAGCGAATGTCGAAGCTGAGCTCAAAGAAAAACTTTCTGCACTAGAACAAGAAGTGATGGAGTTGAAGGTTGTCAACAACAAATTGGAGCAGCAGTCTCTCACCAATGCTCGCTACGACTATATGAAATCCAAACTACTTAAGGCTAAAGTTTTCAAGTCTTTTAAACATGAACCAAAATCCGTTTAAACTCTGTGCTCCGTTTATTCCCTTTGCTGTACCTCTTTTGATGATTTAGGGGGAGAATGGTGTTGGTGTTCTCCGTTCTCCTCTGTTCTCCTCTGGTGGTGTTGGTATTGTTGGCGTGTTGGTATTGTTGGTGCTTTTCCATGTTTTCCTCCTAGTTTAGATTAACTTTTGGTTTTTGAACGCTGGTGTTTCTGTTTGCAGGTTGGTAGTGTCTTTGAATGGGTTGTAGTGAAACTATATTGGCACTATTGGTGTTTGCATGTTATTATACTCTGTTTTGTTAAGATTGGTATTGAAATATTTGATGGTAGTTGTTTCTCTAAATCACTTGCTATGCTATGTCCTTGATTAAAATATGCAATGAAGTTCTGTATATGATATTTTTCTTCAGTATAAATCATTCTTTGATGTTATGAAACAGAAGTATTCTTTGAGAAGTGCATATAGTAAGGGGGAGCATAAGATGCATTCAGTAAGGGGGATCTTATTGTGAAATCATCAAAAAGAGGGAGATTGTTGGTGTCAAGATTGGTTTTGATGATTTGCACAAAAAGAGAAGTTTCGAAATCAAAATTTTCTGGAACTTCACATGCAAATTAGGCATGTTACTCCTTAAGAAAATATTTCTAAGGAAATGCTCTACTAAGCAATCAAACACTTTATAAAACGCTCGATGTTGTAATAAAAAAATATGTCTTTGGACAGAAAGTTTAGAACAGCGGATAAAGCGCTTTATCCTGTAAGGCATAAATTAAGCCTTTGGACAGAAAGTTTCGAACAACGAATAAGGCGCTTTATCTTGTAAGAGATAAATTAAGCCTATGGACATAAAGTTTCAAATGCGGCATAAGAGCGCTCTATCAGGTAAGGGAAATAAGACACTCTTAGACAGAGAGTTTCGAACGCTGCATCAAGCGCTGCATTCGTAAGTTCTCATACACGAATGGAAGGTCTCAATTGGTATACCTTTTCTCTCTCTTGCACTTTTTGATTGACAAAAAGTACTTTTTATCTTCCCCATACAATCATGACTTTTGTGGCTACTTTTCAAATTGCAAATCCAAGGTAGGTGGGAATATCCTTCTATTTTTAGCTGAAAATGCAAGACGTCATCAAGAAGTCTTGACTTCTCCCAAGAAGACCTTTTCAAGATAGTGAGGTGTCAACATATGAGAGGATGTCATTTTCCCTCCTCTTTCTCATCTCTAACGGTTGCAAGTTTGATCTATAAGGGTTGGAAGACTCCATTTTTTAAGACTAACTATCTATCTCAAGCTCTCAAGTCTTCATTGTATTTTTGCTCTCAAAATCATTGTAATATTACTTTATTGTTGAGAGTGTGTGATTGTAAAAGAGAAGAGATCTTCTTCTAAGTGAGGATTGTGAGGAGCAAGATTTGGATTGTTGGTCAAGAAGCAAGGGAGCTTCTTGTTGGGCGAAAACTCAAGCTTCCAAGAGCTAGTTGATGGTGTAGGAGCTACATCATACTCCATAGAAGGTTTCTTTGATGCAAGGAAGATCTTAAGGAAGCTAGGCTTAAAAGAGATTGAGTTTTCATTGTTCTTGAGCTAGATTTGTTATTTGTTGTTTCCCCCCAAAGAGAAATAACAATCCTCTTGTTCAAAATCCTTCTTGTTCAAAGCAAGAAGATAGAGGAATAGAGTCTTTGACTTGAACCTCTATAAATTTGATGTTCTTTCATTTCCGCAATTTATTTCTTTCAAAGAGCACATCAAGTATTGGTTTAAACACTTCCATTGCAAAAAGATTCGAAAAAGAACCATATTTATATAAACACACTATTCAACCCCTCCTTCCAGTGTGTTTCACGGACCTAACACGTTCGAAACAGGAATTCAATTGCTTCTTAGTCGGACGACCATTCCAAAAAGAGCCAATTAACGAGAATTGATAAGGGATAGATAAATGCTGTACCTCTTCATCTGAGAAAATAATGGATGGTAAACCTTTGAACTTGTTCACTGTGCGAGTGACTGGTAGCGGCGGTATAACCTTCACTGCCATCATGTCGGCGAAAGTGCACTTCTTCGATGAATCAGACGTTGGCGGTGTTGATTCCATAGGACAAAAGGCAAGGGACTGGTGATCATTGATCGCTTGAATGTAAAAGACAGGGACGAAATGTATTAGTTCTCTTGACGGAATTCGAATAGTAGAATTTATTCTTATAGTTGACATAACACATTTTTTTGGTGGTATGTGACACGATATATATACATATAGTTTTCTGGTCTTCTGAATTATGATTACAGCTCAATTATGGCCTTCGGGGTTTCTAAGATAGCTATATATATTATGTAGTCGCTGGATTTTTTTTTTCATATCACAAAATATTTTGTTACATGATTCATCATCATCATCATCCGTACCTAGTATATCCCAACGACAGCAAAAGCTATCATTAGGGTCAGGGGAAGGTAAGTGATAGACAGACAATACCTATGTCCCAAGGGATAGAGAGTCTGCTTCCAGTGAGACCCCGACTCTGTATGTACCTGCATATATTTATTGAACACACTTTTTGTTACATGGTTATTATTATTTATTGAACACACATTTATATGGTTGTGCAACAGCTTATATGGGTGGTTACATGGAGTATAGTTGAAGAAATTTTTATCTATGTAGACATATAACACGTCTAGATTAATTCCAACAAGGCATATAACACGTCTAGATTAACCATTATATAGTTAGAGACTTTCTTTCATTAAACTTTCAGATTATTTTGGTCTTCTAAATCTCTCAAAGATAGGCTGGGAGCATATACAAAGAGGAAGACTTCAACTCTTATCTTCTCAAATTTGTTATAAAATCAAATCAAGTAGTTATTAGATATTTAGGAGCTTCCAATGCCAAATGTTTTCAGATTATTTGAATCAAATTTAAGCCTAAAAACAGGCCATGTGGAGACACAAGACTTAATCAAACTCTTATCCTGTATAAAATTCGATAGGGGTATTCTCCAAGGCATCTTGATTTATCATTGGTGCATTTTATTGTCACTTAAACAATATTCTTAGTTAAGAAAAAATATAATGGGTTGATAACACATATAAGTGAAGTTAATTGATTTATGAAATTAAAATTTTCAGTTGATAAAATTGAATCCACAATTATTGATTGTATCAACTTAAGTTTAATTTAAGTCATCTTTTATTAGAGTTATTTGTTCTCTAAAAAAAGAAAAGTATCAATGCTGGATGTTGGAATTTCGAAGTTGCATAGTATGAAGCGGAAGCAAGTGTTTCAAGACCATTTGAAAAGAATGAATTGTAGAATTTGTAAGAACAATTGTAAAATGGAAGGATATAATTTGGAGGTTGAATATTGTAAAAATTTTATTCAGACTTAAGTTCCTAATCACATATGTTCTCTATTTGGAAATGTACAAGTGTTTGCCTTTTATAAGGCTTAGAAGAGGTAAGACACCTCAAGCCACAGCTATTTCTAACGGCTATATAAATACTTTTGTTTCACTGTGCCTCTGTTTATTTCTACAGTGTTGCCTCAAAGGTTTCTTATTTGTTTAAGTATTTCAGCTCGGTAGAGCTGTTTCTGTTGCTTCTGTTAATCTTTGTTCTGTTGTTGTTGTTTTGCTCAGCGCAGCTTGGTCCATTTGTTTATGCCTTCATCTCGTCTCCTCAGCTTGGAATCCTTCATTGTTGTTTTCCTTTAGTGTCTTCACTTTATCACATCGGCTTCAGAATTCTTTCCTTTAGCTCAGATACTTCATTACCTCGGCCTTTCCTCATTTCAGCTTACCTTGGCACTTCTTCTTTTGTCTTGAGACTTCGTCTAGATTCTAACACTTTTTTACTTCGGTGCTTTATATCAGCATTGTATCGTTTCACTTCGACACTGCTTTTTGTCACATCGGCACTATATGTTTTAGCTTAGCACTTCTTCTCAGCTCAAGTACTTCTGACCTCACCTCGGCTACGCTCCTTGGTTCGGTACTTCTTCTACTTCTGTCTTACTTCGGCCTAACATCCCAGCTCGGCACTCGTTTGATCTATCTGGTCTTGGATCCTCGTCTCGATATGGCATCTCGGCTCGACCATCTGATCTCTATCTGCGCTTCTTATCTTTGATCCTCACCTCGGTATGGCACCTCGGCTCGGTACTCCTTCTTTTTACTTCAGCTAGGCACCTCAGCTTGGCTAGTTACTTCCTGTTTACTTCAGCTAGGCACCTCAGCTCGGCTGGTCACTGTTTTAATTCTGCATACTCCTTCAACACTTTCTCTCAAACTTGGTGTATTTATACAACCAAGATTGCCATTGTATACATCACTTTATTTAACACTGGATGAATTGTGTATTCCATTGCTGAATTTAGCTAAATCTCATTATGTTACAACGTCAAGAACTAAATTGTTAGTTACAAGTAAATCTGACATTCACAAATATAAAAAAACATGGAATTTGAAAATATATTTTTTTTATAAAAAAATAAAACTGATCAAACTTGAATTTCTCACTAAAGTAGTTATGGAAATGTAACATGGACACTTTTACTTTTTTCCGCCTCGTAAGAAAATAATTATGACATGTCTATACTCACTTTACTTTAACAAAATGATTTTATGAATTTGTACAATGAGTATCATATCTCCCCAATGGCTTAACATTTAAAAAACAAGTGTCTTGCGGTTTTTGTTTGATCACAAAAGAGAATACTAGGGAACTCGTGCACCTTTAATTCTAAAGAACTCATATGCCAAGCTAGGCACTAGCCTGTCCTTCCGTTCCCAAGAATGCAACAAATGTTGGGCTGCAGATACACTTGATGTGTGTGTGATAAGAAGGTCTCTGATATCCAATAAGGCTTTCAGTAGAGGAGACAAGGATTGTGCCTTGTTAATAGTCCATAATGCAGAATACAACTTATATCTAGTGTGAGTCCATCTGACCCACAGTAAGTCCTTTTTCTTTTGAAGATCCTATAAAGTTTTTGCAAGAAGAGCCCTATTCCAAGCTCTGAGTTGTAAAACCCCCAAGCCTCCTTCATCTTTCGGAAGACATACTTGTTTCCAAGAGACTAAATCTCTCTTGCTGCCCCAGAGGAAGTGTAAACATACTCTGATAACTTGATCAAGAACAGAAGCAGGTATTGGGAGTGCACTCAGCCAAAAACAAAAGAGTCCTTGTAGCATAAATTTGATGAGCAAAAGCCTACTGTGTAGGATAGATTGGTTTTTTCCATTGATTCACCATTTGCATTAGTTTGCTCAAGAAAGGTGAGTAGTGCGCCTGTTGTAACTTATATCCTGCTACTGAAATGCCCAAATACCTGAAAGGGAGAGTTCCCAAGCTGAAGTTAGCTGTTAACTGCGAGTTGAGTAGTTGGGAGTAGTCCCCAGCAACATAGATCCTGGATTTGGATTGATTGAGAATTAGACCAGACACTGCTCCAAAATCAGCCAGCTTCTATAAAATCAACGCTGCAGATGTTGAATCTCCTCTGCAAAACAGCATTAGATCGTCTGCAAAGCTCAAGTGTGTGATTTTAAGCTCAATACATTTACGATGGCAATTAAAGTCTGGATTACCCTGCAGATGGTTCAAAGATCTGGATATGTACTCAAGGCCCAGTACAAAGAGAAAAGGAGACAAAGGACAGTCCTGCCTAAGTCCCCTTTTACCAAGGAAGTAACCAGACAGAGATCCATTTATGGAGATGGAGAAAAGTGGTAGTTATACATTGCATTATCGAATTGATGAATCATGATGGAAATTTTAAACTCAAGAGGGTTTGCTCAATGAAGTCTCAGCTTATGCTGTCGAAAGCTTTATGTATATCAATCTGGAACATACATCTGGGGGAGGCAGATGTTTTACCATAATCCCTAAGCAATTCTTGAACCATGTAAACATTGTGCATCATAGGTCTTCCTTTGAGAAGACCTGCCTGTGAATGATCCATAAGGTCCTGCATCACTGAGGCTAACCTCTTAGCCAATATCTTAGCAATGGTTTTGTATATAACATTGCAATAAAATATTGGCCTGTAGTCTTGAACTTCTTCAGTGCCTTTGGAAATAAGAGCAATTACTGAGTGATTCACCTGCTTTAATAGCTTGCCCTTTATGAAGAATTTGTGAATAGCACTTGAGACATCAGCTCCAACAATGTCCCAAGCCTTGATAAAGAAAAAAGAGGAGTATCCATCAGGGCAAGGGGACTTATCTTTTGGGATTGATAATAGGGAGCCTTTGATGTCCATATCCAGTACTGGAACCATCAAGGAATTGACACTTCTAGGTGAAAGTAGGGGGCCATTTTCAATAATGGTAGAGCTAATAGGTATGACCTGTGTGGTAGTGCCTAATAGATCAGAGAAGTAGGATACGAATTGATCCTTCACCTGATCAATAGAATTGGACATGGAACCATCTTGAAGCTGAATAGAGGAGATGCTCCTCTTGGCAACATTTTTTTTTATCATTGAATGGTAATACTTAGTATTCCTGTCCGATAGGTTGAGAAAGGCTCCTTTAGCTACTTAAGAAAAAAACATCCTTTCAGCATTAATGAGAGCGAAAGCCTCCTTTTTTTAATCCCAATCCTTGAGCTTATGTCACCAGGAGCATTATGTGATTTAGCCAAGTCCTACAGGCTGTCCAATTCCTTGACAGCCTTTTCTGCCCTTGTGGATATATGAGACAAAGATCTTTTATATAACTCCCTGAGAGCCTTCTTAAGCATCTTTAACTTCTTGCAAAGTCTGAACATTGCATTTCCTTGAATATCTTCAACCCAAGAATCTGAAACAGTAGAGTGAAAATCTGCATGCTCAGTCCACATGTTAAAAAATTTAAATGAGTAAATCCTTTGCACCATAGGAAGCAATTGGAGAATACAAGGGGAATGATCAGATAAGCATCCAGAGTTAAGAAAAGAAACAGCAGCATTAGGGAAATTTTCTATGAAGGGTGCATTGAGCATCACCCTATCTAGCCTGGAACTCACAGTGCCAACTTCCCAAGTGTATTTGCATCCTGAGTAGCTCATTTCCATGAGGTGGTAGTTCATAAAACAATTTAGTTGATCCTACAGCTGGTTTGAGGTAACAAGTCTTCCCCCAATCTTTTCATCTTCACTTAGAATGCAATTGAAATCTCCAAGAAAAATCCATGAATCTCTAGCTACTAGACATTGTGATTCAAGTTCACTCCACAAAGGCCTACTATCCACAACAGCATTGTAAGCATAGACAAAAGATATATGTAGAATTCTAGAAGAAATTGAACATTTGGCAAGGCAAAAAACTGATTGTGCAGAAGTAAACAGTATTCTAAGATTGACAAAAGATGGATCCCAGAATAATCCTTTTCCCTGGATGATGATCAAAATTATCGCAAAATGCCAGCACTTGAATAAAAAAAGGAGCTGAGACTTCATCCTGGGGTTGAGTTTAGTTTCCAAAATGGCAAACAAATTGACCTTGTGCTTTTTTACAAAATATACTAAGCCTTTTTGCTTAGTGGGCTCATTGCAGCCCCTTATATTCCAAGAGCTAATAATCATGAGGGGGAGTTCTGCCAGAAACCCCTGGAGGAATGGCGAAATCCTGCTTCCTTCTATCATTTTCAGACTTTCTTTGTTTCCTAGCCTGCTTCTTAGACAACACTTTTGTAAAGCCTCCTTCCTTTTCTAGTTCTTTAATCCTGTGCACATGGAACTGATCATACACTTGGGAAATTTTTTGTTTGACGATGAATTTCCTGTGGGGAGAGGAGGATCAAATGCAAGCATATATGGTTCCTGTGCCTCATCAGACACAGTAGCAGATGATTGTGATATGACCCAGTTGTAGTGTTGAGTATGTGTGCTATCATTTGATATAAAAATGTCCTGGGATGGTTGCCTTTTGGATGGGAGATAATCCATAGACAGGACCAAAGTTTGAAGAATCCTCACGATTTGACCTATCCTTCCTTGATTGAATATTCTGTCCCTTCTTCTTTCCAGCCATTACAGAAGGATCCTTCACTGGAAGAGTAGTTTCCTTGGGAGATTTATTAGCCTTGTGTACTGAATTCGCATGCCCAATTTGCTTGCATATGTCACAGAAAAGGGGAAGTTTTTCATACTCCACCTTCTGCTTGAAAGATCTCCCATTTGAGAGATGAGTATATAGATGTTGTAAAAGAGGCTTACTAAGGTCAACTTCCACCATGGCCCTAGCATAACTCCGTAACTCCCTCTTGGTAGTGAGCAGGTCAGCCATAAGGGATTTGCCAAGCTAGTGGCAGATTTTTGATAGGAATTCCTCCTTCCACAATGACACTGGAAGGTTGGGAAATTTTACCCAAATAGGAACAATTGCCATTTCTTCAGGGCCAAAGTCTAAGAGAATAGGAATCTTTTTGAGGATAAGTACTCTTCCATAGATGAAATAAGGACCGAGGCCAGAACTTGTTCCAAATCAGAAATGGATTGAAATCTAAATATAATCCATCCTGAAGGATGAAACTCAATCCTATGTTTGACTTTCCATACTTTTGTGAGGGAGAAAACAGCTTGCTTACCTGAGAATTTCCCAGTAAAGCATCCATTGGGACATGCTTGAAGATTATCATCCAAGACAAGGTCATCAACATTTAGATGAACCTGGCCAGATCTAGCTTATGCTTGTTCAAACAACTTCATGCAGCAAGCTCATTCCTATTATTGGGAAAAAGAGAATTCCAAGATTTGAAGACTAGAGGATTCTTGTTTTGAGATTGAGCTTTATGAAGGAGAGCAGGTTTTTTCCTGTGTTGAAACCTGACCCGTATTAGGATTTGGGGTACAGAAGGTGGTTGAGGACTACTGGTTAATACCCAACATCGGGTTTGCTGCCATCATATCAGCATTCCCAGCAAATATTGGTATGGCATCATTACAGAGTCTATCTTCTCTTTCCTTGGAAGCAGTAGATACAGGAGGAGTGGTCACATCAACTCCAGTAGGCTCCATATCCCCTGAATTTGAACATGCAATAAGGAGCTCCCCTGCATCTGCATCAGAGGAGTTCCCTTGCACCCTCATCCTCGAATCTTCTAACTCAACCTCTGAACTAGCTCCCATTTCCATAGATCATTACATGCAACGTGTGAATCAGATTGATCTTCCATCATATGAACATTCCCTCTCGATGTTACATTGGAAGGGACAGGCAAAACAATCTAACATGCAGAAGCTAAATCACCTTCATCCTTGGTTTCTCTATGAAAAGAGAAAGTTTCTGTTGATTCCTCTTCCACAGATTCAACTGTCTGAGCCTTTTTGGGAGATCGACCAGCAACAGCAACGTCCTTCATGCCCCCTTTGGAACGCGTATGCTTCTTCCTAGGAAGTATTTTGCCCCTACCCATCAGCGGAGGCAAGATGTAAAAGGAAAAGGAAAGTTTTGTGGTGAGAAGGATTAAGCTTTGTGTAGTTTTAGGACTGGTATGAGTGGTTCAGGCTTGAGCAGAACACGATTGTTGAAGTATCTTGAAAGTTAGGAAATAGATACCCTTCTCTTAGAGAGAAGAGAGAGAGAGTTTCTCTCTCTAGACACATTTCCATCAGACTAATACTACGCAGAATACATAGGTCTTTTGATACAACTATTTCATCACAAGTTTTGTTAGGCGTGTGAAGTTTCAATAAAAGAAACAAAAAGAAAATGAACATTTCTTTGGCATAAGAGATGTTGAAGGCATGTTTTCGCTGGCTGGGTCTATTTCCGACACGTTCCTCAAATACATCGTCAAACACTAATTGTATCTTGAAGGAGTGTCTTATTCTAATTTAGAATTGTTAAATGAAGACCGTCATTCATGAGTTGGTCAATTCAAGATCAATGAACTGTAAAAATCTATATTACAAAATTATGTACGTTATGTTAATACTAGAATTGGTTTTGATGATTTGCACATAAAAAGAGAGAAGGCTCAAAAACAAGTGTTGTTAACATGTGTTTAAATAATAAAGAAAGTGCTCTCTGAGAAATCAAACGCTTTATGGAGCGCTCTGAGAAATTAAACGCTTTACCGAGCGCTCCGCTACTTCTGAGGACAGAAAGTTTCAAACTGGGCCTAGTAGCACTCAAACAAGTCAGAGAAATAAAACTATCTTTTTTAGGGAGTTTCAAACGCTTTACCGAGTGCTCCGCTACTTCTGAGGACAGAAAGTTTCAAACTGGGCCTAGTAGCGCTCAAACAGATCAGAGAAATAAAACTATCTTTTTTTGGGGAGTTTCAAACGCTTTATCGAGCGCTTCAGCTCTAAGTTATGATATTAATTCTTCAGGGAAGAAAGTTTTAAACTAGGCCAAGTAGCGCTCTATCAGGTAAGACAAATGAGGTTGTCGAGTTTCAAACGCTCCATCGAGCGCTACATTCACAAGTATGATGCGCGAATAGAAGGTAACAACTGGAGTAATTTTCTCTCTCCTGTACTTTTTGTTTGACAAAAAGCACTTTTTGTTTTTCCCATGCAATCATGACTTTTGTGGCTACTTTTCAAATCGAAAATCCTTGGTTGGTGAGAATATCCTACTATTTTAAGCTTTATACACAAGACTTCCTCAAGAAGTCTTGACTTAATCCCAAGAAGACTTTCTCAAGTTGGTGATGTGTCAACATATGAGAGGATGACATTTTTCTTCTTCTCTCTCTCTTCCCAACGGATGGATTTTTGAAGCTATAAGGGTTTGAAGACTTCATTTTTGAAGACCAACTATTCATCTCAAGCTCTCAAGTCTTCATTGTATTTTTTGCTCTCAAAATCATTGTAATATTACTTTATTGTTGAGAGTGTGTTATTGTAAAGGAGAAATGATCTTCTTCTTAGTGAGGATTGTGAGGAGTAAGATTTGAGTTGTTGATCAAGAAGCTAGGTGCCTTCTTGTTTGGGCGAAAATCAAGCTTCCAAGAGCTAGTTGATGGTGTAGAGGCTACATCATACTCCATAGAAGGTTTCTTTGGTGCAAGGAAGATCTTAAGGAGGCTAGGCTTCAAAGAGGTTGTTTTTCGTGTTCTTGAACTAGGGTTGCAAGACCTAGTTTCATTTTTGTATTTATTTTGATTGTTGTTTCCCCCCAAGAGAAATAACAATCCCTTGTTCAAAAATCCTTCTTGTTCAAAGCAAGAAGGTAGAGGAGTAGAGTCTTTGACTTGAACCTCTATAAATTTGGTGTTCTTTCATTTCCGCAAGTCATTTCTTTCAAAGAACACATCAAGTATTGGTTTAGTTACTCTCATTGCAAAAAGAATAGAAAAAGAACCATACTTAGATTAACACACTATTCAACCCCCCTTCTAGTGTGTTTCACGGACCTAACAATTGGTATCAGAGCCTAACCTTGATTGTTTGGTAGTCAAATAGCAAGGCTTGATCCTATCTAGTATGGAGGAAACACCTTATGCGTGGGAATCTTCGGGTAGTGAGTCTTCTAGAAGAAGAAGAAGAAGACAAGAAAATTTGATACCTTCCGTTTCAAACATCCATACCAAAGTACCCATGTTTGATCCAAATAATTATTTTCTATGGAAATCCAACATGGAGACACATCTTAGGGGTTGTGGTTATCAGATTTGGAAAGATGTTACAAAGGGCTCAAAGGCTCCTATTGATTATGATAATCCAACTCAAGAAGAGGAGTTGTTATTTGCTATAAATGGAAAGGCTCTTGATATCTTGAATAGTTCTCTTACTCCAAATGAGAGAGCTAAAATTCAAGGTGTTCAATCGGCTCATGAAGCGTGGGTGAAATTAGAATTGATTCATGAGGGTACCTCTCAAGTTGGAAAAGCAAGGAGGAGGATGTTAATGAAACAATTCTATAATTTTTCCGTTCCCAAGGATGAAAAGATAGAGGATACTATTCAACGTTTCACTAAGCTTGTAAATTTGCTTAATGCGGTGGGAAAGAAGATTGAGCAAGAGGATCTTAACCACCGACTTCTAAATAGCTTGGGAAGAGAGTGGAATCCAAAGGTGACGGCTATAGAAGAGTCAAAGGATCTTGAAACTATTACATTGGATGAATTGTATGGGAATCTTATGACTCATGAGATTCAACTTGAGGAACAAGAGAAAAATGATCCTATCAAACAATCACCTAAAGCGTTGGTATGTGATACGGATGATTCGGATGATGAGTTTGGACTTCTTGTGAGAAGGTTCAAACGGTTTGCTAGAAAGAATGGAGGTGAGGCAAAAAGATTTATCAAAGGAACTCTATCCAAGGATAAAGATAAAATGAAGGACCAAGATAACAAATGTTTCAAGTGTGGAAAATATGGTCATTACATGAAGGATTGTAGAGTGAAGGATCCTCATCCTAAAGATAAGAAAGCTATCTATCAAAAGAGGAAGGCTCTTCAAGCGGAAGTAGCTCATTGGGATAGTCTCTTATCCGACTCCGAAGGTGACCATGATGATGACAAGGATCTTGCCCTTATAGCTATGAGTGATGATGATCTTGATAGGGAATATTCTTGTTTCATGGCCATTGAAGACGATATGGAGGTATGCTCTAGATCTTCTTATTATAAATTGCAAGATGAACTTGATGACATGATTGAGAAAAATGACTTGTTAAGTTTAAAATATAAGCGTGTCAAACGAGACTTTAGAGAATGCGTCAATGAATATAATGTCACACTTGAAAACAACATTGCGTTGCAACTTGAGTATGATTTAATTATGACCATGCATAAAGTAGTTGCTAATGAGAATTGTTGTTTGGGATATGAAAGTGACATTCATTTGAGCACCATGGAAAAGATGTTTGAAGGGAAGCATGCTTTAAACAAGATGCTAATTAGTCAAAGAACTTGCATTGATAAAACCGGTTTAGGCTATGATGCATCTAGTGTGAGCATGAAATCTTCTACTATGTCCTTGATAAAGTTTACAAAACCAAGTGGTGTTGTCACTCCCTCATTCAAAGAATCAAAATCTTCTTTGAAAAAGCAAAGACATATGCCTCATAGCAAGGCAAAATCAACCAAGGTATCAAAACCTTTGGTCAAGTTCGTGGCCAAAACACCTTCCTTGATACCAAGGAAGAACATGCATAAAAATGAATCACGGATTATGTCTACACATAAGCATCATGATTATTCTCACTCTCTAAATATGTCTATACATAAACATCATGATCGTCCTAATTTTTACAAACGTATTCCTACATGCTTTTATTGCAATAAGAAAGGTCATGTAGAAAGAATGTGTAGGGCTAAGAAAAATACACATCTTGTATGGGTGCCAAAGGGTCAAGTGCATCTTTCTAACCCTCTCAGACCCAAAACTAAAAGGGTACCAACGTCATATGTTGATTTTGTAGGCCCTCGCACTAAATGGAGACCTCAAGGACAAAGACGTCCAATGGGTCGTGGACAGTGGGTGTTCCAACCACATGACGGAAAACAAAAGATTGTTTCATAAGATCACTATGCAAGATGGAGGAGTAGTCTACTTTGGAGGTAGCAAAGGCCAAATCAAAGGACATGGTAAAGTGGGTAACGATTCCTTCTCTCTTAGTGATGTACTTTATGTGGATGGGCTTAAGTACAATTTGATAAGTGTGAGCCAATTGTGTGATACAAATTTTGATGTTACATTTGGGAAAGCAAAATGCATTGTGAAAAGAGATGATGTTATTATGTTTGAGGCCTTGAGGGACAAAAATATTTACAAACTTAGCATAAATGATTTGGTTTCACAAAATGTTTCATGCTTAGTAGCTAAAAATGATTTAGCACAGCTTTGGCATAGACGTCTTGGACATGTTTGTTTTAAAACTTTTAAATATATTTGTGAAAATGAAAAAGTTCGAGGGCTTCCCAAAATGAATTTTGAAAACCAAGAACTTTGTAGCACTTGTCAAAAAGCAAAGCTTGTGAAAACAAGTTTTAGGCCCAAAACAAATATTTCCACCTCCAAGCCTCTACAAATGTTACATATGGATTTGTATGGGGATATTGATACAAAAAGCTTGGGTGGCAAACATTGCACATTTGTGGTAGTAGATGATTACACTAGATATACATAGGTAATGTTTCTTGCAAAGAAAAGTGATGCATGTCATGAGTTTGTTAATCTATGTAAGCAATTAGAAAATTACATGAGTGACACCATTAAGACCATTAGAAGTGATCGTGGTGGTGAGTTTGATGGAGATTTCCAAAAGTTTTGTGTATCCAAAGGATATATACATAACTTTTCGGCTCCAAGAACTCCCCAACAAAATGGTGTGGCCGAACGCAAAAATCAAACCCTACAAGAAATGAGTAGGGCAATGCTTAATGAGTTCGGCTTGCCTAAGTATTTTTGGGCCGAAGCGGTTAATGCCACTTGTCATGTAATTAATCGCGTCTATTTGAGACCATACTTAAATATGACTCCTTATGAACTTTGGAATGGCAAAGTCCCAACATTGGGTATTTCAAAGTGCTTGGTTGCAAGTGTTTCATACTCAATACTAAAGACACTTTGGACAAGCTTGATTTCAAAGCGGATGAGGGCATATTTTTGGGCTATGCATCAAATAGTAAAGCATTTCGTGTTTTTAACAAAAGAAGCAAAAAGGTGGAAGAGTCTATTCATGTTAAGTTTAGTGAATCACTTGATGATGGAACTAAACTTAATAATGAACATGAAGATGTTGAAGATAAAACTTCTCAGGAAGAAGAGCTTGATATTGTTCCAAGGGTTGTTCATCAAGAAGAGATTGTTGATGAGCCACCTAAAGGAAAAATCTTCATTGACTTAAAAATTGATCCTATTGAAAGAAGTCATCCACCTAGTGTTAAGGATCAAAGTGAAACAAATAGAGACAATTCACACGCTCCTTTTGATGAAACACAAAATGTGGTTGATGCATCTCATTTTCCGAAAAATGATGAACATATTGAAAATGATCATTTGTCTCTTCCGGAAAGAGATCACGTTGAAGTTGGAGGAGATGTATCCAATCTTCCTAGGTCATTTAAACACAAAAGCTCACATCCTCATGAATTAATTATGGGTGATATAAATCGTGGTATCACTACTAGAAGACAATTTAGAGAAAATGCATTTGTGTCACTTTTAGAACCAAAGAATATTAAGGAAGCACTTCTTGATGAGGATTGGATTTTAGCTATGCAAGAAGAGCTAAATCAATTTGAAAGAAGTGATGTTTGGGAATTGGTTCCCAAACCTCATGATCATCCTATTATTGGCACAAAATGGGTATTTCGTAACAAAATGGATGATCAAGGTAATGTCACAAGGAATAAGGCTAGATTAGTTGCACAAGGTTATCGTCAAGAAGAGGGAATTGATTTTGATGAAACATTTGCACCCGTAGCACGACTTGAAGCCATAAGAATGTTATTAGCATATGCTTGTTACAAGGACTTCACACTTTATCAAATGGATGTTAAATCCACCTTCTTGAATGGAATTATTCAAGAAGAGGTATATGTGGCTCAACCTCCTGGGTTTGAACGTCATGATTCTTTACATCATGTATATAGACTTAAAAAGGCTCTCTATGGCCTTAAACAAGCTCCTAGAGCTTGGTATGATAGGTTGAGTACATTTCTTCTAAATAATGGATTTTCAAGAGGTAAAGTGGATACTACTCTGTTTATCAAAGAACAAGGTAAACATCATTTGCTTGTTCAAGTATATGTTGATGATATTATTTTTGGTGCTACTAACAATCTTCTTTGTGAGCAATTTGCTAGTTTGATGCAAGGTGAATTTGAAATGAGTATGATGGGAGAACTCACTTATTTTCTTGGACTTCAAATCAAACAAACCTAAGATGGAGTATACATTTCTCAAACCAAGTATACAAGGGACTTGCTCAAAAAGTACAACTTTGGTGAAGGAAGAAATATGAACACTCCCATGAGCACAAGTTTGAAACTTGACAAAGATGAGAAGGGAAAGCAAATTGAGGTAACCTTGTATCATGGCATAATTGGTAGTTTACTTTATTTAACTGCTAGTAGGCCTGACATTTTGCATGCCGTATCTTTATGTGCTAGATTTCAAAGTGATCCTAGAGAAATGCATCTCATTGCAGTAAAACGTATATTTCGTTTAGAGGAACTTTGAAGTTTGGTTTATTTTATCCTAAATATGCATGCTTTGATCTTAGAGGTTATAGTGACTCCGACTATGCCGGAAGTCTTGTTGATAGAAAGAGCACATCCAGAACTTGTCAATTTCTTGGAGATTGTCTTGTGTCTTGGTTTTCCAAGAAACAAAATAGTGTTGCTCTTTCTACTGCGGAATCCGAATATATTTCGGCCGCATCATGTTGTGCACAATTATTGTGGATGTCATACACATTAAATGATTATAATATTCATTTTTTAAAAATACCCATTCTATGTGACAATACTTCTGCTATAAATATTGCACAATATCCGGTTCATCATAGTAGAACAAAACATATTGAAGTGAGACATCACTTCATTAGGGACTATATTCAAAAAGAATTGGTTTGTGTTGAATTTGTTCCTACTAGTGATCAACTAGCGGACATATTTACCAAACCATTGCCAAGTGAAGTGTTTGAGTCTATTAGGAGTAAATTGGGATTACTCAATATAAATTAAATCTTAATTTAAAATGGACAAATAACGTTAGAATGTGATGAGACTGAAATGAAGTTCTGAGAAATTCGATCGCTCAATGTAGCATTCAGAATGTTGTCTAAAAATACAGCCCTAGGAGTGGTTCACAATTAATACAGCTGATTATTGAAATATCAATAAATTACTCCAAAATAAACAAGCGCTATATTTTCCCCCCCCAAAAATTGCCAAAACTGTCGATGGTCTTATCACCATTTTACTTCTCTCCGCAATTAATGTCTGTTTCCTCTGAAAAGTTCCCTCAACTTCTACGCTTTTTCATCCTCAAAACCGTCAAAACAATAACTCCTAAACATTGCATTAACTACTCACTCTTGTCATTCTGAACCCGTCAAACCTAAACCCTGCTTCAGTGATTTTCAACCAGTTAAACTCTCAAATCCTTGTTCATCCTTTCCTATTTTCTGAAATCAAAATGGCTTCATCCTCCAAATAGACCGGATCGAAAAAGGGTAAAGGCTCAAAATCAAAAACTCAAAAAGCTTCTGCAGTCTTTAATGAAAGTGAAGAGCTAATCGCAATTCGAAACAATTTAAGAATGGAAAATATTCCATGGGTTGCCAAGGATACCGCTGATATCAATGAAAAGCCCGCAGGAATGGGAGTTGGTGTCCATCTCAACAGGTATTCACAGTTGATTTTTGATGAGTGGGATAATAATAGCAGGCATATTTCTCCACTTAAAATTGTTGAACTTATGGAACTTCGAACTATTCCTGAGGTCCAAGACGTGGTGGTGTTGTTAGAAGCACAAGGACTAGACAGATTATGGTCTCATGAAAAAATGAAAGGATATTCTCTTAGATACTCTATGCTGTTTTATGCAAATTTGTGGGCTAAGTTTGACAGTGAAGCCGATTTGGTATCTTTAAATTATGTGATTGATGATATTCCCTTGTCCTTTTCAATTCAAACGCTATGTGATGCGCTTGGGGTAAGGAATGAAGGTGAAAGCACTTTTGCTGTTTATGGTTCGCCCTACACGGTCTCTGAAACAGAATTTAAGACTAACCTAGGCTTTCTACCTTCCAAGAAACTTCAACAAATGCCTTTAACCAGTAGAGTGATGTTAGGTATTGTTATGGCTTGTATTAATGGAAAGGTTAATAGAAATCCCAGCAATATGGATTTTTATGTCACCTATTGCATTCTAAATGGACGCCAAGTGAACTTTGGGTGGATTTTTCTGACCACTGTTACAGCTGCCTTAACAAAATCCTCTAGAACTCTTCCCTATGCCAACTGCATTTATGTTCTGCTTGATCATGTGGGTATTGACATTCTTCTAGTTTATCTGGATAGCATTAGTCAGAAAGAATGGTATGATGCTATGAACATTGCTCAAATAAAAAATGCCCAGAAAAATAGGAATCCAGCCACCAGGGACGAAGCTGAGAGGTCGAATGTCGAGGCTGCTGTACAAGATAAATTCTCTGCCATGGAACATGACTTGATTGAGCTAAAGGTAGCCCACAACAAATTAGCCCAGGACCACTCCCTTCTCAGTGCTCGTTATGAGTACTTGAAATCTAAATTGATAAAGGCTAAGCTTTTCAAATCCTTCAAACATGAACCGAAATCTGGCTAAGTTTTTGATGATTTAGGGGGAGAATTGTGTGCTTGCAATAGTGTGTTTGCTGGTGGTGTGTGCGGGTCTGATGGTTGTCTGATGGTTTTCTGCTGGTCTACGCTGATGGTGCATGAAGTTTCTGCTGCTGTATGAAGTTTATGTATGCTTGTCTCTGCTGATGATGTTCATTTTGCTGGTATTTATTGATGATAGTGGTGCTACTGAAGTTAGAGTTGGAAGTTCTGTTGTTGGTCTGGTTTTATGAACTAAATGTTTATGATGTTTTTCTCTGATGGTATAACTCTGTTTTATGAATGTGAGCAATCTTATATGTAGTTTTATGGTGATGTGGGTATTATCTGTGTTTCAAGAGTATTGTGTTTATCTCTGCATGATGCATCTACATGTAGTACTTACTATGCTATGCTTCTATTTGTTTTGAATAAAGCATATTGAGATTAGAAGATAAAAACAGTGCTTGAAAAAGGCATATAGAAAGGGGGAGCATTAGATGCATCTAGTGAGGGGGAGCTTATTGTGAAATCATCAAAAAGAGGGAGATTGTTAATACTAGAATTGGTTTTGATGATTTGCACATAAAAAGAGAGAAGGCTAAAAAACAAGTGTTGTTAACATGTGCTTAAATAATAAAGTGTTCTCTGAGAAATCAAACGCTTTATGGAGCGCTCTGAGAAATCAAACGCTTTACCGAGCGCTCCGCTACTTCTGAGGACAGAAAGTTTCAAACTGGGCCTAGTAGCGCTCAAACAAGTCAGAGAAATAAAACTATCTTTTTTAGGGAGTTTCAAATGCTTTACCGAGCGCTCCGCTACTTCTGAAGACAGAAAGTTTCAAACTGGGCCTAGTAGTGCTCAAACAGATCAGAGAAATAAAACTATCTTTTTTTGGGGAGTTTCAAACGCTTTATCGAGCGCTTCAGCTCTAAGTTATGATATTAAGTCTTCAGGGCAGAAAGTTTTAAACTATGCCAAGTAGCGCTCTATCAGGTAAGACAAATGAGGTTGTCGAGTTTCAAACGCTCCATCAAGCGCTACATTCACAAGTATGATGCGCGAATAGAAGGTACGAACTGGAGTAATTTTCTCTCTCCTGTACTTTTTGTTTGACAAAAAACACTTTTTGTTTTCCCCATGCAATCATGACTTTTGTGGCTACTTTTCAAATCAAAAATCCTTGGTTGGTGAGAATATCCTACTATTTTAAGCTTTATACAGAAGACTTCCTCAAGAAGTCTTGACTTAATCCCAAGAAGACTTTCTCAAGTTGGTGATGTGTCAACATATGAGAGGATGACATTTTTCCTCTTCTCTCTCTCTTCCCAACGGATGGATTTTTGAAGCTATAAGGGTTTGAAGACTTCATTTTTGAAGACCAACTATTCATCTCAAGCTCTCAAGTCTTCATTGTATTTTTTGCTCTGAAAATCATTGTAATATTACTTTATTGTTGATAGTGTGTTATTGTAAAGGAGAAGTGATCTTCTTCTTAGTGAGGATTGTGAGGAGTAAGATTTAAGTTGTTGGTCAAGAAGCTAGGTGCCTTCTTGTTTGGGCGAAAATCAAGCTTCCAAGAGCTAGTTGATGGTGTAGAGTCTACATCATACTCCATAGAAGGTTTCTTTGGTGCAAGGAAGATCTTAAGGAGGCTAGGCTTCAAAGAGGTTGTTTTTCGTGTTCTTGAACTAAGGTTGCAAGACCTAGTTTCGTTTTTATATTTATTTTGATTGTTGTTTTCCCCAAGAGAAATAACAATCCCTTGTTCAAAAATCCTTCTTGTTCAAAGCAAGAAGGTAGAGGAGTAGAGTCTTTGACTTGAACCTCTATAAATTTGGTGTTCTTTCATTTCCGCAAGTCATTTCTTTCAAAGAACACATCAAGTATTGGTTTAGTTACTCTCATTGCAAAAAGAATCGAAAAAGAACCATACTTAGATTAACACACTATTCAACCCCCCCCTTCTAGTGTGTTTCACGGACCTAACACTTTATGTTTTGCTCTTTTCTGTTTTGGACTTGGTAAATTTCAAATGATTGAACATTACAAAACTTATTCTGAAATTACGTATGCTATGTTTTACATCTGTCTGATCCTGTGACAACTTTATTCTGAAATTACGTATGCTATGTTTTGCATCTGTCTGATCATGTGTTTGTACATTACAGATCAATGAACTTCAAAAAAATTGTTTTGGTCAAGTTAAAAAATGTTTGAAAAAGGAATAAAAAAACATTTTATATTTTGAAAATGAAGCGAAATGAGAAAACAAACTCTGAAACATAGATTTCTCACATATCTGGTTTTATATATACTTCAATCTCTAAAATGAGACATCTTTATAAGATAAAAGAGCGATTTTTATGTGATTCATCTAAAGCTGGTGCTTGGTAGTGTCAACAAGATTTCTAAGCATATGAAGTTAACTAAACCTCAAAGGCCTAACGGGTATAGAAGTTTGTTTATAATAATTCCGTAACCTTTGAGTCAAATTGTATTAAGGGGCATAGAAGTTTGTTTTTTTTAAAATACAAACAATATAGTCAGAAGTGGCTCTGATACCAACTGGAAAGCCAAAATAAAATGCGGAAGCATAAAAGTTACATGTGGCTATGATCGCTTAGTTGACGCCTTCAATATGGAAGCCTGATGGAGAGATGAACTTTGGAAAAGTGAGTTTTCTAGACTATGCTTATCGAAATACTTGATTGCTTGGATTCATGTAGTATCACATGCTCTGTATTTATAGGCTAAGATAGAGACACTTTCCACGTTTAACCGATAAGTAAATTTCTTCTACAAATGAATTATACTGATTGCGAATCAATCAAAATCAAATCGTTTACTTAATGCAGTAAAAAACTGTAACGTATCTGACCAATAAAATGTATAAATACATTTATCCATGTGATCCATCTTAATAATTTATAAATAAATTACGAGATTCTTACAATATATAATTGATTCTTACACTAAAAACTTGATATGTGTGTCCAAAATCAGATTGATGCAATTAAGCCATATCAAACGGGATGCGAAGTTCAATAGTCCTATCAAGCCACCCAAACCTACACCCGAAGAATTTTTGTATACTACGTTATAATATTTTGAACGATTGCCTTATACTAATTTAAAATCGTTAAAAGCGATAGTGTAGTTATCCTAACATTATATTGAATACCTAAAAGTGATAATTTTATGAATAAGTTTATAATAAATAAAATATAACGGTGTAAAGAAAATAGATAAATAGATAGATAGAGATATAGATGAAACAGATATAAATAAATAGATAAAAGATAACGAGGTTTAGGCAGAATATAAGGACACTTAGAGCATATTTAGGGGTTTAGATACTCTATATACTTTAGGTTGGCTTTGTATTTTTCTATTTCTGTCTTTGTCTTTCATTATGTGTGTATATACACATGTATGACTATTTTAATATCGGAAGCTTTTTATTTGTATTTTACCAAATTCATTCACTAACACATTATTACACCATATCCCTGTTATTGTGTCATCTATGCAGGTATACATAGAGCAGGATGTTTCACTGGAAGCAAACTCTCTACCCTTTGGGATAGAGGTATTGTTTGCATGACTCTCACCCTTTCCAAACCCTAGAGATAGCTTTTGCTGTCGTTGGGATATACAGGACATGTGTTGTTGTTGTATATATATATATATCCATATATGTGTGTGTATATATATTTTTTGGGTGAAGGACGGGCGGACGTGTGTACACACACACACACAGATATATATATATATATATATATATATATATATATATATATATATATATATATATATATATATATATATATATATATATCCGGCCATAAATTAATTTATCCACATAAATGCATTAGTTTTCTTGACGGAATTTGAATAGTACAATTTATTCTTATAGTTGACATAACATAAATTTTTTTTCTTGTGGTATGTCACACTATATGTATACATATGGCTTTCTGCTCTTCTAAATTATTATTCAGCTATTGCCTTCTAGGGTTCTAAGGCAACTATATATATCATGTAGTCGCTGGATTTTTTTTTTGATCTCACAAAATATGTTGTTACATAGTTGTTATTATTTATTGAACACACATTTATATGGTTGTGTAACTATGTGGGGTTACATAGAGTATAGTTGAAGAAATTTTCATCTAAGTATGCAGACATATAACACGACTAGATTAATTCCAACAAGACATTGTTACAAGGTGGTGATGAAGCATATACTTGGCATCTTTACATTATATAGTTGGAGACTTTGTTTTATTACAATTTCAGATTATTTTGGTCTTCTAAATCTCTCCAAGATTGAGGACGGGCTTTGGAGCAAATAGTAAAGTTGTTGCTAATTCGAGCCGTGGAAACATTCTCTTACACAAAGTGTAGGGTAAGACTGTGTATATCAGTCCGCAAAGCGATCTGCCTCCTTCGTAGACCCTGTGCAAACACGGGAACCTAGAGAAAGAGGAAGACTTCAACTATTATCTTCTCAAATTTGTTATAGAATCAAATCAAGTAGTTGTTGGATATTTAGCAGCTTCCAATGCAAAAAGTTTTCAGATTATTTGACTCAAATTTAAGCATAAAAACAGGCCTGTGGAGACACCACAAGACTTAATCATACTCTTATCCTGTATCAAAAATTCTTAGTGGTATACTCCAAGGCATCCTGATTTATCATTGGTGCATTTTCTTGTGACTTAAACAATATTCTTAATCGAGGAGTCAGTTAAGAAAAAATATAATGAATTGATAACACATATAAATAAAGTTATGTATAACTGATTTATGAAATTAAAATTTTCAGTTAATGAAATGGAATCCATAATTATTGATTGTATCAAATTAAGTTTTAGTTTAAGTCATCTTTTATTAGAGTCATTTGTTCTCTGAAAAAGAAAAGTATGAATTCTAGTCTAATCTTAGCCTACACTGCTAGATGAATTGTGTATTCCAATTCTGAAGTTAGCTAAATCTCATTATGTTACAATGTCAACAACTAAATTGTTAGTTAGAAGTAAATCTGACTTTCACAAATATAAAAGAACATGAAATTTTGAAAATATAGTTCTTCTATTATAAAACTAATCAAACTTGAATTTCTCACTACACAAGTAATGGAAATGAATGGAAATGTGGCATGGACACTTTTTTCTTTCATCTTGTAAGAAAATATTTATGACACGGCAATACTCACTTTACTTTAACAAAATGAATTTATGTAGTTATACAATGAGTATCATAGGAAAACAGTAGGTTGAAAATGGTACAATTAAAAATGTTAATATTGTTTTAAACCTGTAAAATAAAGAAATGAAGCTCTTATTCTTTTCGATACGCGTCTTATGATAAACCACTGAGCAAATTCGTCTGACCAATTTATGAGTAATACGTAGGTATGTATGGTTACTTCGTTAACTATGCAGTAAAGAGGGATCAGAGGATATACATACATATATATATATTATGTTGAATATTGAAAGAATTTGTATTCATTCAAATTAAATTGAAATTTACATGGTTATTCCTTATTTATAGGGGTGTTTTACTGCCTAAAGGATCTATTTTACCACCTGCATAGTGGTTACTGTTTATCTACAGTAAATTCTAACGTATAAGGTAACGGCTAGTTACTTGTTCTGCTCAACTATGTACATAAAAGAGTTTCCTAAGACAATGTTTACTACGACTAAGTGCAACATCTCAGCTTTAGCGTCGCTGCCGTGTTAGTGCTTCGCCTCGGTACCTCAGCTCAGCACTTCCTTCTGTTTTGCTTCTCCTCAGCTCTCCTTTCACCTTGGTCCGTCTTTCTTCAGATCAGCCCTTATTGTCTTCCTCTTTTAGTTCCGCTCGGCTATCATACTTAGGACTTCGTTTAGGTCAGTCCTCCTTAGCTCATCCTTATCCATCTCAACTTGGCTAGCATACTTCACTCTTTATTCAGGTCGTTCTTCTTTATTACAGCTCGGTTGGACTTATCTTTCTTTGTTCAGGTCGGTCTTCTTTAGTTCAACTCAGCTGGACTTACCTTGACTTATCCTTCTTTGTTCAGGTCGACCTTCCTTATTTCAGCTTGGCTGGACTTATTTCCACACTCCCCGTCAAGCTTAGTTGTATATATTCATACAATCAAGCTTGGACATTAAGTATTGAAAAATTGTTGTTGAAACTGGTTTAGTAAGAATATCTGAGTATATACTTTCTTATGGAAATAAATAATCCTTCTTTATTTCTGGCAATCTCCATTCTTAGGAAGTACTTCAACTTTCCTAGATCCTTTATTTCAAATTGCTCAGCTAGGTGTATTTTAATATCATTTATGCCATGGTTATCAATTCCAATGATTATGATATCTCATCTACATCTACTATTAGTATCGTTAGCTCTCCTTTAAAGTAACTTTGGTGAATAAAGTATGATCATTATGACTTTGGTTGAATTTCAAGTTGGTAACCACATTGGTAAAGGTTTTAAACTATGCCCGAGGTGATTGCTTCAGCCCATACAGGGGACTTTCTTAACTTGCAAACTTTATCCTTATTTGTTTCATTACTGAATCCTGGTGGTATACTTATGTATGCTTCATCTACCAAATCTCCATTTAGAAAAGCATTTTTTACATCTAGTTGGTAAAGTTCCCAGTCTAGATTAACTACTATGGAGAATATGACACTAATGGTTTTTAGTTTAACCACTAGTGCAAATGTTTCTAAGTGATCTATTCCATATGTTTGTGTGAATCCTTTAGCTACTAATCTTGCTTGTTATTTGTTCCCAGTTCCATCATTATTGTATTTTACCATAAATATCCATCTACATCCTACTGTTTTAATTGTTGCCGAGCCAAGAATTAACTCCCAAGTTTGGTTATTTTCTAAGGCACTTATCTCTTCATGTACTGCCTTTCTCCACTCAGGTCGGCTGAATGCTTCTTCTACATTGTTTGGCATGAACTTACTATCAAGTGAGCATATGAATGTATTAAAGTTAGGATTCAACCTACTGTATGATATGTACTCTTCAATGGGATTTAGTGCATATGAGATTCTTAATACATTCTCTTGTTCCCCTTCCTAGAGCTATAGGTCTGTCATCGGTTTGAGTTTCGTGGTCACAATCAGTGGTGACCTCCATGGGTTTTCTTCTAATTAAGTTTGAGCTGATTGTCCAGGTGTATTAGGTCAGCTGCTACATCCCACGTCTTCCTGATCATCGGAGATAATAGGAGGATTGGTTCTGGGTTGAGAGTCAGTTGTGCCTATCTGAGGTGTCTAACAGCTGAGTTGTGGTGTGCAACTCGGCTGTGTAGTTGATTTCGATAGATCTGCTAACTGATGTTCATTATCCTTTAATTTATCTATTTCTTCAATGGTTCTATAAAAGACATGTTTTTCATCAAATGTAATAGCTAGTGTTACATACATTCGTCTATTTTTTGGACAATAACACTTGTATCCTTTTTGTGAATTAGAATATCTTAGGAAAATGCATTTAACCTGCCTAGGGTCCAGTTTACTCCTAAGTCTTGACTGAACATGCACATATGCAATGCATTCAAATAGTCGCGGTGGTAGTTTTGAAAGTAGATTGGTATATGGATAATGATTAATAAGTATTTCACTAGGAGTCGTAAAGGACAAAGTCAGAGATGACATCCTATTTATTAAGTAGTTGGCAGTAAGGAGTGCTTCACCCCAGTAATGCTTGGGTAAATTCATTTTGAGCATGATAGATCTTGTTACTTCAAAAAAATGTCTATTTTTCTTTCAGATACACAATTTTGTTGAGGGGTGTAGGTACATGATGTTTGGTGATGTATGCCATTTTCTATCATAAAATTCTGGACTATTTTGTCTAAGTATTCAGTTCCATTATCTGACCTTAATGTTTTAATAGTGTATCCAAATTGATTCTTAATGAATGAGATGTAACTTATAATTGTTTGTCCTACATCACTTTTAGTTTGTGATAAGTAGACCCATGTTACTCTAGTGTAGTCATCTACAAATGTTATAAACCACCTCGCACCGTTAATGTTAGCTATTCTAGATGGTCCCATATGTCAGAATGGACGAGATTAAATGGTGCTGATGATTTATACATGTTTGTAGGATAATTTTGTTTAGTATGTTTGGATAATTGACAAGTCTCACAAGTAAGTCTTTCAACATCCACCGAATTGAATAATTTTGGCATTAAACGTTTAAGGTATACAAAATTGGAATGACCTAGTCTGTCATACCATAGCAAAATTTCCCCTATACAAGAAGTTCTAGGGTGTATATCTTTTTGGTCATAGTTCAGCTCGGCTGTGCTACTCAAGGCTCAGACGTCTGACTCTAGAAGATACAGTCCTGCTATGTTCTTATACTGCCACTCATCCCCTTCATTTTGTTTTCCTGAAAAAAACATTCTGTGGATGAGAAGCAGGCTATGCAATTGTTATCCCAAGTGATTTTACTAACTGATAAAAGATTAAAGCTTAGACTAGGGACATGCAGGACATCTTCAAGAGAATTTTATTGATTATTGATGAGCCAATTCCAACAACTTTTAAGGAAGTTCCATTTGCAATTTTAATTTTCTTGGGTATTGAAAACATAGAATAAAAGTTTAGAAGAGTACCATTGCTGGTCATATGATCAGTTGCCCCCCGAGTCTATGATCCAAGAACTGCTAGAGCTTGGCTGGATGTAGCCTGCCATGGTAGCCTGATGTGAATCAGCTCAGCCACTTTGTCTGCTCAGTAGATCGATCAGAGTAGTAATCTGATCCTTGATAGGAGCCTCGTGCTGAGCTGCACCAAGCCGGGGCGTGCTATTGACTGATGAGCAGCACTCTGTCCAGCAGGGAATGATCCTGGCTGTGGTCTCCAGGGTGTATTGTTGGTTTACCTTCTTGGACCAGCTTTGCTTGCAACTTCCAACAGTCATCGACTGTATGTCGTTTTTTCTTGCAGTATTTGCATACTTTACCTCCAGAAGAGGCAAAGTATCGTTTAACAGCCAGCACAGACGCTTCTGTTGGTTGTTCAGTATGTAGGGCAGAGGACTCCAAGGTTGAAGATCATCCCATCATGGCCTTCTTCCAGCTTTCCTCATGTTTGATCGCTGCAAAGACAGCTTTCAGGGTCGGCATGGTTTGGTGCTCAAAATCCGACTTCGTGCAGTGTCGAATTCTAGATTCATTCCACTCAGAAAGCAAAACACTTGTTTTTGTTCTGCGATCTCTTTGTATAATGCATCATCAGTGATACAAGACCACTGATGTGCTTCGAATGAACCTATCTGCTGCCACGCCTTGGTAAGTAATGTGTAGTATTTGTAGCCAACAAGATTGCCTTGTTTAAGCTCATGAAGATGAGCATCGATTTCATAGAGTTCTAAGATGTTGTCCTGCTTGAAATATATCTCCTTGAGTGCAGCCCAAATCTCTGCTGCAGTATTATACATCATGAAATCGTCAAAAATGTCTGGCTGCATAGACTGTATCAGCCAGGATATAATCATACTGCTCATTGACTTCCATAATCAGAAGTTTGTATCAGTTTCAGATGGGACAGTGGCTGTCCCATATAAGTAATCCTCCTTGCCTTTACTAGTGATGAACATCTCTATCCCTCGAGACTATGAGAGGTAGTTGTCTCCTTTTAGTTTGTGTGTGGTGATGATAATGGAGGAATCATCAGTCACTTGCGAAACACGCACCACTCTTGATGATTCATCAGAAGTGGAGGTGACCTCTTTATATTCAGCAGGGCTGAAGGGAGTAGATATTTTGAAAAAAATTTATGAATCGAGAGAACAGAATATAGAAATTGCAGGTATTTTCAATCATTTAGCTCTGATACCATGTTGAATATTGAAAGAATTTGCGTTCATTCAAGTACTGAAAGTTACATGGTGATTCCCTATTTATAGGGGTGTTCTTTTGCCTAACGGATCTATTTTGCCACTTGCATAGTGATTACTGTTTATCTATAGTAAATTCTGACGTATAAAGTAACAGCTAGTTACCTATTCTGCTCAGCTGCATACAGAAAAGAGTTTCCTAAGACAATGTTTACAACGACTAAGTGTAACAGCTCTGCCTTAGCGTCGCTATCTTGTTAGTGCTTCGCCTCGGTACCTCAACTCAGCACTTCTTTCTGCTTTTCTTCACTTCAGCTCTCCTTTCACCTTGGTCCATCTTTCTTCAGATCAGTCCTTATTGTCTTCCTTTTTTACTTCAGCTTGGCTACCATACATAGGACTTGGTTTATGTTAGTCCTCATTAGCTCGTCCTTATCCATCTCAGCTTGGCTAGCATACTTCACTCTTTATTCAGGTCGGTTCTTCTTTAGTTCAGCTTAGTTGGACTTATCCTTCTCTGTTCAAGTCAGCTTTCCTTAACTCAACTTTGTTGGACTTACCTTGACTTATCCTTCTTTATTCAGGTCGGCTTTCCTTAGTTTAGCCCTGTCGGATTTATGTCTACAATATCATTACGTACATCATACGTAAATAGATATACATATATATTATTATGTACACGTGTGTGTATGTGTGTGTTTTTATATATTTGTGTATATATGTATGTCCCGATGCGAAATTGAGTTTCATCACAAGTTTTGTTAAGCGTGTGAAATTTCAACCGAATGAACAAAAAGAACTGAACATGTCTTCGGTATAATTTCGTACACGTGTGTGTATGAAGAAAAAGAAATGTTAAAAGCGTGCTTTCGATGGCTGGGGCAATTTTTGACACATTCCTCAAATACGTCGTCAAACAGTAATTGTATATTGAACGAATGTCTTACTCTAATTTAGAATTGTTAAATGAAGACCGTCATTTATGAGTTGGTCAATTCCAGATCAATGAACTGTACAAAACTGTGTTCTAAAATTATGGAAGTTTTGTTTATAATAATTCCTAACCTTTGAACAATTCAAATTGTATTAAAAGGTATGAGAATTTGTTTTCTGAAATACCAAAAATATGTCAAAGATGACTCTGATGCCAACTGTAAAGTCAAAATAAAATGTGGAAGTATAAAATTTATCTCTACACATGATCGCTTATTTGACGCTTTCAATATGGATTCCTGTTAGAGAGACGAACTTTGGAAAAGTGAGTGTTCTAGACTATGCATATCGAAATACTTGATTGCTTGGATTGATGTAGTATCATAAGCTCTGTGTTTGTAGGCTAAGCTAGGGACACTTCCCACGTTTAACCGATAAGTAAATTTCTTCCGCAAATGAATTATAATGATTGTGAATCAATCAAAATCAAATCGTTTAATTATTGTAGTCAATAATTGTAACGTATCTGACCAATAAAATGTACGAATACATTTATCCATGTGATGATGAATTTCATATACAACAATCAAGAAACTCAAGAACAATCGATAAAGCAATAAAATTCCCAAATGAATGAAAAAAAATCACACAGAGAGAAAATAGAAATTGCTATTCAGAAGAATGACATAACCGCTATGAAATGAGCTGCGTTTTGCTGCATATACTGAAATTACAAATTTGCCCTTTAGTAATGAACTACAACTATTCCGTTAGCAGGGACATTCTTGTCATTTCAACACATTTAAAACGTCCCGCCTGTGCACTTCTTCTTCCTTCCTCATTTCCTTCTTGGCCCTGAGTCCAGCATCCCATCTTACTGCAGTTCTAGCCTTTCCTGCTGTGATCACTTCACCTTCTCTCAATCCTGACTGTGACAACATGTCATACATACCTAATGATTCAGTCAGGATGCCTAGCCTTCTGGAATCCAATGCTTTTGTAAACAAGTCTGCTAATTGTAGTTCAGTTCTAATGGGTATTGGTATAATCACCCCTTCCTGATATTTATCCCTCACAATGTGGCAATCTATCTCAATGTGCTTTGTTCTCTCATGGAAGACTGGATTTTCAACTATGTTTATTGCACTCCTATTATCACAGAAAAGCTCAACCGGACCATTGTGTGGTAATCCTAAGTCCCTCAGTAAATAGAGAATCCATTGAACCTCACACGTGGCTGAGGCAAGAGCTCTATATTCTGCCTCTGAGGATGACTTAGATACGGTAGTTTGCTTCTTGGCCTTCCAAGATATCAATGCATTACCGAGGAATATGAAATATCTAGTTACAAACCTTCTGGTCTCTATGCATCCTCCCCAATCTGCATCTGAGACGACCTTTAGTTTCAAAGCTCCAGTGCTTGGAAATAGTAATCCTCTCCCAGGACATCCCTTCAAATATCTCAACAATCTCTGTGCTGCTGCCAAGTGGGATTCAGTTGGTGTGTCCATAAATCGGCTCAACTGTTGTACTACATATAAGATGTGAGGTCTAGTTATTGTCAAGTACAACAGCTTCCCAATAAGCCTCCTATAGGCAGATACATCTGTGATGAGTTCAAAGTCCTTATGTGCAAGCTTAAGATTTTGTTCCATGGGGGTCTTAGAAGGCTTGGATGCCAGGTATCCTATTTCTTCTAGTAATTCAAGTGTATATTTCCTTTGGCAAACCACTAACCTCCTCTGAGACCTGGCAACCTCCAAGCCCAGGAAATACCTTAATGGCCCCAAGTCTTTGATTTTAAAGGCTTGGTGAAGACTGTTCTTTAATGATTGAATGGCAGGCATAGAGTTACTAGCAATGACTACATCATCAACATAAAACGGCATTACCAAAAAAATCAAGAGTGGATTTGGTGAACATGGTGTAATCATGTTTAGATTGAATATAACCAGATGAGAGGAGGAAGGATGATAATTTTGCATTCCATTGCCTACTGGCTTGTTTAAGCCCATAGAGAGATTTGTTGAGCTTGCAGACTACATTTAGATATGGTTCTAGAACACCATCAGGTAAGGACATGTATATGTCTTGAGACAGATCACCGTGTAAAAATGCATTATTAACGTCTATGACTAACCTTACTGTATTTGGATATGACTAACCTTATTGTGGTCATCTTTGTAACAGGAGAGAATGTATCTTCATAGTCAATACCTAGCTGTTGAGTGTACTACTTGGCCACCAACCTAGCTTTGTAGCATTCTATACTACCATCTGCCCTTCTCTTAATTTTGTAGACCCATTTGCATCCAATTGCCTTCTTGCCATCAGGTAGTGGAACAAGGGTCCAGGTATTGGTTGCCTCTAAGGCTGCCAGTTCTTGAGTCATGGCCTGTTGCCAATGTATTGACTTGACTGCCTGGTGATATGTGGAAGGCTCTTCCTACAAGCTAATGTTAAGTACATACCTTTTATACTCAGGAGCTAAGTGATCAAGAGTGTAAGATTGTTGAATTGGATAGGGAAAGTTAGGGAATAAGGAAGATGCAGGACTATCAAAGGTTGTCACAGAGTTGTAGTGATAATCTTTAAGGTAAGAGGGTGGTTTTCTTCTTTTGGTCTGAGGTGGAATGGATGATTTAGTAGCTTGATCTGATCCAATAGGAAGAAATGGAAGGTTTATGTCTAAACGCATGTTTGGCAGTTTGGAAGAAGTTTCAGGAGATATGGACTTTGGAGACTCTGGTAGGCTTGAGGTCCATGAATATGTTTGTGTTACTGGCGGATGATTGGAAGGTGGTGTTGGTGTTGATTGATGTGAAGGATCTGGAGAATGTGAAATATGCATGTCCTGACAGGGTGTATGTATAGGATGTGTAGGGAAGTATGTGTCATAAGAGGATGTTATGGTTTGATGAGGAACAGGTGATGGGAACAACATGGAATTGGTGGATGAGTTGACTTGGGAAGATTCAGATACACCAGATAAGGATTATGGAAATGTATGCTCATGAAACTGTACATCCCTAGAAATAAAAAATAACTTTTGTATATAGATTCTGAAGTATGTAGCCTTTTGTATGAGGAGCCAAACCCAGGTAAGCACAGGGCACAGCTCTAGGTGAGAACTTGTGTTTCTGAACACTAGTATTGTAAGCATAAGCTTGGCATCCTAATACTCTAAGGGTATAATATTGTACAATAGCTCAGAAGGTGACTTATGATGGAGGACAGGTGTTGGAAGTAGGTTAATGATATATATGGCATGGAGCAGGGAGAAACCCCATAGGGACATGGTAGGTTTGCTTGGAACTAAAGGGATCTGGCCACAACCAAGAGATGTTGATGTTTTTGTTCAACCAGATCATTTTGCTGTGGTGTATATATACAACTTGTTTGGTGTATGATGCCATGCTTCATATAGAATTCATTCATTTTGAACTCTTTAGCATTGTCTGTTCTTATGGTCTTGACGTGTTTTTCAAAATGAGTATGAATAAACAGACAACAACTCTGCAAAATATGTCTAGTTTCATCCTTAGACTTCATTAGATATACCCAAGTAAATCTAGAAAAGTCATCCACTATTGTCAAAAAGTATCTTTGAGCGTACAAAGTGGGATGCCTATTTGGCTCCCAGATATCCACATGGATTAGATCAAAAGCATTCTCAGAAATAGAAGTAGTATAGGGAATGGAAGTTTATGAATTCTAGCTAACGGGCATATGGTACATGGAACGTTAAGAGAGTCCCCTGAGACTGAGGAATCTTGTTTCTGAATGTCTTTAAGTCTGGCATGGGAAGCATGTCCAAGTCTAAGGTGCCAAAGCATTGAATCTGAATTGGGTACTGAAGCAAATGCAGAGTGTTGCAACATCAGATCACTAGTGTGCAAATAGTTGAGGCCATGAGACAACCTAGCTGAACCAATCATCCTCTTGGATAATTGATCCTGGATCAAACATGAAGGGCCATTTATGTGAATAGTCAATTTGAGATCAGATGCAAGCTTACTGAGGGAGAGCAAATTGAAAGCAAATGAAGGTACATTTAAAGCATCATATAGTGTAAACAGGCTGTTTAGTGTAACTGTGCCTTTGTGTGTGGCTTGGACATGCATGTTGTTGGGAAGTTTTATAGGAATATGATTGATAGGTTTACAGGATGCAAGTAAGGACAGGTTGTGAATGATGTGATCAGTAGCTCCTCAATCTAAAATCCATGTACTTGAGGCATCAGTTACAGAATTACCTGTCATCTTCTCAACCTTAGCAGACAAGACAGTACTCTGGCCACCAGTGATTGCATCATTGTCCTGCCCATCATCCATCTTGTTCAGCCAAGCCATCAATTTTTGATTCTGTTGTGGAGTAAGCATGAGTGACTGCAATGCCTTTGTCTGTTGATCCAATTGACATGTATCTGGTTCAGTTTCTGCATATTCTATCATATTGGCTTGACTCTTGGGTTTGAAACCTGGTGGAAAACCATATTTCTTATAGCATCTCTCTGCTGTATGCCCAATCATGCCACAGTGTGAGCACTGATAGCGTCTGTTTCCATTTGCATAAAATCTACCATTTCCTCTCCTGTATCCTCCAGATTGATGTCTACCTGGGTGAGTACTTCCAGCAAACACCTCATTCATCTGTTCTTCTGTCATAAGAGCAGTGGGATTTCCATCAAATGAGGAAACGCCTGCATCAGACATCACATTCCTTTCATACTTCAAGGCCATTGTGAAGGTCGTATTGATGTCTGGCAGAGGTGTCATTACAAACACCTGTGATTTCACTTGATCAAAACTCTCATTCAAACCTTTTATGAATTTGATAACGTAATCACTCTCTACAAATTGTCTCATCTTACCACTAACATCACATCTACAACCTCTAAGACGCACATCAGGATAGGTCTCACAGACATCAACTCCTCCCAAACAACCTTCAGTTTTGTGAAATATTCGTTCACACTAAGTGTCTCCTACTTAATTGCATAGAAATTCTCTAGTAAGTCAGATAATCTAAACGGATCTGTGCTTCCATATCTCAGTTTTAGATCACTCCATGCTTCAAAAGCACTGCGAAACCACATAATACTCTGTGCAATGGAATGAGACACAGAGTTCATAATCCAGGACTGCACCATGGTATTTACCTGTCTCCAGAGATGGAATTCAAGATCTGTTGGCAACGGTTTTACAATTGATCCATCATTGAAGCCTACCTTGTTCTTGACAACCAAAGCCATCTCAAAGGTTTGGCTCCAAGCATGATAGTTATGAGGAGTAAGTGATGGCTGAGCCAATAAAATCATTGGGCTATCATTAGGGTGAAGATAGTACGGATTCTGCTGAGGACTCTCAGCAGATTGATGTTGACTACCTTTAGAAGTCGAAGTACTGAAATTTGGAACCATCGAATTCATCAACTAGAAATCACCAAGAAACAAACTCAAACATGTATACAAAGTCACTCAAGAATTTAACAACAGAATCAAAGAGAAGATCAATCAATCGCAACAACTACGAAGCCTCAATCAATGGCTAAAGCATTCAGATGCAACCACTCGCTCTGATACCATGATGAATTTCATATACAACAATCAATAAACTCAAGAACAATCGATAAAGCAATAAAATTCCCAAACGAATGAAAAAAAATCGCACAGAGAGAAAATAGAAATTGCTATTCAGAAGAATGTCATAACCGCTACGAAATGAGCTGCGTTTTGCAGCATATAAACGCGTCCAGAGGAAGAAGAAAATAACTGTTTTTCTACTGAAATTACAAATTTGACCTTTGTTAATGAACTACAACTATTCCGTTAGCAGGGACATTCTTATCATTTCAACACATTTAAAACGTCCCGCCTGTGCACTTCTTCTTCCTTCCTCGTTTCCTTCTTGGCCCTGAGTCCAGCATCTAATCTTACTGCAGTTCTAGCCTTTCCTGCTGTGATCACTTCACCTCTTCAATTGCTCCAGCTCTTTGATTTCTTCACCGTTCTCAACAATCCATTTTAATAATTTATAAATAAATTACTAAATTCTTACAATCTATTATAATAAATATAATTGATTCTCACCCTAAAAACTTGATAAGTGTGTCCAAAATCAGATTGATGCAATAAAATCATAACGAACAAGATGCGAAATTCAATAGTCCGATCAAGCCACCCAAAGCTACACCTGAAGAATGTTTGTACACTACTTTATAATATTTTGAACGATTGCCTTATTCTAATTTAAAATCGTTGAAAGCGATAGTGTAGCTATCCTAACATTATTTTGAATACCTAAAAGTGATAATTTTATGGAAAAATTTATAATAAAAAAATATAATGGAGTAAAGAAAATAGAAAATGGATAGATAGAGACATAGATGAGAGAGAGATAAATAAATAGAAAAATAGATAGATAGAGAGAACAAATAAAAAAGATAACTAGTGGTATTATTCATATTGGTGGAACAATTTAGAAAGTGGTAATTCGGAGAAAGACCAAGAAACAAAAGAAGTCGAGAAAACGATATTGAGAACGTTTTTGATGTACTATATATGCTCTCGTATCAGAAAACGATATACGAGAAAGAGTAAAAATGTGATAGGCGTGCTTCCATGGTAGACGCTACCATGGTTAATACAAATTGTAATCCAATGCACGATAATGTAGAGATTAAGGCAAAAAATTGCCAAAAAGTTAATAATTATAATATTGCATTTTTTTGGTATCCAACAAACATTTATTCCTTCAAGGGGTGGGTTGACCGGCTTGGTTAGGTTAGTTTTAGACATCGTGAAATCTAGCCATATATATTTTGAATCATATTTTGGAACTAGTGTGAAATTCAAAAAAGTATATTTGGCAAAAGTCACTCTATGAGTAATTAAATATATTGTGAAAACTATGTGTTGATTCCTTCAAGAAATAATTCAGTCGGCTGATAACTTTTTTTTGGATGAGTTTCCAAAGAAAAGAAAAAAAACAAACACAAGACATAGAGGAATTCACCTAATAATATCTTATGAAATTCTGACATCCTTATGTATAGGAGAGCCAAAAGTTAGGTAAAATTTATGTTGATTAATGAGTAATACAAGAGTCGACCGGATAAGAAACAAGGTATTTAGTGAAAGATTATGGGTAACTAGTATATCAGATAAGTTAAAAGAGTGGAATCTCAGGGTTTCGCCATGTCAAGAGAAACCAGACAATGTTGTGTGTCAGAGTAGTTGAAAGCCTCATTGTAGAGGAGAATAGGAGTAAAAACATGCCTAAATTGACTTGAGATGAGCAGATTAGGCATGACATACTAGATTTGCATATCTCTGAGGACATGATCCACGATAGGAGTTCATGGAGGAAGAGGATATAGAGGCACCTTAGAGTATATATATGGCTTAGATAATCTCTACACTTTAGGTTGCCTTCGCACTTTTTTGTTTTTGCCTTTGTCTTTCATTATTTGTGCATATACATGGTTATGACTACTTTAATGTTAGAAGCTTTGTATTTGTGTTTACTAAGCTCATTAACTAGCACATTAGCACATCATATTCCTATTATTGTGTCATCTACGCAGGTACATATAGAGCTGGAGGTGTTACTGAAAGCAAACTCTCTATCTCTTGTGATGAAGGTATTGTTTGTCTCACTCTCACCATCTCCAGACTAGCTTTTGCCGTTGTTGGGATATACTGGTATGATTGTTGTTGTAGTTAACATATAAGACGATGAATAATTGACATATGGTACCGATAAGTTTGCAAAACAAAATGCATATCTAATTGTTATCTTTTCTATTTGTTGTTGAATATCTAGAGATTTTACTACCACATAAGATTTGTCGAAAACTTAATCCAAAAATATGTGGGGCAATGAAAATGTTGAGCATATAATATACTTTCAAACATCCATGTGAACTATTATAAAGAGGACAACCAATCTCTCTCTCTATAAATTGGTAACTCTAAAGGTGAGCTTCGAACTAGCTTGCTTAAGTGTTTTGAAGTTTCAACACAATAAATGAAGAAAATGGCTGATCCGGCATACTTTGTCATGATTTTCTTCATTGCTTCAAGTAAGTTCTCTTTCTTACAGTGCAATGTGGGTAAAAATTTGCACCCCTATTTTCTGCAAAATGTGTTATTTCTCATCTTTTTTTCTTTCTATTCTATATTTTGATAATTTTTATTTATCCTTGTTATTCAAGTTCCATAAACAAAGATAGTTACGTCAAACCCCTATATGTCCCACAATTGCTTAACCAAACACAGACATTTACAGATTCACCATTTGCTGCGGCATCTTCTGCATGAACATAATATTGCTGTTCTTTTATTTATTTGTCGGACTTGGAACAACTGGTAAGGTTTCTGCTTTGTAACCTTGAGGTTACGGGTTCGAGCCATAGATATAGGCTCTTGCACAAAGTGTAAAGTAAGGCTGCGTACATCAGATCGCAAAGCGATCAGACTCTTCCCCGGATCCTGCGTAAACGTGGGGGCCTAGTGTACTGGAAATGCTGTTTTTTCTTTTGTTGTTTCATTTATTCACAGTAGAAGACTATTGAAACTTAGCTAAATACTTTCTCCGTTCCAAAATACTATTACAGTTGATTTTTTACATTGTGTAAATGAAAAGTTAATATGACATTATTTTTGGGACGGATACATTATCCTTCACCAGTAGAGCTAGTACCAAGAGAAATATGATTAATTTCCCATTTCCAGGGCGATTTCTTTCAAGTAACATATGGTCTCTCTTGTGGTCTGCAGTTATGTGCATGAATGTTGAAGAAAATCAACACCATGTCACAGCAATAAGAGAAGTGCCATCGGGAGGCATAGCTAAAAGCAGGGAAGCACGTGACTTTGCTTGTGAGGATATACCTATCTGCAACCCATTTAGTTCCCCGGACGGTTGTCCAGTTGATTGCAAATGCAACAGTTACCAAGAATGCTACTATCCTCAACTCGAGTAAACATATTCCTGAAGAAAAAAGAAACTCACGTCTAGCGGTCTTTTGATTTTTTTTGGGGTTGCATTGGTTGTTTTTGGAATAAATTTCTGGCTTTTTAAATGTATTTATTTTATCGATAAATGCAGAAGTATCATGCTTCGGATCTGGTCTGACCCAAGAATCATTTACTGAACTCAACAGAAATTATACAACTTAGTATGCATGATATCTATAGAAGTACGTGTTATGTTTTCAGATGAAATGCATAATAGAAAAATTAAATCTCTGATATACGTCACTGTTAGGTTTTTCCATTTCTCCTACACCTTCTCTGGTCTTCGGCCTGAGCTGTATGAGACAGAAACTCGCCGCACGCATGTTTCGGAGACCGAGCCCCATCCCTGCAATCATGGTGCGGCTTAGGTCGACTAACACAAAGAAGATAATGTTAACCCAACGATTGCCTTTTTCAAAACTCTATATGTGGAAGAAGCATTGTTGTTTGCGAGGTCTCGATCATTTACATAGATCTACCTTTCATTCTATTTCTGGGGATTTGATGATTTATAAACCGTCTCTAACGAACGATCAACTCATGTTTGAGTATGATTCATTATTTCATGTCAACTTCTTGCCAATTCACTTTTCGGTCTCATATTAGAATGGAAAACTCGACCATTTTCTTCATTGGTAGATGAAGAATCGCAAACATAAAAATTTTTGATTGACTATGTTCCATAAAAAATACTTTGAAGAAACGACGAGCACATTACGTAAAATTGATAAATAAACTTCCTTGATGTTTTTGATTGACCAGAAACTTGAAGTGTGATACTTCTAGCTCTATATTGGTGCCATAACTGCTTGCATGAAACTGCAAATTACGGTGAAGTGTTGTCCTCAGCCATGGGCTTCTATTTCAATTCTTCCACCTTAAGTTCGCTTTAAGGAATTTTTTTTCTCTGTTTGTTCTTAAACAATTTTTGGGTTTGAGTACCAATAAGAGGCGCCACTTTCACGCTAAGGTGGAACAATACGGATAAGGTTTTTGATCTTGGATCTCATCCATTAAAAAGATAATAATTTTATACATTGACTTAGACAAACTCCTAGCTTCATGTTACTATAAATTTGGATCTCATACTTATAATAAAGACTTTATAAAATATAACGGATTCATAAAATAACTAGTTATCCAGTTAACTAAAATAATATTTTGCAATTAATAAATAGCTAATAATTAATTGACTATCCCACTTATTTCTCTCATCAATTAATTGATTATCCAACTAAGTAAAATAATATATTTTCAGGTCTCGCGTGTCAACTAAATTTCTTAATCTATATGGCACCATCTTGTAGGACTTTAAGGCACCACTAGAAGGAGGGGTTGAATCGTGGATGCGGAAAATTTGGTTTTTAAAATATTTTAACCCAAAAACTCAACTTCTGAAAACAATTTCTATTTTCAGATCCTGTTTTGAAACGTTTGAAAAACTAGGTTACAGCCTTCAAAAATTCTGAAATTTGGAGAGATTCTAATATCAGATGTTCTGAGTATCTTCTAAAAATTTCAGATCAAAACTCAACCTCTAACCCTTTGAAATATCGTTTGTGGTCAGATTGCACAAATCTGCCAGAAACAATAGTCTGATTTGAAAAATTTATTCCGATTAATCCGTAGCTCCAAATGGTCTGAAAATTTAATGACAAACCCCTTACTATATTTATTTAAATGGGTTGAAACAGTTTTGAAAAAATCCTTTAGGAAGTATGTCAAATATGGTCAAGTTCCCAACCTTTGCAAGTCAGAAAATCAGATTGCACTAGTATCAGAACTATTAATGTTTGAATGACTTATACTTGTCCAAATGAGTTACAACTTGCGCTAAATGAAACTTAAGAGGTGTGGCTATGTTTCTGAAAAATTTTACGATCTTTGAAATTCATTTTGTATTTTTACTATTGAAATGAAAACGATGCAAAGTGCTGAAAACTGAAAGTAAAGTGCTGAAAGTAATAACACCAAGAATTTTATACTGGTTCGGTTAACACAACCTACTCCAATCTTCGAGGACACCTTCCTCGGTTATCACTAATAAAAAAAACACCTTACCACAAAGGTTGGTGGAGTCACACACCAACTCCAACGCTTTACAGCAATACAATCAATCACACCAATCACGAATACCACCACCGAACGAATGAAGGTTTGATCACACCTTGATCAACCTTTTACAGCAAATGAAACGTGTATGGTGGTCTATACAAAACCTATTCAATATATTTGAATATAAGAACAATAGGCTTGAGAGAGAAGAAGAAAGAAAGGTAGAAGAAGAAAATAGAAGACACTTTTTGCACTTGAGAGAATATAAGAATTGTCTTGCATTTGAGTGGCTCTTTATTCTTCCTTTTATCTAGTGTTGGCCTCCCCCTTAGGGCATTTCTCCATCTTGAGAATTTTCTTTTAAGTCCTTGGAAGAATGCCTTGTACAAATATGACACCATCTTGCTCACTTGGAAGAACATGATTGGATGGATGATTTGTCTTTGCTTACTTGTCACTTGATGATTGGTCCAACTTGGCATCCTTTAATGAGCTGTAAAATCTGAAATAAACTTGCAGAACATGTGCCAAAAAGTATTCAAAATATTATCAAACAATCACCGTTCAATCCCTCCAATTTTGGACTCGAATTGAAGACAAAATAATGTTGAAATTCGGCCATAAAAAGCAACATGTGCTGAAATTTCAGCATGTGTTGTATTTTGAATTGTTTCCTTGTGTGTTGCCTTCTTCAATGTCACTAATCATGTGTGGCTTATTTTTCAACATTTAAAGTGCCAAATAAGTGCCAAATAAGCTCCATCTAGGCTCCATCATAGCTGAGAATGGTGTGTAGAACCAATGTGCATGTGCTAAAATTTTACTTTAATAAGCTTTGTCAAATAATGCACAATAATTACACATATATGGTAAATTCCAATCAGCCCTAATTTGAATATTCTAGAACACTTTAATATGTCTTTAATATGTAAAAAATGTCTAGATACATGTTACATGTCATGCCAAAAACGTTTCATGTGTTACGTTCGTAGAAAACCGAATTTCGACTTTTGTCGATTACGCGATTTTTCTCCGATTAAATTCAAACTTTTTTACATGTTATATATCTTATGTAACATATAATATACATAAAATAACTTGAATATTCAGCTGCAATGGCTCATTAAAGTGGCGCCAACATGTGCTTAAAAAGTGAATTTGGAATCTCCACAATTTGGCCTTAATTGGGGGGTGATTTGTGTGTGCCAACATGAAATGATTTTATGGTTGAATATATTATGTAAGAAACGAAATTTGTGGCCATTTTTGAAGTGTAGGGGATGGCCATCTATATATGGCAAGTATATGACACGTTAGCGAAGTTTCGACAGTCACCCGATACGACATTTTTTGGTTTAAAACCTTGTAACGTGTCGTAATAATTTTTTCATCACCATGACTTATATCATATGATATAAGACTTGAATATACTCATGAATATGATGTAAGTATAGTGGTGTGACGTTGATGTACGTTAGTAAAATATATAACGTGTCGGTAGAACATTGAGATATATGTGTATAGTGCCTTTAAAAAATCTGAATGTATATATTTAAGCATATAAAAACGTGTGGTTTAAGATGTAGGAGACTTCCCATTTTCATGTTTGTTGTCTTTGTGCCTTCTCCAAATATTTCTCCATTTAATGAACTACTTAGTTTATTTAACTAAGTACTCACCTGAAAATAGTTCAAACACAACAAATGTTTTCCATTTGATGTAAGCTTTAAAGCTTCATGGCTTGTTAGTACGGCAACCCTATATATAAAGTATATAAGGCAAGTTTGTCACAAAAACGTTTCAAGTCATAAAATGTGTCATGCATTTCTTTGGCACATGTTATTTAAATCATGCATTTTTGTGAATCACTCAAACCCTTTTTCTCAACAATCTCCCCCTTTTGATGATTTACAAAATAACATTAGTTCATGATTTAAATTTAACCGCTCCCCTGCAATCGTGCACAAATTCAAATTTTGAATTTTGAATTCTCTCCCCCTTGATTTGTGCAATCAATCACCCTCGCACCCTCTTAAATCATGCACTTTCTCTCCCCCTTTATTTTAGAAATAAAATCAAAAGTGTATGTAAGAAAATATAGCAATTAGTATAACAACAAAAATCATGCATTTCAAGTGTATTGTGCAATAATGTCAAAAGTGCGTTCTTAAGGGTTATTTATTCAACCCTTTGCAAATGTCCCTTTGGTACCCAAATTTAGGTGACCTTTCTAGGTCTATAAAAGGCATGTTTTTCATCAAATGTAACATCTAGTGTTACATACATTCGTCTATTTGTTGGACAATAACACTTGTATCCTTTTGGTGAATTAGAATATCTTAGAAAAATGCATTTAAATGAACTATGGTCCAGTTTACTCCTACGTCTGGGCTGAACATGCACATATGCAATGCATCCAAATAGTCCTCGTGGTAGTTCTGAATGTAGATTGGTATATGAATAATGATTAATAAGTATTTCACTAGGTTCTAAAGGACAAAGTCAGAGATGTCATCCTATTTATTAAGTAGGTGGCAGTAACGAGTGCTTCACCCCAGTAATGCTTGGGTACATTCATTTTGACCATGATAGATCTTGTTACTTTAAGTAAATGTCTGTTTTTTCTTTCAGCTACACCATTTTGTTAAGGGGTATACGTACATGATGTTTGGTGATGTATGCCATTTTCTATCATAAAATTTTGGACTATTTTGTCTAAGTATTCAGTTCTATTATCTGACCTTAATATTTTAATAGTGCAGCCGAACTGATTCTTAATGAATGAGATGTACCTTATAATTGTTTGTCCTACATCACTTTTACTTTGTGATAAGTAGACCCATGTTACTCTAGTGTGGTCATCTACAAATGTTATGAACCACCTAGAATCGTTAATGTTAGCTATTCTAGATGGTCCCATATGTCAGAATGGACGAGATTAAATGGTGCTGATGATTCAGGATAATTTTGTTTAGCATGTTTGGACAATTGACAAGTCTCACCAAGTAAGTTTTTCAACATCCGCCGAACTGAATAATTTTGGCATTAAACGTTTAAGGTATATAAAATTGGGATGACCTAGTCTGTCATGCCATAACAAAATTCCCCTATACAAGAAGTTCTAAGGTGTATATCTTTCTGGTCATAGTTCAGCTCGGGTGTGCTACTTAAGGCTCGGACGTCTGACTCTAGAAGGTACAATCCGACTATGTTTTTAGCACTGCCACTCATCCTCTTCATTTTGTTTTTCTAAAAATAACATTCTGTTGATGAGAAGCAAGCTATGCAATTATTATCCCGAGTGATTTTACTAACTGATAAAAGATTAAATCTTAGACTAGGGACATGCATGACATCTTTTAAGAGAATTTTATTGATTATTTATGAGCCTATGCCAACAACTTCTAAGGAAATTCCATTTGCAATTTTAACTTTCTTGGGTATTGAAAACAAAGAATAAGAGTTTAGAAGAGTACCATTGCTGGTCATATGATCAGTTGCCTCCCGAGTCTATGATCCAAGAACTGCTAGAGCTCGGCTGGATGTAGCTTGCCATGGTAGCCTGATGTGAATCAGATCGGCCACTTTGTCTGCTAAGTGGATCGATCAGAGTAGTAATCTGATCCTTGGTAGGAGCCTTGTGCTGAGCTACACCAAGCCGGGTTGTGCTGCTGACCTGATGAGGAGCACTCTGTCCATCAGGGAATGATCTTGGCTCTGGTCTCCAGGGTGTATTGCTGGTTTTCAATGGTGGTTTACCTTCTCGGACCAGCTTTGCTTGCAATTTCTAACAGTCATCGACTGTATGGCCTTCTTTCTTGCAGTATTTGCACACTTTACCTCTAGAAGAGGCAAAGTGTCATTTAACAACCAGTACGGATGCTTCCGCTGGTTGTTCAGTATGTAGGACAGAGGACTCCAAGGTTGAAGATCATCCCATCATGGCCTTCTTCTGGCTTTCCTCGTGTTTGATCTCCGCGAAGGCAGCCCTTAGGGTCCGCAGTGGTTTGGTGCTCAGAGCAGTGTCAAATTCTGGATTCAGTCCAGTCAGAAAGCGACACACTCGGTTCCGTTCTGTAATCTCTTTGTATATTGCAGCATCAGTGATACAAAACCACTGATATTCTTTCGAAAGAATCTATATGCTGCCACGCCATGACAAATAATATATAACATTTGTAAACAATAAGATTGTCTTGTTTAAGCTCATGAAGATGATCTGCGATTTCATAGAGTTCTGAGATGTTGTCCTACTTGGAATACGTCTCCTTGAGTGCAGCCCAGATCTTTGCTGCATTATTATACATCATGAAATCGTCAGAATTGTCTGGCTACATAGACCGTATCAGCCAGGACACAATCATATTGTTCTCTGACTTCCATAATCGGATGTTTGTATCAGTTTCAGATGGGACAAGGGCTGCCCCATATAAGCAATCCTCCTTGCCTTTATTAGTGATGAATATCTCTACCCCTCGAGACCATGGGAGGTAGTTGTCTCCGTTGAGTTTGTGCCTGGTGATGATAATAGAGGAATCATCAGTCAGTTGAGGAACACGCACCACTCCTGATGATTGATCAGAAGTGGAGGTGGCCTCTTTATATTCAGCAGGGCTGAAGGGAGTAGACATTTTGAAAAATTTTTATGAATCGAGAGAATAGAGTATTGAAATTGCAGGTATTTTCAATCAGATTAGCTCTGATACCATGTTGACATTGAAAGAATTTGCATTCATTCAAGTTAAATTGAAATTTACATGGTGATTCCCTATTTATAGGGATGTTTTTCTGCCTAACGGATCTATTTTATCACTTGCATAGTGGTACTGTTTATCTAGAGTAAATTCTGATGTATAAGGTAACGGCTAGTTACCCAATTCTGCTCAGCTGTGTACGGAAAAGAGTTTCCTAATACAATGTTTACAATGACTAAGTGTAACAGATCCGCCTTTGCGTCGCTGCCTTGTTAGTGCTTCGCTGCAGTACCTCAGCTCAGCACTTTCTTTTGCTTTGCTTCTCTTCAGCTCTCTTTTCACCTTGTCCGCCTTTCTTCAGATCAGTCCTTATTAACTTCCTTTTTTAGTTCAGCTTGGCTACCAAACTCAGGGCTTGGTTTATGTTAGTCCTCCTTAGCTCGTCCTTATCCATCTCAACTTGGCTAGCATACTTTACTCTTTATTCAGGTCGGTTCTTCTTTAGTTCAGCTCAGTTGGATTTATCTTTCTTTGTTCAGGTTGGCCTTCCTTAGTTAATCTTGGCTGGACTTACCTTGACTTATCCTTCTTTGTTCAGGTCAGCTTTCCTTAGTTTACATCTGGCGGACTTATTTCTACAATATCATTACGTACATTTTACGTAAATAGATATACGTATATATATCATTACGTACATGTTTGTGCATGTGTATGTTTTTATATATTTGCGTATATATGTATGTCCCATCTGCGAAATTGAGTTTCATGGCAAGTTTTGCAAGGCGTATGAAATTTCAAAAGGAACAAAAAGAAATGAACAATTCTTTGGTATAAGAGATGTTGAAAATATGATGAGCTTAGACAAAGATGGAAAGACTGAAGGCATGCTGGGAGAGCTGGACAATGATGACCAGAACCACAATGATCCAAAAAGAAAAGCATCTAAACCGTTGAATAAGAATCTTAATCCACGATGTTCGTTAGTTGCATTAGAGATTAAACAACCTGGAGACATGATCACGTGATGGGCTGAAGAAGTGAAGTGTTGTAGCAGGAGGTCAAAGGAAGAAGAAGAGAAGCACTGGCGGGAAGAATTAAATGTAGCGAAATTACTCTTATATCCTTAGCTTTGTTTCTTATGACAATTTAAAAATAAGGGCATTCTTGTAATTTCATAGCCCTTTCTGTTGCAACCGCCTTTTTCCCTGTATATGACTCATTCGACGATATTCTTTGAATGCAGAAGAAATTTTTGGGCAGTTATCTCTCTTTCTCTCCTTCCTTGCTCTCTCTTTCTGGTTCATTCCTCCTAGATTGTATCTGTTACTTTGATTTGTGATTTGATTTGATTTGTATGAAAATCATGGCATGATCGAATTCAGCCATGAATATTCAGTGATTTTAACTCTTAGAATTTTAACATGGTATCAGAGACCTCAATCGATTAATTGATGAATTTTGGCACATTCATGGCTTCAAATCAGGCTTCTCCTAGCAGTTCCAGTCATTCTCCATTGAATGAAATACCTGGTGCGGCTGATCCGTCTGAAGATCCATTATACATCCATCCTGGAGACAGTCCCTCCTTGGTGCTTGTACAACCGTTATTAGATGGTAATAACTACCATGGATGGAGCAGAACTTTTCGTAGAGCTCTTGAGTCAAAGAATAAGGTTGGCTTCATCACAGGTATCATTCCTAAACCTCTGGAAACTAGTCGTAAAATTGATACTTGGACAAAGGCAAATAATATGGTTGCTTCTTGGATCGTGAACTCTGTTATCTCGTCCATTGGACAAAGTGTGATGTGGTTTTATAATGCTCTAGACATTTGGAATGATTTGAAACATAGGTATGGTAATGATGATGTATTTAGATTATCTGACTTGCAAGAACAATTTTACGCTATGTGACTGAGTACTACACTAGACTTAAAGTCCTATGGGAGGAACTAATGGTGTTGAGAGCTATCCCTAATTGTGCGTGTAATAGATGCACATGCAATGTTTCTAGTCAGATTAACAAATTCATAGAAGACGATCATGTTATATGGTTCATAAAAGGACTTAATGATGAGTATGAACTTGTAAAATCACAAGTGTTGTTGTCTAGTCCATTACTGGATTTAAAAACAACCTTTGCTATGATAGTAAAATTGGATAGAAAGTTTCATTATTCTGGTGGTCAAAACCAATTTACAAATAATCAATCACTTGTTCTTAACACTAATGGTATGCCAAGACAAGGAAATTTTGAGTATAGATCTGTAAGTCCCAATGGAGCTAATGGTAGTTGTCAGAAGTCTGGTGGCAGAGGTGCCAGGAAGGAGTTTCAGAACCAGAAGTCTGGTTATAACTCTAAGGCTCCTGTATTCATTCATTGCAACATGGTAGGCCACACGGTGGACTGATGTTACAGAAAGCATGACGTTCCTCCAGGGTATAAGGGTAAGGGACAAGTGAACTGTGTAAGTAATGATGTTAATATGCACCAAAATACTACTGTGTATGCTTAGTCAGATGGTGAATCTTATCAGGTTAATGATGTAGTGAAGGACAATGTTACACATGTGACACCTTCCCTAACACATGAGCACTATGTGCAACTTATTGGCTTATTGCAAGAGCACAAGGACAAAGGAATTCTGATGGATCCAAATGCTGCAGAGGGGTCACAGAACCATCATGCTGTACTGTCAGCTCAATAAGTCACTGATTATGGTAAGTGGAAAGGTAATGTACCATCTAATGTTTCTCATATATGGATATTGGATTCAAGTGCTACACATCATATCTCCTGTTCCCTTTCCCTCTTTGATTCCTATAAGCCTGTAATTAGAATATCAGTTAAATTGCCAAATAATCAATCAGTCACTGTCAAGAACATTGGCACAGTGAGCATCATTCCTGACCTCAAACTACATAATGCACTGCATATACCATCTTTTTCCTTTAACCTCATATCCCTTAGCAAGCTTACAATGACTGATGATATTGACTTATCATTTCACTCAAATATGTGCAATATTCAGGAACATGTGAACAAGAAGATGATTGGTTCAGCTGATGTGCACCAAGGACTATATCATCTAGTTGATCAATCTCTATGTAATGCACCTGTTATTAGTTCATGGTAGGCATTTGCAGTTTCCAAGCCTTCTTCTTTTCTTTGGCACTCCAGGAGTGGACATCAAGCTTCATCTAGAATGAAGGAGATCAACAAGCTTGACTCCTCAGTTGACATCTCCTTTACTCCTGAATCATGCACTGTATGCCCCCTTGCGAAACAGAAAAGGCTCCCCTTCCCCACTTCCCAATCTGTAACCCATTCTCCTTTTTCTCTCATTGACATGGACATATGGGGTCCTTATAAACACCCCACCATGTATAACCAACGGTATTTTCTCACTGTTGTTGATGATCACATTAGGTATTGCTGGGTTTTTTTGATGAAAGCAAAGCCAGAAACCGGAAACATTATTGAAAGTTTCTTGAATTTTGTACATGTACAATTCAATGCCAATATAAAGGTGATTAGAACTGACAATGGCCTTGAGTTTAATATGCCCGCATTCTTTTCTTCCAAAGGCATTATACACCAAACAAGTTGCATATACACACCTCAACAAAATGGCATTATTGAGAGGAAACAGCAGTACATCTTAAATATAGCTAAAGCCCTTAAAATCCAGTCTCATATTCCCACTTCTTATTGAGGGTTCTGTGTACAACATGCTGTATACTTGATAAACCTGACACCCACCCCACTCCTCCACCAGAAAACTTCCCATGAAATGCTTTACATCACTTTTCCTTCTTATAGAAGTCTCAAGATCTTTGGCTGCCTATGCTATGCCATAATTACCTCCCCATCTAAAGACAAATTCAGTCCCAGATCTAGAAGAAGCATCTTTCTAGGCCTATCTCACAATACAAAGGGATACATTCTTCAAGATTTGGCGTCCAGAGATATATTTATCTCCAGGGATGTGATATTTCATGAATCCATATTCCCATTATCACCCACTCATGATTCTTCCCTGCCTCATTCTTATTAAAATACTCTAGCTTTCCCTCTTCTACCTCCAGATGTGGCACTAATTGTACATTCCTCCCCACTTCCACATCTAGGGGCCCCATCAGAATAATTCTCCTCAGCACACCTTATCTCCTCAGCATCAGCATACTCAACTCCATTAGCATAATTCTCCTCAGCACACCTTATCCCCTCAGCATCAGCATACTCAACTCCATCAGCATAATTCTCCTCAACACACCTTATCTCCTCAGCATCAGCATACTCAACTCCATCAACATAATTCTCCTCAGCATACCTCTTCTCCTCAGTATACTCACCATCCACATCTCAACAATCCCAGTAATGAACAGATATCAGTCCAAGAACAATCTCATCTCTCCTCAGACAATGAACAATCTAAAGACCTTGCCCATAATCCCAACGATTCAGGATCCATTCCTATCAACTCCATTAACATAGAGCTTCCTATAACAGGACCTCACAGAAATAGACAGCCTCCTTCCTACTTGCAGCAATATCATTTCAGCCAAGTTTCAAACCAACCAATGACAATACCAGATTCAATTAAAACATCCCCACATTCTCTGTCTAAATACCTAACCTTTGATCTGCTGACACCTAAATTCAAAGCATATATTTTAAATATTAGTGCATGTACAGAGCCCAAAACTTATGCAGAAGCAGTTGGCTCAGTTGAGTGGCAGAAAGCTATGGAGGCTGAGATAACTGCTTTGCAAGAGAACAAGATATGAACGTTGACAGCATTACCACCAAGAAAGAAAGCCATTGGTTGTAAGTGGGTGTATAAAATAAAGCACAAACCTGATGGGACAGTGGAAAGATTTAAAGCAAGGCTGGTTGCTAAGGGATATACACAACAGCTAGGGGTGGATTATCAAGACACTTTCTCACCTGTAACGAAGATGAGTGCAGTGAGAATGCTTTTGGCTATGGCTGCTAGGTAGAGATGGCAAGTGCAACAACTAGATGTGAACAACGCTTTTTTACATGGTGAGTTACATGAAGAGATTTATATGATTCCACCTCCAGGACTGGTGTTACCACGAGAGGGACTGATTTGCAAATTGGAGAGATCTCTATACGGATTAAAGCAAGCAAGTAGAGAGTGGTATGCAAAATTAACAAATTTTTTGGTTTCAAAGGGCTTCATACAATCTAGAAACGATTATCCTTTGTACACAAAGAGGATAGAGAGTTCATTACTGGTACTTTTGGTGTATGTAGATGACCTGATATTGGCGTGTGATGACTTAAAGGAAATTGAGTGGATTAAGAAGCTTTGTACAGGGAGTTTAAAATTAAGAACCTTGGTGATCTAAAATTTTTCCTAGGCATAGAGGTTGCTCAGTCTCACAAAGGGATGCTCATCAATCAGAGGAAGTATGCATTGGAGTTGTTGGAGGAATTTGGTTTTTTTGGAGTGCAAGCCAGCCATCAGCCCGATGGAGATCCACCTGAAGTTAATTCATAATGATTCTAAGCCATTTGAAGATATAGTTGCTTACAAAAGACTCATAGGTAAATTGATCTATCTTACTATTACAAGACCGCATATCTCGTTTGTTATACTACAGCTAAGTTAATTTCTTGATTGTCCTACGCTTAATCACTTGAGAGCTGGTCATAGAGTCTTAAGATACCTTAACGGAACCATTGGTCAAGGATTGTTATTGCCCAGTACAGGAGATGCAAGGAGACTAGGAGGTCATTTGTTGACTCCGATTAGGCTAGATGCAAGGAGACTAGGAGGTCTGTATCTAGGTATTGCGTATTTCTTGGAGAAGCAATAATATCTTGGAAGGCAAAGAAGCAAACCACGGCATCACGATCTTCAGCAGAAGCAGAATATAGAGCTATAGCATCTGCTGTGTGTGAAGTTCAATGGTTGTTGTATCTGTGTAGTGATTTGGGGATGGGGAATCAAGAACCAGTGGAGATGTTTTGTGATAGTAAAAGTGCACTTTATATTGCTGAAAATCCAGATTTTCATGAGCGTCCGAAACATATTGAAATTGATTGTCATATTGTCAGAAATAAGGTGCAAGAGAAAGTGATTAAGTTGATGCCCGTAAGAACACAGTTTTAGCTTACAGACCTGTTCACTAAGGCGCTAGACAGCAAGCGTTTAAGTGAGCTCTTAATAAAGCTTGGGGTTTGCAAAATCTACCGCAAGCATGTCTTGAGGGGGGTGTTGAAAATATGATGAGCTTAGACAAAGATGGAAAGACTGAAGGCATGCTGGGAGAGCTGGACAATGATGAGCAGAACCACAATGATCCAAAAAGCAAAGCATCTAAACCGTTGAATAAGAAGCTTAATCCACGATGTTCGTTAGTTGCGCTGAAGATTAAACAACCTGGAGATATGATCACGTGATGGGCTGAAGAAGTGAAGTGTTGGAGCAGGAGGTCGAAGGAAGAAGAAGAGAAGCGCTGGTGGGAAGAATTAAATGTAGCGAAATTACTTTTACATCCTTAGCTTTGTTTCTTATGACAGTTTAAAAATAAGGGCATTCTTTTAATTTCATAGCCCTTTCTGTTGCAACCGCCTTGCTCCCTTTATATGACTCGTTCGATGATATTCTTTGAATTCAGAAGATATTTTTGGGCAGTTATCTCTCTTTCTCTCCTTCCTTGCTCTCTCTGTCTGGTTCATTCCTCCTATATTGTATCTGTTACTTTGATTTGTGATTTGATTTGATTTGTATGAGAATCATGGCATGATCAAATTCAGCCATGAATATTCAGTGATTTTAACTCTTAGAATTTTAACAAGAGATGTTTAAAGCATGCTTTTAATGGCTGGGTTAATTTCCAACACATTCCTCAAATACGTCGTCAAACAGTAATTGTATCTTGAATGAATGTCTTATTCTAATTTAGAATTGTTGAATGAAGACCATCATTTATGAGTTGGTCAATTCCAGATGAATGAACTGTGCAAAACTGTATTCTAAAATTATGGAAGTTTGTTCATAATGATTCCATAGCATTTGAACGATTCAGATTGTATTAAAGTGTATGAGAGTTTGTTTTTTGAAATATAAACAATATGTCAGAGATAGCTCTGATGCCAACTATAAATCTAAAATAAAATGCGAAAACATAAAAGTTACCTCTTACCATGATCGTTTAATTGGGTCATTCAATATGGGATGCATGCTAGAGGGACGAACTTTGGAAAACTGTGTCTTCTGGACTATGCATCTCGAAATACTTGATTGCTTGGATTGATGTAGTATCACAGGCTCTGTATTTATAGGCTAAGCTAGAGACACTTTCCACGTTTAACCGATAAGTAAATTTTTTCCACAAATGAATTATACTGATTGTGAATCAATCAAAATGAAATCGTTTAATTAATGCAGTCAATAATTATAACGTATCTGACCAATAAAATGTACAAATACATTTATCCATGCGATCCATCTTAATAATTTATAAATGAATTACGAGATTCTTGCAATCTATTATAATAAATACAATTGATTCTTACACTAAAAACTTGATAATTGTTACGTCCGGTTAATATTGAATACCTAAAAGTGATAATTTTATGGATAATTTTATAATAAAAAATATAATGGAGTAACGAAAATTAAATAAATAGATAGATAGAGACATAGATGAGAGAGGGATAAATGAATAAATAAATAAATACATAGAGAGAACAAATTAAAAAGGTAATAAGCTGTATTATTGATATTGGGGGAACAATTTAGGAAGTCGTAATTCGGAGAAAGACCAAGAAACAAAAGTACTCGAGAAAACGATATTAAGGACGTTCTTGATGTACTAGGATCTCGTGTTAAAAAACTATATACGAGAAAGAGTAAAAATATGATAGGCGTGCTTCCATGGTAGAGGCTACCATGGTTAACACAAATTGTAATCCAATGCACTATAATGTAGAGATTTAGGCAAAAAAAATGCCAAAAGGTAATAATTACAATATTGCATTTTTTGGTATCCAACAAACATTTATTCCTTGAAGGGGTGGGTTGACCGGCTTGGTAGGTTAGTTTTAGACATCGTGAAATCTAACCATATTTTGAATCCTATTTTGGAACTAGTGTGAAATTCAAAAAAGTATATTTGACAAAAACCACTCTATGAGTAATTAAATATATTGTTGAAAACTATGTGTTGATTCCTTCAAGAATTAATTCAGTCGGCTGATAACTTTTTTTTGGATGAGTTTCCAAAGAAAAGAAAAAAACAAACACAAGACATAGAGGAATTCACCTAATAATATCTTATGAAATTCTAACATCCTTATGTATAGGGGAGCTAAAAGTTAGGTAAAGTTTATGTTGATTAATGAGTAATACAAGAGTCAACCGGATAAGAAACAAGGTATTTAGTGAAATATTAGGGGTAACTAGTGTATCGGATAAGATAAGAGAGGGGAATCTGCCATGTCAAGAGAAGCCACATTGTTGTGTGTCAAAGTAGTTGAAAGCCTCATTGTAGAGGAGAATAAGAGTAAAGTCATGCCTAAACTGACTTGGGATGAGCGGATTAGGCATGACATACTAGATTTGCATATCTCTGAGGACATGGTCCGCGATAGGAGTTCATGGAGGAAGAGAATTAGAGCTAAGAAGGTATAGGCAGGATATAGGGGCACCTTAGAGTATACCTAGGGCTTAGATACTCTCTACACTTTAGATTAACTTCACACTATTTTGTTTTTGTCTTTGTCTTTCATTATTTGTGCATATATATGGTTATGACTATTTTAATGTTAGAATCTTTGTATTTGTGTTTGCTAAGCTCTTCACTAGCACACTAGTACATCATATTCATATTATTGTGTCATCTACACGGGTATATATAGAGCCAGATGTTAGAATATGTTTGGTTTTGATGATTTGCACAAGGTTGGCACTTGGAAAATCAGATTAGGCGATTCATGTTGTGTGTTTGAAGTCAGTATACTTTGAACACTCACTTCAGGAGCTTAATATACCTTGGTGAGGTCCAGTACAATTCGAACGCCTACATTAGGCGCCTAATGTGAAGTGTCTGGATCTGCGTACACTTCGAACGCCTACATTAGGCGCCTCATGTGAAGTGTGTGGAAGTCAGAACACTTCGAACGCCTATATTAGGCGCTTCATGTGTCTTGATGAAAAATGCGAACACTTCGAACGCCTACATTAGGCGCTTCAAGTGTTTCACCAAGTCAAAAGTACTTTTCCCTGAATGGACACGTACTCCCAAGTATTTTTTCTGAGAAAATGTCAGTTTCAGTTCGAACAAGCATGAAGAGTTACATTAGGCGCTTCATATGACTTCGAACGCCTTCAGATGCCAACATAAGGCGCTTAATGTGACTTCGAACGACTGTTCTTTTTCACATTAAGCACTCAATGTCACTTCGAACGCCTTTGCATTAATCACTTTAGGCGCTTCATGTGACCAACGGTTCAAAAGTTTTTTTGCTTCACTTTCTAACCAGTTGACTCTTTGTACCCTCTTCTTTTAGTGTTATTTTCACAGGCTTTCTCTCATACCTGAAGTTGCCAGTTTTCCATTCTTGGTCATGGTTTTGGATTTTCTCCAAAGAGTCTTGCTACATGCCAAGAGAAGGTCTCCAAGGATGATAAGGTACCATCACAAGCTGCCAAAGCCCATTATTGGCTATGCAGAGGCATTCAAACGGGAAGAATTTTTGAAGGTTGATAAAAGAAGGGTTTCCTCCTTTCTTCTCCAACTTTCTACTTGGCAAGCTCTCAAATTTTCTCTCAAGCTCAAGCTCTCAAAATACTTGTAAACATTGTACATTTTACTTTATTGTTGAGAGTAACTATTGTAAGAGGAAGAAGAGTCTTTTTCTTGGTGAGATTCTATTATGAGAGATTGGGTAGATTGTTGGTCAAGGAGCAAGGGTGCTTCTTGTTTAAGATTTTTAGACTTTGAAGGGTTAGTTGATAGTGTGTGGTGCACTATTCTCCCTACAAGATTTCTTTGAGGGCAAAGAAGATCTTTGGAGGCTAGACTTAAAAGGGTTAGACTTCTTGGTTGTGGTCTAGGCAAAGTGCCTAGTTTTTCTGTTTCTGGATTTTGTTCTTTAATTGTTGTTTCCCCAAAAGAAATAACAATCCCCATTTCAAAATCCTTCTTGTGAAACATCAAGAAGGTAGAGGAGTAGAGTCATTTGACTTGAACCTCTATACATATTTGTGTTCTTTACTTTCTTGCAAGTCTTTATTCTTTCTAAAGAACACACCCAAGTATTGGTTGCACTTCAAAACGAAAAATATCAATAAAATATCCATACTTGCTGAACACACTATTCAACCCCCCTTCTAGTGTGTTCTAAAGGACCTAACAATTGATATCAGAGCTACATCTTGCTTATTTGAGTCCAAATACAAGATTTGATCATTATAGTATGGATCCCTTTGTTTTTAATGATGTGAGTTCCCCTAGTGGTGATGCCTCAAGAAGAAGGAGGCAAGAAACCCTACTCCCTTCTATCTCAAATGTTCATGTCAAAGTCCCCATGTTTGATCTTCTAAACTACCCACTATGGAAGTCAAACATGGAAACCTATCTACGTTCTTGTGGGCACAGAATATGGGTTGAGGTCTCAAGAGGCTCTATGATTCCCATAGATATTGATGATCCTACTCCTGAAGAGGAGTTCCAATTGGCCATAAATAGCAAGGCTCTTGCCATTTTAAACAGCTCTCTTTCCTCAAATGAGAGAGCGTAGATTGAAGGTGTCCAATCCGCTCATGAGGCTTGGACAAAGCTTGAGATGATCCACGAAGGAACATCTCAAGTAAGAAAGGCCAAGAGGAGACAGTTGATAAAACAGTTCTACAACTTTACTGTCCCTAAAGGTGAAAAGATTGAAGAGTCCATCCAAAGATTCACCAAGCTTGTCAACCTTCTCAAAGCGGTTGGCAAGAAAATAGAACAAGAGGATCTAAACCATTGCCTCCTAAACTGTTTAGGAAGAGAATGGAACGCAAAGGTGATGGCTATTGAGGAGTCCAAGGATTTGGAAACCATCACCTTGGACGAGCTATATGGAAATCTCATTACTTATGAGATTCATTTGGATGCACAAGAAAAGAACGACCCTATTCGCCACTCCACTAAGGCGCTTGTATGCGAGTCGGAGGACTCGGACGATGAAGTCGGACTTCTTGTGAAAAGATTCCGACGTTTTGCGAGAAAGAATGGTGATGAAGCCAAAAGATTCATCAAGGAAAAGTACTCCAAGGACAGGGTGAAGGACCAAGAGAATAAATGCTACAAGTGTGGGAAGCTTGGTCACTTCATGAAAGATTGTCGGGCGAAGGAGCCGCAACTCAAAGACAAGAAGGTCATCTACCAAAGGAAGAAGGCCTTGCAAGCGGAAGTAGCCCATTGGGAGAGCATTCTTTCCGGGTCCGAGAGCGACAATGGCGATCATGATGATCTTGCACTCACGGGTGTGGTTCAAGATGATCTTGACAAGGAGTTCTTTGCACTCATGGCCATTGATGATGACATGGAGGTATGCAATATCTCATCTCACTATAGAATTATTGATGAACGAGATAATTTAGTGCAAGAAAATGACCTCTTAGATTTAAAATATAAACGTGTCAAGAAAGAGTTTAGAGCATGCCTGAATGAATACAATGACACGTTAGAAGATCACATTGCATTGCAACTTGAGCATGATATATTTTTGACCATGCATGTGATTGCACTAGAAGAGAAACATGATTTGATGAAATCATGTGCTCAAGCCCTTGATGATAAGAAAAATGATTCAAGAGTAAGTGCTACAAATATAGAGATCAAGGATGCATCTAGGCCAAGCATGAAAGCTAAAATCAAACCTAGTGCCATGTATGCATCTAAGAAGGGTAATAAGAAGGAACAAGCACAAAGTGTCAATGAGTCCAAAACCTCCTTGAAGAAGCAAAGGAACATGCCTAAACAAAAGGCTAGTGCACCAAAGGCATCACAACCTTTGGTTCATGTTGTGAAACAAAAACCTTCTTCGATTCCAAAGAAGGTGGTTCCTAAAAAGGAAACACGACATGTGCCTACGCACAAGCATTCGCACAAGCATACACCAACTCACAAGCATACTCCTACATGTTTTTATTGCAATAGGAAAGGCCATGTAGAAAGAGTATGTAGAGCTAAAAATAACAAGAATCTTGTGTGGGTGCCGAAAGGCGAGATGAAGGTGACTAACCTTCAAGGACCCAAAACAAAAAGGGTACCAACTTCATATGGTTCTTTTGTAGGCCCTAGCACTCAATGGATAAAGCGAAGATAAAAAGGTCAAATGGGTCGTGGACAGTGGGTGTTCCAACCATATGACAGGAGACAAACGTCTCTTCCATAGACTCACTATGCAAGACAGAGGAGCTGTCCACTTTGGCGGTAGCAAAGGCCAAATCAAAGGACAAGGTATTGTGGGTAAC
>AP025057.1:19225142-19314629 GCA_036186865.1 Eustoma russellianum
CCCCCTTTCTCTCTTTCCCACGTTTTCACATTTCCCACCTCTTCATCTTCCCCAAAATTCATTTCCTCTTCCTCAAATCTCTCTTCCACTTCCCCCACTCACTCATCTCCATTAACTTCCATTAACTCTTCATCTTCTTCATCTCCTTTATAATCTCTCCTCTCTCTCTCTACTTCCATCTTCATCTAAGCTTTCCATCTTATCTCTACAAAATTTTCTTAAAATCCTTTCACTCTCCTTACTCAAATGGCCTCAGCTGCACCTTCAAAACGCCACGCAGTCACAGACGCAAGCAAACTGCTGGGCTCGGGACTGCAGAATCCTAAGAAATCAAATCAATCCGTGAAAGGCTTACCAAGGAAAACTTTCCTTGGTTGAAGAAATTCGATGCTGATATCAAAAAATCCCCTCGCCCTCTGGACAAAGGAGTACACTTATCTCTATACTCCAATCTGCATGTTGAAGAATGGCACACCAACAATCGTCCTATCGTTCCCCTCAAGCTCTTGAGTCTCAGCGATTTGTCCGAGACTCATATGGGTCAAATTGTGTCTTTGCTCGAGTATCAAGGTTGGACCTCTCTCTGGTCCAGACTTGATATGCAGAGTTTCTCCCGGGAGCACACCTGAATGTTTTATGCAAATATGTGGGTTACTCCACAGTCTGAATCTCACTCCTTCTCGCTGAACGCTGCCATTGATGGTACGCCCCTCAGCTTTTCTATTCCCGAAATCTGAGATGTCCTCAGGATAAGAAACAAAGGGCTAGGTGACTTTTCCGTATTTGACTGCAGCAGTAAATACGGAATACCTCAACAAGATGTAAAGTTTGATCTTGGATTCTTTCCTTCTCGAAAGACTCAGAACATGGCTCTCATGGATCGCATCTTGTTGGCCATTGTCACTTACTGTGTAAATGGTAAGTCGACAAGAAATCCAAGCAACCTGGATTTCTACGTCACTTACCGAATCAAACATGAAACCCAACTCAATTTTGCCTGGATTATGATTGAAGTCATGTTTGCGGCTCTTCGGAAAACTTCCAAGGCTTTACCTTTTGCCAATCTCATCACCATTCTTCTCAAATCAAAAGGTATTATCATTCCTGAAAATAAACTAACCCCGGTGGCAAATACGGATTACTATAGCAATTACAATATTGCCCAAGCCATCGACTCCCAAAAACGAAAAGCCACCACCATTCCCGGTCTGGATGATGAGGCAGAAGCAGAGCCTCAGGCAGATGTTGAATCAAGTACCGTGGCACAGCTGCGTGCCCAAATTCAATCATTGGAGCAATCTGTTCAGCAGCTTCAACTCAGAGAAGCGTGTCATGAATATCGAACCAATGCTTTCAAGGAAGCCCTCCTCCGTGCATTTCCTTGGGCTACTTTCCTCCTAATTTTGATGATTTAGGGGGAGAAACTACTGGAGATGCTGCTGGTGCTGGAGGTGCTGGAGACGCTGCTGGAGTTGGTGCTGGTGGAAGTGGGCAGGCTGGCAGGAGTGGTCAGCAAACGGATGGGTTTGCAGAGTTTGCATCAAGCCGTTTCAGTTTTGGAGATTTGCAGCTAGGTGGAAGTGGTGGTGGACTGTAGTTCTCCCTTATTATTTCTGATGGATTAACATGTTTATTTGGTTACTTGCAACTTTCTGTTTTGCTATTTGTAAATCATTTTCTCTATGTCATTAGTTTTATGTTGATCTTTATGAACATCATTTGCATCATTTCTTGCGGATTTTTTTGTTATCTCCATAATTGTATATGTTGCACTTTGTGAGGGGGAGCATGTGTTTAGGGGGAGTCAATTTAAATTTACGCATCTTGTGAAATCATCAAAAAGAGGGAGAATGTTAGAATATGTTTGGTTTTGATGATTTGCACAAGGTTGGCGCTTGAAAAATCAGATTAGGCGCTTTATGTTGTGTGTTTGAAGTCAGTATACTTCGAAAACTCACTTAAGGCGCTAAATATACCTTGGTGAGGTCCAATACATTTCGAACGCCTACATTAGGCGCCTAATGTGAAGTGTCTAGATATGCGTACACTTCGAACGCCTACATTAGGCGCCTCATGTGAAGTGTATGGAAGTCAGAACACTTCGAACTCCTACATTAGGCGCTTCATGTGTCCTGATGAAAAGTGCGAACACTTCGAACGCCTACATTAGGCGCTTCAAGTGTTTCACCAAGTCAAAAGTACTTTTCTCTAAATGGACACGTACTCCCAAGTACTTTTTCTGAGAAAATGTCAGTTTCAGTTCGAACAAGCATGAAGAGTTACATTAGGCGCTTCATGTGACTTCGAACGCCTTCAGATGCCAACATAAGGCGCTTAATGTGACTTCGAACGACTGTTCTTTTTCACATTAAGCGCTCAATGTCACTTTGAACGCCTTTGCATTAATCACTTTAGGCGCTTCATGAGACCAACGGTTCAAAAGTTTTTTTGCTTCACTTTCTAACCAGTTGACTCTTTGTACCCTCTTCTTTTAGTGTTATTTTCACAGGCTTTCTCTCATACCTGAAGTTGCCAGTTTTCCATTCTTGGTCATGGTTTTGGATTTTCTCCAAAGAGTCTTGCTACATGCCAAGAGAAGATCTCCATGGATGATAAGGTACCATCACAAGCTGCCAAAACCCATTATTGGCTGTGCAGAGGCATTCAAACGGGAAGAATTTTTGAAGGTTGATAAAAGAAGGGTTTCCTCCTTTCTTCTCCAACTTTCTACTTCGCAAGCTCTCAAATTTTCTCTCAAGCTCAAGCTCTCAAAATACATGTAAAAATTTTACATTTTACTTTATTGTTGAGAGTAACTATTGTAAGAGGAAGAAGAGTCTTATTCTTGGTGAGATTCTATTGTGAGAGATTGGGTAGATTGTTGGTCAAGGAGCAAGGGTGCTTCTTGTTTAAGATTTCTAGACTTTGAAGGGTTAGTTGATAGTGTGTGGTGCACTATTCTCCCTACAAGATTTCTTTGAGGGCAAAGAAGATCTTTGGAGGCTAGACTTCAAAGGGTTAGACTTCTTGGTTGTGGTCTAGGCAAAGTGCCTAGTTTTTCTGTTTCTGGATTTTGTTCTTTGATTGTTGTTTCCCTAAAAGAAATAACAATCCCCATTTCAAAATCCTTCTTGTGAAACATCAAGAAGGTAGAGGAGTAGAGTCATTTGACTTGAACCTCTATACATACTTGTGTTCTTTACTTTCTTGCAAGTCTTTATTCTTTCTAAAGAACACACCCAAGTATTGGTTGCACTTCAAAACGAAAAATATCCATAAAATATCCATACTTTGTGAACACACTATTCAACCCCCCCTTCTAGTGTGTTCTAAGGAACCTAACACCAGATGTCTTACTGGAAGCAAACTCTCTATCTCTTGGGATGAAGATATTGTTTGTCTCACTCTCACCATCCCCAGACTAGTTTTTACCGTTGTTGGGATATACTGGTATGATTGTTGTTGTAGTTAACATATAAGACGATGAATAATTGACATATGGTACCGATAAGTTTGAAAAAAATGCATATCTAATTGTTATCTTTTCTATTTGTTGTTGAATATCTAGAGATTTTGCTACAACATCAGATTTGTCGAAAACTTAATCCAAAAAAATGTGGGACAATGAAATTGTTGAGCATATAATATACTTTCAAGCATCCATGTGAACTATTATAAAGAGCACAACCAATCTCTCTCTATACATAAATGGGTAACTCTAAAGGTGAGCTTTCACACCAGCTTGCTTAAGTGTTTTGAAGTATCAACGCAATAAATGAAGAAAATGGCTGATCCCGCATACTTTGTCATGGTTTTCATCATAACTACAAGTACGTTCACTTTCTTACTGTGCTATGTGGGTAAAAATTTGCACCCCTGTTTTCTGCAAAATGTGTTATTTCTCATCTTTTTTTCTTTCTATTCTATATTTTGATAAGTTTTACTTATCCATGTCATTCAAGTTCCATAAACAAAGATAGTTACGTCAAACCCCTATATGTCCCACAATTGCTTAACCAAACACACACATTTACTGCTTCACCATTTGCTGCTGCATCTTCTGCATGAACATAATCTTGCTGTTGTTTTATTTATTTGCCGGCCTTGGGACAACTGGTAAGGTCTCTGCTTTGTGTCATTGAGGTCACGGGTTCGTGCTATAGAAACAGACTATTGCACAAAGTGTAAGGTAAAACTACGTACATTTTCATTTATTTACAGTAGAAGACTATTGAAACCTAGCCAGTTACTTTCTCCGTTCCAAAATACTATTACAGTTGATTTTTTACATTGTGTAAATGAAAAGTTAATGTGACATTATTTTTGGAACGGATACATTATTCTTCCCCAGTAGAGCTAGTACCAAGAGAAATATGATTAATTTCCCATTTCCAGAGCGATTTCTTTCAAGTAACATATGGTCTCTCTTGTGGTCTGCAGTTATGTGCATGAATGTTGAAGAAAATCAACACCATGTCACAGCAATAAGAGAAGTGCCATCGGGAGGCATAGCTAAAAGCAGGGAAGCACGTGACTTTGCTGGTGAGGATATACCTCTCTGCAACCCATTTAGTTCCCCGGACGGTTGTCCAGTTGATTGCAAATGCAACAGTTACCAAGAATGCTACTATCCTCAACTCGAGTAAACATATTCCTGAAGAAAAAAGAAACTCACGTCTAGCGGTCTTTTGATTTTTTTTGGGGTTGCATTGGTTGTTTTTGAAATAAATTTCTGGCTTTTTAAATGTATTTATTTATCCATAAATGCAGAAGTATCATGCTTCGGATCTGGTCTGACCCAAGAATCATTTACTGAACTCAACAGAAATTATACAACTTAGTATGCATGATATCTATAGAAGTACGTGTTAGGTTTTCAGATAAAATGCATAATAGAAAAATTAAATCTCTGATATACGTCACTGTTAGGTTTTTCCATTTTTCCTACACCTTCCCTGGTCTTCGGCTTGAGCTGTATGAGACAGAAACTCGTCGCACGTATGTCTCGGAGGCCGAGCCCCACCCCTGCAATCATGGTGCGGCTTAGGTCAACTAACACAAAGAAGATAATGTTAACTCAACGATTGCCTTTTTCAAAACTCTATATGTGGAAGAAGCGTTGTTTGCGAGGTCTCGATCATTTACATGGATCTACCTTTCATTCCATTTCTGGGGATTTGATGATTTATAAACCGTCTCTAACGAACGATCAACTCATGTTTGAGTATGATTCATTATTTCATGTCAACTTCTTGCCAATCCACTTTTCGGCCTCATATTAGAATGGAAAACTCGACCATTTTCTTCATTGGCAGATGAAGAATCGCAAACATAAAAATTTCTGATTAACTATGTTTCCAAAAAAAAATACTTTGAAGAAACGACGAACACATTACGTAAAATTGATAAATAAACTTCCTTGATGTTTTTGATTGACCAGAAACTTGAAGTGTGATACTTCTAGCTCTATATTGGTGCCATAACTGCTTGCATGAAACTGCAAATTACGGTGAAGTGTTGCCCTCAGCCATGGGCTTCTATTTCAATTCTTCCACCTTAAGTTCGCTTTAAGGAATTTTTTTTCCCTGTTTGTTCTTAACAATTTTTGGGTTTGAGTACCAATAAGAGGCGCCACTTTCACGCTAAGGTGGAACAATCCGGATAATGTTTTTGATCTTGGATCTCATCCATTAAAAAGATAATAATTTTATACATTGACTTAGACAAACTCGTAGCTTCATGTTACTATAAATTTGGATCTCATACTTATAACAAAGACTTTATAAAACATAACGGATTCATAAAATAACTAGTAATCCAGTTAACTAAAATAATATTTTGCAATTAATAAATAGCTAATAATTAATTGACTATCCCACTTATTTCTCTCATCAATTAATTGATTATCCAACTAACTAAAATAATATATTTTCAGGTCTCGTGTGTCAACAAAATTTCTTAATCTATATGGCACCATCTTGTAGGACTTTAAGGCAACACTAGAAGGAGGGGTTGAATCGTGGGTGCGGAAAATTTGGTTTTTAAAATATTTTAACCCAAAAACCCAACTTCTGAAAACAATTTCTGTTTTTAGATCCTGTTTTGAAACGTTTGAAAAGCTAGGTTACAGGCCTTCAAAAATTCTGAAATTTGGAGATATTCTAATCTCAGATGTTCTGAGTATCTCCTAAAAATTTCAGATCAAAACTCAACCTCTAACCCCTTGAAATATTGTTTGTGGTCAGATTGCACAAATCTGCCAGAAACAGTAGTCTGATTTGAAAAATTTATTCCGATTAATCCGTAGCTCCAAATGGTCTGAAAATGTAATGAAAAACCCCTTACTATATTTATTTAAATGGGTTGAAACAGTTTTGAAAACTTCCTTTAGGAAGTATGTCAAATACGGTCAAGTTCTCAACCTTTGCAAGTCAGAAAATCAGATTGCACTAGTATCAGAACTATTAATGTTTGAATGACTTATACTTGTCCAAATGAGTTAAAACTTACGCCAAATGAAACTTAAGAGGCGTGGCTATGTTTTTAAAAAATTGTACGATCTTTGAAGTTCGTTTTGTATTTTTACTATTTTAATGAAAACGACGTAAAGTGTTGGAAACTGAAAGTAAAGTGCTGAAAGTAATAACACCAAGAATTTTATACTGGTTCAGTTAACACAACCTACTCCATTCTTCGAGGACACCTTCCTCGGTTATCACTAATGAATAAAAACACCTTATCACAAGGGTTGTTGGAGTTACACACCAACTCCAACGCTTTACAGCAATACAATCAATCACACCGATCACAAACACCACCACCGAACGAAATGAAGGTTTGATCACACCTTGATCAACCTTTTACAGCAAATGAAACGTGTATGGTGGTCTATACAAAGCCTATTCAGTATATTTGAATATAAGAACAATAGGGTTGAGAGAAAAGAAGAAAGAAAAGTAGAAGAAGAAAATAGAAGACACTTTTTGTACTTGAGAGAATATGAGAATTGTCTTGCATTTGAGTGGCTCTCTATTCTTCCTTTTATCAAGTGTTGGCCTCCCCCCTTAGGGCATTTCTCCATCTTGAGAATTCTCTTTTAAGTCCTTGGAAGAATGCCTTGTACAGATATGAAACCATCTTGCTCACTTGGCACAACATGATTGGATGGATGATGTGGCTTTGCTTACTTGTCACTTGATGATTGGTCCAACTTGGCATCCTTTAATGAGCTGTAAAATCTGAAATAAACTTACAGAACATGTGCCAAAAAGTATTCAAAATATTATCAAACAATCACCATTCAATCCCTTCAATTTTGGGCTCAAAGTGAAGACAAAATAATGTTGAAATTCGGCCATAAAAAGCAACATGTGCTGAAATTTCAGCATGTGTTGTATTTTGAATTGTTTCCTTGTGTGTTGCCTTCTTCAATGTCACCAATCATGCGTGGCTTATTTTTCAACATTTAAAGTGCCAAATAAGTGCCAAATAAGCTTTATCTAGGCTCCATCATAGCTGAGAATGGCGTGTAGAACCAATGTGCATGTGCTAAAATTTTACTTTAATAAGCTTTGTCAAATAATACACAATAATTACACATATATGGTAAATTCTAATCATCCCTAATTTGAATATTCTAGAACACTTAAATATGTCTTGAATATGTAAAAAAATGTCTAGATACATGTTACATGTCATGCCAAAAACGTTCCGTTTTTTACGTTCGTAGAAAACCGAATGTTCGACTTTTGTCGATTACGCGATTTTTCTCCGATTAAATTCAAACTTTTTCACATGTTATATATATTATGTCACATAAAATAGACATAAAGTAACTTGAATATTCAGCTCTAATGGCTGATTAAAGTGGCGCCAATATGTGCTTAAAAAGTGAATTTGGAATCTCCACAATTTGGCCTTAATTGGGGGGAAGGGGTGATTTGTGTGTGCCAACATGGAATGATTTTATGGCTGAATATATTATGTAAGAAACGAAATTTTTGGCCATTTTTGAAGTGTAGGGTCTGGCCATCTATATATGGCAAGTACATGGCATGTTAACGAAGTTTCGGTAGTCACCCGATACGACATTTTTTGGTTTAGAACCTTGTAACGTGTCGTAATAATTTTGTCATCACCATGACTTATATCATATGATATAAGACCTGAATATACTCATAAATATGAGGTAAGTATAGTGGTGTGACGTTGACGTACGTTAGTAAAATATATAACGGGTCGGTAGTACGTTGAAATATATGTGTATGGTGCCTTTAAAAAATCTGAATGTATATATTTATGCATATAAAAATGTGTGGTTTAAGATGTAGAAGGAGAATTTCCATTTTCATGTTTGTTGCCTTTGTGCCTTCTCCAAATATTTCTCCATTTAATGAACTACTTAGTTTATTTAACTAAGTACTTCACTTAATGAACTAGTTTAGTTCATTAATGGTGTCACCTGAAAATAGTTCAAACACAACAAATGTTTTCCATTTGATGTAAGCTTTAAAGATTCATGGCTTGTTAGTACGGCAACAGTATATATAAAGTACATAAGGCAAGTTTGTCACAAAAACGTGTCAAGTCATAAAATGTGTCATGCATTTCTTTAGCACATGTTATTTAAATCATGCATTTTTGTGAATCACTCAAACCCTTTTTCTCAACAATCTCCCCTTTTTGATGATTTACAAAATAACCTTAGTTCATGATTTAAATTTAACCGCTCCCCTGCAATCGTACACAAATTCAAATTTTGAATTTTGAATTCTCTCTCCCTTGATTTGTGCAATCAATTACTCTCGTACCCTCTTAAATCATGCACTCTCTCTCCCCCTTTATTTTAGAAATAAAATCAAAAGTGCATGTAAGAAAAAATAGCAATTAGTATAACAACAAAAATATGCATTTCAAGTGTATTGTGCAATAATGTCAAAAGTGCGTTCTTAAGGGTTATTTATTCAACCCTTTGCAAATGTCCCTTTGGTACCAAATTTAGGTGACCTTTCTAGGTCTATAAAAAGCATGTTTTTCATCAAATGTAACATCTAGTGTTACATACATTCGTCTATTTTTTGGACAATCACACTTGTATCCCTTTGGTGAATTAGAATATCTTAGAAAAATGCATTTAAATGAACTATGGTCCAGTTTACTCCTAAGTCCGGGCTGAACATGCACATATGCAATGCATCCAAATAGTCGTCGTGGTAGTTCTGAAAGTAGATTGGTATATGAATAATGATTAATAAGTATTTCACCAGGTTCTAAAGGACAAAGTCAGAGATGACATCCTATTTATTAAGTAGGTGGCAGTAAGGAGTGCTTCACCTCAGTAATGCTTGGGTACATTCATTTTGAGCATGATAGATCTTGTTACTTTAAGTAAATGTCTGTTTTTTCTTTCAGCTACACCATTTTGTTAAGGGGTATACGTACATGATGTTTGGTGATGTATGCCATTTTCTATCATAAAATTCTGGACTATTTTGTCTAAGTATTCAGTTCTATTATCTGACCTTAATATTTTAATAGTGCAGCCGAACTGATTCTTAATGAATGAGATGTACCTTATAATTGTTTGTCCTACATCACTTTTACTTTGTGATAAGTAGACCCATGTTACTCTAGTGTGGTCATCTACAAATGTTATGAACCACCTAGAATCATTAATGTTAGCTATTCTAGATGGTCCCATATGTCAGAATGGACGAGATTAAATGGTGCTGATGATTCAGGATAATTTTGTTTAGCATGTTTGGACAATTGACAAGTCTCACCAAGTAAGTTTTTCAACATCCGCCGAACTGAATAATTTTGGCATTAAACGTTTAAGGTATATAAAATTGGGATGACCTAGTCTGTCATGCCATAACAAAATTCCCCTATACAAGAAGTTCTAAGGTGTATATCTTTCTGGTCATAGTTCAGCTCGGGTTTGCTACTTAAGGCTCGGACGTCTGACTCTAGAAGGTACAGTGCTGCTATGTTTTTAGCACTGCTACTCATCCTCTTCATTTTGTTTTTCTAAAAACAACATTTTGTTGATGAGAAGCAAGCTATGCAATTATTATCCCAAGTGATTTTACTAACTGATAAAAGATTAAAGCTTAGACTAGGGACATGCATGACATCTTTTAAGAGAAATTTATTGATTATTTATGAGCCTATTTCAACAACTTCTAAGGAAGTTCCATTTGCAATTTTAACTTTATTGGGTATTGAAAACATAGAATAAGAGTTTAGAAGAGTACCATTGCTGGTCATATGATTAGTTGCCCCCGAGTTTATGATCCAAGAACTGCTAGAGCTCGGCTAGATGTAGCTTGCCATGATAGCCTGATGTGAATCAGATCGGCCACTTTGTCTGCTCAGTGGATCGATCAGAGTAGTAATCTGATCCTTAATAGGAGCCTTGTGCTGAGCTGCACTAAGCCGAGTTGTGCTGCTGACCTGATGAGAAGCACTCTGTCCATCAGGGAATGATCTTGGCTGTGGTCTCCAGGGTGTATTGTTGGTTTTCAATGGTGGTTTACCTTCTCGGACCAGATTTGCTTGCAACTTCTAACAGTCATCGACTGTATGACCTTCTTTCTTGCAGTATTTGCACACTTTACCTCTAGAAGAGGCAAAGTGTCATTTAACAGCCAGTACGGATGCTTCCGTTGGTTGTTCAGTATATAGGACAGAGGACTCCAAGGTTGAAGATCATCCCATCATGGCCTTCTTCTGGCTTTCCTCGTGTTTGATCTCCGCGAAGGTAGCCTTCAGGGTCTGCAGTGGTTTGGTGCTCAGAGCAGTGTCGAATTCTGGATTCAGTCCAGTGAGAAAGCGACACACTCGGTTTCGTTCTGTAATCTCTTTGTATATTGCAGCATCAGTGATACAAAACCACTGATATGCTTTCGAAAGAATCTATCTGCTGCCACGCCATGGTAAATAATATATAACGTTTGTAAACAATAAGATTGCCTTGTTTAAGCTCATGAAGATGATCTCGATTTCATAGAGTTATGAGATGTTGTCCTACTTAGAGTACGTCTCCTTGAGTGCATCCCAGATCTCTACTGCATTATTATACATCATGAAATCGTCAGAATTGTCTGGCTACATAGACCGTATCAGCCAGGACAAATTCATATTGTTCTCTGACTTCCATAATCGGAAGTTTGTATTTGTTTCAGATAGGACAAGGGCTGCCCCATATACGAAATCCTCTTTGCCTTTATTAGTGATGAATATCGCTACCCCTCGAGACCATGAGAGGTAGTTGTCTCCGTTGAGTTTGTGCCTGGTGATGATAATAGAGGAATCATCAGTCAGTGGAGGAACACACACCACTCCTGATGATTGATCAGAAGTGGAGGTGGCCTCTTTATATTCAGCAGGGCTGAAGGGAGTAGACATTTTGAAAAAATTTTATGAATCGAGAGAATAGAGTATTGAAATTGCAGGTGTTTTCAATCAGATGAGCTCTGATACCATGTTGACATTGAAAGAATTTGCATTCATTCAAGTTAAATTGAAATTTACATGGTGATTCCCTATTTATAGGGATGTTTTTCTGCCTAACGAATCTATTTTATCACTTGCATAGTTGTACTGTTTATCTAGAGTATATTCTGATGTATAAGGTAACGGCTAGTTACCCAATTCTACTCAGCTGTGTACAGAAAAGAGTTTCCTAAGACAATGTTTACGTTGACTAAGTGTAACAGATCCGCCTTTGCGTCGCTGCCTTGTTAGTGCTTCGCTCAGTACCTCAGCTCAGCACTTTCTTCTGTTTTGCTTCTCTTCAGCTCTCTTTTCACCTTGTCCGCCTTTCTTCAGATCAGCCCTTATTGTCTTCTTTTTTTAGTTCAGCTCGGCTACCAAACTCAGGACTTGGTTTATGTTAGTCCTCCTTAGCTCGTCCTTATCCATCTCAGCTTGGCTAGCATACTTTACTCTTTATTCAGGTCGGTTCTTCTTTAGTTCAGATCAGTTGGATTTATCTTTCTTTGTTCAGGTTGGCCTTCCTTAGTTAATCTTGGCTGGACTTGACTTATCCTTCTTTGTTCAGGTCGACTTTCCTTAGTTTACCTCTGGCAGACTTATTTCTACAATATCATTACGTACATTTTATGTAAATAGATATACGTATATATATATCATTACGTACATGTGTGTGCATGTGTGTGTTTTTATATATTTGCGTATATATGTATGTCCCATCTGCGAAATTGAGTTTCATGGCAAGTTTTACTAGGCGTGTGAAATTTCAAAAGGAACAAAAAGAAATGAACAATTCTTTGGTATAAGAGATGTTGAAAATATGATGTGCTTAGACAAAGATGGAAAGACTGAAGGCATGCTGGGAGAGCTGGACAATGATGACCAGAACCACAATGATCCAAAAAGCAAAGCATCTAAACCGTTGAATAAGAAGCTTAATCCACGATGTTCGTTAGTTGTGTTGGAGATTAAACAACCTGGAGACATGATCACGTGATGGGCTGAAGAAGTGAAGTGTTGGAGCAGGAGGTCGAAGGAAGAAGAAGAGAAGCGCTGGCGGGAAGAATTAAATGTAGCGAAATTACTTTTATATCCTTATCTTTGTTTCTTATGACAGTTTAAAAATAAGGGCATTCTTGTAATTTCATAGCCCTTTCTGTTGCAACCGCCTTGCTCCCTGCATATGACTCGTTCAACGATATTCTTTGAATGCAGAAGATATTTTTGGGCAGTTATCTCTCTTTCTCTCCTTCCTTGCTCTCTCTTTCTGGTTCATTCCTCCTAGATTGTATCTGTTACTTTGATTTGTGATTTGATTTGATTTGTATGAGAATCATGGCATGATCGAATTCAGCCATGAATATTCAGTGATTTTAACCCTTAGAATTTGGACATGGTATCAGAGACCTCAATCGATTAATTGATGAATTTTGGCACATTCATGGCTTCAAATCAGGCTTCTCCTAGCAGTTCCAGTCATTCTCCATTGAATGAAATACCTGGTGCGGTTAATCCTTCTGAAGATCCATTATGCATCCATCCTTGAGACAGTACCTCCTTGGTGCTTGTACAACCGTTATTGGATGGTAATAACTACCATGTATGGAGCAGACCTTTTCGTAGAGCTCTTGAGTCAAAGAATAAGGTTGGCTTCATCACAGGTATCATTCTTAAACCTCTGGAAACTAGTCGTAAATTTGCTACTTGGACAAAGGCAAATAATATGGTTGCTTCTTGGATCGTGAACTCTGTTATCTCGTCCATTGGACAAAGTGTGATGTGGTTTTATAATGCTCTAGACATTTGGAATGATTTGAAACATAGGTATGGTAATGATGATGTATTTAGATTATCTGACTTGCAAGAACAATTTCACGCTACTAAACAAGGAGACAGTTCTGTGACTGAGTACTACACTAGACTTAAAGTCCTGTGGGAGGAACTAATGGTGTTGAGAGCTATCCCTAATTGTGTGTGTAATAGATGCACATGCAATGTTTCTAGTCAGATTAATAAATTCATAGAAGATGATCATATTATAAGGTTCATAAAAGGACTTAATGATGAGTATGAACCTGTAAAATCACAAGTGTTGATGTCTAGTCCATTATCGGATTTAAAAACAACCTTTGCTATGACAGTAAAATTGGATAGAAAGTTGCATTATTCTGGTGGTCAAAACCAATTTACAAATAATCAATCACTTGTTCTTAACACTAATGGTATGCTAAGACAAGGAAATTTTGAGTATAGATCTGTAAGTCCCAATGGAGCTAGTGGTAGTTGTCAGAAGTCTGGTTGCAGAGGTGCCAGGAAGGAGTTTCAGAACCAGAAGTCTGGTTATAACTCTAAGGCTCCTGTATGCATTCATTGCAACATGGTAGGCCACACAGTGGACAGATGTTACAGAAAGCATGGCTTTGCTCCAGGGTATAAGGGTAAGGGACAAGTGAACTGTGTAAGTAATGATGTTAATATGCACCAAAATACTACTGTGTATGCCCAGTCAGATGGTGAATCTTATCAGGTTAATGATGTAGTGAAGGACAATGTTACACATGTGACACCTTCCCTAACACATGAGCACTATGTGCAACTTATTGGCTTATTGCAAGAGCACAAGGACAAAGGAATTCTGATGGGTCCAAATGCTGCAGAGGGGTCACAGAACCATCATGCTGTACTGTCAGCTCAACAAGTCACTGATTGTGGTAAGTGGAAAGGTAATGTACCATCTAATGTTTCTCATATATGGATATTGGATTCAGGTGCTAAAGATCATATCTCCTGTTCCCTTTCCCTCTTTGATTCCTATAAGCCTGTAATTAGAATGTCAGTTAAATTTCCAAATAATCAATTGGTCACTGTCAAGAACATTGGCACAGTGAGCATCCTTCCTGACCTCAAACTACATAATGTACTGCATATACCATATTTTTCCTTTAACCTCATATCCCTTAGCAAGCTTACAATGACTGATGATATTGACTTATCATTTCACTCAAATATGTGCTATATTCAGGAACATGTGAACAAGAAGATGATTGGTTCAGCTGAAGTGCACCAAGGACTATATCATCTAGTTGATCAATCTCTATGTAACGCACCTGTTATTAGTTCATGGCAGGCATTTGCAGTTTCCAAGCCTTCTTCTTTTCTTTGGCACTCCAGGCTTGGACATCAAGATTCATCCAGAATGAAGGAGATCAACAAGCTTGACTCCTCAGTTGACATCTCCTTTACTCTTGAATCATGTACTGTATGCCCCCTTGCGAAACAGAAAAGACACTCCTTCCCCACCTCCCAATCTGTAACCCATTCCCCTTTTTCTCTCATTCACATGGACATATGGGGTCCTTATAAACACCCCACCATGTATAACCAACGGTATTTTCTCACTGTTGTTGATGATCACATTAGGTATTGCTGGGTTTTTTGATGAAAGAAAAGCCAGAAACCGGAAACATTACTGAAAGTTTCTAGAATTTTGTACATGTATAATTCAATGCCAATATAAAGGTGATTAGAACTGACAATGGCCTTGAGTTTAATATGCCCGCATTCTTTTCTTCCAAAGGCATTATACACCAAACAAGTTGCATATACACACCTCAACAAAATGGCATTGTTGAGAGGAAACAGCAGTACATCTTAAATATAGCTAGAGCCCTTAAAATCCAGTCTCATATTCCCACTTCTTGTTGAGGGTTCTGTGTAGAACATGTTGTATACTTGATAAACCTGACACCCACCCCTCTCCTCCACCAGAAAACTTCCCATGAAATGCTTTACATCACTCTTCCTTCTTATAGCAGCCTCAAGATCTTTGGCTGCCTATGCTATGCCATAATTACTTCCCCATATAAAGACAAATTCAGTCCCAGATCCAGAAGAAGCATCTTTCTAGGCCTATCTTACAATACAAAGGTATACATTCTTCAAGATTTGGCGTCCAGAGATATATTTATCTCTAGGGACGTCATATTTCATGAATCCATATTCCCATTATCACCCACTCATGATTCTTCTTGCCTCATTCTTCTGAAAATACTCTAGCTTTCCCTCTTCTACCTCCAGATGTGGCACTAATTGTACATTCCTCCCCACTGCCACATCTAGGGGCCCCATCAGCATAATTCTCCTCAGCACACCTTATCTCCTCAGCATCAGCATACTCAACTCCATCAGCATAATTCTCCTCAGCACACCTTATCCCCTCATCATCAGCATACTCAACTCCATCAGCATAATTCTCCTCAACACACCTTATCTCCTCAGCATCAGCATACTCAACTCCATCAACATAATTCTCCTCAGCATACCTCTTCTCCTCAGTATACTCACCATCCACATCTCAACAATCCCAGTAATGAACAGATATCAGTCCAAGAACAATCTCATCTCTCCTCAGACAATGAACAATCTAAAGACCTTGCCCATAATCCCAACGATTCAGGATCCATTCCTATCAACTCCATTAACATAGAGCTTCCTATAGCAAGACCTCATAGAAATAGACAGCCTCCTTCCTACTTGCAGCAATATCATTGCAGCCAAGTTTCAAACCAACCAATGACAATACCAGATTCAATTAAAACGTCCCCACATTCTTTGTCTAAATACCTAACCTTTGATATGCTGACACCTAAATTCAAAGCATACATTTTAAACATTAGTGCCTGTACAGAGCCCAAAACTTATGCAGAAGCAGTTGGCTCAGTTGAGTGGCAGAAAGCTATGGAGGCTGAGATAATACTTTGCAAGAGAACAAGACATGGACGTTGACAGCATTACCACCATGAAAGAAAGCCATTGGTTGTAAGTGGGTGTATAAAATAAAGCACAAAGCTGATGGGACAGTGGAAAGATTTAAAGCAACGCTGGTTGCTAAGGGATATACACAATAGCTAGGGGTGGATTATCAAGACACTTTCTCACCTGTAACGAAGATGAGTGCAGTGAGAATGCTTTTGGCTATGGCTGCTAGGCAGAGATGGCATGTGCAACAACTAGATGTGAACAACGCTTTTTTACATGGTGAGTTACATAAAGATATTTATATGATTCCACCTCTAGGACTGGTGTTACCACGAGAGGGACTGGTTTGCAAATTGGAGAGATCTCTATACGGATTAAAGCAAGCGAGTAGAGAGTGGTATGCAAAATTAACAACTTTTTTGGTTTCAAAGGGCTTCATACAATCTAGAAACGATTATACTTTGTACACAAAGAGGACAGAGAGTTCATTACTGGTACTTTTGTTGTATGTAGATGACCTGATATTGGCGTGTGATGACTTGAAGGAAATTGAGTGGATTAAGAAGCTTTGACAGGGAGTTTAAAATTAAGAACCTTGGTAATCTAAAATTTTTCCTAGGCATAGAGGTTGCTCAGTCTCACAAAGGGATGCTAATCAATCAGAGGAAGTATGCATTGGAGTTGTTGGAGGGATTTGGTTTTTTTGGAGTGCAAGCCAGCCATTAGCCCGATGGAGATCCACCTGAAGCTAATTCATAATGATTCTAAGCCATTTGAAGATATAGTTGCTTACAAAAGACTCATAGGTAAATTGATCTACCTTAACATTACCAGACCACATATCTAATTTGTTATACAACAGCTAAGTCAATTTCTTGATTGTCCTACGCTTAATCACTTGAGAGCTGGTCATAGAGTCTTAAGATACCTTAATGGAACCATTGGTCAAGGATTGTTACTGCCCAGTATAGGAGACCTGAAACTGAGAGAATTTGTTGACTCCAACTGGGCTGGATGCAAGGAGACTAGGAGGTCTGTATCTGGGTATTGCGTATTTCTTGGAGAAGCAATGATATCTTGGAAGGCAAAGAAGCAAACCATGGCATCACGATCTTCAGCAGAAGCAGAATATAGAGCTATGGCATCTGCTGTGTGTGAAGTTCAATGGTTGTTGTATCTGTGTAGTGATTTGGGGCTGAGGAATCAAGAACCAGTGCAGATGTTTTGTGATAGTAAAAATGCACTTTATATTGCTAAAAATCCAGTTTTTCATGAGCGTACGAAACATATTGAAATTGATTGCTATATTGTCAGAAATAAGGTGCAAGAGAAAATGATTAAGTTGATGCCCGTAAGAACACAATTTCAACTTGCAGACCTGTTCACCAAGGCGCTAGACAGCAAGCGTTTAAGTGAGTTCTTAATAAAGCTTGGGTTTGCAAAATCTACCGCAAGCATGTCTTGAGGGGGGTGTTGAAAATATGATGAGCTTAGACAAAGATGGAAAGACTGAAGGCATGCTGGGAGAGCTGGACAATGATGAGCAGAACCACAATGATCCAAAAAGCAAAGCATCTAAACCGTTGAATAAGAAGCTTAATCCACGATGTTCGTTAGTTACGTTGGAGATTAAACAACCTGGAGACATGATCACGTGATGGGGTGAAGAAGTGAAGTGTTAGAGCAGGAGGTTGAAGGAAGAAGAAGAGAAACACTGGCGGGAAGAATTAAATGTAGCGAAATTACTTTTATGTCCTTAGCTTTGTTTCTTATGACAGTTTAAAAATAAGGGCATTCTTGTAATTTCATAGCCCTTTCTGTTGCAACCGCCTTGCTCCCTGTATATGACTTGTTCGACGATATTCTTTGAATGCAGAAGATATTTTTGGGCAGTTATCTCTGTTTCTCTCCTTCCTTGCTCTCTCTTTCTGGTTCATTCCTCCTAGATTGTATCTGTTTGTTTGATTTGTGATTTGATTTGATTTGTATGAGAATCATGGCATGATCGAATTCAGCCATGAATATTCAGTGATTTTAACTCTTAGAATTTTAACAAGAGATGTTAAAAGCATGCTTTTGATGGCTGGGTCAATTTCCGACACATTCCTCAAATACGTCGTCAAACAGTAATTGTATCTTGAACGAATGTCTTATTCTAATTTAGAATTGATGAATGAAGACCATCATTTATGAGTTGGACAATTCTAGATCAATGAACTGTGCAAAACTGTATTCTAAAATTATGGAAGTTTGTTCATAATGATTCCATAGCGTTTGAACGATTCAAATTGTATTAAAGTGTATGAGAGTTTGTTTTTTGAAATATAAACAATATGTCAGAGATAGCTCTGATGCCAACTATAAATCTAAAAAAAATGTGAAAACATAAAAGTTACCTCCTACCATGATCGTTTAATTGGGTCTTTCAATATGTGATGCATGCTAAAGGGACGAACTTTGGAAAAGTGAGTCTTCTGGACTATGCATCTTGAAATACTTGATTGCTTGGATTGATGTAGTATCACAGGCTCCGTATTTATAGGCTAAGCTAGAGACACTTCCCACGTTTAACCGATAAGTAAATTTTTTCCACAAATGAATTATACTGATTGTGAATCAATCAAAACGAAATCGTTTAATTAATGCAGTCAATAATTATAACGTATCTGACCAATAAAATATACAAATATATTTATCCATGCGATCCATCTTAATAATTTATAAATGAATTATGAGATTCTTGCAATCTATTATAATAAATACAATTGATTCTTACACTAAAAACTTGATAAGTGTTACGTTCCGTTAATATTGAATACCTAAAAGTGATAATTTTATGGATAATTTTATAATGAAAATATAATGGAGTAAGGAAAATAGATAAATAGATAGATAGAGACATAGATGAGAGAGAGATAAATGAATAAATAAATAGGTACATAGAGAGAACAAATTAAAAAGGTAATAAGCTGTATTATTGATATTGGGGGAACAATTTAGGAAGTCGTAATTCGGAGAAAGACCAAGAAATAAAAGTACTCGAGAAAATGATATTAAGGACGTTCCTGATGTACTAGGATCTCGTGTTAAAAAACTATATACGAGAAAGAGTAAAAATGTGATAGGCATGCTTCCATGGTAGAGGCTACCATGGTTAACACAAATTGTAATCCAATGCACTATAATGTAGAGATTTAGGCAAAAAAATGCCAAAAGGTAATAATTACAATATTGCATTTTTTGGTATCCAACAAACATTTATTCCTTGAAGGGGTGGGTTGAAAGGCTTGGTAGGTTAGTTTTAGACATCGTGAAATCTAACCATATTTTGAATCCTATTTTGGAACTAGTGTGAAATTCAAAAAAGTATATTTGACAAAAACCACTCTATGAGTAATTAAATATATTGTTGAAAACTATGTGTTGATTCCTTCAAGAATTAATTCAGTCGGCTGATAACTTTTTTTGGATGAGTTTCCAAAGAAAAGAAAAAAAAACAAACACAAGACATAGAGGAATTCACCTAATAATATCTTATGAAATTCTCACATCCTTATGTATAGGAGAGCTAAAAGTTAGGTAAATTTTATGTTGATTAATGAGTAATACAAGAGTCGACCGGATAAGAAACAAGGTATTTAGTGAAATATTAGGGGTAACTAGTGTATCAGATAAGATAAAAGAGGGGAATCTCAGGGTTTGGCCATGTCAAGAGAAGCCAGACAATGTTGTGTGTGAAAGTAGTTGAAAGCCTCATTGTAGAGGAGAATAGGAGTAAAGACATGCCTAAACTGACTTGGGATGAGCGGATTATGCATGACATACTAGATTTGCATATCTCTGAGAAAATGGTCCGCGATAGGAGTTCATAGAGGAAGAAAATTAAAGCTAAGAAGGTTTAGGCAGGATATAGGGGCACCTTAGAGTATACTTAGGGCTTAGATATTCTCTACACTTTAGATTGACTTCTCACTTTTTTGTTTTTGTCTTTGTCTTTCATTATTTGAGCATATGCATGGTTATGGCTATTTTAATGTTAGAATCTTTGTATTTGTGTTTACTAAGCTCCTTCACTAGCACACTAGCACATCATATTCCTATTATTGTGTCATCTACACAGGTACATATAGAGCCGGATGTCTTACTGGAAGCAAACTCTCTATCTCTTGGGATGAATGTATTGTTTGTCTCACTCTCACCATCCTCAGACTAGCTTTTGCCGTTGTTGGGATATACTGGTATGATTGTTGTTGTAGTTAACATATAAGACGATGAATAATTGACATATGATACCGATAAGTTTGAAAAAAATGCATATCTAATTGTTATCTTTTCTATTTGTTGTTGAATATCTAGAGATTTTGCCAGCACATCAGATTTGTCGAAAACTTAATCCAAAAAAAATGTGGGACAATGAAATTGTTGAGCATATAATATACTTTCAAGCATCCATGTGAACTATTATAAAGAGCACAACCAATCTCTCTCTATACATAAATCGGTAACTCTAAAGGTGAGCTTTCACACCAGCTTGCTTAAGTGTTTTGAAGTTTCAACGCAATAAATGAAGAAAATGGCTGACCCCGCATAGTTTGTCATGGTTTTCATCATCGCTACAAGTACGTTCACTTTCTTACTGTGCTATGTGGGTAAAAATTTGCACCCCTATTTTCTGCAAAATGTGTTATTTCTCATCTTTTTTTCTTTCTATTCTATATTTTGATAAGTTTTACTTATCCATGTCATTCAAGTTCCATAAACAAAGATAGTTACGTCAAACCCCTATATGTCCCACAATTGCTTAACCAAACACGCACATTTACTGCTTCACCATTTGCTGCTGCATCTTCTGCATGAACATAATCTTGCTGTTGTTTTATTTATTTGCCGGTCTTGGGACAACTGGTAAGGTCTCTGCTTTGTGTCATTGAGGTCACGGGTTCGAGCTATAGAAACAGACTATTGCACAAAGTGTAAGGTAAAACTACGTACATTTTCATTTATTTACACTAGAAGACTATTGAAACCTAGCCAATTACTTTCTCCGTTCCAAAATACTATTACAGTTGATTTTTTACATTGTGTAAATGAAAAGTTAATGTAACATTATTTTTGGGACGGATACATTATTCTTCACCAGTAGAGCTAGTACCAATATGATTAATTTCCCATTTCCAGAGCGATTTCTTTCAAGTAACATATGGTCTCTCTTGTGGTCTGCAGTTATGTGCATGAATGTTGAAGAAAATCAACACCATGTCACAGCAATAAGAGAAGTGCCATCGGGAGGCATAGCTAAAAGCAGGGAAGCACGTGACTTTGCTGGTGAGGATATACCTCTCTGCAACCCATTTAGTTCCCCGGACGGTTGTCCAGTTGATTGCAAATGCAACAGTTACCAAGAATGCTACTATCCTCAACTCGAGTAAACATATTCCTGAAGAAAAAAGAAACTCACGTCTAGCGGTCTTTTGATTTTTTTTTGGGGTTGCATTGGTTGTTTTTGAAATAAATTTCTGGCTTTTTAAATGTATTTATTTATCCATAAATGCAGAAGTATCATGCTTCGGATCTGGTCTGACCCAAGAATCATTTACTGAACTCAACAGAAATTATACAACTTAGTATGCATGATATCTATAGAAGTACGTGTTAGGTTTTCCGATAAAATGCATAATAGAAAAATTAAATCTCTGATATACGTCACTGTTAGGTTTTTCCATTTTTCCTACACCTTCCCTGGTCTTCGGCCTGAGCTGTATGAGACAGAAACTCGTCGCACGTATGTCTCGGAGGCCGAGCCCCACCCCTGCAATCATGGTGCGGCTTAGGTCAACTAACACAAAGAAGATAATGTTAACTCAACGATTGCCTTTTTCAAAACTCTATATGTGGAAGAAGCGTTGTTTGCGAGGTCTCGATCATTTACATGGATCTACCTTTCATTCCATTTCTGGGGATTTGATGATTTATAAACCGTCTCTAACGAACGATCAACTCATGTTTGAGTATGATTCATTATTTCATGTCAACTTCTTGCCAATCCACTTTTCGGCCTCATATTAGAATGGAAAACTCGACCATTTTCTTCTTTGGCAGATGAAGAATCGCAAACATAAAAATTTCTGATTGACTATGTTTCCAGAAAAAAAAATACTTTGAAGAAACGACGAACACATTACGTAAAATTGATAAATAAACTTCCTTGATGTTTTTGATTGACCAGAAACTTGAAGTGTGATACTTCTAGCTCTATATTGGTGCCATAACTGCTTGCATGAAACTGCAAATTACGGTGAAGTGTTGCCCTCAGCCATGGTCTTCTATTTCAATTCTTCCACCTTAAGTTCGCTTTAAGGAATTTTTTTTCCCTGTTTGTTCTTAACAATTTTTGGGTTTGAGTACCAATAAGAGGCACCACTTTCACGCTAAGGTGGAACAATACGGATAAGGTTTTTGATCTTGGATCTCATCCATTAAAAAATAATAATTTTATACATTGACTTAGACAAACTCGTAGCTTCATGTTACTATAAATTTGGATCTCATACTTATAACAAAGACTTTATAAAACATAACGGATTCATAAAATAACTAGTAATCCAGTTAACTAAAATAATATTTTGCAATTAATAAATAGCTAATAATTAATTGACTATCCCACTTATTTCTCTCATCAATTAATTGATTATCCAACTAACTAAAATAATATATTTTTCAGGTCTCGCGTGTCAACTAAATTTCTTAATCTATATGGCACCATCTTGTAGGACTTTAAGGCACCACTAGAAGGGGGTTGAATCGTGGGTGCGGAAAATTTGGTTTTTAAAATATTTTAACCCAAAAACTCAACTTCTGAAAACAGTTTCTGTTTTCAGATCCTGTTTTGAAACGTTTGAAAAGCTAGGTTACATGCCTTCAAAAATTTTGAAATTTGGAGTGATTCTAATATCAAATGTTCTGAGTATCTCCTAAAAATTTCAGATCACAACTCAACCTCTAACCCCTTGAAATATCGTTTGTGGTCAGATTGCACAAATCTGCCAGAAACAATAGTCTGATTTGAAAATTTTATTCCGATTAATCTGTAGCTCCAAATGGTCTGAAAATTTAATGACAAACCCCTTAGTATATTTATTTAAACGAGTTGAAACAGTTTTGAAAAATTTCTTTGGCAAGTATGTACGGTAAAGTTCTCAACCTTTGCATGTCAGAAAATCAAATTGCACTAGTATCAGAACTATTAATGTTTGAATGACTTATACTTGTCCAAATGAGTTAAAACTTGTGCCAAATGAAACTTAAGAAGTGTGCTATGTTTCTGAAAAATTTTACGATCTTTGAAATTCATTTGATATTTTTACTATTGCAATGAAAACGAAGCAAATTGTTGGAAACTGAAATTAAAGTGCTAAAAGTAATAACACCAAGAATTTTATACTGGTTCGGTTAACACAACCAACTCCAGTCTTCAAGGACACCTTCCTCGGTTATCACTAATTATAAAAAACACCTTACCACAAGGGTTGGTGGAGTTACACACCAACTCCAACGCTTTACAGCAATACAATCAATCACACCGATCACGAACACCACCACCGAACGAATGAAGGTTTGATCACATCTTGATCAACCTTTTACAGCAAATGAAACGTGTATGGTGGTCTATACAAAGCCTATTCAATATATTTGAATATAAGAACAATAGGCTTGAGAGAAAAGAAGAAAGAAAGGTAGAATAAGAAAATAGAAGACACTTTTTGCACTTGAGAGAATATGAGAATTGTCTTCCATTTGAGTGGCTTTCTTTTCTTCCTTTTATCAAGTGTTGGCCTCCCCCCTTAGGGCATTTCTCCATCTTGAGAATTCTCTTTTAAGTCTTTGGAAGAATGCCTTGTACAGATATGACACCATCTTGCTCACTTGGCACAACATGATTGGATGGATGACCTGGCTTTGTTTACTTGTCACTTGATGATTGATCCAACTTGGCATCCTTTAATGAGCTGTAAAATCTGAAATAAACTTACAAAACATGTGCCAAAAAGTATTCAAAATATTACCAAACAACCATGCAATCCCTTCAATTGTGGACTCAAATTGAAGACAAAATAATGTTGAAATTCGGCCATAAAAAGCAACATATGCTGAAATTTCAGCATGTGTTGTATTTTGAATTGTTTCCTTGTGTGTTTCCTTCTTCAATGTCACCAATCATGTGCGGCTTATTTTCAAACATTTAAAGTGCCAAATAAGTGCCAAATAAGCTCCATCTAGGCTGGCGTGTAGAACCAATGTGCCTGTGCTGAAATTTTACTTTAGTAAGCTTTGTCAAATAATGCACAATAATTACACATATATGGTAAATTCCAATCAGCCCTAATTTGAATATTCTAGAACACTTTAATATGTATTGAATATGTAAAAAATGTCTAGATACATGTTACATGTCATGCCAAAAACGTTCCATGTGTTACGTTCGTAGAAAACCGAATTTTCGAATTTTGTCGATTACGCGATTTTTCTCCGATTAAATTCAAACTTTTTTACATGTTATGTATATTATGTCACATATAATATACATAAAATAACTTGAATATTCAGCTCTAATGGCTGATTAAAGTGGAAACAGCATGTGCTTAAAAAGTGAATTTGGAATCTCCACAATTTGGCCTTAATTGGGGGGTGATTTGTGTGTGCCAACATGGAATGATTTTATGGATGAATATATTATGTAAGCAACGAAATTTGTGGCCATTTTTGAAGTGTAGGGGCTGGCCATCTATATATGGCAAGTACATGACACGTTAGTGAAGTTTCGGTAGTCACCCGATACGACAATTTTTGGTTTAGAACCTTGTAACGTGTCGTAATAATTTTGTCATCACCATGACTTATATCATATGATATAAGACCTGAATATACTCATAAATATGAGTTAAGTATAGTGGTGTAACATTGTCGTACGTTAGTAAAATATATAACGTGTCGGTAGTACGTTGAAATATATGTGTATAGTGCCTTTAAAAAATCTGAATGTATATATTTAAGCATTTAACAACGTGTGGTTTAAGATGTAGAAGGAGACTTTCCATTTTTATGTTTGTTGTCTTTGTGCCTTCTCCAAATATTTCTCCATTTAATGAACTACTTAGTTTATTAAACTAAGTACTTCACTTCTGAACTAGTTTAGTTCATTAATGGTGGCACCTGAAAATAGTTCAAACACAACAAATGTTTGCCATTGATGTAAACTTTAAAGCTTCATGGCTTGTTAGTACGGCAACACTATATATAAAGTATATAAGGCAAGTTTGTCACAAAAACGTGTCAAGTCATAAAATGTGTCATGCATTTCTTTAGCACATGTTATTTAAATCATGAATTTTTGTGAATCACTCAAATCCTTTTTCTCAACAATCTCTCCCTTTTGATTATTTACAAAATAACCTTAGGTCATGATTTAAATTTAACCGCTCCCCTGCAATCATGCACAAATTCAAATTTTGAATTTTGAATTCTCTCCCCCTTTATTTGTGCAATCAATCACTCTCGCACCCTCTTAAATCATGCACTCTCTCTCCCCTTTTATTTTAGAAATTAAATCAAAAATGCATGTAAGAAAAAATAGCAATTAGTATAACAACAAAAATCATGCATTTCAAGTGTACTGTGCAATAATGTCAAAAGTGCGTTCTTAAGGGTTATATATTCAACCCTTTGCAAATGTCCCTTTGGTACCCAAATTTAGGTGACCTTTCTAGGTCTATTAAAGGCATGTTTTTCATCAAATGTAACATCTAATGTTACATACATTCGTCTATTTGTTGGACAATAACACTTGTATCCTTTTGGTGAATTAAAATATCTTAGAAAAATGCATTTGAATGAACTATGCTCCAGTTTACTCCTAAGTCCGGACTGAACATGCACATATGCAATGCATCCAAATAGTCGTCGTGGTAGTTCTGAAAGTAGATTGGTATATGAATAATGATTAATAAGTATTTCACTAGGTTCTAAAAGACAAAGTCAGAGATGTCATCCTATTTATTAAGTAGATGGTAGTAAGGAGTGCTTCAACCCAGTAATGCTTCGGTACATTCATTTTGAGCATGATAGATGTGTTACTTTAAGTAAATGTCTGTTTTTTCTTTCAACTACACCATTTTGTTAAGGGGTATACGTACATGATGTTTGGTGATGTATGCCATTTTCTATCATAAAATTCTGGTCTATTTTATCTAAGTATTCAGTTCTATTATCTGACCTTAATATTTTAATAGTACAGCCGAACTGATTCTTAATGAATGAGATGTACCTTATAATTGTTTGTCCCACATCACTTTTAGTTTGTGATAAGTAGACCAATGTTACTCTAGTGTGGTCATCTACAAATGTTATGAACCACCTAGAATCGTTAATGTTAGCTATTCTAGATGGTCCCATATGTCAGAATGGATGAGATTAAATGGTGCTGATGTTTTATACATGTTTGCAGGATAATTTTATTTAGCATGTTTGGACAATTGACAAGTTTCACCAAGTAAGTTTTTCAACATCCGCCGAACTGAATAATTTTGGCATTGAACATTTAAGGTATATAAAATTGGAATGACCTAGTCTGTCATGCCATAACAAAATTCTCCTATACAAGAAGTTCTAAGGTGTATATCTTTCTGGTCATAGTTTAGCTTGGTGTGCTACTTAAGGCTCGGACGTCTGACTCTAGAAGGTACAATCCTGCTATGTTCTTAGCACTTCCACTCATTCTCTTCATTTTGTTTTTCTAAAAAAAATTCTGTTGATGAGAAGCAGGCTATGCAATTATTATCCCGAGTGATTTTACTAACTGATAAAAGATTAAAGCTTAGACTAAGGACATGCATGACATCTTTTAAGAGAATTTTATTAATTATTTATGAGCCTATTCCAACAACTTCTAAGGAATTTCCATTTGTAATTTTAACTTTCTTGGGTATTGAAAACATAGAATAAGAGTTTAGAAGAGTACCATTGCTGGTCATATGATCAGTTGCCCCCCTGAGTCTATGATCCAAGAACTGCTAGAGCTCGGCTGGATGTAACTTGCCATGGTAGCCTGATGTGAATCAGATCGGCCACTTTGTCTGCTCAGTAGATCGATCAGAGTAGTAATCTGATCCTTGGTAGGAGCCTTGTGCTGAGCTGCACCAAGCCTGGTTGTGCTGCTGACCTGATGAGGAGCACTCTGTCCATCAGGGAATGATCTTGGTTGTGGTCTCCAGGGTGTATTGCTAGTTTTCAATGGTGGTTTACCTTCTCGGACCATCTTTGCTTACAACTTCTAATAGTCATCGATTGTATGGCCTTCCTTCTTGCAGTATTTGCATACTTTCCCTCTAGAAGAGGCAAAGTGTCATTTAACAGCCAGCACGGACGCTTCCGCTGGTTGTTCAGTATATAGGACAGAGGACTCCAAGGTTGAAGATCATTCCATCATGGCCTTCCTCTGGCTTTCCTCGTGTTTGATCTCCGTGAAGGCAGCCTTCAGAGTCGGTAGCGGTTTGGTGCTCAGAGCAGTGTCGAATTCTGGATTCAGCAAAGTCAGAAAGCGACACACTCGGTTTCGTTCTGTAATCTCTTTGTATATTGCAGCATCAGTGATACAAAACTACTGATATGCTTCGAAAGAATCTATCTGTTGCCACGCCTTGGTAAATAATATATAAAATTTGTAAACAATGTGATTGCCTTGTTTAAGCTCATGAAGATGATCTGCGATTTCATAGAATTCTGAGATGTTGTCCTGCTTGGAATACGACTCCTTGAGTGCAGCCCAGATCTCTGCTGCATTATTATACATCATGAAATCGTCAAAATTGTCTGGTTGTATAGACCGTATCAGCCATGAAACAATCATATTGTTCTCTGACTTCCATAATCGGAAGTTTGTATCAGTTTCAGATGGGACAAGGGCTACCCCATATAAGCAATCCTCCTTGCCTTTATTAGTGATGAATATCTCTACCCCTCGAGACCATGAGAGGTAGTTGTCTCTGTTGAGTTTGTGCTTGGTGATGATAATAGAGGAATCATCAGTCAGTTGGGGAACACGCACCACTCCTGATGATTGATCAGAAGTGGAGGTGGCCTCTTTATATTCAGCAGGGCTGAAGGAAGTAGACATTTTGAAAAAAATTTATGAATCGAGAGAATAGAGTATTGAAATTGCAAGTATTTTCAATCAGATTAGCTCTGAGACCATGTTGACATTGAAAGAATTTGCATTCATTCAAGTTACATTGAAATTTACATGGTGATTCCCTATTTATAGGGATGTTTTTCTGCCTAACGGATCTATTTTATCACTTGCATAGTGGTACTGTTTATCTAGAGTAAATTCTGATGTATAAGGTAACGGTTAGTTACCCAATTCTGCTCAGCTGTGTACAGAAAAGAGTTTCCTAAGACAATATTTACAATGACTAAGTGTAACAGATCCGCCTTTGCATCGCTGCCTTGTTAGTGCTTCGCTTCAGTACCTCAGCTCAGCACTTTCTTCTGCTTCGCTTCTCTTCAGCTCTCTTTTCACCTTGTCCGCCTTTCTTCAAATCATTCCTTATTGTCTTCCTTTTTTAGTTCAACTCGGCTACCAAACTCAGGACTTGGTTTATGTTAGTCCTCCTTAGCTCGTCCTTATCCATCTCAGCTTGGCTAGCATACTTTACCCTTTATTTAGGTCGTTTCTTCTTTAGTTCAGCTCGGTTGGATTTATCTTTCTTTGTTCAGGTTGGCCTTCCTTAGTTAATCTTGGCTGGACTTACCTTGACTTATCCTTCTTTATTCAGGTCGGCTTTCCTTAGTTTACCTCTGCCGGATTTATTTCTACAATATCATTACGTACATTTTACGTAAATAGATATATGTATATATATCATTATGTACACGTGTGCATGTGTGTGTTTTTATATATTTGCGTATATGTATATGTCCCATCTGCGAAATTGAGTTTCATCGCAAGTTTTGCTAGGCGTGTGAAATTTCAAAGGGAACAAAAAGAAATGAACAATTCTTTGGTATAAGAGATGTTGAAAATATGATGAGCTTAGACAAAGATGGAAAGACTGAAGGCATGCTGGGAGAGCTGGACAATGATGACCAGAACCACAATGATCCAAAAAGCAAAGCATCTAAACCGTTGAATAAGAAGCATAATCCATGATGCTCGTTAGTTGCATTGGAGATTAAACAACCTGGAGACATGATCACGTGATGGGCTGAAGAAGTGAAGTGTTGGAGGAGGAGGTCAAAGGAAGAAGAAGAGAAGCGCTGGCGGGAAGAATTAAATGTAACGAAATTACTTTTATATCCTTAGCTTTGTTTCTTATGACAGTTTAAAAATAAGGGCATTCTTGTAATTTCATAGTCCTTTCCATTGCAACTGCCTTGCTCCCTGTATATGACTCGTTCGACGATATTCTTTGAATGCAGAAGATATTTTTGGGCAGTTATCTCTCTTTCTCTCCTTCCTTGCTCTCTCTTTCCGGTTCATTCCTCCTAGACTGTATCTGTTACTTTGATTTGTGATTTGATTTGATTTGTATGAGAATCATGGCATGATCGAATTCAGCCATGAATATTTAGTGATTTTAACTCTTAGAATTTTAACATAGTATCAGAGACCTCAATCGATTAATTGATGAATTTTGGCACATTCATGGCTTTAAATCAGGCTTCTCCTAGCAGTTCCAGTCATTCTTCATTGAATGAAATACCTGGTGCGTTTGATTCGTCTGAAGATCCATTATACATCCATCCTAGTGACAGTCCCTCCTTGGTGCTTGTACAACCGTTATTGGATGGTAATAACTTCTATGGATGGAGCAGAACTTTTCATATAGCTCTTGAGTCAAAGAATAAGGTTGGCTTCATCACAGGTATCATTCCTAAACCTCTGGAAACTATTCGTAAATTTGCTACTTGGACAAAGGCAAATAATATGGTTGCTTCTTGGATCGTGAACTCTGTTATCTCGTCCATTGGACAAAGTGTGATGTGCTTTTATAATGCTCTAGACATTTGGAATGATCTGAAACATAGGTATGGTAATGATGATGTATTTAGATTATCTGACTTGCAAGAACAATTTTACGCTACTAAACAAGGAGACAGTTCCGTGACTGAGCACAACACTAGACTTAAAGTCCTGTGGGAGGAACTAATGGTGTTGAGAGCTATCCCTAATTGTGTGTGTAATAGATGCACAGGTAATGTTTCTAGTCAGATTAACAAATTCATAGAAGATGATCATGTTATAATATTCATAAAAGGACTTAATGATGAGTATGAACCTGGAAAATCACAAGTGTTGCTGTCTAGTCCATTACCGGATTTAAAGACAACCTTTGCTATGGCAGTAAAATTGGATAGAAAGTTGCATTATTCTGGTGGTCAAAACCAATTTACAAATAATCAATCACTTGTTCTTAACACTAATGGTATGCCAAGACAAGGAAATTTTGAGTATAGATCTGTAAGTCCCAATAGAGCTAATGGTAGTTGTCAGAAGTCTGGTGGCAGAGGTGCTAGGAAGGAGTTTCAGAACCAGAAGTCTGGTTATAACTCTAAGGCTCCTGTATGCATTCATTGCAACATGGTAGGCCACACAATGGACAGATGTTACAGAAAGCATGGCTTTCCTCCAGGGTATAAGGGTAAGGGAAAGTGAACTGTGTAAGTAATGATGTTAATATGCACCAAGATACTACTGTGTATGCCAGTCAGATGGTGAATCTTATCAGGTTAATGATGTAGTGAATGACAATGTTACACATGTGACACCTTCCCTAACACATGAGCAGTATGTGCAACTTATTGGCTTATCGCAAGAGCACAAGGACAAAGGAATTCTGATGGGTCCAAATGCTGAGAAGGGGTCACAGAACCATCATGCTGTACTGTCAGCACAACAAGTCACTGATTGTGGTAAGTGGAAAGGTAATGTACCATCTAATGTTTCTCATATATGGATATTGGATTCAGGTGCTACAGATCATATCTCCTGTTCTCTTTCCCTCTTTGATTCCTATAAGCCTGTAATTAGAATGTCAGTTAAATTGCCAAATAATCAATCAGTCACTGTCAAGCACATTGGCACAGTGAGCATCCTTCTTGACCTCAAACTACATAATGTACTGCATATACCATCTTTTTCCTTTAACCTCATATCCCTTAGCAAGCTGACAATGACTGATGATATTGACTTATCATTTCACTCAAATATGTGCTATATTCATGAACATGTGAACAAGAAGATGATTGGTTCAGCTGAAGTGCACCAAGGACTATATCATCTAGTTGATCAGTCTCTATGTAATGCACCTGTTATTAGTTCATGGCAGGCATTTGCAGTTTCCAAGCCTTCTTCTTTTCTTTGGCACTCCAGGCTTGGACATCAAGATTCATCCAGAATGAAGGAGATCAACAAGCTTGACTCCTCAGTTGACATCTCCTTTACTCCTGAATCATGCACTGTATGCCCCCTTGCGAAACAGAAAAGACACTCCTTCCCCACCTCCCAATCTGTAACCTATTCCCCTTTTTCTCTCATTCACATGGACATATGGGGTCCTTATAAACACCCAACCATGTATAACCAACGGTATTTTCTCACTGTTGTTGATGATCACATTAGGTATTGCTGGGTTTTTTGATGAAAGAAAAGCCAGAAACCGGAAACATTATTGAAAGTTTCTAGAATTTTGTACATGTATAATTCAATGCCAATATAAAGGTGATTAGAACTGACAATGGCCTTGAGTTTAATATGCCCGCGTTCTTTTCTTCCAAAGGCATTATACACCAAACAAGTTGCATATACACACCTCAACAAAATGGCCTTGTTGAGAGGAAACATCAGTACACCTTAAATATAGCTAGAGCCCTTAAAATCCAGTCTCATATTCCCACTTCTTATTGAGGGTTCTGTGTACAACATTCTGTATACTTCATAAACCTAACACCCACCCCTCTCCTCCACCAGAAAACTTCCCATGAAATGCTTTACAGCACTCTTCCTTCTTATAGCAGTCTCAAGATCTTTGGCTGCCTATACTATGCCATAATCACCTCCCCATCTGAAGACAAATTCAGTCCCAAATCCAGAAGAAGCATCTTTCTGGACCTATCTCACAATACAAAGGGATACATTCTTCAATATTTGGCGTCCAGAGATATATTTATCTCCAGGGACGTCATATTTCATGAATCCATATTCCCATTTTCACCCACTCATGATTCTTCCCTGCCTCATTCTTCTGAAATACTCTAGCTTTCCCTCTACTACCTCCAGATGTGGCACTAATTGTACATTCCTCCCCACTAGCGCATCTAGGGGCCCCATCAGCATAATTCTCCTCAGCACACCTTATCTCCTCAGTATCAGCATACTCAACTCCATCAGCATAATTCTCCTCAGCACACCTTATCCCCTCAGTATCAGCATACCCAACTCCATCAGCATAATTCTCCTCAACACACCTTATCTCCTCAGCATCAGCATACTCAACTCCATCAACATAATTCTCCTCAGCATACCTCTTCTCCTCAGTATACTCACCATCCACATCTCAACAATCCCAGTAATGAACAGATATCAGTCCAAGAACAATCTCATCTCTCCTCAGACAATGAACAATCTAAAGACCTTGCCCATAATCCCAACGATTCAGGATCCATTCCTATCAACTCCATTAACATAGAGCTTCCTATAGCAAGACCTCATAGAAATAGACAGCCTCCTTCCTACTTGCAGCAATATCATTGCAGCCAAGTTTCAAACCAACCAATGACAATACCAGATTCAATTAAAACGTCCCCACATTCTTTGTCTAAATACCTAACCTTTGATATGCTGACACCTAAATTCAAAGCATACATTTTAAACATTAGTGCCTGTACAGAGCCCAAAACTTATGCAGAAGCAGTTGGCTCAGTTGAGTGGCAGAAAGCTATGGAGGCTGAGATAATACTTTGCAAGAGAACAAGACATGGACGTTGACAGCATTACCACCATGAAAGAAAGCCATTGGTTGTAAGTGGGTGTATAAAATAAAGCACAAAGCTGATGGGACAGTGGAAAGATTTAAAGCAACGCTGGTTGCTAAGGGATATACACAATAGCTAGGGGTGGATTATCAAGACACTTTCTCACCTGTAACGAAGATGAGTGCAGTGAGAATGCTTTTGGCTATGGCTGCTAGGCAGAGATGGCATGTGCAACAACTAGATGTGAACAACGCTTTTTTACATGGTGAGTTACATAAAGATATTTATATGACTCCACCTCTAGGACTGGTGTTACCACGAGAGGGACTGGTTTGCAAATTGGAGAGATCTCTATACGGATTAAAGCAAGCGAGTAGAGAGTGGTATGCAAAATTAACAACTTTTTTGGTTTCAAAGGGCTTCATACAATCTAGAAACGATTACACTTTGTACACAAAGAGGACAGAGAGTTCATTACTGGTACTTTTGTTGTATGTAGATGACCTGATATTGGCGTGTGATGACTTGAAGGAAATTGAGTGGATTAAGAAGCTTTGCACAGGGAGTTTAAAATTAAGAACCTTGGTAATCTAAAATTTTTCCTAGGCATAGAGGTTGCTCAGTCTCACAAAGGGATGCTAATCAATCAGAGGAAGTATGCATTGGAGTTGTTGGAGGGATTTGGTTTTTTTGGAGTGCAAGCCAGCCATTAGCCCGATGGAGATCCACCTGAAGTTAATTCATAATGATTCTAAGCCATTTGAAGATATAGTTGCTTACAAAAGACTCATAGGTAAATTGATCTACCTTAACATTACCAGACCACATATCTCATTTGTTATACAACAGCTAAGTCAATTTCTTGATTGTCCTACGCTTAATCACTTGAGAGCTGCTCATAGAGTCTTAAGATACCTTAACGGAACCATTGGTCAAGGATTGTTACTGCCCAGTACAGGAGACCTGAAACTGAGAGAATTTGTTGACTCCAACTGGGCTGGATGCAAGGAGACTAGGAGGTTTGTATCTTGGTATTGCGTATTTCTTGGAGAAGCAATGATATCTTGGAAGGCAAAGAAGCAAACCATGGCGTCACGATCTTCAGCAGAAGCAGAATATAGAGCTATGGCATCTGCTGTGTGTGAAGTTCAATGGTTGTTGTATCTGTGTAGTGATTTGGGGCTGGGGAATCAAGAACCAGTGCAGATGTTTTGTGATAGTAAAAATGCACTTTATATTGCTAAAAATCCAGTTTTTCATGAGCGTACGAAACATATTGAAATTGATTGCTATATTGTCAGAAATAAGGTGCAAGAGAAAGTGATTAAGTTGATGCCCGTAAGAACACAATTTCAGCTTGCAAACCTGTTCACCAAGGCGCTAGACAGCAAGCGTTTAAGTGAGTTCTTAATAAAGCTTGGGGTTTGCAAAATCTACCGCAAGCATGTCTTGAGGGGGATGTTGAAAATATGATGAGCTTAGACAAAGATGGAAAGACTGAAGGCATGCTGGGAGAGCTGGACAATGATGAGCAGAACCACAATGATCCAAAAAGCAAAGCATCTAAACCGTTGAATAAGAAGCTTAATCCACGATGTTCGTTAGTTACGTTGGAGATTAAACAAACTGGAGACATGATCACGTGATGGGGTGAAGAAGTGAAGTGTTGGAGCAGGAGGTCGAAGGAAGAAGAAGAGAAACACTGGCGGGAAGAATTAAATGTAGCGAAATTACTTTTATGTCCTTAGCTTTGTTTCTTATGACAGTTTAAAAATAAGGGCATTCTTGTAATTTCATAGCCCTTTCTGTTGCAACCGCCTTGCTCCCTGTATATGACTTGTTCGACGATATTCTTTGAATGCAGAAGATATTTTTGGGCAGTTATCTCTGTTTCTCTCCTTCCTTGCTCTCTCTTTCTGGTTCATTCCTCCTAGATTGTATCTGTTTGTTTGATTTGTGATTTGATTTGATTTGTATGAGAATCATGGCATGATCGAATTCAGCCATGAATATTCAGTGATTTTAACTCTTAGAATTTTAACAAGAGATGTTAAAAGCATGCTTTTGATGGCTGGGTCAATTTCCGACACATTCCTTAAATACGTCGTCAAACAGTAATTGTATCTTGAACGAATGTCTTATTCTAATTTAGAATTGTTGAATGAAGACCATCATTTATGAGTTGGTCAATTCTAGATCAATGAACTGTGCAAAACTGTACTCTAAAATTATGGAAGTTTGTTCATAATGATTCCATAGCGTTTGAACGATTCAAATTGTATTAAAGGTTATGAGAGTTTGTTTTTTGAAATATAAACAATATGTCAGAGATAGCTCTGATGCCAACTATAAATCTAAAAAAAATGTGAAAACATAAAAGTTACCTCCTACCATGATCGTTTAATTGGGTCTTTCAATATGGGATGCATGCTAAAGGGACGAACTATGGAAAAGTGAGTCTTCTAGACTATGCATCTTGAAATACTTGATTGCTTGGATTGATGTAGTATCACAGACTCCGTATTTATAGGCTAAGCTAGAGACACTTCCCACGTTTAACCGATAAGTAAATTTTTTCCACAAATGAATTATACTGATTGTGAATCAATCAAAACGAAATCGTTTAATTAATGCAGTCAATAATTATAACGCATCTGACCAATAAAATGTACAAATATATTTATCCATGCGATCCATCTTAATAATTTATAAATGAATTATGAGATTCTTGCAATCTATTATAATAAATACAATTGATTCTTACACTAAAAACTTCATAAGTGTTATGTCCCGTTAATATTGAATACCTAAAAGTGATAATTTTATGGATAATTTTATAATAAAAATATAATGGAGTAAGGAAAATAGATAAATAGATAGATAGAGACATAGATGAGAGAGAGATAAATGAATAAATAAATAGGTACATAGAGAGAACAAATTAAAAAGGTAATAAGCTGTATTATTGATATTGGGGGAACAATTTAGGAAGTCGTAATTCGGAGAAAGACCAAGAAATAAAAGTACTCGAGAAAACGATATTAAGGACGTTCCTGATGTACTAGGATCTCGTGTTAAAAAACTATATACGAGAAAGAGTAAAAATGTGATAGGCATGCTTCCATGGTAGAGGCTGCCATGGTTAACACAAATTGTAATCCAATGCACTATAATGTAGAGATTTAGGCAAAAACAAATGCCAAAAGGTAATAATTACAATATTGCATTTTTTGGTATCCAACAAACATTTATTCCTTGAAGGGGTGGGTTGAAAGGCTTGGTAGGTTAGTTTTAGACATCGTGAAATCTAACCATATTTTGAATCCTATTTTGGAACTAGTGTGAAATTCAAAAAAGTATATTTGACAAAAACCACTCTATGAGTAATTAAATATATTGTTGAAAACTATGTGTTGATTCCTTCAAGAATTAATTCAGTCGGCTGATAAGTTTTTTTGGATGAGTTTCCAAAGAAAAGAAAAAAAAACAAACACAAGACATAGAGGAATTCACCTAACAATATCTTATGAAATTCTCACATCCTTATGTATAGGAGCGCTAAAAGTTAGGTAAAGTTTATGTTGATTAATGAGTAATACAAGAGTCGACCGGATAAGAAACAAGGTATTTAGTGAAATATTAGGGGTAACTAGTGTATCAGATAAGATAAAAGAGGGGAATCTCAGGGTTTTGCCATGTCAAGAGAAGCCAGACAATGTTGTGTGTGAAAGTAGTTGAAAGCCTCATTGTAGAGGAGAATAGGAGTAAAGACATGCTAAACTGACTTGGGATGAGCGGATTATGCATGACATACTAGATTTGCATATCTCTGAGGACATGGTCCGCGATAGGAGTTCATAGAGGAAGAGAATTAAAGCTAAGAAAGGAGTTCATAGAGGAAGAGAATTAAAGCTAAGAAGGTTTAGGCAGGATATAGGGGCACCTTAGAGTATACTTAGGGCTTAGATATTCTCTACACTTCAGATTGACTTCTCACTTTTTTGTTTTTGTCTTTGTCTTTCATTATTTGAGCATATACATGGTTATGGCTATTTTAATGTTAGAATCTTTGTATTTGTGTTTACTAAGCTCCTTCACTAGCACACTAGCACATCATATTCCTATTATTGTGTCATCTACACAGGTACATATAGAGCCGGATGTCTTACTGGAAGCAAACTCTCTATCTCTTGGGATGAATGTATTGTTTGTCTCACTCTCACCATCCTCAGACTAGCTTTTGCCGTTGTTGGGATATACTGGTATGATTGTTGTTGATAAAGAGCACAACCAATCTCTCTCTATACATAAATCGGTAACTCTAAAGGTGAGCTTTCACACCTTTAGCTTTAATTCTCATCTTTTTTCTGTGCGATGTGGGTAAAAATTTGCACCCCTATTTTCTGCAAAATGTGTTATTTCTCATCTTTTTTTCTTTCTATTCTATATTTTGATAAGTTTTACTTATCCATGTCATTCAAGTTCCATAAACAAAGATAGTTACGTCAAACCCCTATATGTCCCACAATTGCTTAACCAAACACACACATTTACTGCTTCACCATTTGCTGCTGCATCTTCTGCATGAACATAATCTTGCTGTTGTTTTATTTATTTGCCGGCCTTGGGACAACTGGTAAGGTCTCTGCTTTGTGTCATTGAGGTCACGGGTTCGTGCTATAGAAACAGACTATTGCACAAAGTGTAAGGTAAAACTACGTACATTTTCATTTATTTACAGTAGAAGACTATTGAAACCTAGCCAGTTACTTTCTCCGTTCCAAAATACTATTACAGTTGATTTTTTACATTGTGTAAATGAAAAGTTAATGTGACATTATTTTTGGAACGGATACATTATTCTTCCCCAGTAGAGCTAGTACCAAGAGAAATATGATTAATTTCCCATTTCCAGAGCGATTTCTTTCAAGTAACATATGGTCTCTCTTGTGGTCTGCAGTTATGTGCATGAATGTTGAAGAAAATCAACACCATGTCACAGCAATAAGAGAAGTGCCATCGGGAGGCATAGCTAAAAGCAGGGAAGCACGTGACTTTGCTGGTGAGGATATACCTCTCTGCAACCCATTTAGTTCCCCGGACGGTTGTCCAGTTGATTGCAAATGCAACAGTTACCAAGAATGCTACTATCCTCAACTCGAGTAAACATATTCCTGAAGAAAAAAGAAACTCACGTCTAGCGGTCTTTTGATTTTTTTTGGGGTTGCATTGGTTGTTTTTGAAATAAATTTCTGGCTTTTTAAATGTATTTATTTATCCATAAATGCAGAAGTATCATGCTTCGGATCTGGTCTGACCCAAGAATCATTTACTGAACTCAACAGAAATTATACAACTTAGTATGCATGATATCTATAGAAGTACGTGTTAGGTTTTCAGATAAAATGCATAATAGAAAAATTAAATCTCTGATATACGTCACTGTTAGGGTTTTCCATTTTTCCTACACCTTCCCTGGTCTTCGGCCTGAGCTGTATGAGACAGAAACTCGTCGCACGTATGTCTCGGAGGCCGAGCCCCACCCCTGCAATCATGGTGCGGCTTAGGTCAACTAACACAAAGAAGATAATGTTAACTCAACGATTGCCTTTTTCAAAACTCTATATGTGGAAGAAGCGTTGTTTGCGAGGTCTCGATCATTTACATGGATCTACCTTTCATTCCATTTCTGGGGATTTGATGATTTATAAACCGTCTCTAACGAACGATCAACTCATGTTTGAGTATGATTCATTATTTCATGTCAACTTCTTGCCAATCCACTTTTCGGCCTCATATTAGAATGGAAAACTCGACCATTTTCTTCATTGGCAGATGAAGAATCGCAAACATAAAAATTTCTGATTAACTATGTTTCCAAAAAAAAAATACTTTGAAGAAACGACGAACACATTACGTAAAATTGATAAATAAACTTCCTTGATGTTTTTGATTGACCAGAAACTTGAAGTGTGATACTTCTAGCTCTATATTGGTGCCATAACTGCTTGCATGAAACTGCAAATTACGGTGAAGTGTTGCCCTCAGCCATGGGCTTCTATTTCAATTCTTCCACCTTAAGTTCGCTTCAAGGAATTTTTTTTCCCTGTTTGTTCTTAACAATTTTTGGGTTTGAGTACCAATAAGAGGCGCCACTTTCACGCTAAGGTGGAACAATACGGATAAGGTTTTTGATCTTGGATCTCATCCATTAAAAAATAATAATTTTATACATTGACTTAGACAAACTCGTAGCTTCATGTTACTATAAATTTGGATCTCATACTTATAACAAAGACTTTATAAAACATAACGGATTCATAAAATAACTAGTAATCCAGTTAACTAAAATAATATTTTGCAATTAATAAATAGCTAATAATTAATTGACTATCCCACTTATTTCTCTCATCAATTAATTGATTATCCAACTAACTAAAATAATATATTTTCAGGTCTCGCGTGTCAACTAAATTTCTTAATCTATATGGCACCATCTTGTAGGACTTTAAGGCACCACTAGAAGGGGGGTTGAATCGTGGGTGCGGAAAATTTGGTTTTTAAAATATTTTAACCCAAAAACTCAACTTCTGAAAACAGTTTCTGTTTTCAAATCCTGTTTTGAAACGTTTGAAAAACTAGGTTACATGCCTTCAAAAATTCTGAAATTTGGAGTGATTCTAATATCAAATGTTCTGAGTATCTCCTAAAAATTTCAGATCACAACTCAACCTCTAACCCCTTGAAATATCGTTTGTGGTCAGATTGCACAAATCTGCCAGAAACAGTAGTCTGATTTGAAAATTTTATTCCGGTTAATCTGTAGCTCCAAATGGTCTGAACATTTAATGACAAACCCCTTAGTATATTTATTTAAAGGAGTTGAAACAGTTTTGAAAAATTTCTTTGGCAAGTATGTAGGTCAAGTTCTCAACCTTTTGCATGTCAGAAAATCAAATTGCACTAGTATCAGAACTATTAATGTTTGAATGACTTATACTTGTCCAAATGAGTTAAAACTTGTGTCAAATGAAACTTAAGAGGTGTGCTATGTTTCTGAAAAATTTTACGATCTTTGAAATTCATTTGATATTTTTACTATTGCAATAAAAACGAAGCAAATTGTTGGAAACTGAAATTAAAGTGCTAAAAGTAATAACACCAAGAATTTTATACTGGTTCGGTTAACACAACCAACTCCAGTCTTCAAGGACACCTTCCTCGGTTATCACTAATCATAAAAAACACCTTACCACAAGGGTTGGTGGAGTTACACACCAACTCCAACGCTTTACAGCAATACAATCAATCACACCGATCACGAACACCACCACCGAACGAATGAAGGTTTGATCACACCTTGATCAACCTTTTACAGCAAATGAAACGTGTATGGTGGTCTATACAAAGCCTATTCAATATATTTGAATATAAGAACAATAGGCTTGAGAGAAAAGAAGAAAGAAAGGTAGAATAAGAAAATAGAAGACACTTTTTGCACTTGAGAGAATATGAGAATTGTCTTCCATTTGAGTGGCTCTCTTTTCTTCCTTTTATCAAGTGTTGGCCTCTCCCCTTAGGGCATTTCTCCATCTTGAGAATTTTCTTTTAAGTCTTTGGAAGAATGCCTTGTACAGATATGACACCATCTTGCTCACTTGGCACAACATGATTGGATGGATGACCTGGCTTTGTTTACTTGTCACTTGATGATTGATCCAACTTGGCATCCTTTAATGAGCTGTAAAATCTGAAATAAACTTACAAAACATGTGCCAAAAAGTATTCAAAATATTACCAAACAACCATGCAATCCCTTCAATTTTGGACTCAAATTGAAGACAAAATAATGTTGAAATTCAGCCATAAAAAGCAACATGTGCTGAAATTTCAGCATGTGTTCTATTTTGAATTGTTTCCTTGTGTGTTTCCTTCTTCAATGTCACCAATCATGTGCGGCTTATTTTCAAACATTTAAAGTGCCAAATAAGTGCCAAATAAGCTCCATCTAGGCTGGCGTGTAGAACCAAAGTGCCTGTGCTGAAATTTTACTTTAGTAAGCTTTGTCAAATAATGCACAATAATTACACATATATGGTAAATTCCAATCAGCCCTAATTTGAATATTCTAGAACACTTTAATATGTATTGAATATGTAAAAAATGTCTAGATACATGTTACATGTCATGCCAAAAACGTTCCATGTGTTACGTTCGTAGAAAACCGAATTTTCGAATTTTGTCGATTACGCGATTTTTCTCCGATTAAATTCAAACTTTTTTACATGTTATGTATATTATGTCACATATAATATACATAAAATAACTTGAATATTCAGCTCTAATGGCTGATTAAAGTGCCACCAGCATGTGCTTAAAAAGTGAATTTGGAATCTCCATAATTTGGCCTTAATTGGGGGTGATTTGTGTGTGCCAACATGGAATGATTTTATGGATGAATATATTATGTAAGCAACGAAATTTGTGGCCATTTTTGAAGTGTAGGGGCTGGCCATCTATATATGGCAAGTACATGACACGTTAGTGAAGTTTCGGTAGTCACCCGATACGACAATTTTTGGTTTAGAACCTTGTAACGTGTCGTAATAATTTTTTCATCACCATGACTTATATCATATGATATAAGACCTGAATATACTCATAAATATGAGTTAAGTATAGTGGTGTAACATTGTCGTACGTTAGTAAAATATATAACGTGTCGGTAGTACGTTGAAATATATGTGTATAGTGCCTTTAAAAAATCTGAATGTATATTTTTAAGCATTTGACAACGTGTGGTTTAAGATGTAGAAGGAGACTTTCCATTTTTATGTTTGTTGCCTTTGTGCCTTCTCCAAATATTTCTCCATTTAATGAACCACTTAGTTTATTAAACTAAGTACTTCACTTTTGAACTAGTTTAGTTCATTAATGATGGCACCTGAAAATAGTTCAAACACAACAAATGTTTGCCATTGATGTAAACTTTAAAGCTTCATGGATTGTTAGTACGGCAACACTATATATAAAGTATATAAGGCAAGTTTGTCACAAAAACGTGTCAAGTCATAAAATGTGTCATGCATTTCTTTAGCACATGTTATTTAAATCATGCATTTTTGTGAATCACTCAAACCCTTTTTCTCAACAATCTCCCCCTTTTGATTATTTACAAAATAACCTTAGGTCATGATTTAAATTTTAACCGCTCCCCTGCAATCATGCACAAATTCAAATTTTGAATTTTGAATTCTCTCCCCCTTTATTTGTGCAATCAATCACTCTCGCACCCTCTTAAATCATGCACTCTCTCTCCCCTTTTATTTTAGAAATTAAATCAAAAATGCATGTAAGGAAAAATAGCAATTAGTATAACAACAAAAATCATGCATTTCAAGTGTACTGTGCAATAATGTCAAAAGTGCGTCCTTAAGGGTTATATATTCAACCCTTTGCAAATGTCCCTTTGGTACCCAAATTTAGGTGACCTTTCTAGGTCTATTGAAGGCATGTTTTTCATCAAATGTAACATCTAATGTTACATACATTCGTCTATTTGTTGGACAATAACACTTGTATCCTTTTGGTGAATTAAAATATCTTAGAAAAATGCATTTAAATGAACTATGCTCCAGTTTACTCCTAAGTCCGGACTGAACATGCACATATGCAATGCATCCAAATAGTCGTCGTGGTAGTTCTGAAAGTAGATTGGTATATGAATAATGATTAATAAGTATTTCACTAGGTTCTAAAAGACAAAGTCAGAGATGTCATCCTATTTATTAAGTAGATGGTAGTAAGGAGTGCTTCAACCCAGTAATGCTTCGGTACATTCATTTTGAGCATGATAGATCTTGTTACTTTAAGTAAATGTCTGTTTTTTCTTTCAGCTACACCATTTTGTTAAGGGGTATACGTACATGATGTTTGGTGATGTATGCCATTTTCTATCATAAAATTCTGGTCTATTTTGTCTAAGTATTCAGTTCTATTATCTGACCTTAATATTTTAATAGTACAGCCGAACTGATTCTTAATGAATGAGATGTACCTTATAATTGTTTGTCCCACATCACTTTTAGTTTGTGATAAGTAGACCCATGTTACTCTAGTGTGGTCATCTACAAATGTTATGAACCACCTAGAATCGTTAATGTTAGCTATTCTAGATGGTCCCATATGTCAGAATGGATGAGATTAAATGGTGCTGATGTTTTGTACATGTTTGCAGGATAATTTTGTTTAGCTTGTTTGGACAATTGACAAGTTTCACCAAGTAAGTTTTTCAACATCCGCCGAACTGAATAATTTTGGCATTAAACATTTAAGGTATATAAAATTGGAATGACCTAGTCTGTCATGCCATAAAAAAATTCCCCTATACAAGAAGTTCTAAGGTGTATATCTTTCTGGTCATAGTTCAGCTCGGTGTGCTACTTAAGGCTCGGACGTCTGACTCTAGAAGGTACAATCCTGCTATGTTCTTAGCACTTCCACTCATTCTCTTCATTTTGTTTTTCTAAAAAAAATTCTGTTGATGAGAAGCAGGCTATGCAATTATTATCCCGAGTGATTTTACTAACTGATAAAAGATTAAAGCTTAGACTAAGGACATGCATGACATCTTTTAAGAGAATTTTATTGATTATTTATGAGCCTATTCCAACAACTTCTAAGGAATTTCCATTTGTAATTTTAACTTTCTTGGGTATTGAAAACATAGAATAAGAGTTTAGAAGAGTACCATTGCTGGTCATATGATCAGTTGCCCCCCCCGAGTCTATGATCCAAGAACTGCTAGAGCTCGGCTGGATGTAACTTGCCATGGTAGCCTGATGTGAATCAGATCGGTCACTTTGTCTGCTCAGTAGTTCGATCAGAGTAGTAATCTGATCCTTGGTAGGAGCCTTGTGCTGAGCTGCACCAAGCCTGGTTGTGTTGCTGACCTGATGAGGAGCACTCTGTCCATCAGGGAATGATCTTGGTTGTGGTCTCCAGGGTGTATTGCTAGTTTTCAATGGTGGTTTACCTTCTCGGACCATCTTTGCTTACAACTTCTAATAGTCATCGACTGTATGGCCTTCCTTCTTGCAGTATTTGCATACTTTCCCTCTAGAAGAGGCAAAGTGTCATTTAACAGCCAGCACAGACGCTTCCGCTGGTTGTTCAGTATATAGGACAGAGGACTCCAAGGTTGAAGATCATTCCATCATGGCCTTCCTCTGGCTTTCCTCGTGTTTGATCTCCGTGAAGGCAGCCTTCAGAGTCGGTAGCGGTTTGGTGCTCAGAGCAGTGTCGAATTCTGGATTCAGCCAAGTCAGAAAGCGACACACTCGGTTTCGTTCTGTAATCTCTTTGTATATTGCAGCATCAGTGATACAAAACCACTGATATGCTTCGAAAGAATCTATCTGTTGCCACGCCTTGGTAAATAATATATAAAATTTGTAAACAATATATTGCCTTGTTTAAGCTCATGAAGATGATCTGCGATTTCATAGAATTCTGAGATGTTGTCCTGCTTGGAATACGACTCCTTGAGTGCAGCCCAGATCTCTGCTGCATTATTATAAATCATGAAATCGTCAAAATTGTCTGGCTGTATAGACCGTATCAGCCATGAAACAATCATATTGTTCTCTGACTTCCATAATCGGAAGTTTGTATCAGTTTCAGATGGGACAAGGGCTACCCCATATAAGAAATCCTCCTTGCCTTTATTAGTGATGAATATCTCTACCCCTCGAGACCATGAGAGGTAGTTGTCTCTGTTGAGTTTGTGTCTGGTGATGATAATAGAGGAATCATCAGTCAGTTGGGGAACACGCACCACTCCTGATGATTGATCAGAAGTGGAGGTGGCCTCTTTATATTCAGCAGGGCTGAAGGAAGTAGACATTTTGAAAAAAATTTATGAATCGAGAGAACAGAGTATTGAAATTGCAAGTATTTTCAATCAGATTAGCTCTGATACCATGTTGACATTGAAAGAATTTGCATTCATTCAAGTTAAATTGAAATTTACATGGTGATTCCCTATTTATAGGGATGTTTTTCTGCCTAACGGATCTATTTTATCACTTGCATAGTGGTACTGTTTATCTAGAGTAAATTCTGATGTATAAGGTAACGGTTAGTTACCCAATTCTGCTCAGCTGTGTACAGAAAAGAGTTTCCTAAGACAATATTTACAATGACTAAGTGTAACAGATCCGCCTTTGCATCGCTGCCTTGTTAGTGCTTCGCTTTAGTACCTCAGCTCAGCACTTTCTTCTGTTTCGCTTCTCTTCAGCTCTCTTTTCACCTTGTCCGCCTTTCTTCAAATCATTCCTTATTGTCTTCCTTTTTTAGTTCAACTCGGCTACCAAACTCAGGACTTGGTTTATGTTAGTCCTCCTTAGCTCGTCCTTATCCATCTCAGCTTGGCTAGCATACTTTACCCTTTATTTAGGTCGGTTCTTCTTTAGTTCAGCTCGGTTGGATTTATCTTTCTTTGTTCAGGTTGGCCTTCCTTAGTTAATCTTAGCTGGACTTACCTTGACTTATCCTTCTTTATTCAGGTCGGCTTTTCTTAGTTTACCTCTGGCGGATTTATTTCTACAATATCATTACGTACATTTTACGTAAATAGATATACGTATATATATCATTATGTACACGTGTGCATGTGTGTGTTTTTATATATTTGCGTATATGTATAAGTCCCATCTGCGAAATTGAGTTTCATCGCAAGTTTTGCTAGGCGTGTGAAATTTCAAAAGGAACAAAAAGAAATGAACAATTCTTTGGTATAAGAGATGTTGAAAATATGATGAGCTTAGACAAAGATGGAAAGACTGAAGGCATGCTGGGAGAGCTGGACAATGATGACCAGAACCACAATGATCCAAAAAGCTGATGGGGCATGTGCAAGCCAGCCATTAGCCCGATGGAGATCCACTTGAAGTTAATTCATAATGATTCGGAGCCATTTGAAGATATAGTTGCTTACAAAAGACTCATAGGTAAATTGATCTACCTTTCCATTACCAGACCAGATATCCCGTTTGTTATACAACAGCTAAGTCAATTTCTTGATTGTCCTACGCTTAATCACTTGAGAGCTGCTAATAGATTCTTCAGATACCTTAACGGAACCATTGGTCAAGGATTGTTACTGCCCAGTACAGGAGGCCTGAAACTGAGAGCATTTTTTGACTCCGACTGGGCTGGATGCAAGGAGACTAGGTGGTATGTATCTGGGTATTGCGTGTTTCTTGGAGAAGCACTGATATCTTGGAAGGCAAAGAAGCAAACCACCGTGTCACAATCTTTAGCAGAAGTAGAATATAGAGCTATGGTATCCGCTGTGTGTGGAGTTCAATGGTTGTTGTATCTGTGTAGTGATTTGGGGATGGGGAATCAAGAACCAGTGGAGATGTTTTGTGATAGTAAAAGTGCACTTTATATTGCTGAAAATCCAGTTTTTCATGAGCGTACGAAACATATTGAAATTGATTGCCATATTGTCAGAAATAAGATGCAAGAGAAAGTGATTCAAATTGTATTAAAGTGTATGAGAGTTTGTTTTTTGAAATATAAACAATATGTGAGAGATAGCTCTGATGCCAACTATAAATCGAAAATAAAATGTGAAAGCATAAAAGTTACCTCGTACCATGATCGTTTAATTGGGTCTTTCAATATGGGATGCATGCTAGAGAGACGAACTTTGGAAAAGTGAGTCTTCTGGACTATGCATCTCGAAATACTTGATTGCTTGGATTGATGTAGTATCATAGGCTCTGTATTTATAGGCTAAGCTAGGGACACTTCCCATGTTTAACCGATAAGTAAATTTTTTCCACAAATGAATTATACTGATTGTGAATCAATAAAAATTAAATCGTTTAATTAATGCAGTCAATAATTATAACGTATCTGACAATAAAATGTACAAATACATTTATCCATGCGATCCATCTTAATAATTTATAAATGAATTACGAGATTCTTGCCATCTATTATAATAAATTCAATCGATTCTTACACTAAAAACTTGATAAGTGTTACGTCCGGTTAAAATTGAATACCTAAAAGTGATAATTTATAATCAAAATATAATGGCGTAGCGAAAATAGATAAATAGATAGATAGAGACATAGACGAGAGAGGGATAAATGAATAAATAAATAGATACATAGAGAGAACAAATTAAAAAGGTAATAAGCTGTATTATTGATATTGGGGGAACAATTTAGGAAGTCGTAATTCGGAGAAAGACCAAGAAACAAAAGTACTCGAGAAAACGATATTAAGGACGTTTCTGATGTACTAGGATCTCGTGTTAAAAAACTATATACGAGAAAGAGTAAAAATGTGATAGGCGTGCTTCCATGGTAGAGGCTACCATGGTTAACACAAATTGTAATCCAATGCACTATAATGTAGAGATTAAGGAAAAAAAATGCCAAAAGGTAATAATTACAATATTGCATTTTTTGGTATCCAACAAACATTTATTCCTTGAAGGGTGGGTTGACCAGCTTGGTAGGTTAGTTTTAGACATCGTGATATCTAACCATATTTTGAATCCTATTTTGGAACTAGTGTGAAATTCAAAAAAGTATATTTGACAAAAACCACTCTATGAGTAATTAAATATATTGTTGAAAACTATGTGTTGATTCCTTCAAGAATTAATTCAGTCGGCTGATAACTTTTTTTGGATGAGTTTCCAAAGAAAAAAAAAACAAACACAAGACATAGAGGAATTCACCTAATAATATCTTATGAAATTCTGACATCCTTATGTATAGGAGAGATAAAAGTTAGGTAAAGTTTATGTTGATTAATGAGTAATACAAGAGTCGACCGGATAAAAGACAAGGTATTTAGTGAAATATTAGGGGTAACTAGTGTATCGGATAAGATTAGAGAGGGGAATCTCAGGGTTTGGCCATGTCAAGAGAAGCCAGACAATGTTGTGTGTCAAAGTAGTTGAAAGCCTCATTGTAGTGGAGAATATGAGTAAAGACATGCCTAAACTGACTTGGGATGAGTGAATTAGGCATGACATACTAGATTTGCATATTTCTGAGGACATGCTCCGCGATAGGAGTTCATGGAGGAAGAAGATTAAAGCTAAGAAGGTTTAGGCAGGATATAGGGGCACCTTAGAGTATACTTAGGGCTTAGATACTCTATACACTTTAGATTGACTTCACACTTTTTTGTTTTTGTCTTTCTCTTTCATTATTTATGCATATACATGGTTATGACTATTTTAATGTTAGAAGCTTTGTATTTGTGTTTACTAAGCTCCTTCACTAGCACACTAGCACATCATATTCCTATTATTGTGTCATCTACACAAGTACATATAGAGCCGGATGTCTTACTGGAAGCAAACTCTCTATCTCTTAGGATGAAGGTATTGTTTGTCTCACTCTAACCATCTCCAGACTAGCTTTTGCCGTTGTTGAGATATACTGGTATGATTGTTGTTGTAGTTAACATATAAGACGATGAATAATTGACATATGGTACCGATAAGGTTGAAAAAAATGCATATCTAATTGTTATCTTTTCTATTTGTCGTTGAATATCTAGCGATTTTGCTACAACATCAGATTTGTCGAAAACTTAATCCAAAAAAATGTGGGACAATGAAATTGTTGAGCATATAATATACTTTCAAGCATCCATGTGAACTATTTTAAAGAGCACAACCAATCTGTCTCTATACATAAATTGGTAACTCTAAAGGTGAGATTCACACCAGCTTGCTTTATTTTTTCGGTTAAAATGTAAATTGTATTAACCAAAAACCAAGCATCACAAAAGGGGATGCATCCCATACAATCCAAACAGATGTGCTCTAACTAGATGTTATCCGCGTAACTAGAAATCTAGCTAACATTCCCAGGGAAAAAGGAATTCAATACAAATGCGTTTGAATTCTATGTAACACATCCTCGGCCACCATAATGGAGCCATCAAAAAGAAGTTTGTTTCTACATTGCCAAATGTTATATACCGCAGCAGCAACACACACTTTGATTGCCTTAACATTGATAAACTTTCTTTTTAACCTCCATTTTGCCCAAGCCAAGAATCTTGGAAGATAGTGAAGAGAGTTGGGAAGCTTGAGAAAGAATAGTATCTTACTCCAAATTGGACGAACCGCCTGACGTTGGAAGAGCAAATGCTTCACTGTTTCTGCTTGATGACAAAAGAGACCGCAATTGTCCATGATAAATGGCATATTATCCTTGGTTCCCAATTTTCTTTGTACTGCCAGCCACAAAATAAACGCATGTTTGGGAGTAATTGCAGCATCCCAAACCAGAGAATGCCATGGAACATTGGGCGCTGTAATTCTGAAATATCCATATGCAGCCTTAGGACTCAATTGTTGCGAGATCACCCAGCTGCTCATCAGGTCTTGAACATGAGCAATCCCTCATTGTTTATCAATCAATTCATCCCTAATTCTTAACAACATCTTAATAAGTGGTGAAAATGACTGTTGAATAGGCGCAGTCCATAGCCTATGCTCCAGCTTATATCTTGAATTTATCCACTTCACCTAAATGAGGTCTTTCTTTAAGTGCAATTCCCAAAGATTCTTTAATAGTAAAGACTTGTTATAAGGCTTAAGCTGCATGATTCCTAAGCCACCTTCTTCCGTTGGAAGACAAATTTTCTTCCAAGACACTTTAGCTCTTTTATAGCCATTATCATTACTTCCCCACAAAAAATAAATACAAATCCTATTGATTTGATCAATAACCTTCACTGGAATTGGTAAGACACTAAGCCAAAAGAAGTTAAGACCTTGAATGACAGTTTTAATAAGTACAACCCTTCAAGCATAGGAAAGATGGGCTTTCTTCCAGAAATTTACATGCTGGATCAGTTTGTTTAAAAATGTAGAGTAATGCACAAACTGCAGATTATAATTGGCCAGTGGAATACCAAGGTACCTGAAAGGCATTGAGCCTTGGGAAAAACCAGGACAAGATATGATATTTGCAGCAGAGTTTCCCACACCAGCATTATAGAACTTAGACTTGAAGCATTAATACGCAAACCCGACACTGCAGTAAAGTCATTCAAATTGGCCATAAGCTTTGATATAGAGATTGCATCTCCCCTGCAGAACAACATTAAGTCATCCGCAAAGCTTAGATGAGTAATTTGTAGTTCCTGACACTCAGGGTGAAAATTGAAATCATAATCAAATTGGAGTAGATTCAGAGATCTTGACAGATATTCCAATCCGATGACAAACAAAAATGGAGAGAGAGGGCATCCCTGCCTGAGGCCCCTCTTTCCAGTGATTAATCCCGTTGGAGCTCCATTAATAGAAATTGAGAATGAATTAGTTGTAACACATTGCATAATCCAATTAATATAGACTGGAGGGAAGTTCAAAGCAATAAGCATAGAGTTCGGAAACTCCCAACTGATTGTATCAAAGGCTTTGTGAATATCAATCTGTAACATAGACCATGGAGAGACATTTGCCTTGCCATAGTCTCTGATAAGTTCTTGCACTAGAAATACGTTGTGAATCATTGACCTCCCTTTCAAAAAACCAGCTTGTGAATGATCTACTATTTCTGACATCACAGCAGCAAGCCTCCTAGCAAGAATCTTGGAGATGGTCTTGTAAATAATATTACAACAGCTGATAGGCCTATAATCCTGCACCCTTGAAACCTCCACAGACTTGGGTATTAATGCAATCAAGGAATGATTAATCTGCTTAAGGAGACTTTCATTTCTGAAGAATTCATGTACAGCTCTAGTAAAATCCTCACCAACAAGATTCCACGTCTCTTTGAAGAACGGTGAACAATACCCATGTGGCCCAGAGGATTTGTCATTAGGAATAGAAAAGAGGGCGTCTTTGACATCAAAATCCAAAACTTGACCAATCAAAGAAAGAGAATCAGAGATAGACAATTTTGGTCCAACATCTATAATGCTTTGATTAATAGGTTGAACTTGCGGAGATGAACCAAGCAATGAGGTATAGAAGTTGATAAATTGTTCAGCAACTTGAGTCATGGATGTGGAGGGAGAGCCATCACTCATTTGGATGCTAGTGATGCTCCTTTTAGCAATGTTCCTTCAGATCAATGAGTGATAGAACTTGGAATTCCTGTCACTAAGTTTCAAGTAGGAGCCTTTTGCCATATGAGAAAAATAGAGTCTCTCAGCACCAAGTAATCGATAAGCTTTCTGTTTGAGTTCCTTTAACTGCGACTTCCAATCCAAACTACCCCAGTTGCTGGAATCCTGATTCTGCATTGCATCCAGATCCCTCACAGCACATTCCGCTCTAGATGAAATGTGTGAAAATTTTTTCCTGTTCAGCTCCTTTAGAGGACTTTTCAGTCTTTTTAATTTTTTTACAGAGAATAAACATTGATATGTCCAAGATTGGCTCAACCCAAGAATTGGAAACAAGGGCATGGAAATGTTCATGTTTTACCCACATGTTATAGAATTTGAACGAATAAGTCCTTGGAACAGTAGGCAACAACTGAATAATGCATGGCGAATGATCAGAGAGGCAACCTGAATTCAAGAAATTGGAAACTGCATTTGGAAAACATTCTAAGAAAGAAGCATTGACAAGGACTCTATCAAGCTTTGATCTAACAGTTCCATCATCCCAAGTATATTTACACCTCGTATATCTCAATTCCATAAGACCACAAGACATAATACAATTTAACTGATCCTGTAACTGATAAGCAGAGACCAATCTGCCACCTTCCCTTTCATCCACATTCAGAATACAGTTAAAGTCCCCGAGAACTAGCCATGGTGAGCTGATTTGAGAACAAAGATCAACAATTTCATCCCACAATAATCTTCTATCCACCACAGTGTTGTAAGCATAAACTGCAGTTAAGTGAGACAGTCTTCTAGTAACAAGGCTGACCCCAGTTGCTGAAATCCTGATTCTGCATTGCATCTAGATCCCTCACAGCACATTCCGCTTTAGATGAAATGTGTGAAAACTTTTTCCAGCTTGCTTTAGTGTTTTGAAGTTTCAACACAATAAATGAAGACAATGGCTGACCCCGCATACTTTGTCATGGTTTTCCTCATCGCTTGAAGTACGTTCACTTTCTTACTGTGCTATGTGGGTAAAAATTTGCACCCCTATTTTCTGCAAAATGTGTTATTTCTCATCTTTTTTTTCTTTCTATTCTATATTTTGATAAGTTTTATTTATCCATGTCATTCAAGTTCCATAAACAAAGATAGTTACGTCAAACCCCTATATGTCCCACAATTGCTTAACCAAACACAGACATGTTCTGTATTTTCCAAATGCTGGAAACCATTTGCTGCTGCATCTTCTCCATGAACATAATCTTGCTGTTGTTTTATTTATTTGCCGGCCTTGGGACAACTGGTAAGGTCTCTACTTTGTGTCATTGAGGTCATGAGTTCGAGCCATAGAAACAGACTATTGCACAAAGTGTAAGGTAAAGCTACGTACATTTTCATTTATTTACAGTAGAAGACTATTGAAACCTAGCTAATTACTTTCTCCGTTCCAAAATACTATTACGGTTGATTTTTTACATTGTGTAAATGAAAAGTTAAGTGTGACATTATTTTTGGGACGGATACATTATTCTTCACCAGTAGAGCTAGTACCAAGAGAAATATGATTAAATTCCCATTTCCAGAGCGATTTCTTTCAAGTAACATATGGTCTCTCTTGTGGTCTGCAGTTATGTGCATGAATATTGAAGAAAATCAACACCATGTCACAGCAATAAGAGAAGTGCCATCGGGAGGCATATCTAAAAGCAGGGAAGCACGTGAATATGCTTGTGAGGATATACCTACCTGCAACCCATTTGGTTCCCCGGACGGTTGTCCAGTTGACTGCCGATGCAACATTTACAGAGAATGCTACTATCCTCAACTCGAGGAAACATATTCCTGAAGGGAAAAAAAAAGAAACTCACTGCCACATCCGACTAGAAATGCATACGATTGGCGATATGAAATACTGATGTGACTAAATCTTCAGGTCTAGCTGTGTTTTGATTTTGAGTTTTTTTTTTTTTTTTTTGGAGTTGCATTGGTTGTTTTTCAAATAAATATCTGGCTTTTTAAATGGATTAAATTACCGATAAATGCAGAATTATCATGATTCGGATCTGGTCTGACACAAGAAGTCATTTACTGAACTCAACAGAAATTATACAACTTAGTAGGCATGATCTATAAAAGTACCTGTTAGGCTTTGGAATAAAATACATAATAGAAAAATTAAATCTTTGACATCGATATATGTCGCTGCTAAGTTTTTCCACTTCTCCTGCACTTGTCCTGGTCTTCGGCCTGACCTGTATGAGATAGAAACTCGTCTCACGTACGCTTCGGAGGCCGAGCCCCATCCCAACAATCATGGTGCGGCTTAGGTCAACTAACACAAAGAAGATAATGTTAACTCAACGTTTGCCTTTAGGTTCCGAACTCCATATGTGGAAGGAGCGTTGTTGCTTGCGAGGTTTTGATCATTTACATGGATCCACCTTTCAATCCATTTGTGAGGATTTGATGATTTATAAACCGTCTCTAACGAACGATCGACTCATGTTTGAGTATGATTCATTATTTCATGTCAACTTGTGCCAATCCACTTTTCGGCCTCATATTAGAATGAAAAACTCGACCAGTTTCTTCATTGGTAGATGAAGAATCGCAAACATAAAAATTTCTGTTTGACTATGTTTCCAGGAAAAAATACTTTAAAGAAACGACGAGCACATTACGTAAAATTGATAAATAAACTTCCTTGATGTTTTTGATTGACCAGAAACTTGAAGTGTGATACTTCTAGCTCTATATTGGTGCCATAACGGCTTGCATGAAACTGCAAATTACGGTGAAGTGTTGTCCTCAGCCATGGGTTTGAGTACCAATAAGAGGCGCCATTTTCACGCTAAGGTGGAACAACACGAATAAGGTTTTTGAGATAATAATTTTATACATTGACTTAGACAAACTCGTAGCTTCATGTTAGTATAAATTTGGTTCTCACACTTGTAATAAAGACTTTATAAAATATAACATATTCATAAAATAACTAGTAATCCAGTTAATTAAAATAATATTTTACAATTAATAAATAGCTAATTAATTGATTATCCCACTTATTTCTCTCAGCAATTAATTAATTATCCAACTAAGTAAAATAATATACTTTCAGGTCTCGCATGTCAACTAAATTTCTTAATCTATATGGCACCATCTAAGCTTTAGTTGCCATGTAATTGCAAATTACATATGTATTTTTGGCCATATATATGCATACATACATACATACATACATACATACATATATATATATATGTATATATATATATATATATATATATATATATATATATATATTCACCACACATACGTACATGCACACATATATACATGCGGACGCACACATACATATATATATATATATATATATATATATATATATATATATATATCTATACACACACACACATATGTGTGTGTATATATATACATACATACATGTATGTGTTGTAATATGAATATTCTGATTAATTTAAAAGATGAACATGTTTAAAAAAAAATAAAAAAGATTGATTTAGACATGATAAATGGCACATGCTTGACATGTGATAATCAACAATTGAATCCCAAGGAGATCATAAAACAGATATGATCTTCTATACATTGTTGGTGCATGTCAATTACTGGCACCAAAATGGCAAGAAAATGTGCCTCAACTTATCAAACCGGCCTATCTCCTACACTATGTTCAAGAAAGTGCAGATAAATAAGTGGAACTAACCTACATCAGGAAAAATAAAGACGAACACGGATGGTGCACTTGAAGGAACTGGTGCAAATAATTAAGTGAAACTTACCTACATCAGGAAAAATAAAGACGAACACGGATGGTGTACTTGAAGGAACTGGTGCAGATAATTAAGTGGAACTTACCTACATCAGGAAAAATAAAGACAAGTACATACCCTGCACTTAGAGGAATTGGGGAAGATAATTAAGCGGAATTTACCTGTATAAGGAAAAATAAAGACAAGCACAGACCCTGCACTTGGAAGAATTGGTGCAGATAATTAAGTGAGACTTACCTACATCAGGAAAAATAAAGACGAATACAAAAAATAAAGACGAACACACACCCTGCACTTGGAGGAACTAGTGCAACTAAAGGGCTCTAATACGTGACTCCTCTGGGAAGTTCATACATGCCATCTCATTTACTCTGCCAGTCACTAATCCTCTACACGACGAGCTTCAAACAGCGTTGATTGGTCTTCTTTTTGTTGGAAAGCAAGTGATAGTTTGTGATAGGAGATCAAATCAAAGATACGAGTAGATTAGGATCATATCTTAACAAATGTAGGCTAAAATCAAATCTTGCCAAATTGTATCCTGTATCTTTCAAAGTTGTTTAGATAAGAGTTCTTTAGAGGCTATAAATTAAGGATGATGTACCACGGTTGATCCAATGAAAAAAAAAACAGTTTTCATTCCAAATTCTTTACATAGTATCAGAGCAGTCTCTGATCTGTTGTGCTCCAGAAACAAAAACACAAAGTGTTTGTGTGTCTCTTTACAAATCTAAAACAGACCTAGGAAAAAAGGAAAAAGATGTTTTCTTGTGAACTCAAACGATGAAAAACAGTTCATTATAGTTCAATCAGGAACTCCCTCTCATCATTGTTCCTGAACCTCTTATTGACCAATTAGCCACAAAATGACTGAGCCTAGCCCCTTAGGAACCCAGACCGATGAGCTGGTCATCTAGTTAGTAAACTTACTCAAAAACAGTATAAGTCCAACAGTTGCCAACTCCGATGACCTCTCACTGGGGTTTAAGTTCAATGGTGACAATTATCCGTTGTGGACTACACTGATTAAGAATGCTATCAGTGGCAGGGGAGAACTCAATACCTCACGGGAATCCTCCTCCACCACCCTCCAGAGATCCGGCCTACCCATAGTGGGACCAAAATGACCATCTGGTGTTCACCTGACTAGTTCAGAATATTGAACCCTACCTGGTGAATAATGTATCCCTTTACCCGACGGCACAAATGCTCTGGGATGGGTTGGGAACCACCTATGGATTAGGTGGTGATGTACTGCAGATGTTTGACCTCCACCGAATTGCCAACACCATTAGACAAGGAGGAGATTCACCGGAGGATTGCTGGTATCGTATCCAAGGAGTCTGATTGGCAATTGATTGAAGGTATCCCACAGATATTGCCATCTATAATAAATAAATACAAGAACAGCTGTTGTTCCAGCTGCTAACTGCGGTAGATGAGAAGTTTGAAGGTGCAAAAATAGATCTTCTGAAAAGGGATCCTCTTTCAACTATGGAGATGGCATACGCAGCCATTCACAGAGAGGAAGCATGGATTGGAATTTCTACGCGGGCTCCCTTAAGACTCAGAGTCATCATCATGGATAGGACATGGGTTGAAGGTGCAAGGAAGGCCCACTGGAATGCCAGCAACCCGCTCACAGACATCATCACGGGCTGCTGACAAAGATAAAGACAAGAACAAGCTTTGGTGCACCTATTATGGTATGAGAAAACATGCCAGAGAAAACTGCTTCCAACTGATAGGATATAAGGATTGGTGGGAGGCACAGGGACGCAAAAAGTCACCAGAGCATCAAGGGCTAGCAGCACCAGTAAGAGGAGCTGTTGTAGTCAGCACTGGTGGAACCACTAATCCCACTAGGGGCAACACCAGCGGCAGTGACCAACCAGGTAAGGCATTCACAGGTAAGGCAGCCAGCACCATAGCCAGCACTGCTTCTGGAGAGAAAGAACCAAGCACTGCTTCTAGAGAAAAGAAGGGCGGGACTGGCAGAAAAGGGGTTAGGGTTAGACATTTATACCCTGAACCCCAAAATCCAGCCATTTCCTATTATACCCTCGTCCAGGACTTTCCACCGTCTGCCCCTGCGTTTTTCGCTGATTTGCCCTTTGTTATGCCAGATATTCCAGTGCTGCCCCCACCTTTTGAAATTTCCAAAAAACCCCATCCTCAAACTATAAGTCACAAACAGCCCTTATAGCTGGAAATTCTTCTTCTACCCCTGCCATTGCGTCTTCACCAATGAAATTCAACACCGTACATCATTCGAAACATACTTAGTGGATTCTAAATAGTGGTGGTACAGATACTCTGGCCTACGACCCCACTGCTTTTTCACCCTCCGTTCTCCTCATAAAGCCCATATTGAAACCACAAACGGCGAACTCATTTCCGTTCATGGCACTAGACATGCAACTTGATCTTCCCACCTTACGCTTCCCAACTTATATCCCTAAATTTTTGTCGAAGTTTTTAGCTATTAGTCATGTCACCAAAGAATTCGACTGTGCCGTACTCATGTTTTCTCATTTTTGCCTCTTGCAGGACATTCATTCGAAGGAGATAATCGGGTGTGGCACTGAACATAATGGTCTCTATTACTTGTATGAGGTGGCTGAACAAGGTCAGTCTATGCTTCCCACCGGCAAGTCCACTGGCAGCTGTGGTTGTGGAAACGTCGTTTGGGACACCTGTCGTTTGGTTATCTTGACTCTCTTTCCTAATTTATTTCATAGTTCTGATATTTGTTTAGACTGTGAAACGTGCATTAAGGCTAAACAACACAAAAGCACGTTTCACCTAAATAATGCTCGTGTGGACAGTTGTTTTTCTCTCATTCACTCTGATGTTTGGGGTCCTTCCTCTATTTCAACTCCATAGGGGTTCGATATTTTGTTATCTTTGTTGACAATTTTTCTCGTGTGACCTGTCTTTATTTCTTAGAATACAAATCTGATGTTGACAACCGCTTCTGCAACTTTTTTCTCTGAAATGGAGGCGAATATATTTCTACCAATAAAATTCCTCCGCAACCAAGACATCATCCATCAAACTTTCTGTACGAACACTCCACAACAAAATGGTGTCACTGAATGCAAAAATCAGTTCTACTTGAAATGACATGGGCCATGCTTATCGAGTCTCAGGTACCCTCTTATTTTTGGCCTGAGGCCATTGCTACGTCTGCTTATCTTATCAATTGCTTGCGCACCAGAGTTCTTAACAAACAAACCCCCTGAATACCCTCTCCACTTAAGTGTCTGTTCCATCTATATTAACTCTCCCACCTCGGGTGTTTGGATGCACTGTTTATGTCTATATGCCCAAGGGTGACCATAGCAAGTTTGACCCGTGTACCGCCAAATGTGTCTTTGTCAGTTATGAATCTAATCAGAAAGGATGTCGTTGTTATAATCCTCAAACTCATCGTATCCATGTCATCATGGACTGCATTTTCCTCGAAACCAAATACTTTTATGCTTCCCAGTCTTTGGTCCAGGGGACAGTCCCCAAACAGTGAGTGTGCCACTCGATTAGTTACACAATTACAGGGTGCTAGAGACTATCCAACAAGGTCAAGTAGATGGCTCCACCGAACCTGCCCTGGACAATGTAGAAGAGACTATGGGTGCATCAGAAACACCTCATGAACCTCCTTTTGTGAATGCTCCTCAAGAGGTAAGTAATGAGCTTTCTACTGAAGTGACAGTTGATAATGTCTTCTCAAATATCTCATCTGAGCCTTAGGTACGGAGGCTTACTTCTAGAGAAAACAGATGAGTACCACCACAAAGATATTCGCTCGAACAATGACCTACACAACCCTCGAGGTATCCGGTGACATCATCGCTGGGGGAGGCAGCCAGATGATTGCTCACTACTTTGTATCAGGACTTTTTACCAAAAACTATTGAAATTGCCAGCAAGATACCAAATTCGGGTCATACAATGAATACAGAAATGGAGGCTCTCAAGAAGAATCAGACGTGGGAAAAGTGCACTCTTCCTCATGATAAGAAGCCGGTAGGGTGTCGCTGGGTGTTCACCATCAAGTATAAAGCAGATGGTACAATCGAGCAATACAAAGCTCGATTGGTGGCAAAAGGATACACTCAGACATATGAAATCGATTATTCAGAGACCTTCTTTCCAGTTGCAAAAATTGACACTATCAGGTTATTGTTCCCTATAGCTTCGAACCAAGATTAGCCATTGATCCAGTTTGATGTGAAAATTGTTTTCTTACATGGTGAATAAAAGGAAGAAGTGTATATAGAAGCTCCTTTAGGCTTCTCAACCGAGTTTCAAGAAAATGAAGTGTGTCGACTTAAAAAATCTCACTATGGTTTGAAACAGTCTCCCCGTGCTTGGTTTGAAAGATTCACATCGGTCATGAGAGAGAGTGGATACAAGCAAAGAAATGCTGATCATACACTGTTCTTTAAACGAAAGGGAAGCTAGTTACATGTCTCATTATTTATATCGATGATATGATTATTAATGGAAATGATCAAGAAGAGATATCTGAACTCCAGAAAAGGTTATTTGCTAAGTTTGAGATGAATGATCTAGGAACCTTACATTTCTTGTGTTCTGGTCAAGCAAGGGGATCTTCATTTCAAAAAGAAAGTATGTCCTTGATCTACTAATAGAGGTAGGGATGCTCGACTGTAAACCGAGTAATGTCCCAGTAACAACAAGCCTGAAGTTAAGAAATTCTGATGAAGGTCCTTTAGTAGACAAGGAACAGTATCAAAAGTTGGTGGAAAAACTGATGTATCTGTCTGATACACGGCCTGATATTGCCTATGCAGTAGGAGTTATGAGTCAGTACATGCATAGACCACAAGAAGAACATTGGAAGGCAGTGATATGCATTATAAGATATCTTAAAAGAACTCCAGAACGAGGAATATTCTTCAGGAAACATGGCCATCTGAGAATTGAAGTTTACACTAATACAGATTGGATAGGTAGTCCAACTGACATAAGGTCGACATCAAGGTATTTTGCACTAGTCGGTGGTAATCTGATTACTTGGAGGAATAAAAAGTAGAAAGTAGTTGCGCTGTCAAGTGCTGAAGCAGAGTTCAAAGGCATTGGAAGGGGATCATGGAGGTCCTGTGGCTGGGAAAGGTGTTACAGGAACTAGGCTTTCCGCAAAAATTTTCAGTGCAACTAAGTTTGATAACAAGGCGGGGATTAACATTTTTAAAAATCCGGTTCAACATGATCGAATTAAGCTTGTCGAGACAAACCGACATTTCATCAAGGAAAAACTTGAGAGTGGCATCATTGAGATTCTGTTTGTACACTCAAAAGAACAATGTACCAATATATTCACTAAAGCTGTAGCAGGAAATGTCTTTGAAGCCACACTTGGCAAGTTGAACATTGGAGAACCATATGTTCAACTTGAGGGGGAGTGTTTGAAAGCAAGTGATAGTTTATAATGGGAGATCAAATCAAAGATATGAGTAGGTTAGAATCATATCTTAAGAAATGTTGGTTAAAATCAAATCTTACCAAATTGTATCCTGTATCTTTCAAAGTTGTTTAGATAAGAGTTGTTTAGAGGCTATAAATTAAAGATGATGTATCACGGTTGATTCAATGAAAAATAAAACAGTTTTCATTCCAAATTCTCTACACTTTTTTTTACTCTTCTTCGATCAGCTTCATTTGCAGCTACAAGATATTGAAATTGAACTAAATTGCTTATCACTGACTCGTGCTATAGGGGCTTAAAGTGAAGCCGCTCATTTGGGCCGGAAAATGGAAATTAAAAGGCCGAGGCAATTTTTATCCTTAAGTATGGCGACCTCCAGAGAGACAAATATTGCAGCACGCTATCTGGCTCAATTTAGATAGTCGTGTACTTTTTTTTTGCGAAATTTTAACTATCAATGACCTATCTCATTATGTTTTAGGAGTGTTATACGCCAATAAAATAAGACCTGCCTTTATAAGAAAAATGGTTTTCTGATCTTTTAAATTATTATTCAAGCTCAATTATACATGGCGTTCGTCTCGCTGGAAGTAAACTCTCTATCATTTGCAATGAAGCTATTGTTTGTTTGCCTCTTGTTGGATATAATTCAAGTCAGACAAAATTGACTTCTGTGCAGCAGTGTCCGATCTGCTGAGCTCAGAGTAAGCTGGATCGATCAGCAAAGTCAAGGCAGCTCAGGTAACGCAATTGAGTTTGCATTCCGAACAGTTAGCCGACCTACCGAACCTTAGCACAATAGCACTTCAGAACAGTAGTTCTGTGCTATCAGCCTTCCAACCGAGCTGAACTCAAGTCAGTTTGATCAGACAGATCAGATCAGTACAGTCAGCGCCATTGTATTTGCTTTCTAGGCTGATGACCGACCTGCCGATCTCGTCACCTCAGCACAACCACAACAGTTGAGCTTTCAGCCACTTTAGCCGAGCAGAGCTCAGCACGGCATTGCTGTAGAAAAACGAATGTTCTCAGCCAACATTAGAGCTTAGCACAAAGCAGAGCTCAGCACGACAACACTATACAACAACAGTGCTGCGCTACCACAAGATCAGCTGGCTCAACACAAAGCAGAGCTTACCTCGGCAATATCCTTCACGACTCAACTGAGCAGAGATCTGAGGTGAGTCCAAGACTCTGTTCTTAAGACGTATTGTTTCAGTGTACTGTGCCCAACCGGATGGAGCAATCGTCTCCTAGGATACAACGGAAGTCAGTTCAGACGAGCGGCACTGCAGCGTATGAACTCTACAGACTTGTAAGATGTTATGAACTTCTCGGATTGATTGAATGCAGAGTGTTTGGATATGCAGGAAGATATGCAGAGAGTAGAAGATTGTAGAGGAAGAGGAAGAACTTTTGATTGAGAGTGAGAGACCACAGAGGTCAGCTAGGCCACTATTTATAGGGGATTCTGAGGCCAGTCTGTTACAATAAGTTCAACCATAGCCGTAGGATCAGATACCTGCTCGGCTTGAACCCTTGGATTAGATATCTGCACCATGTCCGCTCCCGGCTGTCAGATCAAACAACTATTCAATCTAAGCCATCAGATCATAACAAATTCAGGTCAGCTGAGCTGGCTAAAGCTCCAACAACTTTTGAAAACTTAACCTTAGCCTACCTTAACAACCTGGAAATTTGAACTCAAACAAATTCCATCCCGCTTATAAGATTCGATCCGCTGCTACCGGATTCGGCTTGTAGTCTGCAGCCCGTAGCCCGACGTATAGCCCAACCCGTTACCTGAGCCCATCAGCTCAGTCCGCAACCCATGCCAGACACAGGCCGAGCTAAGCTGATTTTCTCCCTTACTTGGAGCATTAATTTCTCATTCACCCGGTATCATAATCGAGCAATTCAAAAGCTTAAAATTATCTAATCATCACATAGATAATCAAGAACCCATTAGTTTATACTTATCATTAGTGAAACTAATCATAATCTTAACTCAAAATATGTTGCTAACCAGAGTTTGCATCTTGGTCCAATTTAAATTTCTTTCCAATTTCTCCATCAATCTCTCACATGAATGAGAATTAATGCAAGTGTTTATGTATGCTCTACCAAGAAGTCAGACAAAAAAAATGTTGTGTCAGAAGAGGTAGCTTCTTGCTTTGAACCTTTCTTGGTGAAATACTATCATATCGACTTGGCTAATTAGTGACTTGATGTCTTGAACCAACCGGCCTTTAGTGTGAACCTAGACAACAGTATTCACACAACATTTCCTTTAACACCTTTTGTAGGACCTGTATAGTACTACTAGAAGAAGGATTGACTATTGAGTGCGGAAAAAATGGTTTTCAAAACTCTTTGTTACCAATTACTTACTTCTGAAAATAGATTCTGTTTTCAGACCCATATTTTTATTAACTAGAGGTTGTAGGCATCCAAAACTTGTGAAATTTGGTGACAATGTACTCTCAGATGTTGTCTATGTACCCTAAAATTTTCAGATTAAAATTCAAAGTGTAAAGTATTGAAAAACCATTTTATCCAGACTCTGTCAATCTGTCAGAAACTTTTCCTTAAAATGAAAAACTTATTCCTATTTAATGACAACACTAAACGATCTGAAACTTTTATGAAATGACCCTTAAGATGTATTTTTTAAATGGTTGGAACAGGTTTTCAAAATTCTTTTGGCAAGCATATCAACAACATTAATGTTCTCGACCTTCACAAATCTAAATATTAGATTGCCCTAGTCTCAGAACTATGAACGTTTGGATGACTAATACTTATCCAAATTAGATGAAACTTGTCTCAAATGAACCCTAAGGCCTTTGGATATGTTTAAGCAAACTTTGATGATTTTTGAAAAATGTTTGCTATTTTTATCGTGGCTATGAAAACGATGCAGAAAATAGGAACTGAAAGTAAAAATGGTGATAATTAATAACACCAAGATTTTTATACTGGTTCGGTCAAATTGACCTACTCCAGTCTTTGAAGACACCTTTCTCGGTATTCACTAAACATAAAAACACTTTAATACAAGGGTGGCTGGACTTATACACTAACTCCTTCAAAATCCACCCTTCTTACAATGAACACGCAAAAACAACCAACACAATTACCACCACCGCACAAATGAAGGTATGCTCACACCTTGATCAACATTGTAGCAGAATGGGATGTATATGGCTGGTAAAATCAAAGCCTATATAGAATTTAGAATGTAAGTATGATAGGCTTGAGACTATGAGCAAGAGTAGAGAATAGGAGAAGAACAAAAGTCTTGCTTGAACTTTTTTGAATATGAACTTTTGGCTTGCTTTGTCTTGAACACCTTACCCCTTTTTATATGTGTAGAGGACGCTCGCTTTTGCTGAGCTCTTCCTTGAAAATTATCTTGAATACTCTTGGAAGATGCCTTATATAGATCTGTGACACACGCTTACTTGGGAAATGTGATCAGAGAAACGATGTTTTTTCGCCTATCTGTCACTCCATGATAGGACCTTCATTTTCCACCTTGGCACTAATGATATGACCTGGAAATCTGTCATAAAAATCTGAAACACGTGTCAAAAATCATATAAGTTAATTTCCAATCAATCAAGATGTGATTGCCTCTCATTTTTGGAAGAAAATTGAAGCAAATCAAGACAAAAAAATCGGCCATATTAGCATGTGATGAAAACTTCAGCACTTTGTTTGATTTTGAATTCTTTCTTTGTGTCTTGGACTTCTTCAATGTCACCAATCACTTGTGGGTCATCCTCCACCAATCAAAGTGCCAAGCAAGCTCCACCTAAGCTCCAAATATGCTTAAAATGGCATGCATATGTTCAGCTCCCATGTGCTGAAATTCTTTATGAAATTTATCAAATAATGGTGCAATATCATCACATATATGGTAAATTTGAATCAACCCTTAATTGTTTTTTCTAGAATACTCCAATATGTCTTATATGTGTAAAAAGTGTGTAGATACATGTTGCACACAATTGTGTAACATGTTGTTGACGGTTCGGTAGTCATCCAATGTGACAGTTCGCGGTTTATGGATTCATGACATTTCGACATAACTTTGGTAACTTGATGACATGCAATGTATGATATGGAACCTGTATATACTCACAAATATGATGTTTATATGGCAGTGTGATGTCGACGTACATTTATGATGTATCGTTGAAACGGCGGGATAGAAATATATAGTTCGTCGTTATAAAACAATATGTATATATATAACATATATATGTGCCGTGTGTGTGAGAGTGAGGAGAGGACTTTCAATTCCCAATTTGTTGCCACGTAGTTATCTCCAAATATAACTCATTAAGCTCTTCATTTAATGAACTAGTTAGTTCATCTCCTTAAGTACTTCATCAAATGAACTAGTTTAGGTCATTTAACATGGGACCTGAAATAGTATAAAGACAAAAAAATGATTGTAAACCTTAATGCTTCATGGAAAGTTAGTATGACAACAATATATATAAACATGTAAAGTATATTTATCACGTAAGCATGTCATGCAATACTCAAATCATCCATTTCGAAAACACATAACAATTAAATCATGCATTTTCAAATCACTCGAACCCTGATTTCTCAACACCTTTTGGTTCTCATAACTGTGTTTATTTAGCCATGAACCACCTGGTTTTAGAAAGTATGTTAGAGAACTTTGGCCTTACAAAATTTTCATAAAAGCGGCCACATTTCACACTTACATAGGTGTTTCCTATCAAGAGTATTCTGCCATACCCCACTTGACGTATCAAGATATATGAACCATTAAAAGCCTCAGCTTACCCTTATTCCTCTGCAGACAACACTTTTATTTAACAGAATGGGTAAATGCTCACTAAACTCCATAACCTAGTTGTCTCATTAAACAAAGATTATGGGATCTCCAGTCAACAAGGTTGGATAACGTTACAAAGATTCTTGTTTTATAGGTTTTAGTCCCATTCCGTTTGTCAAAATTGACATCTGATCTCTAGGCAAGCCTTTTGTAAGTGGATCCGCAAGATTTTCCTTTGATTTTATATAATCAACAGAAATCACCCGATTAGAGATCAACTGCTTAATGGTATTGGGTCTCCGATGTATGTGTCGAGACTTACCATTATAATTGCTGCTTTGTGCTCGTCCTATGGCTGACTGACTATCATTGGGTATGCTAACAAGAGCGATTGGCATAGGCAACTAGAGCACATCTTCCAGGAAATTCTGAAGCCATTCTTCTTCTTCCCTGGCCTTACCAAGTGCTGTGAACTCTGCTTCTATCATGGAACATGCTATGCACGTTTGCTTTGTGGATTTCTATGACACAACAACTTCACAAACCATGAATATATATCCACTGATGGACTTAGAGTTTTTACTGTCAGATATCCAGTTGGTATCACAATAGGATTCCAACACTGCTGGGTATCTTGAGTAATGTAATCCAAAATTCATTGTATATTTCAAGCATCTCATTACTCTATTCAGAGCATTCCAATAATCATTACTTGGATTACTGGTAAACCTGTTCAATTTGTTTAACGAACACACTAAGTCTAGTCTTGTACGTTGAGACAAAGGGTTTGTTGATTTACAAATGCATGATTTAAATGTGATGTACTTATGAAATACATGAATAAATTGTTACTTGACACGTTTATGTGATAAAAATGCTTTACATGCTTATATATATTATTATCATACTAACGAGTCATAAAGCATTAAAGCTTACATCATATGACAAACATTTGTTGTCTTTGTACTATTTTCAGGTGCCATAATTAATGAACTAAGCTAGTTCATTAAGTGAAGTGCTTAAGTTAATGAACCAACTAGTTCATTAAACGAAGACATATTTGGAGAGAGCTATATGGAAACAAATTGAAAATGGAAAGTCTTCTCATCCTATTAATTCACACGCCATGTTCATATATTATATATTATATCCTTATTGTTTTAAAAAGGCACTATATACTTATTTTCCGACGTACCATCGATATGTCACATATATTATAAACATACATCGACATCATACCACTATATACACATCATGTGTATGAGTATATTCAGGTCTTATAACATATATTACAAGTAATGGTGACTTCAAACTTATAACGACATGTCACGGAGTTATAAACCGAAAATTGTCGCATCGGGTGACTACCGAACCTTCACCGACATGTCACGTACTTACCATATTAATATGCCCAACCCACATACACTTAAAATGCTCAGAAATTTCATGGTCCACATTTCATATTCAGCCACAAGGTCATACTATGTTTACACACACAAATTACCGGCAATTTGACCTAAATTTATGGAGAAGTCAAAATGAAAATTATTTTGTCACTTGTGGCGGTTTTCATCAGCCATTGGAGCTGAATATACACCTCATTTTATGTATATTATGTGTGACATAATATAACTTACATGTGTAATAAGTTTGATGTTAATCGGAGAAAAATCGCTTAATCAACGAAAGTCGAAAATTCGATTTTCTACAACCCTACACACATGGGACGTTTTTTTTCCATGAGTGTAACAAGTATCTAGAAAATTTTTACATATTCAATACATATTAGAGTGTTCTATAAAAATAAATACAGGGTTGATTATAATTTACCATGTGTATGAAGATTGTGCATCATTAATTGGCAAAGTTTACATAACAAGAATTCAGCACATGTGCAGCTGAATGTATATGCCTAGTTCAGCATTTTTGGAACCTAGGTGGAGCTTATTTGGTACTTTAATTGGCAGAGAATAGGCCACACTTAACTGGTGACATTGAAGAGAGCAACACACAAGGAAGTAATTCAAAATACAACACATGCTGAAATTTAAGCACATGCTTTGTGTGGTGGCCAAATTTTGGTTTTTGTTTTGCTGAAATTTCAGATTTTTTTGAGAAAATTCCAGCTCATTTAAGACATGCCAAGGTAGATTAAAGATGACCTATCAAGAAGTGACAACTAGGCAAAGACAAGTCAGCCCTCCAATCATATTGCATCAAGTAAGCAAGGTTGTGTCATCATTTATGCAAGGCAATCTTCCAAGGGTATTCAAGATAATTTTTAAGAAAGAATGCTAACCCTAGGGGCGGCCACAATGTGACAGAAAGATCAAGATGGTGCAAGACAAGGCAAAGAAAAAGTGCATGTTTCTTTCAAATCCAAAAAGCAAGACTACTCTCTTCTTCTTCCTTCCTTTCTTTCTCTCTTAGCCTCAAGCCTATCATTCATATATTCCACATATTATATATGCTTTGATTATACCACCTACACACGTTCATTGCTTGTAAAAGGTTGATCAATGTGTGATCAAACCTTCATTCGATCGGTGGTGGTGTTCGTGATTGGTTTGTGTGATTGGTTTGATTGTATAAGGGTGGAGTTGGTGTTCAACTCAGTCACCCTTGTGGTAAGTTGTTTTTTTAATTAGTGATAACCGAGGAAGGTGTCCTCAAAGACTGGAGTATGTTGTTTTAACCAAACCAGTATAAAATTCTTGCTGTTCTTACTTTTCAGCACTTTACTTTCTGTTGCCAGTTTTTAGCATCAATTTCATTACAACGGTAAAAATAGCAAACAGTTTTCAAAAGTCATACAATTTTGCAGAAACATAGCCACACATCCTATGCTTCATTTGGTATAAGTTTCATCTCATTTGGATAAGTATAAATCAGTCAAAAATTAATAGTTCTGAGACTAGTGCAATCTGATTCTCAGGCTTTCAAAGGTTGCAATCGTGAACGTATTTGAAATACTTGCCAAAGAAATTTTGAAAAGATGTTTCAATATTTTAAAGTAAATATCCTAAGGGTCCTATCATAAAATTTTCAGATCATTTGGAGTTGCAAATTAATAGGAATAAATTTGTTATTTTGTATCACAGTTTCTGGCAGATTGATGCAATCTGTGCAAAAACGTGTTTTAAGGTCTTATACTTTGAATTTTAATCTGAAATTTTTATGACACATACATAACATTTGAAAGTACTTTGTCACCAAATTTCATGACTTTTGGGGGTCTACAACTTAATCATTCAGTTAATTAAAACCGGATCTGAAAACAGAATCTGTTTTCAGAAGTGGGTAATTGGTAACATAAAGTTTTGAAAACCAAATTTTCCGCACCCACTATTCAACTCCCCTTCTAGTGGTTCTATAACAATCTTTGTGAGATAGCATCCATTAGACACAAAACCGAGCAAGAAGGTATGTCAAGCCAAATGCCTCCACCTTTTGTTAGTGAGGTAAACTCTGATTTTGATTCTGATTCTGAACCATCGTATCATGATTTGTATGTTCAATTTCTTGAATTATATAAGTTTTTTAAGACTCTTTAAAAAGAAAAGAAACGCTTGATTGAAGACAAAAATTGTTAGAATCCTTTAACACGAATCTTGTATGTCAATTAAACGATTTAAAAGAGGAGTCGTCTAATTTGATTGTTTCATTGAGATCTGAAATTCAATCCTTGACATCCAAAAATGTGGTAATGAAAGCCGAGATCTCAGATTTGAGATCAAGAAACGAAGATCTAGAAAAGACGGTAAAACAATTAGATACGGGTACATGCATCTTAGATCATCTTATTTCTTCTCAAAAGCATGAAAATGATAAAATCGGATTAGGATACGCTGAAGGTAATAAAATAAAAAATAAGTCTACAAACTTTCTTTCATCCTCATCTAGGCAATCGCATGCATTTAAGACGATTGTACAGTCTAAGAAGACAACTAACATGACACCCACTATACCTGATCGCACTCCTTTTTCGTCTCATATAAAATATAATCATGTACCATATAGATATGAAAGGAAACCATTGATGCGTACACGACATTCATACAACATAAATGCATCTAGATCACGCACCATGCACTAACACAAAGGCATATCAAAAACAAAAATCTTATCATGAGCATGATGGCGTTCTCGGCCATAGGTCAAACGGATTTGCACCTAACATCTATTATATTGCTTCTTCCTCTCTTTTCTCACCTTTTGTAAGACCAAGAAAGATCATCCAAGTTAGGGTACCAAAAAAGGTACTTTTGCAAAGGGATGTAAAGGAAGCTTTAGGTGACATATCATGGATAGAAGCTATGCATGAGGAATTGAACCAATTCACAAGGAACAATGTGTGGGACTTAGTACCTAAACCTGAAGATAAGTCTATCATAGGAACTAAATGGGTGTTTAGGAATAAGATGGACGAACAAGGAAACATTACAAGAAATAAGGCTAGACTAGTCGCACAAGGTTATAATCAGCAAGAAAGTATAGATTATGAAGAAACCTTTGCACCCGTTGCACGACTAGAAGCAATTAGATTATTACTTGCGATTGCAAGTCTATGTAACATTAAACTCTTCCAAATAGATGTCGAGAGTGCGTTCTTGAATGGATACATCCAAGAAGAGGTGTTTGTCAAACAACCCCCTGGATTCGAAGATCCAAAGAATCCTAACCATGTTTACAAGCTTAAGAAAGCTTTATATGGTTTAAAACAAGCTCCAAGAGCTTGGTATGATAGATTTGCAAAATTTCTTATTGCAAATAATTATCAAAGAGGAACTACAGACAACACATTATTCCTAAAAAGAAAAGGCAATGATTTGTTAATAGTTCAAACATACGTTGACGATATCATCTTTGGTTCAACCAACCCTACCTTAGTAAAAGATTTTGAAGAGTGTATGAAGTCAGAATTTGAAATGTCAATGGTAGGAGAGTTGAATTATTTCTTAGGACTTCAAATCAAACAAACCCCTCAAGGAATTCAGATTAGCCAACTTAAGTATGTCAATGATATGATTAAGAAGTTTGTCTTTGAAGATTTGAAACCTACAACTACCCACATGAGTGTTAGTACCAAACTTGATAAGGATGAAAATGGTAAACCTTTTGATGACACACTCTATAGGTCTATGATTGGATCACTGTTATACTTAACTGCATCAAGACCTGATATTATGTTTAGTGTGTGTATGTGTGCTAGGTTTCAATCTTGTCCTAAGGTATCACATTACAATGCAGTGAAAAAGATCTTTAGATAACTTAAGCATACACCTCACTTAGGACTGTGGTATGATAGAAACGCTAAGTTGGAATTACACGCATATAGTGATGCTGATTATGGTGGTTGCAAATTCGATAGAAAATCCACTAGCGGTACATGTCAATTCATAGGAACCAACCTGATTTCTTGGTTTTCTAAAAAGAAAGCTAGTGTAGCTCTTTCTACCACTGAAGCCGAGTATATTGCTTTTAGTTTATGTACTACCCAAATACTTTGGCTTAAACAGAAACTTAGTGATTTTGGCATTAAAATGAAAAAGATTCCAATTTTCTGCGATAGCACAAGTGCAATCAATCTTTCTCGGAATCCGGTGCTTCATTCTAAGGCCAAACACATTGAGGTGCGATACCACTTTCTTCGCGATCATGTTCAAAATGAGGATATAGTGATCATATAAGAACTGATCACCAAATCGCTGACATCTTTACCAAACCCCTTAATCAAGCCACTTTTGAAAACTTACGAGCCAAGTTAGGTATGATAACTTACGATACCATTGCGTAGTTCTTTCTTTTGCATGATTTGCAAAATAAAGGGGGAGATAGAATAAGAACATGATTACATGATCTTAGTTGGTAAGTCATGATGAATTAGATGCTAAGTTTTTATTGGTATAAATTTTGGAGCATAGGTTAAGGGGGAGAGTATGAGTTTAGGGGGAGCAACATACTATTTATAAGTTTGAAAACATTTGGTTAAACTTTTGGTTATAAGTTTGAAAACATTTGATTAAATTTTTGGTTATAAGCTGTGACATTAAAATCATGTTAAAATGTTGAGAAATATGTTTGGATAATTTTCAAAGTCATGATTTTAAGTGGTGAATACTTAAAAATGTCACACATGGTGTTATATGTGATTAAAAGTTGAAAAAGTTAAAAAAGTTGACATCGATCTCTCAGGTTGTTGCACATCGGTCGATCTATGTACATAGATCTTTCACATCGATCGATCTATGTAAGACAGAAAAGTTTGAGACCTTTATGTGAGACATCGATCTCTAAACCTGAGACACATCGATCGATCGATGTACATCGAACTCTCACTTCGATCAATCGATGTAGGTCAGAAGCAAACTCTGAAACTTTCTGTGAGACATCAATCTCTGAAGCTGAGGACTTCGATCGATCGATGTCTAGGGTTGTTAGAATTAATTTTCTAAAATATGTTAAAATGATTGTTTTCATTTGTATATGAATTATACATGTTCATTATGTGATTATTTTGTATTTTTGGTGATTATTATTGTATTGTGACTAACGTGCCTTGGAAGTTTCTACAACTTACCAAAAAGGGCAAAACTGGTATTTTAAGTTTTGTAGGAACATCACATGATGAAAATGTTTCAAGGATGTATTCTCATCCTATTTATCATGACAAAGGTGGAATTGTGATTATTTCTGACCATCGGGGTTATTTCTGGAGTTGTCTCACACCAGGGTATTTTGGTCATTTCACACCCCTGAGGGTATTTTTGGTATTTTCACTCAAGGAATCTCTTGAGCATATTATTATCTTCATTCTGGAGCTGTGTTGTTATTATTTTGAAGATAATATGATGATCTTATATCTTATTCTCTCAACCGATGATATTATTGACTATAGCTGGATATGTGACGATTTGAGATGTCACATTCTATTTTTTCTTGAAGACCCTCTTATATATGTTATAAGAGTATATTTATCATCATTATTCTGAGATATTAAAGGTGTCAAAGGTGTGGAAATGTTCTTGACATATAAGAAAAAATATTAGGAATTTCGGTGTTACACGTTGATATAATCTTGTCAACTATTATCTATTTATTTATTCTTCAAAAATTTGAGTTGCTACACATATTTGTATGTCCAAAAATGTGATTAATCAGGTGGATATGATGGTGTATTCATTTTGTGAGTTGAAGATAAGTGGACCAACCAAAAAGGAGCTAGTTGGCAAAATTGCCAACTTGGAAATTTCAAAGATTAAACCCAACGGCTATGGCTGTTCTTGGAGGGTTTTTCATCAGATTTTTTGAAGTCAAATGGAGCTCTCACATGTCCTATTGTTGTGCTTGAAGTTGAGGATATTTTGGTGTATTATCCTTTCTTATTTAATTAAGAAAAAGAAATGAAAAAAATCACTTTTGAAATGTAGCCAACGGCTACTTCAATTTTGGAGCTGAAAATTGGAGTTGTTCTTTTTGAATTGGTAAAAGCTCACATGCCTATTATCTTGCCAAAGAGTTGAGAAGATGGTGGAGTGGTTATGGCCTTATTATCTTCTTGGTTTCAAGATAATTCCAAGACAAATCCAAGGTGTAATTTTCGGCCACATAAAGTTGTCAAGGTGGACCAATCATTGTGTATTATTTTACCAAGTATACAAAGCCAACCAATGATGAGAAGACATTTGAAATTGATGATGAAGATGGTGACACATGTGCATTCTTATCTTCAAGGCTCAAATCACACTATAAATAGAGGCATTGGTGAAGAAGATGAAACACACTTGAAGCTCACAAGCATTTGTTGAATTGTCTAGCTTTCATCTTCATCTTCTTCTTGTTGTTGCTTTGTTCATTGTAGCAAAGGTGTTCTTGTTGTATTGTGGTGAGCTACAAGCCTCTTGAGCTTCATTTGTAAGATTGATTAGCCATCTTTATAAGGCTACATCAATAGGTTGTAGAGGTTGCAACTAAGTGTTGCTTAGAAGGTGATTATCCAAGTCTTGAGTAGGGTTGGTGTATAACCCAAGGATCAAGCTTGGCTCTTGTTGTAAGGTGTTCATTTCATAGTGAAATCCAAGGAAAGGTGTTCATTGGGACTGGAGTAGGTCACATTGACCGAACCAGGATAAATCTTCGGTGTTCTTCTCTTGTTTCTTTATTTCTGTTTCTGCCCGTTTTTGACTGCAGTTTACACCCAACTTCACACAATTTAAAAAAATAGCTAAACATTTTCAAAATTCGTGATTTTTAGTGGAGTTATACTTCAGACTGTTAGCTTTCATTTGCAATAAGAATCCCTTGATTTGAGCAAGGGAAGGTTAGTCTTTCAGTCTTTGCAAGATAACTGCTCCAATCTGGCTGCAATCTGACCAGTTTTGAGAAAACTGAAATTCTGTATTTTTCAAGAATTTTTTAAGGTCAGGACCTTTTGGAAACTTCATCTACACATCCTAAGGAGTATTTTGATAAAGATCGACATTTTTGGTTGAGTATTCAAAGCAAAACACGTTTTGCAAAATAAGCTACATTCTGTCCAATTCTGTCCAGATTGACCATCTGAATCTTTTTATTTGTTTGAAGGTTCAAACGATCTTATTTTGGTCTGATTTTTGGACAGAGTCTTGTTAACTCATTGAAGTTCAATTCTGGAAAGTTTCACAATTTGTGGAGTTGTGTACAATTGTTTGTGAATTTTTGAAAAACGGGTTCTGAATCTGAGGTGGTCTCACTGTTTTCAAAGGGGATTTTAACAAAGGGTTGTAGTGTAATTTCTGCTAACCACTATTCACCCCCCTCTAGTGGTGTTTATTGCAGGTGCACGGTCCAACATCTGGTTGTTCCATATAGATTTCTTCATCCAATTCACCATTCAGAAAAGTAGTCTGTACATCCATTTGATGGATTTCCAAGTTATAGACTGCAATAATAGCAACTAGCACCCTTACCGAAGTGATCCTAGTTACCAATGAGTTGGTGTTGAAAAACTCAAAGCCTTCTTTCTGTCGATATCCTTTAACTTGTTGAAAAATATGTTTGGATAATTTAAAAGTTATGATTATAAATGTTGAATACTTGAGAAAGTGTCACATATGATGATTTGGTTTTGATGATTTGCACAATTAAAACTTTTCTTCAGGCTTCAAACGCATGATCAAGCGGTTCATCTTTCGGAAAGTTTAAATAGAAACTTTAGATGGAACATTGAACGCTTCATAAAGTGCTTCATTTTTCAGAAAGTTTAAACAGAAACTTTAGATCGAACATTGAACATCTCATAAAAGGCTTCATCTGAACTGTTTTTAAAACATGAGACATGACTCTCTAAGATAAAGCGCTTCATCTTGTGCAACATGACATGCTACATAAAGCGTTTCATCCTTTGAAAATGTTGAACATAGAATTCTGGTGCAACATGACACGCTACATAAAGCGCTTCATCTTTTGAAAATTTTGAAGAGAGAGTTCTGGTGGCAACATGAAACGCTACATAAAGCGCTTATTCTATAAAGAGGTAATCTACTTCACTCTCCTAACAAAGCGCTTCATGTTATCTAAAATGTGAGAAATGGTTGTTTTTATTTCCATATATGTTCTTAATGTTTCATACGTGATCTTTATGATTTTATTATTTGATTTTGATGAATATTATTATGTCATGTCACTAATGTGTCTTCGAAGTTTCTATAACTTACCAAAAAGGGCAAAAGTGATATTTTGAGTTCTTGTATGTAAATGACATGGAGAAAATCATACAAGGACTTCTTTATGACTTATTCATCATTACAAAGGGTTCTTATATTATTTCTGGCCAACGAGGATATTTTTAGAGTTTTCTATCTTCAGGTGTATTTTCATTATTTTACCCCCAAGGGCATTTTGCTCATTTCACTCAAGGACAACACTTGATTTTGAATAGTGAGCGCAAAAGATTTTATTGTAGCACCTGTATAGCACCGCTAGAGGGGGGGTTGAATAGTGAGTGCGGAAAATTTGGTTTATAAAACTTTTTGGACCCAAAAACTCACTTTTAAAAATAATTTCTGTTTTCATATCCTGATTTGATTTATCTAAATGACCTAGTTGTATACCTTCGAAATTATTAAATTTTGGTGAAAATGTACCCTCACATGTTTTAAGTGACTAACAAAAATTATAAATTAAGACTCCAAGCATAACAACTTAAAAACACATTTTTGTACATATTGCGTAAATCTGTCAAAAACTGTACTCCGAAATAAAAAATTCATTCCTATTAATTGGGAACTCTAAATGGACTGAAAAGTTTATGTTAAGCCCCTGAGGAATATACTTTAATGGGTTGAAACAGGTTTTAAAAATTCCATTGGCACGTATGTCAACCACGTTGATGTTCGCAACCTTTGCAAATCTGAGAATTAGATTACACTAGTCTCAGAATTATTAACGTTTGACTGACTTGTACTTATCCAAATGAGGTAAAACTTGTGCCAAATTAAATATAGGATGTGTGGCTATGTTTCTGCAAAATTTTGAGATTTGTTTAAAATCATTTGGGATTTTTACTGTGCTAATGAATACGGCACAGAAAATTGGAAACTGAAAGTAAAGTGGTGAAAAGTAAGAATACTAATAATTTTATACTGGTTCGGTTAAAACAACTTACTCCAGTGTTTGAGGACACCTTCCTTGGTTTTCACTAAACACAAAAACACCGTACCACAAGGGTGACTGGAGTTAAACACCAACTCTACCTTTTACAATCAAAACAACCAAACAAACCGATCACAAACACCACCACCGATCGAATGAAGGTTTGATCACACCTTGATCAATCTTTTACAACAATGAATGTGTATAGGTGGTATATCCAAAGCCTATATAATATTTGGATTATATGAACAATAGGCGTGAGACCAAGAAGAAGAAGAAAGAAAGGAGGAAGAGGAGGGTAGTCTAGCTTTTTGCACTTCAGAGAATGTGAATTGTTGCTTGGCCTTGTTTTGCACTATCTTGCCTTTTTATTTCATTTTAGCTGCCCCCATGGATTTCTTAAAAACTTGAGAATTGTCTTTAATGTCCTTGGAAGATTACCTTGTGTAGAAGATGACACAATCTTGCTTACTTGGTGCAATATGATTGGAAGGATGACTTGACCTTGCTTAGTTGTCACTTGTTGATTGGTCCACCTTGGCACCCTTGTAGTAAGCTGTAAATTCTAAAAAAACTAAAAACATATGCTCAAATTCTATTCAAATTATTACCATACAATCACAAATTAATCCTCCTTCAATTTCGGAAGGCAAACTGAAGTGCAATCAAGGGGAAAAATCGCCCAACCTAGTAGACATGTGCTGAAATTTTCAGCATGTCTATTTTGAATTCTATGTGGTGCCCTCTACTATGTCACCAATCTTGTGTGGCATATCCTCCGCCAATTGAATTGTCAAATAAGCTCTACCTTTGCTCCAACATGGATGTAGTAAGCGAGTAAGAGAGGTTGCACATGTGCTGAAATTTTATTTTGGCAAGCTTTGTCAAATAATGCACAATATTTATACATATATGGTAAATAATAATCAGACCTATTTTGCATTTTCTAGAACACTTTAGCATGTCTTCAATGTGTAAAATGTGTCTAGATACATGTTACATCTATGCCAAAAACGTTCCATGTGTGTATGTTCGTACAGAACCTAATTTTCGACTTTCGTCGATTAGGCTATTTTTCTCCGATTAAATTACAAATTCTTAAACATGTAATATATATTATGTCACACATAATTTACATCAAAAAAAGTGATTATTCAGCTATAGAGGCTGAGGAGAAAACGTCCATGTGCAAAAAAAAAATTGAATTTGAATTCTCCGCAAATCTAGCCTAAATTGTGGGTGATTTGTGTGTGCCAACATGGTATGACTTAGTGGATAATTGTAACATGTGAGCCACAAAATGTTTGATCATTTTTTATTTATATGGGCTGTGCATCTTTATATGGCAAGTACGTGACATGTCGGTGAAGTTTCGGTAGTCACCTGATACGATAATTTTTCGGTTTATGACCTTGTAACATGTCGTTGTAACTTTCACGGCACCATGACCTATATCATATGATATAAGACCTGAATATACTCATAAATTTGAGGTGTATATAGTGGTGTGACATCGACATACGTTTATAATATATGTGACGTGACGGTGGTACATCGGAATATAAGTATATAGTGCCTTTTAAAAAAATATGGATACAATATATATATATATATATATATATATATATATATATGTTAGGCGTGTAAATGGAATAGGGAGAACACTTTTCATTCTCAAATTTGTTGCCATATATCTTTCACCAAATATGTCTTCATTTAATGAACTAGTCACTTAATGAACTAGGTAGTTCATTAACTTAAGCACTTCACTTAATGAACTAGTTTAGTTCATTAATTGTGGCACCTAAAATTATTACAAAGACAAAAAATATGTGCCATATGATATAAGCTTTAACGCTTCATGGCTTGTTAGTATTGTAACAACATATGTAAGCATATAAAGCATGTTTATCACATAAATGTGTCAATTAATAATTTATTCATGCATTTCGTAAGTAGGTCACATTTAAATCATGCAATTGTAAATCACTCAAACCATTTTTCTCAACAATCTCCCACTTTTGATGATTTGCAAAATAACATTGGCTCATGATTTAAATGTGTGATCGCTTCCCTTACAATTATCCGTAAATTTAAATTTTGAATTTTGAATTTCATATCGTCATAGTGCTGCCCTTTAAATGCTTCTCTCTCCCCCTTAAATTATGCTTTTCTCTCCCCCTTTATGTTATCAAAAGTGCAAGTAAGACTGGAAAGAAATGGCAATTTATAGCATACAAAATTCATGCATTTTTTAGACCGTTCTTAAGGGTTATTGATTCATCCATTTGCAAAAGTACCTTTTGGTACCCAAACCTGGATGACCTTGCTCAGTCTTACAAAAGGTGAGAAAAAGAGATGAAGAAGCAATATAATAAATGTTAGGGGCATTTCTGTATGGCCTATGGCCGAATCATCATGATGTGCATATATGGTTTTTGTTTTCGATATGCATTTCAGTTTACATGAATAGTGCATAATCTAGATGCATTAGTATGATATGAATATTTCATATGCATGAATGACTTTATTTCATATCTATATGGCACATGATTATACTTTACACGTGATGAAAAAGAAGTAGTGCGATAAGATATAATATATGGTGTACTAGAAGTCTTTTTAGGTTGTACACTTGTGTTGAACTCATCCGGTTTCTTAGATGAGGATAAAAATAAATTTGGTTGGCTTATTTTGTGTTTCATTTTCCTCAATGTATCCTAATTCGGTTTTGTCACTTTCATGTTTTTGTGAAGAAATGAGGTGATCAGGCTATTCATACCTGTATCGAACTGTTTTACCATTTTTTTCTAGATTCACGTTTCTTGATTTCAAATTTGAAATCTCGGCTTTCATTTCATTGTTTTCTGATGTTAAGCATTGAATTTCATATCTCAATGAAACAATCAAATTAGACGACTCATCTTTTGAATCGTTTAATTGAGATACAAGATTTGTGTTAGAGAATTCTAACAATTTCTTGTCTTCAATTAAACGTTTCTTTTCTTTTGCAAGAGTCTAGGAAAACTTATTCCATTCAAGATATTGAACATACAAATCATGATACGATGGTTCAGAATCGGAATCGGAATCAGAATTTACCTCACTATCAAAGGGTGGAGGCCTTTGGTTTGACATACCTTCTTGTTCGGTTTTGTGGCTAGTGGATGCTATCTCACAAAGATTGTTATATCTTATTGTAGTGAGTGTGACTGCACTCTGATACCACTTGTAGGACCTCAAGCGCTACCAACTCTCTCAAAATCAATTGGTGATAGGAGATGTGCATACCCTAGCCTCATAGTGCATTCAGCACACACAGGCGCTTATGGCATTCGACTGTGACTTGGCCCACATGGCCAAAGCATCGTGAGGCAATTGGTGCACCCAACAATCTCCCGCTCAACAATTGCTCCCGCTGGGAATCGAACCCGTGACCTTGGCTCTGATACCACTTGGAAGACCAGTATAAAACCACTAGAAGGGGGGTTGAATAGTGAATGCGGAAAATTTGGTTTTTAAAACTTTTTGGACCCAAAAACTCACTTTTGAAAACAGTTTCTGTTTTCATATCCTGATTTGATTTATCTAAATGACCTAGTTGTATACCTTCGAAATTAAAAAATTGGTGAAAATGTACCCTCACATGTTTTAAGTGACTAACAAAAATTTTAAATCAAGACTCCAAGCCTAACAACTTAAAAACACATTTTTGTACATATTGCGTAAATCTGTCAGAAACTTTACTCCGAAATGAAAACTTTATTCCTATTAATTGGAAACTCTAAATCGCTTGAAAAGTTTATGGTGTGCCCCTGAAGATATGTATTTTAATGGGTTGAAACAGGTTTTCAAAATTCCTTTGGAAAGTATGTCAACCACGTTGATGTTCTCAACCGTTGCAAATCTGAGAATTAGATTGCACTAGTCTCAGAATTATTAACATTTGACTGACTTATACATATCCAAATGAGGTGGAACTTGTGTCAAACTAAATCTATAATGTGTGGCTATGTTTTCGCAAAATTTTGAGATTTTTTAAAATCATTTGGGATTTTTACTGTGGTAATGAATACGGCACAGAAAATTGGAAACTGAAAGTAAAGTGCTGAAATGTAAGGATACTAAGAATTTTATACTGGTTCGGTTAAAACAACTTACTCCAGTGTTTGAGGACACCTTCCTCAGTTTTCACTAAACACAAAAACACCGTACCACAAGGGTGACTGGAGTTAAACACCAACTCTATCCTTTTACAATCAAAACAACCAAACAAACCGATCACGAACACCACCACCGATCGAATGTAGGTTTGATTACACCTTGATCAACCTTTTACAACAATGAACTTGTATAGGTGGTATATCCAAAGCCTATACAATATTTGGATTATATGAACAATAGGCTCGAGACTAAGAAGAAGAAGAAAGAAAGGAGGAAGAGGAGGGTAGTCTAGCTTTTTGCACTTGAGAGAATGTGAATTGTTGCTTGGCCTTGTCTTGCACTATCTCGCATTTTTATTTCGTTTTAGCTGCCCCCCATGTCTTTTCTTCAAACCTTGAGAATTGTCTTTAATGTCCTTGAAAGACTACCTTGTGTAGAAGATGACACAATCTTTCTTACTTGGTGCAATATGATTCGAAGGATGACTTGACCTTTGCTTAGTTGTCACTTGTTAATTGGTCCACCTTGGCACCCTTATTGTAAGCTGTAAATTCTAAAAAAACTTAAAACATATGCTCAAATTCTATTCAAATCATTACCATACAATCTCACATTAATCCTCCTTCAATTTTGGAAGGCAAACTGAAGTGCAATCAAGGAGAAAAATCGCCCAACCTAGTAGACATGTGCTGAAATGTTCAGCATGTCTATTTTGAATTCTATGTGGTGCCCTCTTCTATGTCACCAATCTTGTGTAGCATATCCTCCGCCAATTGAATTGTCAAATAAGCTCTACTTTTGTTGCAACATGGATGTAGTAAGCAAGTAAAAGAGGTTGCACATGTGCTGAAATTTTATTTTGGCAAGCTTTGTCAAATAATGCACAATATTTACACATATATGGTAAATAATAATCAGACCTATTTTGCATTTTCTAGAAAACTTTAGCATGTATTGAATGTGTAAATGTGTCTAGATACATGTTACATCTATGCCAAAAACGTTCCATGTGTGTATGTTCCTAGAGAACCGAATTTTCGACTTTCGTCGATTACGCAATTTTTCTCCGATTAAATTCAAAATTATTACACATGTAATATATATTATGTCACACATAATATACTTAAAATAAAGTGTATATTCAGCTATAGAGGCTGAGGAGAAAACGCCCATGTGCAAAAATAAAATTGAATTTGAATTCTCCACAAATCTAGCCTAAATTATGGGTGATTTGTGTGTGCCAACATTGTATAACTTAGTGGCTAATTGTAACATATGAGACACAAAAGTTTTGATCATTTTTTATGTATATGGGCTAGGCATCTTTATATGGCAAGTACGTGACATGTCGGTGAAGTTTCGGTAGTCACCTGATACGATAATTTTTCGGTTTATGACCCTGTAACATGTCGTTATAACTTTGACGTCACCATGGCTTATATCATATAATATAATACCTGAATATACTCATAAATATGAGGTGTATATAGTGGTGTGACGTCGACGTACGTTTATAATATATGTGACATGTCGGTGGTACATCGGAATATAAGTATATAGTGCCATTTAAATATATATATATATATATATATATATATATATATATATATATGTGTTAGGCGTGTAAATGGAATAGGGAGAAGACTTTTCATTCTCAAATTTGTTGCCATATATCCTTCACCAAATATGTTTTCATTTAATGAACTAGTCACTTAATGAACTAGGTAGTTCATTAACTTAAGCACTTCACTTAATGAACTAGTTTAGTTCATTAATTTTGGCACCTGAAATTAGTACAAAGACAACAAATATTTTCTATATGATATAAGCTTTAACGCTTCATTGCTTGTTAGTATGGTAACAACATATGTGAGCATATAACGCATGTTTATCACATAAATGTGTCAAGTAATAATTTATTCATGCATTTCGTAAGTACGTCACATTTAAATCATGCATTTGTAAATCACTCAAACCCTTTTTCTCAACAATTATCTTCATTTTGCAAAGTAATTCCATATCACTTTTATGTTGAAAAATATCATTAATGTGAGACACTTAAGCATTGATGATGAAGACTATGACATATTGACGTTCTTATCTTCAAGTGGTCATTTCACATTATAAAAAAGAGGCAAGGTGAAGAACAGAAGACACAACTTGAAAGCTAAAGCTGAAGATCATTTTTGCTATTCCCTTCTTGTTCTTGATTCATTCCTTGTAGCTAAGGTGTTTCATTTTTTGTTGTTGTTGAGCTACATTGTGCACGCATCTCTGGGTGATTTTGTAAGATTGGTTAGCCAAGTTTATAAGGCTACACCAATAGGTGGTAAAGGTATTGCAATCAAGAATCGGATATAGATGTTCATCCAAGTCTTGAATGGGGTTGGTGTTTAACCTAAGGATCAAACTTGGTTCTTGTTGTATTGTTGTTGATTTAATAGTAAAGTCCAAGGAAAGATCTTCCTTGGGACTGGAGTATGTCTTATTGACCGAACCAGGATAAATCCTCGGTGTTTTTGTCTTCTTTCTACTTTTATGTTTTCTGTCCGTATTCACTGCAGATTTCGCACAACTTCACACATCTTGGAAAACATATCAAAACTTTTCCAAATTTGTGATTTTTGGTGAAGTTATAACTTATACTGTTAGCTTTCATTTTCAATAAGAATCACTTGATTTGAGCAAACAAAAGTTAGTCTTTCAGTCGTTGCAAGATAACTGCTCCATTCTAACTGCAATCTGACCAATCTTAAAGAAACTTGAATTCTGATTTCATCAAATATAGTTTCAGGTCAGCGCCTTTTGGAAACTTAAACTACACATTCTACAGAGTGTTTTGACATAAAGATCAACCTTTTTGATTGAGTAATTAAAGAAAAGTTCTCAAAGTTCAGCACTAACTGTCCAATTCTGTCCAGATCGACCATCTGAATCTTTTTATTTGTTTCAAGGGCCAACCAGTCTTAGTTTTTGCTCATTTTACGATAGAGTCTAGTCAAGACATTGAATTTGATTTCTGTAAAGTTTCATAATTTTTGAAGTTGTGTACAGTAACTTTTAAATTTTTCAAATACGGGTACTGAATCTGAGTAGCTCTCAGATTCTGTTTTTAAATGGTATTTTTATTCAAGGGTAGTAGTGTCATTTGTGATAACCACTATTCACCCTCCTCTAGTGGTGTTATTGCAGGTGTCACGGTCCAACATAGCCTCCAACATGGCTTTTATACTTTTCGATAGACCCATCCTCTTTCATCTTCTTCTTGAAAATCTATTTGCACCCCAGTGGTTTACTTCCTGGTGGAAGCTCAACCAACTCCGATGTGTGATTCTAAAGAATCGAGTCTATCTCACTATTAATTGACTCTTTTCAAAAAAGAACTTCTGGAGTTGACATTGCCTTAGAAAAGTTCCTTGGCTCGTTTTCTACCATGTAGGTTAGAAAGGCCAGACTAAATGAAGTTGGTATTCGGCCATGCTTGCTTCGACGAAGTTCCTCATTTTTTTGAGGAGCCACCTCATGCATTCGCTTACTAGTTCTTGTTTCTTCTTGATTTTTGTCTTTACTCGGAAAGACATCTTCGAAGAACACTGCATTCTTCAACTCCATGACAACATTTTAATGTATATCAGGAATATTCGATTTGTACACCAAGAAACGATATGAACTACTGTTGGTTGCATATCCTATAAATATGCAGTCAACCGTTTTAGGTCCAATTCTAACTTGCCTTGGTTTAGGTACATCAACCTTTGCCAGACAACTCCACACTTTCAAGTATTTGTAGCTAGGCTTGTAGCCTTTCCAAAGCTTGTATGGAGTTTCATCTATCTTCTTAGATGAATTTCTATTCAAAATGACATTAGCTGAGAGAATGGCTTCCCCCCACAAGTTTTGAAATAAGTTCAAACTTATCAACATAGCATTCATCATCTCTTTTAGAGTTTGGTTTTTACGTTCAGCAATACCATTCGATTAAGGTGAATATGGTGCAGTCGTTTGACAAATAATGACATGTTTTGAACAAGAATTTATTAAACGGTATATCATATTCACCACCTCTATCACTATGAATGGATTTAATTCGTTTGCTAATTCGATTCTCAACTTCATTTTTATAGTCTTTGAAAGCATCAATGGCTTCATCTTTGCTACTTAGCAAATAGACATAACAATATCATGTGCAATCGTCGATAAAAGTTACGAAATATTTTTTACCATCTCTTGTTTGCACAAATTTTAAATCACACACATCGGTATGAATTAAATCCAAATGTTCAGTGTTCCTTTCTATTGAAGGAAATGGAACCTTTGCCATCTTCGCTTCAACACATATTTGGTATTTTCCATTATCAAAATTTAATTTCGGCAACATGTCAAGACTAACCATATGTTGTATTGACGTATAATTAACATGTACCAAACAAAAATGGCATAAACAAGAAGATTTAAGCATCTAAGCAAAAGATGAAGCATTATTATTAGCCTATACGGGCAAATCTTTCTTTGGTACAATAGTGATGACATTTAACTTGAACATCCTATTTGTCAAGTACCCCTTCCCCAAATACATGCGATTTTTCGAAAGAATAACCTTATTCGACTCTAACACTAGTCTAAACCAATGAATGACTAGAAGATATCCAGATACTAAATTCTTCCGAATATCGGGCACGTGCAGCACATTCTACAGAGTCAGATGCTTCCCTGAGGTGAGCTTCAGAACAACCTTGCCTTCGTCTTCGATCTTCGACGAGGCTGAGTTCCCCATGTAAAGTTGTCCATTGTTCCTATGCTGGTACTCCGTGAACATCTCTTTGCTGGAGCAGACATGTCTCGTGGCGCCTGTATCCAGCCACCATTCGTGTATGTTCCCTACAACATTGCACTCTGAGACGACTGCGCAGAGATTCAGATCATCCATGGCATCAACGATGTTTGTATTTGCCTTGATTTGCTTCTTCTTGGGCTTCCGGCACTCATTGCTGACATGCCCTTGAATATCACAATCGTAGCATTTTCCGGTGAACTTTTTGGCAATCTGCTTGCCTTTTTTGTTCATCCCAAGTTGTCATTCTCTTTTTTGGCCTCTTCAATATGTGCCTTGGCCTTAATGACATTTGTATGTTGCTTTCTCTCAGATTTGTGATTATCTTCCTCTATGCAGAGTCAGACAATCAGAACTTTCAATATTATTTCCTTTCTATTGTATTTGAGATAGCTTCTGAATTCCCTCTGTGAAAGAGGTAGATTCTCAATCATCGCAGCCACCACAAAAGATTCGCTTAGCAACATGCCATCCTCTTCTGTCTCAGCTACCAACGTCTGAAGTTCCTCAACTTGAGAAACAACAGTGCGAGAATCTGACATTTTGAAATTCAGGAATTTGATGACAATAAATTTCTTAGTGCCGGCATCTTCCGCATGGTATTTCTTTTCCAAAGCCTGCCACAATGACTTTGCTATCTTGTAGGTTCCGTACAAGCCATACAAGGAGTTGTCCAGCCACCCCAGAATATGCTTAGACAAATATAATTGTTGAAGTTCCATGCCTCAACATAGTGTTTGTGTTCCATATTCTTGGTCTAGTCCTCCTCAGAAACAAGGCCAATCCCATGGCAGTCAAGAAGAATAGCATCTTCTACTGCCAGTGTTTCAAGAAGTTCCCACTGGACTTCTCCGGCTTCTCCACTTTGCCACTGCAGGACCCTGTGCTAGAGGAGCATGCCTTAGCACCAGCATTTGGTGCCATTGGAGAAGCACTTTGTACGTCTGTGCCTTGAACCGAGCTAGAGCTTGCTGTTCTCCATTTAAGTTACTGTAAGATGCTAGAAACAAACGAGAATCAGTACAGAATAAATAACGAATACGTCTTAAAAATTATTGGATGTAATTCAAGTCAGACAAAATTGACTTCTGTACAGCAGTGGCTGCTCTGCTGAGCTAAGGGTAGGCTGGATCAGTCAGCAAAGTCAAGAGAGCTCAGATAATACAATTGAGTTTGCGTTCTGAACAGTCAGCCGACCTGTCGAACCTTAGCACAATGGCACTTTAGAACAGTAGTGCTGTGCTATCAGCCTTTTTGCCGAGTAGAACTCATGTCAGTTTGATCATACAGATCAGATCAGTCCAGTCAACGCAATTGTATTTACGTTATGGGCTGCTAATCGACATGCCGATCTCGGCACATCACCTCAACCACAACAGTTGAGCTTTCAGTCGCTTCAGCCGATCTGAGCTCAATACAGTAGTGATGAAGAACAACGAATGTTCTCAGCCAATAGCAGAGCTCAGCACAACAACACTGTACAACAACAGTGGTGTGCTACCCCACGATCAGCTGGGTTCAGCACAAAGCAGACTTCAGCTCCGCAATAACCTTCATGGCTCAACTGAGCAGAGATCTGAGGTGAGTCCAAGACTCTATCCTTAAGACGTATTGCTACAGTATACTATACCTAACCGGATAGGCAATCGTCTCTCGGGATACAATAGAAGTCAGTTCAGACTAGCGGCACTATAGTGTATGAACTCTAAGAACTTGTAAGAGGTTCTAAACTTCTCGGATTACTTGAATGCACAGTGTTTGGGTATGCAGGAAGATATACAGAGAGTAGAAGATTGCATAGGAAGAGGAAGAACTTTCGGATTTAAAGTAAGTGACCATATAGGTCAGCTAGGACACTATTTATAGGGGATTCTGAGGCCAGTCTGTTACAGTCAGTTGAACCACAGCCGTAGAATCAGATACCTTGTTGGCTTGAACCCTTAGATTAGATGACCGCATCAGGTCTGTCCTCAACTGTCATATCAAACAACTGTTTAATATGAGCCATCAGATCATAACAAATTTAGGTCAGCTCGGCCAGCTAAAGCTCGAACAACTTTTCAAAATTTAACCTTAGACTATCATAACAACCTAAAAATTTGAACTTAAACAAACTCCACCCCAGCTGATAAGATCCAACCCGGTGCTATAGGACCCGGCCTGTAGCTCAGTCCGCTACCTGAACCCATCTGGTCCCAACCTGAGCCCATCATATCCGTAACCTTAGCCCACCATATCAGTCCGCAACCCATGCCCAGACACAGGCCGAGCTGAGCTGATTTTCTCCCTTACCTTAAGCATTGATTTCTCATTCAACCGGTATCGGAATCTAGTGATTCAAAAACCTAAAATTATCTACTCGTAGCATAGATAATCAAGGAAACATTTATTTCTACTTATCATTAGTGAATCTAATCACAATCTTAGCTCAAAATACGTTGCTGACACAGTTTGCAACTTGGCACAATTTCAATTTCTTTCCAATTTTTCCAACATCTCTAACCCTTCACAGACCCTAGCGATAGCTTTTGCTGTCGCTGGGATATACTGGATATGTGTTGTTGTTGTAGCTATATATGGCGTTCGGGGTTTCCAATACAAGTGTATGTATTATATAGTTGCTGGATTTTTTTATCTGACGAAATATTTTGTTACACGGTTATTATTATTTATTAAAGACATAATTATATCATTGTATAACAACGCTATATGGATGGCTACATAAACCATTATTGAAGGAATTTTTTTGCTAAGTATAGACACACATTACAAGTTTAGATTAGATTCATGCCGATAAGATATTGTTACATGGTGGTGACGAAACATGTACTTGGCATCCTTATATTATATAGTTAGGGACTTTCTTTTATTAAATATTCATATTATTCTTGTCTCCTAAAGTTCCCAAAAATCATCTGGGAGCATATACAAAGAGGGAGACTTCTTCAACTCATATCTTCTCAAATTTGTTGTAGAGTAAAATCAAATGTTGCTAGATATTTTGGAGCTTCCAATAACAAAAATTTTCAGATTATTTGACTCAAATTCAAGCCTAAAAACCGGCCCTGTAGAGACAACAAGACTTAATAAAATTCTTTTCCTATATCAAATTTATTAGGGGTATATTCTAAGGCATCTTGTTTTTTCATCTGCACGTCTTTATTTCTCAAATTACCGGAAATATTGGTTTATTTTTGGCTACGAAAATCGGACTGAACCCAAAAAAAAAGACAACGTAGTGAAGCTTCCGAGGTGTAACAGACCACCCTTTTATCTCTTCTTTTGAACTGAAAAACATACATTTTAAGCCATAAAATTTAGCTGCACCACCTTGTTTTTTTTTATTAAAATGCTAATATTAACAAGAGAAATTAAATCATCAAGGAGATGCAACCCATACAATAGTGCTACTTGTAGATCCGCATGCCGGCCTACATGTTCTATTTAGTAATGTATAGCAATGTTAAAACATAGGAGCGACGCCTATGTCTAAGATATGTGGATAGTGCTTATACATCACTATATATACATGAGTGTATATTCTATGCGCTAAATCCCTATATACAAATGTTTCCCCTTCAAAATATATCTGTTCCAACTTCGCCAAATAAAATATACCGTCGCAGCCAAGGCAATTTTCGCTGCCTTGACTTTCAGCGTTTTTTTGAGTCTCCTAAATCCCTATTGCCAATATCCTGTTTATAGAGTATCCAATCATGTGATGACAATTAAACTTGGTGACATTCCAAGAGGTCGACAAGGCTGCAAAATCAGCCTAAGGGGGCGGCGTATGCTCTATAGAAGGAAGAGAAGAATGATCTCTGAAGTTTTTACAGTTGAACTATCTCAAGACTCTCTCTGATGTCTATTTCTCTTCTACATCTCATTCTCTAATGTCCTCAAGCTATATTATGCTGTGGTTTTGTACTCCCTTATACTGTCTTTTACATTCAAATATTGTGTAAAGCATTGATGAAGAGTTGTAGTGTTTTTGTTGCTGAATTTTGAAGTCTTGGTTGTGTTGGTGTATCATCCTAAAGCCCAAATATTTATAAAGTGTAAGGTGGTAATTTTAGGCGCTAGTGAAATCCAAGAAAAGTATTCTTAAGAATGAATGTCGGTGACATTCAGCAAACCAAGATAATTTCTAATATAGACTACTACACCAAGGCCAACATCTAACGAATTCATAAGTCCCGAAAGAAAGCGCTACGCAGGGGAGTTCAAAATGAACCTGAAGAAGAATAGACCACAAACATCCCTGTTCAAGAACCATCCTTCACAACACATCCCACCGAACCCTAACCTCAACCTAGCCCTAACTCTCACATTGATAAAGGAAAGGCCCCAATGGAGGAGGATACTAGCCCGGAGTATAAGTTTGATG
>AP025057.1:19314729-19444499 GCA_036186865.1 Eustoma russellianum
TCTAGAAGCTACATCTGTCAATGAGATCTTCTAGAAAGTTGTAGCCTCGGATGTTTAGTTTTCATATCATTTTGAATCATCTCAAAATAACGTCGGATGAGTGAGGTATGGACAAAATACCAAAATATGGTCATCCTGTGAAAAACCCTACCTTTTAGGTTTTTTTCCAAATTTGGAAAACCTATTTTCCTATCTTTTCACTAATGTTTTTAATGTTTAAAAACAAATTAAAATCCTGTAAAATGACCCTAAAATACTTTACAAAAGAATACAAGTCATTAAGCTCAAAAACTAGGGCATGCAAGAACTTTTACGCATAATCGAAACATGAGCATGCCTAGACGCTGTGTCCAGCTTTCGTTCTTTCACTTTGCTTCACATTACTGGCCCCTTTGAAGCTTCCTTGGGTATTCTACATCCCTCTCCAACCCTCTATACATCTTCTACTTGTGGGTTGCCCTCTACCTCTTCATCATTCCCTCCCCACTCGAAAGGATTCGTCCTCGAATCAAAATTTGCACTAAATGGAGAAGAGAATTTAGCCAACAATATGCTTGTAACATAAAAAAAAATTATGCAACTAATATAGAAAAACATGAATAGCTTATTCTCAACCCACCTGGATCAAATATCGATATGATATAAAACATATAAGGTAAGGTTGAAAGAAACTTAAAATTAAAGCATATACTTTCCTTTAGCTTCAAGCTTCTCATGAACTTGTATCGCCTCTTTCTAACAGGTTTTGGATGAGATAATAAAACCTGTATCAATTCCTTACAATACACAAAAGATGGCAATACATAGCATGAATTTAACGAGATAATGGGTTTGAATTCAGGATTTCTAACAATAGCATTAGGCAAATTTTGTTCAAGACTAGGTATCTCAAATGACTCTTTGTTATCATGTAAAGACTTAGTGTCGATTTCGGCTTCATTATTAACATCATTTTCATGTACATCCAGATCATCAGCAAACAATTCAACATCAACTTCATCTTCAAGCTCATGCACTTCACTTCCGGCAGCATGATACTCATGATTAAAAATAGATGAATCGCTAGAAACTTCTTGTATAGCAAGTTGAAAATCATTTTCAATAACATTTGAATTACTAGAAGATTCAAGCATATCCTGAAGATCTTTGCTATTTTGCATGTTAAAGCCTAAAGATATAGCGTAATCCATAAATTCTTGGCGTTCCAATTTACTCTATATGTGTTTTGCCATATAATACATGTCATCAAGAGTTTCAAATCTATCATGCACCATTTTATCAGCAATGTTTTTATGCAAGCCAGCAATGAACCTAAGCATAACTGATTCCTCAGGTTCTTAAATGTACGCTCTAACAAGTCATCTAACATCTCATTGTAATATTGACGTACAGTTAGACTAGCTTGGGAGCAAGATTGATACCTTGGAATCTTGTTACGCCAATGACTTACTCATATGCCATTAGAAAGGCTGAAATTATGCATGCGCCTTTCAAGCTCATTAATGTCCTTTTTGAGGCAAATCATACCCCATATGGTTTCAATCGATGTGTATCCATCCATGACATCCAATGTACTCATGATGAAATAAGACATAAAAAAGAGAAAGAAAATTAACACAAAGACGAAAGAAATATAATTACATTAGTGTAAACAAAAACCAATGTATACTACCTTTCCACACTCGTTTCTGGATTCACTCACTTTGGCTTTTACCTCCCTTATTTTATTCTCATAACACATAAGACTTTTACCACTCAACTTGCGTTTCTCCTCTAGATGCTAAAATAGAATCGATATCAAGTCGAGCAAAAGAATTGTGGTCTTTATAATTCAGCTTATATACCTTCTCCAAGGGATGTAAGTCTCTTGACAAAGCATCCAAAAGGAGTGAGTTGTCTCGAACAAAAAGATTCGCACTAAGAATCAAAGATATGTAAAAAAACCGGATAAATATGTAACGGTTGAGACAAAGAATCACTAAGTGGTTTCTTTGGGCAATTCTTAGTCAAATTTGGTCAAGTATGTGACTTCAATATGCGCTTTTAGTGGTTTAAGGTGCAGCAAATTCGTTCCAAGTAGTATAGGATGAATTTGGTGGAGTTTTATAGCTAAGGCACGTTATGGTTTTGATAACGGCAAAAAGGTCGTTAGTTGTTACCCGTACAACTTCAACCCTTCCTTTTCATAGTGCACCAAGCTAAAATGAATATATATATATATATATATATATATATATGTGTGTGTGTGTGTGTGTGTGTGTGTGTATGCATATATGTATGTATGTATGTATGTATCCATATGAAAAATTTATCCCTGGACCAAAATTTAACTTTCTATTTTTTGGCTTTTTTTGCTTTTTTGTTACTAAAAGGCAATACTCGTTTAGTACTTTAGGAGCTGTATTAATGTTTTACAAGGCTCTTGTTAACTTCACATGCCTAGATTTAGCTTGTGTCAAATTTTCATGTCAATTTGTGTTTGTGTTTGCCGTCGAGTACATTGTTTCGGAGATATTTTCGATGGTTTTTAAGGGTTGGAAATTCAGGTGTAGATGGTGTCAGGGTTGGATGCATGCTACCTTGAGTTTTTTGGTGTTTGAGGGTGTGGTTTTTGGGGGTGTGGACGACGGTGGGATGGTGTTTTTATTTGGGGATAGGTTTTGTATAATTTAGGTTCTTAAGTTGGGCTTTAGGGCTGTTTGTACCGGGAGATTTATGAAGGACACTTTGGGATATTTTCATGGCTAATTCGGTTCTTTTCGGGTTTCGTTGGGGCTGACTTTGTTGTACCACAAACCAACTAGAATGCACACGAGTAATTCATTACAAGGACAAATTCAAACTAAGAGCTTCTTAGCAACTAGATTGCAATATAAGACTAGCTCTTTAGGCAATTTTTTTATATATGCGGCTGATCGGGGGGGGGGGGGGGGGGTTATAGATGCAAATTTCTAGGGTTTCAGATTCAACAAGCAAAACACAAAGAATACCAAGTTGAATGCAAGACACAAATAAAAGATGCAAACTTTAGGTACAAAACCCTATTTAGTGTATGCTAGATTTTTTTTTGGCCAGAATCTTTTTTTATGTTACTAGACATTTGCTTTGCAAACAACAGAGGTGATTTCAGCCAAACAAGTGAAAAGAACATGATAAAAAAAGAATTTCTTTTGTGGGGCGAAGCTGAAAGTGGCTAATTTTTTTTTGAAGATGGATGGAGGCCGGTTGATTATGCGATATGAATGAATGGAAAATGAAAGATTAGAATAAGGAACCTTTGGGCTCTGATACCAAATTGATGCGTGTTCCATGCAAAAGAATAAAACTTTCCTTGTTCTAACGCGTTTTCCATGAAAAACCTTGTGCGATGACAAGAACTGTTCAAGGAAACCATCATTGGCCATGTGCCTCTCACTTTGACTGAGCAATATCCACCTTCTTGAAGTTCGCTCATGGTCTAAGAACGGCAATCCACCCCTGGTATGTGTCTTCAAGAGGAAAGATTTGATTCTCCCATAACGTTTGCTCAAGACGTTGATATAGAACATAGTTTTGATCAATGATCAAAGAAAACACAAGGAAGAACCTTGCCAACAGCCTTAGGCCGAAAACTATGCTTTTTCAATCAATATTCTCCGTTTACAAGTTGCTGAACCCATTTACATATACTCTACAAGTGATAAACTAAGTTTAGAAAAGATAAGATAAGTCTTCTACTGACTTTCAATCTCCTCGGCATAAGATCAATATTGCATGCGATTTCTCAGTTATGTAGAGGTCGCATCTGTTACGACCCGCACCCTGGGCCGGTTGGAAAGAGGGAATAAAATGAGTCATGGTTGCAAAATAGGCGTATCGGTTTAAATTGAGTACCTCGTTGCACGGCCCTGAGCAGTACAGATGAAATTCTAGTACACACCAAAATTTATATAAGTGAACCTTGGAGGACAAGTAATTTAGGTAAAATGACTAAATAGATATAAAATTTGGACACAACTAATATCTTACCCTTAAATAAAAGAAAAAGGAAAGCGGGACATAGGTAAAATAATTGTCTTAACTTACCCCACCCATGATCGCCCCTACCACATATAAGTGAAAGAATGTTGTACATTCTTCTTCCATTAACAATGGGTTATCCTATACAAGTTAGGAAAATTACAAGTGGATAAATTATACCCACTTCCTTCCCACTAATTCCCAAAATTTCCTTAAAATATTCACTCACACACCCCCTGCCCACTTGACCGCCCACCCCCATGCCATGCAAGACAAACTTGTCTTACGAACATCATCTCCCTTCCATCACTTCACTTCCTTAAACCTTTAGAAAACCCTCCAACCATGTCTCATGCATGGCATATCTCTTACACTCTCACTTCCCAAACAAAAGTTTAATGATTTCCAACCCACTCACTTTCATATTTTTGGCCAACATCAAGAGAACCAAGGAATAAAACTCGATTTCATGCATAACTTCATTCATTTTTTCATTCCATATCTCTCTCACTTCAAAATTCTCTCAATTACACTATTCTCTCTAACCAAAATTCTCTCACCCTCAATTCCTCCCTCCAACCGAGAGTATACATGTAGTGCCCCGCTCCCGAGCTCTAGCACCGGGAACAATGCACCCGTCGTATCTCGCTAAGGAGAATACAAGGCGTCGAATCAATCTCTTACATGTCAGAAATGACGTGGAAATTTTTCTCGCTGAAACGTAAAATTTGTAACTTAAATTAAACTCAAATAATCGTCATTACATTACCAAATAAAAATTCCGATAATAAATTAATAAAGAAGTCGGCAAAAATCCCCAAAAGAGAAATAAGAATAGTCGGCTGCAGAGTCCCCTCATATCAACAAAGATATGCACGTAGTTCTCATCCGGCTCGCCTGGGAAGTAGGGGTGAGTGACAGAAATCACCCAGTAGATGCCCGCCTCAAACCACCCTGTAGCCCTTACACTACAATCCACCCTGACGGATGCCCGTGTCCCGTACACCACGATCCACCATGACCGATGTTCGTGGCCAGTACATCACGATCCACCATAACCGATGCCTATGGCCCGTACACCATGATCCACCATAACCGATGCCCATGGCCCGTAAACCATGATCCACCGTAACCGAGTATCCATGGAATGTACACCACGATCCACTCCACTCGAGTGTCTGAGACCCATACATCTCAACCCACACCAAATGCAAATGCACGTGCCATGAATGCAACAACAAAGTTGTCTGGGGCCCGTACGCACATCCTCACCGCCTCCGGCACTCAATATTTGGTTTTATAAATTTTCTGAGTATTAGAAATTTGTTATTTATCATCACTTTTATTTTTCCTTAGCTTGTATTAATTTCCTAGAATTTTCTATTACTTTTCCCTATTTTTCTCTTATTTAATTCTATTTATTACTAATTATTTTTAATTACTTAAATTTGCCAAAATTCAGAAATTAAGTGAAAATAATTTAATTTTAGCCTTTTATATTTTCTGAAATTTATTTAGAATTTTCTGATAATTAAATATATTTTTCTAAAATTTTAAACTAATTTTAATTAATTAATTATTATTTATTCATTTCAGAAATTTAATTTTCAGATTTTCTTTTTTTTTCTGGTTTGGCCGGCCTGCTACCCTGGTCCGGTCCGCTGGCCATCCGGCCCGGTTCGGCCGCCAGTTCCGGTCCATCTTATTTTACCTTTTTTATTATTTTCGGTCCGACCCAGAGCCCGCCTGAGAACCGGGTCAGCAGGGTCAACACGTGTCCGGACGCGCCGTCAGGGTCCATGCGTGGGCCCCATGCTCAACCCCCTGAAGCGCGTTCGTTAGACCCGTTTTTTCGACTTTTAACCCAATCCCAACCTATGCCGAGCTAGATGAACCTATACTAAGGCCAAAACACAATTTTAAACAACTCCAAGTATGAAAATTTCTAATATTTTGGATTAATTTGAGGGTATTTTTAATCTAATCCAATACTACCACCAAATCCACACCATACACGCACGTATCTGCCATAAACAAATCATCTCATGCTTCTCCATATAAAACATATGCAAAATTAATATCTTAAACAAATAAAACAACGAATCACATAAATATACCATCAAAGCATGCATGGATTATACCCGTTTGAGGGGAAAGAGACACCTACCTCGATTGACGATAACACGAATAAATTTGATGGATTAAAACTCGGGTTCGGGGTCTCGCTAGCTTTCTTCTCCTCTCCCTTTTTCTCTTTTCTTCTCACGCTATTATTTTTTTCCTTGCCTTAGTGCTGCAGCCGGTTGTTTTTGGTAGGAAAAGGGGGAGGGGATCGGTTATAATGGGGGAAGAGGGGATAAAATTTGGTAGGAGATCAAATTTAGGGTTGGGATAGGATTTAATTTGTTTAAAATTTGATTTCAATTCAAACAATATTTATCCCATAATTCTCCCCCTCTCTCTTAACTCACGACACTCACACACCACCATTATCCCCTTTCTATTTATATATTTTTTTTCTTATTTATCTTATTATTTTAATATCTTATTTATTATTTATGTTTTTTTCGGACATAACATCCTACCCACCTTACAAAAAGTTTCGTCCTTGAAACTTGACATATCTTATTCGAAGAGCTGTGGGTATCTCTCTCGCATCTGCTCCTCAAGCTCCCAAGTTGCCTCGCGCTCCGTATGATTGGTCCACTTAACTTTAACGTAAGGGATAACCTGGTGCCCCAATGCCTGATCCTTATGATCCACTATCCTGATAGGAGTGTCCTCATATGTAGTGTCCGGTCGGATCCTTAACGATGGCGCATCTAGAACACGACTCGGATCTGGAACATATCTCCTCAGTTGAGAAACGTGAAATAAGCTGTGTAACTGGGACAGGGCAGGGGGTAACGCTAATCGGTAGGCCAAGGTACCGACCCTCTCGGGTACCTCATATGGGATGTAGCGAAGCCTCATCTTACCCTTCAAATCAAATTATGTAAACCCCTTTATAGGCGATCCCCTCAAGTAAACCTTCTCTCCCACAACGAACTTTAGAAGACGTCTCTTTGAATCTGCCCAACTCTTGCTTATGTCTTGAGCGACCTTGAGTCTATCACGTATCAACTTCACTTTTTCTCTAGTATGTTCCACCAACTTAGGACCGGTAATGGTACGCTCACCAACCTCGTCCCGATGAACAGGGGACATGCGCTTACGTCCATCGAGCGCCTCAAAAGGTGCCATGCCGATGGCACTGTGATGACTATTGTTATAGGAGAACTCAATCAATTTGATCATACTATTCCAGTTCCCCTTGAAGTCCAATGCGCACACTCTCAACATGTCCTTAAAAGTCTGAATAGTCCTCTCAGACTGGCCATCGGTCTGCGGACGAAATGCAGTACTCAACCGTAGCTCCGTCCCCAACCTTCTCTGACATGCTGACCAAAATCTAGAGGTGAATCTTGGATTACGGTCTGAAACAATGCTGACTAGGACCCCATGAAGACTAACAATATCATCGATGTACAACGTCACTAACCTCTCTAAGGTCACATCACTCGGCACAGGTATGAAGTGAGCAGACTTCGCCACCTGATCAACAATCACCCAGATCATGTCGTTGCCGTTTCTTGTTTTAGGGAACCATACAACAAAGTCCATCGTCACATGCTCCCACTTCCACTCCGGTATTTCCAACGGCAACATCAAACCTCCCGGCCTCTGGTGTTCTGCCTTAACCTGCTAACAAACGAGGAATCTCCCAATGAACTCGGCGATGTGTCTCTTCAAACCACTCCACCAATAATGCTTCTTTAGATCGTTATACGTCTTTGTAGCGCCTGGATGAATCAATAACTTCGAATTTTGTGCCTCCCTCAGCAATTCCCTCCTTAGATCCTCATCATCAGGCACGCGCAACCTTCTTTGGTACCAAATACTGCCATCAACATGTATCTGGAAGCCCTCAATCAGACTGGTCAACATCCTCTCTCGGATATCTCTAAGCGTCGTATCCTCCTTCTGTGCCTCCTTAATCCGCTCAATCAGAGATGGTGTAATAACTAAGGTCGCCAGAACACTAGCAGTGGAATCAACAATTTTGAGATCAAACTCCGCCATCTCTTTCTCCAATGGTGTCTGTCTGGTGTGATTAGACTTCCTACTCAAGGCATCTGCAACTCGGTTTGCCTTCCCCATATGATAACTGATAGTCAAATCATACTCTTTCAGTAGATCAAGCCACCTCCTCTGATGCATATTCAACTCCTTCTGTGTGAATAAATACTTTAAGCTCTTATGATCGGTAAAGACTTCGCACTTCACACCGTATAAGTAATGGCGCCAAATCTTTAACGCAAACACCACCGCTGCTAACTCCAGATCATAGGTCGGGTAATTTTGCTCATATTGCTTCAACTGTCTTGATGCGTATGCAATAACCCTATCTCCCTGCATTAAGATGCACCCTAGCTCATTCTTCGAGACGTCGCTGTAGATGACAAATCCTTCAGCCGGAGGGTTATGCCAATACTGGCGTAGTCGTCAACCTCTGCTTCAACTCTACAAAGCTTCTCTCACACTCGGAGCTTCATACAACTTAGTATTTTCTTAGTCAATCGACTCAGAGGTGCTGCGATCCACGAAAATCCCTCAATAAATTTGCGATAATAAGCCGCAAGACCCAGGAAACTACATACCTCAGTGACATTAGTGGGTCGAGGCCATTTTGTAATCGCCTCGATCTTCTTCGGGTCAACAGAAATGCCTTCCTCAGAAATCACGTGGCCCAAGAACATCATACTCTTTAACAAGAGCTCACACTTAATGAACCTTGCATATAACTTCTTCTTCCTGAGGGTCTCCAATACCCCTCGCAAGTGTTCAGCATGCACTTCTTCATTAGGCAAGTACACCAAGATGTCATCGATGAACACTACTACGAAATGGTCCAACTGCTACCTGAATATTGTGTTCATCAAATCCATAAAGGCCGCAGGTGCATTCGTCAGTCCTAAGGGAATTACAAGAAACTCTTAGTGCCCGTATCGAGTGTGGAACGCCGTCTTTACTATATCCTCTGCCTTAATCCTCAACTGATAGTAGCCTGATCAGAGGTCAATCTTCGAGAACACTTTGACACCCTTCAACTGATCAAATAGATCGTCGACCCTTGGTAGTGGATATTTATTATGTATCATGATCTTATTAAGCTCAAGATAGTCGATGCATTGCCTCAGACTACCATCCTTCTTCTTCACAAATAATACCGGTGCCCCCAGGGCAAAACACTAGGTCTGATGAACTTCCGGTCTAGCAACTCCTGCAACTGTTCCTTGAGCTCCTTTAACTCTGCTGGAGCCATCCTCTATAGCGCCTTCGAGATCGGTTCGGCTTCGGGTATAAGATCGATCTCGAACTCTACTTCCCTGCTCGGTGGTGAACCTGGTATCTCATCAGGGAAGACATCCTTAAATTCTCGTACCATCGGAATGTCCTCCCCTTTGCTTTCTGCTGCTTCTGACCCTGTGGTGGAGGAGCTTGTGCCAGTGTATGGCACTCTCTAGCATAATGTCCCTGTTTGCCACAGTTGCAGCAAACCTTTTGAGCTCTCCAACACTGACCTGTGTACGAACGCCCACACTGTGTACATACTATGGGTGGCGGTCCAACTGCCTTGAGTGGCTGTGTCGCCGTCGCTGTGGGACCCTCAAGCATCAATGGTCGAGACAACGATCCCTATCCCTGCTGTGGTGGTCTGAAAGATTGCCCGGTCAGATGGCGGTGTGGAATCTTCAGCCATCTCCCCGATATCCGAGAACGGAACTCCTCTCCCGATCTCTTAGCCCTGTCGACCGCTGCAACCCTCTCAAGATCACCCTCGACCTTAAGACACACCTCCAACAACTCTTCAAAGGTGGTAGGCCGGGTGCAGATGATCAATGACTGAATGCGAGAGCTCAAGCCGATCTTGAACTCCAGCATCTTTGCTTTCTCGTTATCCATGATGGCGGGCATGTATCTCGCAAGTGCATAGAACCTCTCAAAATACTGGTCCCCAGTCATGGACTCCTGTGTCAGAAGCTGAAACTTTCATCATCCTCCTCTGAATGACACTTTTAGTAACATAGTGCTTCTGGTACTCCTCCCTGAACCGGGTCCATGTTGGCGGTGCAGTCAGTCTGCGTGCTACGCCCTGCCACCATTGCTTGGCATCACCCTCTAAGAATGGTAAAACCACATCAACCTTTAGGCCATCCGGAACCTATATCAACCTCAACTGCTCAGACACATTCTTGAGCCAGATCTCTGCCTCCTCTGGTCGTGTGGTACCCCTGAACCTAGGTATCCGACAGTTCTGCATCTCTTGGTAGAAAAATCAAAGCCCCCTAGGGTGGTGGTGCTTGTGGTGGCTGCTGCTACTGCTGCAACTGAGCCATCTGTATCTGCTGCTGGGCCACCAATGTACTCAGCGTGGCCAGGGTATCTGCAAGGACCTGAGGAATGGTCCCCTGACCCTGCTGATCATCGCCATCGTGTCCTCCGTTTCCAGCTGACAGCTCGCGTCGTGAAGGCATTATTCGGAATTTGAGTTCATGAGACGAATACAGATTAATCAAGAGTAATTCGAAGGATTGGACGCTTATAAAACGGTAATTAAACAAGGAAAGCTCACCATCGGCACACACCTCCCATAACGCGATCATAACTTAAGTCTAAAATCATCTCTTAAGTCTACTTTGTTTATTAGGGGCAAAATTGTCATTTCGCAAAAGATCATAACTTATGTCTAGTAATCTAGTTAATCCTGCGTTTCCGAGACGGATCTGAAGCCTCGGCTCGGATACCACCTGTAGTGCCCCGCTACCGAGCCCTAGCATCAGGAACAGTGCACCCGCCGTATCTCGCTAAGGAGAATATAAGGCGTCGAATCAATCTCTTACATGTCAAAAATGACGTAGTTTTTCTCGCGGAAACATAAAATTTTTAACTTAAATTAAACTTAAATAATCGTCATTACATTACCGAATAAAAATTCCGATAATAAAAATAATAAAGAAGTCACCGAAAATCCCCAAAAGATAAATAATAATAGACAGCTGCAGAGTCCCCTCATATCCTAGGTGCAGCTATCAACCAGCCCACTCTGTTATGGTCGTCCCATTCTCAACAAACATATGCTCGTAGTCCTCATCCGGCTCATCTGGGAAGTAGGGGTAAGTGACAGAAATCACCCAGTAGATGCCCGTCTCAAACCAATACAAAACGTGCATACTGAAATGATATAACCACATAACACATAAATATGGTATAACATGCATAAGATAAAGTAAATTTGGTAATTAAAGCACTCAACATCATAATTCACAACTACATGATGCATGCTCCATCCACGTGACACACGCAACAAGAATCATGTTATGCAATACGCCCCTAGACCTATATGCAATGCATGATCTCAGGATTGACTGGATACCTATAGCCCGTACACTACAATCCAACCTGACGGATGCCTGTGGCCCATACACTACGATCCACCTTAACCGATGCCCGTGACACGTACACCACGATCCACCATAACCGATGCCCATGGATCGTACACCATGATCCACTATAACCGAGTATCCATGGCCCGTACACCATGATCCACTCTACTCGAGCGTCTGAGACCCGTACATCTCAACACACTCTAAATGCAAATGCACGTGCCATGAATGCAACAACAAAGTCACCTGGGTCCCGTATCCTCACCGCCTCCGGCACTTAATATTTAGTTTTATAAATTTTCTGAGTATTAGAAAGTTGTTATTTATCATCACTTTTATTTTTCCTTCGCTTGTATTAATTTCCTATAATTTTCTATTATTTTTCCCTATTTTCTCCTTATTTAATTCTATTTATTACTAATTATTTTTAATTACTTAAATTTACCAAAATTCAGAAATTAAAAGGAAATAATTTAATTTTAACATTTTATATTTTCTGGAATTTATTTAGAATTTTCTGATAATTAAATATATTTTTCTGGAATTTTAAACTAATTTCTATTAATTACTTATTATTTATTCATTTCAGAAATTTACGTTTTAGATTTTTTTTCCCAGTTTGGGCCGACCTGCTACCCTGGTCGGTCTGCTGGCCATCCCTCCCGGTCCGGCAGCCAGGTCCGGTCTATCTCCTTTTACCCTTTTTTTATAATTTTTGGTCCGGCCAACTCCTGGCTGGACCAGCACGCCTGAGAACAGGGTCAACCGGGTCAACAAGCCAACTGACATGGATTTTTTTTTCTTTTTTTAAATTAAATTTTATTTTCTTCTAATCTCAATAAAATCTTCGTTTTAACTCCGATTGACCTCAAACCAGTTGGGTTGGACTCGTTGTCACGCGACGCATCATTAAAGTGGACACGTCAGCCGTGGCCACGCGTGGGCCCCATACGCCACCCCCTGAAACGCGTTCGTCAGACCCATTTTTTCGACTTTCAACCCAATCCCAACCTATTCCGAGCTAGATGAACCTAATCTAACGCCAAAACACAATTTTAAACAACTCCAAGTATGAAAATTTCTAATCTTTTGGATTAATTTGAGGGTATTTTTAATCTAATCCAATCCTACCACCAAATCCACACACATACACGCACGTATCTTTCATAAACCAATCATCTCATGATTCTCCATATAAAACATATGCAAAATTAATATCTTAAACAAATAAAAACAACGAATCACATAAATATACCATCAAAGCATGTATGGATTATACCCGTTTGAGGGGAGAAGAGGCACCTACCTCGATTGACGATAACGCGAATAAATTTGATGGATTAAAACTCGGGTTCGGGGTCTCATTATCTTTCTTCTCCTCTCCTTTTTATCTTTTCTTCTCACGCTATTATTATTATTTTCCTTGCCTTAATGCTGCAGCCAAATGTTTTTGGTAGGGAAAGGGGAAGGGGATCGGTTATAATGGGGGAAGAGGGGATAGAATTTGGTAGGAGATCAAATTTAGGGTTGAGATAGGATTTGATTTGTTTAAAATTTAATTTCAATTAAAACAACATTTATCCCTTAATTCTCCCCCTCCCTCTTAACTCACGGCACTCACACACCACCATTATCCCCTTTCTATTTATATTTTTTTCTTATTTATCTTATTATCTTAATATCTTATTTTTTATTTATATTTTTTTCACACATAACAACACAAGCCAAGAGGAAAAAGAATTCTTCCATTTTTCAAGCAAAGATCAAGCCTCCAAATATAGGAATCATCAAGGTAAACACATCTTTCTAAACATCCTTCTTTCATCCATTTTCCAAAAAGGTTCAAACTTTCCCCTCTCTAAGGCTCCAAATTGTGAGCTCAAGCAAGGAGGAGGAAGAAGTTCTCCAAGTTGGAAAAGTAGAGAGCTTTCAAGGATTTCAAAGGTAATTCTTCTTAGGAATTGGTTTTAGAACCTTCATAACGTTTTCTTCCTTAAAAATGACAAATCTTTCCCTCATTTTAGCCATCTTAACCGTAGGTACCAAGCAAAGGGGAAAAGAAGAAATATTTTTCTATTTTAAGGTTAAGATTCAAAAGAAAGGCAAGTACTCTTCTTGATTTCTTCATGCATGCTGAAAAAGACATCTGTTAGGAAATCCGACAGATCACTGCTAAAATGCGCAGCGGAAAAACAAAACTTGATCTTCGATTTCCTACCAAGGATCCATGTTGTTCGTTTAATTCGATAAAAGAAATTCAAAACATTTCCTATGTAGATTCAAAATCTGCAGACATAGGAGATGCGATGACACGAACACCCTCTACCAGTATCTACATGAATGCTTCCACCCGGAGTGCTGGCTCTTGAACGACGCGGCTGAGAGAACTCGTTTTTCTCCAAAAACGATTTCGGTTTTTTTTCTTCTGATGATTGTGTGTAATCTCTGTACGAGCTGCACCATCATATATAGATATATATAGACATCAAATCCGAGTCCAAATCGGATTAGTCAATGCCAATCAAAATCCATATCTGATATGGATTCTATCAGGATATTCAAAATGCATATCAGATATGGATTCTCTCGTTATTATCCGATAATACATACATATATATATATATATATAATCACCATGAAAAAACGAAAATAATAATAATAATAATTAATATCTAATATTAATATTATCAGTATTATCAATATCAACCATACGCATTCTCGTGTATGACCCGATAGGCCCATATTAATTGACAGTCAGTTAAATCTCCATTAAACCAAAAAGCCGTAATTGGTCTCTAGTAAGACATTACGACTACCCAATTAATACATGTAAAGTCCAACTAGCCTAATAATAGTACATGCATTAATCCCTTTGTCACACGATATCTAGTTTGAATATAAGTTAGGGTCAGCGTCATACTTATATTGTTCAAACATATGATTACTCGATCTCTAAGTAGACTGATAAAACAAATGACATTGATCACACTATGAATTCATTTGAGCACGGCCATGTATTTCATAGTCTCACTAATCGAGGGGCCCAAAGATATCTCTCTCAAAAGAGAGGGACAAATTATATCTTGATTGTTCAATATCCTCTACATAATTTCTATCGTACTCAATCATGACTTTTATTATTATCTAGTTATGGACAACGTTAGATCATGTCAAAAAAATAATAGTCCTTATGTTGGAAATTATGACAATCTCAAGTCTAAGGATTGAAACATGACTATCATGAGATTTACTTATGACGCTAATCCATGTAGTAATCTCATGATGGGTCTATCCAATACATTGTTCTCTAATAAGTATCTATGAGATTGATTTGTATCACCATACACATAATCATCTCATGATTATCAAATCAATACTCGTACTGGTTATAAATTATTGTATCTGTATAACAATAATGAACCAAGGACATACATCATAATTGTGTAACATACTAACCAACAATAATGATAATAAAACCTCTTTATTAATAATAAATGTATAACATAAAACATCCAAATCATGGCCTAGGGCACATACACTAACAACATCATCTATGTTCACTTGTCAAATTAGACCATACATGCATATGTTCAAATAGATTTATACTATGGTCATACAAAAAGAATGGATTTTGCCTGCTAAATGTATAAAGACTTGTGTATTTTTTGAAGGCAGGCATACTTGAGGCTAAGAAGATGCTAAAAAGGGGCATGCATGTGAAGTTTATGGTATATGTAGGTCTCATATATATGTGAATGTCATGTTTAATGGAAGAGTAGGCATGCATGCTCATTCTTGAAAAAGTGTTGTTCATATCTTCCATTTTCTTGAAAAAGTGTGTTAAGGACCACACTTTGCACCATCTTCTTGTACATTTTCTTGATGATCATCATGCATGTGTTATCTATGATTTTTAGTGTGCATGTATGTTAAAAGCCTTGATTTAGCATGATTATGATTCACCATAATTTGTGCTATATTACATGGCCACAACAGTTTCTTTTATGATCATCAAGTCATCTCCATGAATATTCATCTCAAAATGGGGTTGTTTTATGTCTCCTTTATTAGGCATGATTTATCGCCATCATTTGATGTTTATTCTTGATGATCATTGCCTAAGCATGTATAGTTTCATGAGTTCTATCATCATATGTATTTGCATGTAATTTGCACCATGATCCTCCCTGTGATCATGGTTCTTATGTTCTTATTTTTGAAGGAAAATACCATGCATGAATTTAGATATGTTAAATTCAATAGCTTCATGTATCATCTGGAAGATAAAGGCACAAGTCAGAAGCATGTAAAGGCTTATGATAAGTTAAAATGACTAGAGGTAGAATCACCTTCAGTGCATATGTGATAAACAAGTTGAAAAATCATGCATATGTGAGTGAATTTGGCCAAGTGGCCATAGTTGTGTGCCATGATGTGTTTTGATATTACATGAGCATATATATATATATATGTGTGTGTGTGTATGTGTGTGTGAAGATATGTATATTGTATATTATATGTATGGAAAATTAAAGAACGTCTTCAACAAGTAAATTAAAGAAGTGACAATATATAACAAAGTAAATATAGAGCTGTTTTGGGTAATTTGGCCGAGGCCCCTAAAGGGTAAAAATGACATTTTCTCAATATCAAAATATATAGGAAAATGGGCTGAATAAAGAACCACAAGATAAGATAAAGAAATGGACAAGAAAAGGTTAATATCTTAATGTTTTAAGCTAAAAAAGTGGGCTGTTTTAAGGGCTACAAAACGTGGGGTTCAAGTGAGGCAAAATGGAAATTTCACACGAGTTACAATATGAAACCAAAGCCTAAGCCAACTATTGAACTTAAGAGCTGAAAGGATTAGAGGCTAAAGCCATCCCACAACCGAGCATACTTGCATACATACACGAAACCAAGTTTTAAAACGATACATTTTACCAAACGATACATGTTTGCAAAATGTTTTCACCACGTTATACATTCCGAAGAGGATATAGTACATGATATGCTGCTAAAGAAATGTTTGCTCACATGATACGTTTTAAATGGATTTAAACGAAACATACCACGAGAGGATTGATTCCGATAACACCGTTTATGATACGATGGTATGATTCGTTGTTCGCAGCATAGAGTTATACGATGATACGATTCGCTGTTTTCCACAGCATATATGTTATATGATTGAAGGTCAGACTGACATCACGTAGTGGATGATAGTGGCATACAGTATGTTACAGTTACCAGAGGCCGACATGACGCTGAAACCTAGGAGAGATTGGTGTCATGGGCATAAAATTACCCACCGAGTTGACACATATGATTATATGAGAATCAATCGGTCTGCCGTGCGCATCATTTGTACATGAAAAGTGTTATAGCAATGTATTTGACACAGTCTTAAAAGTTATGAATATGTTATTTTTTGAAATATTGATGAAAGGATTCATGGTACCATCTGCTTGTGCATATTCATATTCACTAGCCAGCCATTGTATACCTATTTAGACCATGGGTAGTCTTAAGATGAACCTATAGGAAATGGTTCTAAACACGAATATATTCAATGGGGGTTAACAGAAGAAAGGGGCTAAACATATGAAATGATTAAACCAATGAAGGAATATGGAAACGATGTCAGTTATTATGTGATTTTTCTCTATTGTACTTTACAAGATTAGTTGATGTTTTGAATTAACTACTTTTCTTGTCACTTTATTCAGAAATGGAGACGTATATGTTCATTACTTTACGGTATTTTACCCCATTCTCCATGCATGATCTACATGACGAACTCAAGCAGAGATACTTTCTGAGGATCCATTATCACTCACTCCTTAATTTACCATCTTGCAGAGCTTTAGCATCCGGAGTTGGACTACATAAACGACGAGCCGAGAGAGTAGGTTATCCATGAGCCATTTAGTGGGCCTAGCTGATCCAGCTTTTGTATTTTGTTATTTCAAACATGTATTTAGATATTGATGTACTGATGACATTGTACTCAGAAATAGTTATGATGTATGCATGTCATTTATTTTTTTATTCTGTCTATTTTATGATGCTTCCACTATTCGATACATGTTTATGTCGACATGCATACAGATGTTATCGACGCCTTGTACTTCTCATAGCAGAGTACAGTGGGTGCACAGTGCCGAGACCCTAGTCCCGGGCAGGGTGCTACAATCTGTGGATGAGGTCTTCTAAAAATTTGTAGCAACAGATGTTTAGTTTCCATATCATTTTAAATCACCTTAAAATGACGTCGGATGAGTGAGTTATGACCAAAATACCGAGGCATCGTCATCTTGTAAAAAAAACCCTACCTTTTAGGCATTTTCTCAAATTTGAAAAGCCTATTTTCTTATCTTTTCACTAACGGTTTTAATGTTTAAAAACAACTTAAAAACCTGTAAAATGGCCCTAAAATACTTTACAAAAGAATGCAAGCCATTAAGGCAGAAAACTAGGCAATGCAAGACCTTTTACGTATAATTGAAACACGAGCATGCCTAGATGCTGCATCCAGCATCAGTTCTTTCGCTTTGCTTCACGTGACTGGCCGCTTTGAAGCTTCCTTGGACATGCTACCTCCCTCTCCAACCCTCTGCATATCTTCTACTTATTAGTTGCCCTCCACGTCTTCATCAGTATATATACATATAGATACACATACACACATATATATACATACATATATCTAAATTTATACATGCATATACATATACATATACACAATGTTTTTTAGCTAAGGACGGGCAGCATCGTCCGATTATTTTATTAATAATATGCCCTCACTTGTAGCGGAGGACTACCGTGGTTACATGTGAAGTGGGAGACTCTCCCACTGTATAATGCATATGATGAATACAAAAATCCTGCAAACATGAAATGTAATGAAGAAAATAGGGATTGAGCGAAAAGTGAAAGCCTATACAATAATCTATGCAGCAACGAAATATTATTAAATAAACATAAAGGAGCATTGCCTTTGCTGAAGTGATCAAAAGTATCAGAGCATCCAATGTAAAATAATACTAGCCACACAGAAACGTTCAGTCTTCCAAGACCCTCACAGCTGGAATAGCCCATGTCCATGTTGAAAACAAAATGAAAGCATAATCCAAGACGGTACACCTCATAACAATGAAAAAGTCAATTTACACCAGGAATCAATGCCATGAGACAAAATGAAATGAAATACATACCTGTGTTGCCTGTGTTTCTTCCAGAGCACAGGCAACCAAATGAGCAAAATGCCAACTCATTGAAAGACTCGTTATGCCACCATGATGTCCGCATCTAGCCTCCTCCCTCAAGAATAGTGGCTCACAGATATCCAGAAAAAGCGACATTAGCTAGGAATTATAGTAAAGATAAACAGAAAGTTAATGATTGGACAAAAAACATATCAAGGTTCAACAACTGTGTAAGATTGCAAACCCAATGGGAGACTGCCACCATCACAAGTGCAGGGAAGAAACACCTATATCTAAATGAATATTGCCTCGGACTGCATAAGGCATACTACAGAGTGATGCGCACAATGTCAATCTTGTTGATCGTAATCCCTGTTGTGAAATGTCGTGTGCTGTAGAATTGGCTTCCCTAGGGTAATATTGCAAAGTAGATTTATTCAGGCATAGAAAGGTGGTGGCTCTTCTAATTTCTGCTGCCAATGTGCGCATGTAATGATCAACGCGTTGCAGCAAAGATAGAAGCGAAAGGCTATTAGTTTCAACGATCAATGTATCATAAGTCTAGGCATAGTAAATCAATGTAAAGGTAAGGGCGTGTAGTTCAACCCGCATCGGGCTAGTGAAAGGTAATGGAAAACAGATAGCCGACATCAATTTACCCTGATCATTATGCCAGCTCCGCCAGGTCTTGCACACTCCCGACAGCTGCATCAATATTTAACTTTAGCTTGCCAGAAGGTGGTAACTTCAAATGAATAACTCGGATGCGGCGCAACTTCAACGACAGAGAGAATGAGCGCACAATCAAAAAAGAGGTATAGACTAAAAGAACTTTTTTTCCAACAGTGGTTGCACACCATGTATGAATACTAGTTCCAATGCCTTCAAACAAGCGGCAAGAAGAAAAAGTGTCTTCACCAAAACGAATAGCCTCATATTCCTTCCAAATATACCATGCGACTAACATAGGGACAATGACCTGCAACCGACCTTCCATTATATGAGTTCAAGAACTTTCCACCATCTTAGCAGATGCACATAAATAGTCGAATGGATAGGCATGAGACCAGAAAAAAATGACAGCCATTTCCTGACAAAGAGCACGAATGGTAGGACAAAGCAAAAAGGCATGATCCTGGGTGTCCGTGTCACACATACAAAACACACATTGCGAGGGGAATACCGTATCCATTTACACAAATTATCAAGTGGAAGTGAGCGAGTCCATAACTTCCAGAGAAATAAACGACCACCCGGATGCGTGCCAGCCGCCATACATAACGAAAATGAGGTACTGGTTGCACAAACGGAGAAATTTGTTTGTAACCAGAGTTTAGAGTAAATTGACCATGAAACGCGTCCAACCAATTCATACCCTCAGATGTTACCTCAACATGATGAAGCATAAATTCCAGAACTCTACAAAGATGCTTCCATCCTGCCGAGTCATAGATATGCGCATAAAGAGAGCCTCGTCTTCCATATTACTGATGGCAAAAACTGGACCCAATGAATGTTTATTGTGATAATTCCACCAAATCTAACAATCATAAGCCTGCTAGATAGCTGAGAGGCTTCGAATCTCAAGTCTGCCGACCTCGACTAGTATACAAACCGAATGCCAAGCAATCCAATGATGTCGGCCATTCCTAAAAAAGGTTCCATCTTGCTATTCAGTTCTCCTATAATACTCTGTGGGAGCCGTGAACTTGCAATGATGTGCGCAGGAATAGAACAGAGTACATGACGGATAAGTATTAGACGCTCAGCAGTGCTGAGTAATTTGGACGACCAGGCATTAAGCTTTGCATCAAAGTGCCGGAGTAAAGAAACATAGTAACTTGCATGATGTATCCCCTTATACAAGAAGAACCCAAGGTATTTGATGGGAAGCACAGCCGGTCGCATACCCAATGTGGGCAATGCTCGTGATCCAGATGCCCCCAAACTGACCACAACTTGACTTTTGTGATAATTTACGAACTGCCTTGATGTTCGTTGATATGTCTCGAAAAAAGCCCTGAATTCTACCAGATTGTTTGTTGAACCATTCAAAAAGATCACCAAATCATATGTGAAACCCAGATGGGAGACACGTGGAACTTGGCCTGCTTGAAATCCCCTCAGTAAACCCTAAGCCATTAGTGCATTTAATCCTCGCGAAAATCCCTCAGATACAAGAATAAATAAAAGAGGGGACAGAGGATCCCTTTGCTGTACTCCATAACCCATTCTGAAATACCCAACTGGTTTGCCATTAATCACCACTGAACACCTGGTTGCCACAAGATTATTAACAATAAGAAGAATGAACTGAGGCATAAATCCCATCTTGAGCAACAGTTTCTCAAGATACACCCAACATATCCTGTCAAATTCTTTGGCCATATCCAATTTGATGAGCACATGCTCACCTCTTGCTGGACTATCGATGACATGGACCATCTCCTTTGCTAAAAGAATATGCTCTGTGATTCCCTGGTCCTTCATAAAACCCGCTTGTTCTGGAGATATAATCCCAGGAAGAAGTGGAGACAACCGTGTAGAAATTAAGCGCGTGACAACCTTAGATAGAAAATTTGACAAACATATAGGATGGAATTCCACTAAAGATTGAGGGTTAGCCACTTTAGGAACCAATGTAATGAGGATTGATGCCATCGCTCTCGGAACGCGAACACCAAGAAAGAATTCTTGGATACCCTTATGTACATCAAGATGCATGATAGACCAAAAATGATGATTAAAGGAACCCAGAAAGCCATTCGGACCCACAACACTCGTGGGATTGAGATCCCAAACAGCCTGTTTTACCTCCTGAAGCGTGGGCATAGACAATAAAAATGCGTTATTTTCCCATGATAGAAGACACGATATATGTTGAAGTATGGATGCATGTTGATCAGTAAATTCACCACAAAACAATGCCTGATAATAGCACACAGCCTCATCTTCAATAGCCTGTAAAGATTGACACTCAGTCCCATCTTCCCCAATAATCCGACGAATACATTTCCGGTATCGCATATCCCTCACCGTCTGATGGTAAAATGCAGTATTCGCATCTCCCTCACGTAACCAATTTATATTTGCCTTCTGTTTCCAGTACAGGAAAGCTTGTGACTGTGCTTGACACAAAAGTGCGGTACTTTGGTGATACTCAGCCCGTGTGCTATCAGGAGGGGAAGCATCATAGTCTCGTTCCCTTCTAATACCCTCTGTTTCGGCTAGGCAACAACATCAAAGATATTACCAAATACGTCTTTGTTCCAATGACGCAATGGTGATTTAAGTTGCCGTAATTTACCATGGAAACCCCATATCCTGCCAACAGTGGAGTAGGACTCCCAGTTATGTCGCACAAAAAAAATCAAAATTTGCATGCATAGCCCACACATCTAAATACCGAAAGGAAGCAATGCCTACATTAGCATCTTGTGAGCACTACAGATAAATGGGAGCATGATTCGATGTTGCCCTACTAAGATGATGAGAATGGACCTTTGCAAAAATATCATAAAAGAACTGTGAACACATAAAGCGGTCCAGATATGCACATATATACATATGTAGATATACACATACATTCATATGTTTATATACATATATACACACACACACACACATACATACATATATGTATGTATGGAATAATACACACACATATATATACACATATACATACATAAGCGTAAATATACACACATATACCACACAGGCACACAAACATATATACACAAACACACCCACCCACGTACAGGAGATTTCTCGCCTACGTGATTTTGATGATTGTATGCTAGGTGATCTCAATGTACATGTTACAGACGCATCTCACTCGGATATTGAACTAGCGATACCACTGGATGTCAATTGCCACATGATCGGCGTCTTTATACACAACTCACCAATCTAATAGAGGCAACATATTTGGATGTCAATAACTCAGAAACTGACATTGAAGTCTCTATGATTTCTCAACAAACAGTCACAAGATTGCTCTGTCGCTCACAGCTGCTAGCTCCTACTTCGCCTCGACTCACTAGGTTAAGAGCAGCGTGTCTCTCTAACTCTTTTGAAGCTTTATCTCAATGAAGATACTTGTTTGGAACATTCGTAGTATAAAAACCTCGATCAATCGATTGGTCTATCTTATCCGCAAATACGGTTTGCATATATTAATAGTTATAGAACCAAAAGCTCGTTTGTCTTCATTATTGTCGTATCAACTCAAGCTGGGTTTCTCAAATTCTTTATCTGCATGTAACGATCATATCTGGTTCTTTTGGAAGGTCTCTCTATTAGCATTGGAAAATGAAATAACTGGAACGCAAAATCATTCGATTAAATACCGATGGCTAGCAACAGGAGAGTAGTTTTGGCTCACAGCTGTTTATGGCATGCACACATTGTCAGCTAGAAGGCCTCTGTGGGCAGACCTACAACTTTTTCATTCTTCTTTGGATTTACCATGGCTGCTGGATGGTGATTTTAATACTTTTCGTACGTTGGATGAACATCGTGGCAGATCATCGCCTACACTACAATCGCTGCAAGCATTTAATGACTGTATACAAGCATGTGACTTAAAGAAATCCCATTTCAAGGATCATTATTTACTTGGTGCGACGGTAGGGGTTTTGGTCGAGTATGGCGTCGGCTTGATTGCTTTCTGCGTTCATCGACATTTTCTGACATATTCCCAGTTCACCAGGTTTGTCATCTTACTCGGGCAACATCTGATCATGTGCCTTTATTATTGACATGTGATTCTTCGGACAACAATAGGGGTCCAGGCGCATTTAGATATCTTGATGTTTGGCAGTCACACCAAGACTTCGATGCTTTTGTTATACATCACTGGAATTCATTTCTAACAGTAGGGGGTATGTGGGGATTCGCATATAAGTTGCATCATCTACAGAAAGAACTTAAGAGATGGAACAAGGAGGTATTTGGCAATATATTTGATGATGTAGCAGAAGCAGAAAAGCAAGTCCTAATTTGTGAAAAGGCCTTTGATTTAGACGCCACAGAATTGAACAGGACCCGGTACCATCAAAGTATGGCAGAACTCCAACTTAAGCAGAAGCGCGCCTTCCTTTACTGGAAACAAAAGGCCAACGTCAAATGGATTAAGGACGGCGATGCTAACACTGCATTTTACCATAGTACAGTGAAAGATAAACGGCAAAAACAAGCCATTCGCAGAATCCAGCATCCGAATGATACTGAATGCCTGCAAAGAGCGGAAATTGAAACGGAAGCAGTACTTTATTTCTCGAATCTTTTCACAGCTGAGACAGTGGATGATTGTGATGCTATTTTGCATCATATTCCAGCATTACTGACACCAGATAACAATGATTTACTACAAGAAATTCTGCTATTGCCAGAGATCAAACAAGCTGTATGGGATCTTAGTCCCACCAGTGCGGCTGGACCAGACGGCTTTCCAGGAAGTTTTTACAGACACTTCTGGGGGGTCATTTAATCAGATGTTATGAAAGAAGTTCAAGAATTCTATCTCGGTATAAGAGTTCCATAGCAGGTGGCAGCAACAACGGTCGTTCTCATTCCCAAAACCTGGAATCCTCAAACATTTGTGGATTTTTGTCATATTTGCTTGACAAATTTTATCTCTAAAGTCATCACACGACTGTTCTCATCTCGATTAAGCAGATTGCTACCTAAGATTATCTCACCGGAACAAGCAGGTTTTTTGAGCGGCAGAGGTATTACGGAACAGATCTTATTAGCTCAAGAAATGGTGCATATTATTGACAAACGACCGCGAGGAGGTCATGTCATGGTTAAACTTGACATGGCCAAAGCTTTTGATATGGTAAGTTGGAATTACCTTGATTTACCGCTGCAACGCATGGGCTTTACATCAAGAATAGTTCGAATCTTGCTTAATTATTTACAATCAACACGTTGTTCCATTCTTATCAACGGCAAGCAATCTACTTCCTTCCCCATCAAACGCGGCATCAAGCAGGGAGATCCTTTGTCGCCATTGTTATTTATTATTTCTTCTGAGGGATCCTCCTGCGGACTAAAAGCATTGATGTGGACTGGTACAATAAAAGGATTTATGGCAGGCCACGTGCCAAGTATATCCCATTTGGGATTTGCAAATGACTTGTTGGTTTTCTTAAATGGTTCTTCATATAATCTCGAAAAATTCCGCGTTTTCTTGACAACATACCAGCGAGTGTCAGGTCAATTAGTTAATTATCATAAAAGTCAAGTTGTTGTAGGACTGGGGTTAACGGACAATCTGCATCTGCGGCTTTGGGAATGAGACTAGCGTCACTACCAATAAAATACCTTGGTTCCTATCTATATAAGGGTATAAACAGGTCCAGGTATTGTTCTTCGCTTATCCATCATTTTGAGGATAAACTAACTTCTTGGTCCAATAAACTGCTGTCGATGGCTGGGCGGTTGGTGCTGTTGAAGCATGTTTTAAGTACAATGCCACTACATATTATTGCAAGCTCTCACTTGCCAAAGAGTGTGATCGATATCTTGTATCGCAAAATGGCATCTTTTCTGTGGAATGATAGGTATCATTGGAAATCATGGTCTTCTATTTGCTGCTCAGAAAATGGCGATGGGCTTGGTGTTAGAAATCTTTCGCATGTTCAGAAAGCATATGACAGTCAATTGTGATGGAAGTATAACCATTCTGACACATTATGGGCTGAGTTTTGTAAGCATGAATATGGCAATCGACATTCATTGTATTCTCATATTTATGACTCACCCACCTGGAAACGTATTTGTCGCATCAATGATTTTATGGAACTACACACTCAGCGGTCGCTGCATGCCATTCAGTGGTTACCGAACAACAATGGCCAATTTTCTATAAAGTCGGCATATAATGTCATTAGCATCACAGGTACTCATCGGTTTGAGACTCGATATATTTTGTGGAAGCAATCTCCTCCAGCTTTACAGCTCTTCTTATGGAGGTTATGGAATAAAGCCTTGCCCATGGTTGATTAATTACAAGTTTGGCTCACAATACTTCCATCACAATGTCCATTTTGTAGAGTGTGCTCTGATTTCCAAGATCATGTTTTCCTCAACTGTCTGTGGATACAGCTTTTATGGGTGGAAATATCTTGCATTTTTCAGGTCCTATGCCACGCATCAATACCATTAAAGGGCATCTATACTGGTGGTGGCGTCTAGCAAATCAAACTACCATGATTGGACAACTGCGAGCCGTAGTGGCATCGATTGTGACGTGGATAATATGGAAAGAATATGCAGCTATACGTTTTGGCTCAGAAAACTTTATCTATGCTAGACTATCTGACAAGGTACGAACCACTATCTATACATGTTGTGCATCAATGAATGGAAAAAAGTTTGCAATGACAATGCCACATCTCGTGGCTCATCATTTTTGCCTACATTGCGCACAAAGAGAATTAGGCTCGTACGCTGGGAATTGCCACCTTCAGGAAAGCTCAAGTTAAACGTTGATGTAGTAGTGGGACGATCTCAGGCAGCTGGCGGAGCCATTCTAAGAGGGCACCAGGGTCAACTAGTTTCAGCTATTTGCTTCGCCCTTCCTATGTATACTCCGATGCGTGCGGAACTCATGGCCCTAACACTAGCTTTGATCTACTATGCAAGGGAATACAATAACATCCTTATTGAAACCGATTGGAAATCTCTACTGCCCTTGCTCATGGACTCTCAGAGGATTATGGGAATATTAGCGGAAGATATTCGCCGCACAATCATGTTCTTATCTCTTAATCAATCCACCATTCAACAGTGTCCAAGGGAAGCAAACATTGCTGCTCATCTATTAGCACGACATGATTATAGAGCAGCTGGCTTTCAATGTTATCAAACTCTTCATGCTCTTCCTACTGAGGTTAGGGGCAATACACTTGGAGCTGCAGCTGCCAGTTCTACGCCTCTGATGAAGATGTTAGCGATCTCTCTTCTTTGTTGCCTGTGTTTCCATTTGACACAGGCAACTTTGGTGCATCTTTCATTTCACCATTATTCTTTCATCGCATTAGCTTACGGGAACTGTATTATTTTCTGGATGTCGCCTTGGTTCTATTTGAATCAAGGCGACATGGGTATGTGCTTTTTAAGGCTAATTACTTTTTCGTACCTTCTTTATAAGATACTGATGCCTACTCTCATGTTTGCTAATGAGGTGCACTGGGCTGAAACTTATGCTTGGGGTCCATACTATGTTTCATTGATACTCTGCATAATATACGCTGGCCTGACCTGGAGTATATGCTTTGGACTGGATTGTTGTACCTTACTGTGGCATCCTACTGTACTTCGGACGAAATTCGCACTTTTGATGTCACATAATCTCAAAGGGACCAACCTTCTGCCTCGGCTACATCACGGTGGCAAGTCTCGGTTGATTTTCTAGAACTACCTGATCATCAGCTCATTGGTACATCTACTGTATCTTCCTCGTCACACAGGAATTGTATTTCACACATGTACACAATTTCATCTTCAACTGTATTATTTCATCGCTCCAAACATATAAATATGCACACTTTTTCTTTCGCTAAGGTTTTATCCACAAGGGTGGTTTTACTTGGCAAGGTTTTAATGCGACATATCATATATGATTGGAGGTTGAAACTCATTAGCTCACTCCATTATCTATTTTCTTATGCTGACTTATTGTAATATGATTTTCCTCCACCATAAGTGAGGATCTTCCAATAATATATCATCTTTTATAAAAAAAAAAAAACATATGTCTGCATGCATCTGTGTATGTATACGTACATGTAAGTACTCACGTATAAAGTTTACACACAGAAATCTCAAAATCAACAAAGCTTTTTTTCTTGATCATAACTTAAAGCCTCCAAAATGAGAAGTCCATCCGTATGCATGTATTTCTTTATTTTCGTTGCAACTCCACTTTAATAATGAATTTGAAAAAACAAAGAAGAAGAAACATCTCAAAATATGTAAAGCTCTTATAAAACGTAATTCATTGCTCCCCAGTAAACACGTGATGTTTATCCGCAGATATGTGCAATTTCTATCTTATTTTTATATTTAGTTTTTTTTAAAGTATTTTACAGTCTTTTCAGTCTCATTTATTTGGATTGTAACATTGCAACTAAAATCACAAGTTTGAACTATAACACGCACAATATAGATGCAATAATATTATATGGACTAGGAATGACTTAGGCTATTATATTCGGTCCAAATTTAAAGGCTTACTGACTCAATCTGTAGTGGACATCTTGTGTGAGTTTCTAACAACATATTAACAACTAGAAAGCCGCTGAATTCTTTATTTACAATCTCCATATATCTTTATCTTCATGAATCCGAAACAGTAAAAACTTTCATAAACCAGGAATTTAATCTTTTACAATTAGAATAATTTATGCATGAGTTGGGAGATAACCTTTAGTTAATTGCCTATTTTGTTAGAATTGTCACGAGGGTCGACTGTAGTTGGAAAAGGTTGAAGGATTCAAAACGACTTTTGCGTGCAGCATCCACCAAATTCTTCTAGGATCCACTAAATTCTTCATAGGCCCATGTCATACTTATGCATCTTTGGCTACCGTTTTTTTTTTTTTTTTTTTGATCTTATCTTTGGCTACCGTTGAGCGCAATTTAAATGTCATATTATAAATTTTTGACAAATTGTAATAAATTTAACTTGGTTTTTTTCCCTTTCGTACTTTTCAGCATACAACTTGTAGGGGCGTTTTCCTCAAGACAGGATTCTAAAAATATATTTGTAAAAAAAACTAACGGCATTATTTTTAAAATCTGATTATCTTTTATTAGAGAACACATTTCAAAAATTAAAATACAAACTATTTCGAATATTTTATACAATAAGAAACACAATTTTCTGATAAATAAGTTATTCAGCCATATAATTTAAACAAAATACAACCAAACACAATTCAAATTATATAATTCAAATTTCAACTTTAATATGGTTTCAAAAGCAACTTATCAATATACGTTGATGTCTCGGACAGGCCATTCTTTTCTAGGAAACTGCCTTTCTAAATGAGTTTTTATTTTTTATTTTTTTGCTTTGTTTCCCTTCCTCTTCTTAATCCCTTCTTCTCCCCCGCCCTACTAACATGAAATACCCCTTATAGATTTGGTCTACTTAAAGAGTTACATTTCTCTTTTGTCTCCCTTTAAGAAATTAATTTTTTCACAAACAAGTTCTGTCAATCTTTATTTTTTTATTGTTTTTATTTCAATAAATGCATGTTCTTGGGGCTAGAAGTCTTGTGTATCGTGTGATCGGTCTAACAAGGGCAGACAAAAAGTAATAAAATCTTTCCATTCTAACGGAAGAAAAAGGATTTGAATGTGTGCTTTAAAAGATAAGTAGTGGAATAAGTTATTCAAAATAACATATTCACAGTCTTTTGTTATTGAGAACGAAGTACTACCTTTTTTTATATTCAAAATAACATATAAAAAGTATATAGAAGTATTTAAAGTATTTTAAAGATATTGTCACAACACGTAGTTTAAAGAGACATCGTTTAGTACCTTGTTTCCTGGGAAGCGGATTACACAATGGATGGCCGCCACGTGGCCATCTGACCCACACTTTTTTTTTCAATTTTCGTTATTTTTTTCATCCCCTCCACCACTCTCATTTTCATTCTTCCTTTCTCCAAACACCACCTCCTCCTCTTTGTTCATAATCTTCTCACCTCCATCTCCCCTTTCTTCATAATCTTTTCACGGCATCTTGGAAACCTCACTTTAGTACTGCATTCACTCTGTGATGCAGAATTTATCTCTTCATCAAATTATTTCTGGTTTATGTATTTGATAGCTATATTTCGTATGATTTTATTAAAAAAAAAAGAAAAATGTCATTGGGGTTCCCCGGCGGTGGATGGCCGGATTTTTACACTGCTGGAGTTATCATAAATGGAAGATCTATTTCACAGCTGACGTACAAGTCACCGCAGCTGTCGGGAATTCTGACCGACCCATCTCCGTCGATGGTTCAGCGGGGAACTGATTTGATGGGAAACGATCTTTTGCTAAGCTTCAACCAGAGCAACAATTTATTCAAGAGCATGAATTTCAACCGCAAATAGGGTTAAATAGTGTGTTTAATCTTCGAAATGTTAAGCCTCGAGTGAATTACCAGAACTCTTCGCCGATTTCGCCTTTGTCGCCGGTGGATTTCTCAGCTATTTCGTCGGAAATGTCATCCATTTCCACTAACTCCTCTATAAACCCTCGGTAGGTTGATGGGTAGGTGGCCGTGGTTGGAAGATGGAGGTGAGAAGATTATGAACAAAGGGAAGGAGATGGTGTTTGGAGGAAGGGTGTAGCGCCCCGGTTTCCGAACCCTAGCATCGGAAACGGTGCACCCGCCGTATCTCACTAAGGAGAATACAAGGCGTCGATACAAATCAACTACACGTCATCATAACAACGCAAATTGATGTCAGCGGAAGTCATTGCTAAAATCCTCGACAAAATGATCATCATCATTAATACAATGTCTAAGAATTTCTAATCAATACAATAGTCAAATGTATGTAACCATTAATCTCGAAAATACAAAACCTCGAATATCGAAATAACTGTCTCATCCAATTCTCGAAAGTCTTTTCTGAATATCCCTAGTTTCGAAACCTCTTGTCTCGATCTTCCACGGTATACCAACTCCTGTGTAAGCATACCCTAATTTCTCATGCCTGCAAAACTGGTGAGTGGTGGTGTGAGCCAAAATCAACGGGCTCAGTAAGCAACCTACTTATACTTGTTATAGGAATCATACATGCAGAAGCAAATACAAATAACATTTACAGTTAACATACATGTCCTTAGTCCACAATAATTTCACTCGATTATCTTTAACAGTTAAGAATTCGAAAATAAATACAAAATAAATAACTCATCAGCCCAATCTACCTTACCGTGATGCATGCTCTTCTCAAGTATGACATACACAACAAACAAATAACCACATAAACAAAGAAAAAGACAATGTATACCAACGAAGTAGATAAGCCGCAGAAAATAAGTCACTCCACATAATAATGCGCAACTTCATGATGCATGTCCTATTATGCATGTCACACGCAACGAAGTCATGTCACACGGAATGCCGATATCTCCACCATGCAATGCATGAACCCGGGTCCTAACTGAGTGGCTGTGGGTCGTACCCACCCACAGTCACCATCCTGAGTGTACTTGGCCTCGCCACCGTACACCATCCTGAGCGCCCGTGACCCGTACGTCACGACCCACCATCATGCAAATGCACGTGCCATGAATGCAAACAACACAATCGCCTGAGGCCCCTGGCCCATCCTCACCATCCTCCGGCACTCGAATCTAGGTTCAGTTATTTCTGGAATTTATTTCTAATTTTTTGATATTTACTTATATTTTCCTATAATTATTACTATTAATTAAGTTACATTTATATCGTGTTCTGGGTCGAGGCCTGCCACCGCAACCGGCCCGTTGGCCAATCGGCCCGGCTCGACGGCCTGCCTGGCCCGACTCTCTTTTCTTTCATCTCACTTTCATTTTCATTCTCATTTTTGTTCTTCTCATCTTCATTTAATCTGGTGTATCCACACTCATACATACACACAGTTCACATGTAAATACATATATCACATATGCACACAATTCACATATAGAGGAAATTCAATTACATATATGCAACGATAACACACTGATGCATGATAAACATAACGAGCATAAATAGACCACTTGCATTTGATGCATGACAACATGACGAACACAAATAAACTATTTACCTCTGATGCATGACAGTATAACGAGCATAGATAGACCACTTACATCTGATGCATGACAACATAACAATCATAGATAGACCACTTACCTGTGATTGGTCACTTAGCTTTCTTATGCTATGCTCGAACGTGAAGAAAGTTAACAAAAAAAATTCTGCTTCTACATGTCCAACTTATCCTCTGGAATCTCCAAAATTTGAACCTGTAAGTTAACTATTTGTTTATTAGATTGTCTCATCAACTTCACCTTTACACCACAAATTACTTCTCCTTTTAAATTACTCTTAATTTTTCCATCACAAGACCACAGTGAGACATACGAAGGCACCTAAGAAACACACCTTCATGGTTTCCTGGTACCCACACACCAATCCGAATCATTTATGTAATAGTACATAATTTTGAAATCCGAAAACTTATATAAACAATACATACTGAAAATCGTGTATACATTTATTTGTATATTAAACATGCCGAATATTTACCCATCAATATCCCTGCCGCACAGGATACTTGTTTGCTTAAATTTGCTGAAATCAACTTTTGGAGTTATAGATTGATATTAAATACAAACATAATATATACATAGACAAGTATATAATTCTAAAATGGTAAATATATATTTGTATAAAATTTTGAAACAGTATATGTACATAAATATATATACAATATAAAATTCTGAAAATAATAAATAAATATTTGTACATATCCCAATAAAAACAGTATATATATATGTATATATATGTATAAAATTCTGAAAATAGTAAATAAGTTATTTGTACCTATTTCGGAGAACAAAACATCTCTAATATATACACACACATATATAGGTAACATTACCGAAAAATAATAACAAAATCTTTTTGATATTTATTTGTTTACATGCAACCGTATACCATTAATTCGTGAAACTCCTTATACATTAACTAAAAAAAACAGTAGATAGATAAATATAAAATTATGTAAAATCCTGATAACGGTAACTATATCTATATGTAAATAGTTTTGGTGGCAGATTTCTTTAAAATTTTATAAAATTAAATCTGAAAATCAGTATGTAGGTATATAAATATATAACTCTGAAATAGTATAAGTACATACATATAAATAATTATGAACACAGTGTATATACCTATATATAATCCAAATAAAAAAACATACAACGGTACATGCCTATGTATATAGAATTTCAACACGATGATTATATATATAAAAAATATACTTTGAAAACCCTTTTTTTTTGTTATGAGTATATATGTACACATAATTCTCTCCGAGTACTTCAGTTTTTTTTTTTTTATAAATTCAGAAACAGAGTCTTTATGTACATATATATAAAATTCAGGAAACCATTATATATACATTCTTATATATACATATACTCACCTGTAAATATTTTTCTTTTCTTCCCAGTAAACTATTTGCATACAAACACACAATACATAAACATACACCTAATAATTTATGTCAACAGTGGTTGGCAACCCAAAATTTCACATTTCACAAATATAATTATACACACCCGATTACACACACACACACACACACATATATATATATATATATATATATATTGTACAGTTAGCATAATCACATACATGCATCTATAACGATTAAAGATACAAATATATGATCCAATTGTGTATGAAAGTAAACCATTTAAGAAAATACATAGAATGTACAGGTACATACTTACCTCTTTTCCGGCTATATTATTATACAGCTATCACATTCTTTTCTCCTTTTTCTTTCCTTCCTTTCTTCCTCTCTATCTCTCCCTCTCTTTACTGTTTGAAGGCTTTGTGTACATGTGCCTGTGTGTGTAATTGGATCGAGTGAAATGTGAGGAGGCAGAAAATGAAAAACCTTTTTTTTTAATAATGAGGGAGGGATTATTTTTGGGCGCTGATGGTGGGGGAGTGAGGGAGGGATTTGGGGAGAGATTTAAGAAAATGAGTAGTGGGGGTGGTTGAGAGATTTTATCTAGTTAGTGTTCTTTTTTTTTTAATAGTATGCTAATTTTTAATTTTTTTTTATTATATATATTTCTTTTTTTTCTTTCACGGTCATAACATTCTACCCCCCTTACAAAAAGTTTCGTCCTCGAAACTTGCGTTTTACATAATGACAATTTAGTATGACTCTATGTATCCATTTTACCTAGACAATTACTGAGTTAGGTGTCCCTTACGTATTCTTATATGTTACCCATTTTGCTTCTTCACAAGACTAAGTCCTCAAAATCATTCTTTGTATACAAACAAGGTAATTTCTAATCCATTGATAACTTAATCCTTCTATGGCTAGCGATTCAACCTTAAGGGTATCATATCAAACCGGGGCTTCATAACCCAATCGTCGGTTATATCATGCTTATATCTGTTGTCATCAGCTACCTTTTATAATCAGTGCTTACCTATACTACGATTTTGACTTAATGTCCTAGAACTAATCACTTAAACCATATATACCTTCAGGACATGTTTTATTCTAATATGATTCAACTTAGTCATCACGAGCACCCTACAAGATGATCTAATCCATATAGGGTACAATCCTTAATTTACTTCTCCTGTAGTTATAACTTAGAACTTTTCCTATGCCATTATGTGTGTTCAAGTCTACTTGTCTCTATAGAATGGTATATCTAGCACCGATATCACAAATTATTGAGGCAGTCATACCTTAGCTTTGATTGTTCTATATTCTAATGCTTAACTTAATTGATTACTAACTTAACCATCTTAGACATACTAATCCATTACGCTTCCGCGCGCCACTCTGATTCATATTACTTAATTATTTGGTTATTACAACTGCTAAATTTAATCCAATTAAATCCCACATGAATAGCAACTACTACTTGTTCATGTTCACTCTGCCTTAATTCAAGCATACTAGATTCAACAGTACCTACTTGCTCATGCTTACACTATCTCAGTTCAAGCCTACTAAATTTAAACCAGTTAATTCGATATTCTTAGGGAACAACACTTAACCAACAACTTTGTGACGATTTATCATTCCAATTCTCATCTATCACTACCATTAACTAACGTCGTCGACCTGTTTCGATAACTCTAAATTCAACATCATATCCATAACTATGAACTCCTTTGTATGACATTCTTCGCTAAACTCTGCTATTTATAACACTTATAAATCATCTCTTAATAATTATTATAAATTATTTCTTAGAACTACGATACCAACTCAGAACTAACCCTGTTCTGACACAACAGTCCAAGTTAAAGACATGGGCCAACTTTATATTACCCTAATGGTAACGGGTCCCTTGCTACTGTTACGATAGAGAAGCCCGAGTAACCGCCTAACCTATTAATATGTCAACCAACATTCGCAGTAGGGCATTCCAGTTAACATTATGTTAATTAATTGTATATTACTTAATTAGGATCACTAAGATCACTGCCAAATGGATGCGCAAATACTATGATCACAGCTTAGTCAAAATCTTCTGGACATAACATCGTCCTAGGTATGTGTAACCCTCAACCGATCATATCTTAAGTATAAAGTCGTTTCTTATTTCCAATATCATGCTTAGAATATAATCATCGTTTACGACTAGTACTTATGTCTAAGATCAACTCTAAATCAAAATTGTTGCTTATGTCTAAGATCGTGACTTATGAGCAAGATCATCACTTAAGACTAATCTCAAAGCTCACCTCTAAGGTCAATACTTAATGTTAATATACTTAAACCCAGATAATGACTTAGGGGTAAAATCATAACCTTAGCTTCTAAGATCATGACCTAAATCTATGTTTCCGCCGGGATCTAGAGCCATGCTCTGATACCAACTGTAGCGCCCCGGTTTCCGAACCCTAGCATCGGAAACGGTGCACCCGCCGTATCTCACTAAGGAGAATACAAGGCGTCGATACAAATCAACTACACGTCATCATAACAACGCAAATTGATGTCAGCGGAAGTCATTGCTAAAATCCTCGACAAAATGATCATCATCATTAATACAATGTCTAAGAATTTCTAATCAATACAATAGTCAAATGTATGTAACCATTAATCTCGAAAATACAAAACCTCGAATATCGAAATAACTGTCTCATCCAATTCTCGAAAGTCTTTTCTGAATATCCCTAGTTTCGAAACCTCTTGTCTCGATCTTCCACGGTATACCAACTCCTGTGTAAGCATACCCTAATTTCTCATGCCTGCAAAACTGGTGAGTGGTGGTGTGAGCCAAAATCAACGGGCTCAGTAAGCAACCTACTTATACTTGTTATAGGAATCATACATGCAGAAGCAAATACAAATAACATTTACAGTTAACATACATGTCCTTAGTCCACAATAATTTCACTCGATTATCTTTAACAGTTAAGAATTCGAAAATAAATACAAAATAAATAACTCATCAGCCCAATCTACCTTACCGTGATGCATGCTCTTCTCAAGTATGACATACACAACAAACAAATAACCACATAAACAAAGAAAAAGACAATGTATACCAACGAAGTAGATAAGCCGCAGAAAGTAAGTCACTCCACATAATAATGCGCAACTTCATGATGCATGTCCTATTATGCATGTCACACGCAACGAAGTCATGTCACACGGAATGCCGATATCTCCACCATGCAATGCATGAACCCGGGTCCTAACTGAGTGGCTGTGGGTCGTACCCACCCACAGTCACCATCCTGAGTGTACTTGGCCCCGCCACCGTACACCATCCTGAGCGCCCGTGACCCGTACGTCACGACCCACCATCATGCAAATGCACGTGCCATGAATGCAAACAACACAATCGCCTGAGGCCCCTGGCCCATCCTCACCATCCTCCGGCACTCGAATCTAGGTTCAGTTATTTCTGGAATTTATTTCTAATTTTTTGATATTTACTTATATTTTCCTATAATTATTACTATTAATTAAGTTACATTTATATCGTGTTCTGGGTCGAGGCCTGCCACCGCAACCGGCCCGTTGGCCAATCGGCCCGGCTCGACGGCCTGCCTGGCCCGACTCTCTTTTCTTTCATCTCACTTTCATTTTCATTCTCATTTTTGTTCTTCTCATCTTCATTTAATCTGGTGTATCCACACTCATACATACACACAGTTCACATGTAAATACATATATCACATATGCACACAATTCACATATAGAGGAAATTCAATTACATATATGCAACGATAACACACTGATGCATGATAAACATAACGAGCATAAATAGACCACTTGCATTTGATGCATGACAACATGACGAACACAAATAAACTATTTACCTCTGATGCATGACAGTATAACGAGCATAGATAGACCACTTACATCTGATGCATGACAACATAACAATCATAGATAGACCACTTACCTGTGATTGGTCACTTAGCTTTCTTATGCTATGCTCGAACGTGAAGAAAGTTAACAAAAAAAATTCTGCTTCTACATGTCCAACTTATCCTCTGGAATCTCCAAAATTTGAACCTGTAAGTTAACTATTTGTTTATTAGATTGTCTCATCAACTTCACCTTTACACCACAAATTACTTCTCCTTTTAAATTACTCTTAATTTTTCCATCACAAGACCACAGTGAGACATACGAAGGCACCTAAGAAACACACCTTCATGGTTTCCTGGTACCCACACACCAATCCGAATCATTTATGTAATAGTACATAATTTTGAAATCCGAAAACTTATATAAACAATACATACTGAAAATCGTGTATACATTTATTTGTATATTAAACATGCCGAATATTTACCCATCAATATCCCTGCCGCACAGGATACTTGTTTGCTTAAATTTGCTGAAATCAACTTTTGGAGTTATAGATTGATATTAAATACAAACATAATATATACATAGACAAGTATATAATTCTAAAATGGTAAATATATATTTGTATAAAATTTTGAAACAGTATATGTACATAAATATATATACAATATAAAATTCTGAAAATAATAAATAAATATTTGTACATATCCCAATAAAAACAGTATATATATATGTATATATATGTATAAAATTCTGAAAATAGTAAATAAGTTATTTGTACCTATTTCGGAGAACAAAACATCTCTAATATATACACACACATATATAGGTAACATTACCGAAAAATAATAACAAAATCTTTTTGATATTTATTTGTTTACATGCAACCGTATACCATTAATTCGTGAAACTCCTTATACATTAACTAAAAAAAACAGTAGATAGATAAATATAAAATTATGTAAAATCCTGATAACGGTAACTATATCTATATGTAAATAGTTTTGGTGGCAGATTTCTTTAAAATTTTATAAAATTAAATCTGAAAATCAGTATGTAGGTATATAAATATATAACTCTGAAATAGTATAAGTACATACATATAAATAATTATGAACACAGTGTATATACCTATATATAATCCAAATAAAAAAACATACAACGGTACATGCCTATGTATATAGAATTTCAACACGATGATTATATATATAAAAAATATACTTTGAAAACCCTTTTTTTTGTTATGAGTATATATGTACACATAATTCTCTCCGAGTACTTCAGTTTTTTTTTTTATAAATTCAGAAACAGAGTCTTTATGTACATATATATAAAATTCAGGAAACCATTATATATACATTCTTATATATACATATACTCACCTGTAAATATTTTTCTTTTCTTCCCAGTAAACTATTTGCATACAAACACACAATACATAAACATACACCTAATAATTTATGTCAACAGTGGTCGGCAACCCAAAATTTCACATTTCACAAATATAATTATACACACCCGATTACACACACACACACACACACATATATATATATATATATATATATATATATATTGTACAGTTAGCATAATCACATACATGCATCTATAACGATTAAAGATACAAATATATGATCCAATTGTGTATGAAAGTAAACCATTTAAGAAAATACATAGAATGTACAGGTACATACTTACCTCTTTTCCGGCTATATTATTATACAGCTATCACATTCTTTTCTCCTTTTTCTTTCCTTCCTTTCTTCCTCTCTATCTCTCCCTCTCTTTACTGTTTGAAGGCTTTGTGTACATGTGCCTGTGTGTGTAATTGGATCGAGTGAAATGTGAGGAGGCAGAAAATGAAAAACCTTTTTTTTTAATAATGAGGGAGGGATTATTTTTGGGCGCTGATGGTGGGGGAGTGGGGGAGGGATTTGGGGAGAGATTTAAGAAAATGAGTAGTGGGGGTGGTTGAGAGATTTTATCTAGTTAGTGTTCTTTTTTTTTTAATAGTATGCTAATTTTTAATTTTTTTTTATTATATATATTTCTTTTTTTTCTTTCACGGTCATAACAAAAGGAGAATGAAAAGGAGAGGCGTGGAGGGGATGAAAAAAAAACTAACGAAAATTGAAAGAAAAAAGTGTGGGTCAGATAGCCACGTGGCGGCCATCCATGGACCGCGTTATTTTAGCGTAAAATTCCTCCGCGTCATGTAATCCGCTTCCTGTTTCCTGATGTATTTTATTGCGATGATTACATTCTAACTTTATTATCAAGGTTTTATTTTCTCTCTCATTTATTAATTGCAATTGTAGTTACAAGAGTATCATAAGAACATCAGCTATTGATGCATTTCTTTTTTGTAAGGCGACAATAATGAAATAAGGTAAAAATTAAAAAGTATAACAAAAATTTTGGAAAAGAGAAAATAATTGTAATTCGAAAAATCTGAGTTTTTTTTTCTTCTTTGAGGGTCTTATATTCTAAATTGAATTACTTGTCCCGAATTGTTGTGTCAAACTCTTGGAAAGAAGACCAGGGGCCTTACGCAAAAGAATGAAAATCCACCACAGAAAGGCGTAGAGTTTCCCTCACATCAGAAACTATGAAAAACAATTGTTTCTCTCGTTTCTATCAGACATCGACATGGGATTCTTGACTGCCAAAAGTTAGGCTATGATCTGATGTCTTCTTTTATTAGTTCCGGGAATATTCCAAGCGTTTTATAGACTTTACAAGAAAGAAGGAAAAGAGGGGAAAAAACAAAGTGTACCAGTTCGTATCACATCGGATAGGAAACAATAAAATAATAACATAAAATATAAGTATAGATTAAACTATTAAGATTGTGTTAGGTTAACCATTTTAATACAAGTCACTACTAAGCCTACAAGGTTGATATTTAGTGATGCCATTCACAATATAACGCTACAAAAACTTAAGATGATCGTCATCATCATCCGTACCCATTATATCCCAACGACAGCAAAAGCTATCGTTAGGGTCTGGGGAGGGTAAGTTGAGACAGACAATAGCTCTGTTCCAAAAGATAGAGAGTCTGCTTCCAGTGAGACCCTCGGCTCTATATGTACCTGCATAAATGACATAATAATAGAGTTATGATGTGCTAGTGTGTTAGTGAGGGACTTCAGAAAATACAAAGAAGAGGCTTTCGATATTAAAATAAACATAACCTGTATATGTACATGTAATGCAAAACAACAGTAAAACTTAAGCAAATAAGTGCAAAGTCAACCTAAAACGTAGATAGTGTCTACGTCTATCTATGTCCCTCAATATATTCTAAGGTGTCCCTATATATGTCATATACCTCGTTAACCATAATCTTATGTCTCCATGAACTCCTATCCTGGACCATGTCCTCGGAGAGGTACAAATCTAGTAGATCGTGCCTAATCTGCTCATCCCAAGTCAGTTTGGGTCTGCCTTTACTCCTGTTCCCCTCTACAATGAGGCTTTCAATTGCTCTGACCCACACCGTTGTCTGTCTCCGCTTAACATGCCCAAACCATCTCATTCTTCCTTCTCTTATCTTATCTGCTATACTAGTCACGCCTAACCTTTTTTGAAACACCTTGTTTCTGATCCGGTCTAGCCTTGTATGCCCACACATCCACCTCAACATCTTCATCTCTGCCACTTCCATCTTCTGCAATTGTGACCTCTTGATGGCCCAGCGGTATGTTCCATATAGCATTGCCGGTCGCACTGCCACCCTATAAAATTTTTCCTTTAATTTAGTTGGAAAATTCTTGTCACACAGCACCCCTGAGGCCGCCCTCCATCTACACCAGCCTGTTTGAACTTGATGTGTTGCATCACTATCTATGTCCCCATTCTGCTGCACAAATGATCCTAGGTACTTACCATTTGACCATCGATGGTGAGCTGGCTATTCTCACTATCGGCTACGCCGTTAAAGTCGTAATGCAGATACTCGGTCTTAAAACGGCTAATCCTTAAGCCTTTTCTCTCTAAAACACATCTCCACTGCTCTAGTCTCATACTCAGGGTATGTCTACTCTCTGCGACTAATACAATATCGTCCGCAAAAAGCATACACCACAAAATTGCCTCCTGTATCGGCTTTGATAACTCGTCAAGAACAACTGCAAAAAGAAATGGGATCAACGCAGACACTTGATGGAGGCCTACCTCCACCTGAAGGAAGTATGCATTCTCCACAGGCGTACGCACGGTTGTTTTGGTCATAGCATACATATCTCTAATTATGTCTATAGACTTCATAGGGATCCCTCTTGCATCCAGACTATCCCAGATTGGGCTACGTGGCACACTATCATACGTTTTTTCAAGATCGATGAAAACCATATGTAAATCGCGCTTCTTCTCCCTATACTTCTCTATTAATCTTCTCAGAATGTGTATTGCTTACGTAGTTGACCTTCTTGGCATAAAACCAAATTGGTTCACCGTAACCTGAGTTTCTCTCCTAATTCTAGTGTCGATTACTCTCTCCCATAACTTCATGGTATGACTTAGCAACTTAATCCCTCTATAGTTTCCACAACACTGTGCGTCTCCTTTGTTCTTATACAGAGGGACCACGACACTCTTTCTCCACTCATCTGACATCTTTCATGTTTTATAAATACGGTTGAACAGAGTAGTTAGCCATTGAACCCCTTCATCTCCCAAATACTTCCACGCCTCAATGAGTATGTTATCTAGGCCGACAGCTTTAGCTCGTCCCATCTTCTTCAGTGCTCTCATCACCTCTCCTTGTGTGATGTTCTGACAGTCGGAGTTATTATGTTGTCGTTGTTGGTTAGTGATGCTTTCTCGTTCTTTATAGTCAGCACTACCGCCGTTGAAAAGATTGTGAAAGTATGTTTGTCATTTCAACTTGATGTCTTGTGTTTTGACTAACACATGTCCATCTTCTTCTTTTATAAACTTCCCGCCTCCTAGGTCATGCCTCTTTCGATCTCTAGCTTTGGAAATCTTGAACATATCATGCTCTCCGTCTTTTGTTTCTAGTCTTTCATATACCCTTTTATAAGCTGCAGTCTTTGCCTCTGTCACTGCCTTCTTCGCCTTCTTCCTGGAGATTTTGTAATTCTCCTTCAATCTCACTTTCTCTTTCCTATTTGTGCAACTTAATAGCTCTCTAAAAATCTTTTGTTTGTCTTTTATTTTTTGTTGCACATCTTCGTTCCACCACTACGTCTCTATATGTACGGACGTCTTTTCTGTTGTTACCCCAAGCTTTTCTTTCGCCGCGTGAGTAATAATGGTCGATATAGCCTCCCACATCTGATTTGTGCCATCACCCAGACGATCTAGTTTCACGAAGATGACCATTTCTCTGAGTATATTAATTTTTTCGTCTTTCAAACTTCCCAATCGAATCCTGGATGAGAATTTTCCAACCCCCTTATTCAACTTTTGGCTCAATGCTATAACTACCACTAAAAAATGGTGTTGCGTCACCGCTGTCTCCTCTGGTATAACCTTGCAGTCCCTCCATAACCGTCGGTCTTCACGCCTCATCAGAAAATAGTCGATCTGCGTGTTACGTCCTCTGCTGCTAAAAGTGATCAAATGCGATTCTTTTTTCCTAAAAAACGAGTTTATAATGCCTAAGTCATGGGCCACTGCTAGGTCTAGCAAATCTCTACCCTGTTCGTTTCTATCTCCATAACCAAACCCGTCATGTGCCGACTGAAAACCATCGCTATCCTTTCCAATGTGTCCATTAAAATCACCTCCGATACAAATTCGTTCCTCCCTGAGTATTGACTTTAACACTACATCTAAGCAATCTCAAAACCCTTTCTTCTCATGTGCTCCTAGTCCCACATAGGGTGCGTAGACGCAAATCATTGTCATTACCTCCTTATTTAGTACTAACTTCAACGCCATAATTCTATCATTATATCTAATCACATCAATCGCGTTCATGTGTAATTCTAACTTTACTAGGAATCCTACCCCATTCTTGGTCTCATATGAACCCGAATACAACAACTTATACCTATTACACTATTTACCTTTATTCCCTTTCCACCTAGACTCTTGGAAGCATGCTACATCTATCTTACGTCTCTTAAGTGTATATACAACCTCCAACAATTTACCACTTAAGGTTCCTACATTCCAAGAGGCTATCCTTAGACTATCTTCCTTTTTCTTCCCCTTACCTACACCTCATAATTTAAGTTATGAGGTGTTATATAATTATTGTACTAGAGAGATGATTATCACACGAAAGTAAGTACCACATGATGGCTTGTGATAGCCATCTCTTGAACCTACGAGAGAACGTGCCACGTGTTAAGAGCGGTGTGTTACCGAAACGAACCGAGTCGAATACTAAGTTTTTGAATTCGGATTCATTTAGCTAAACGAACTGTTTAACTCGGTTCGTTTAGCTAAACGAGCTTTATAATTAGTTCGAGTTCGGCTTGATAATACTATAACTGTTTAAACGAGCCGAACAGTTTGCGAACAGTTCAGCTCGTTTAACTAAACAAACCCAAATATGTGTTCATAATCGGCTCGTTTAAGTAAAATTAACGAATCGAACTTGAACAGTTTACGAACTGTTTGGTTCGCTTGACCGTTCTTAGAGCAACCTCTAAAATCCTTTTGATGGGTCCTGTGTAGGTTTATAAGATTCTAAATTACAACATCAGAGAAGACTACCATATCATAATTAATTGTCATACCATAAAAGCTATCTTTTCAACCTAGCAGAAAAAAGCGTTATGAAATAGGGTCTACCTTATAATCCTTAAAAGACTGTTTTGGGTATGCTCAGAGAGAAAATGACTCATTTAAAAAGTGTAGAAAGTAATATCTTGTACCATACTGGATAGCGAAAAACAAACTCACATGTTTTATAAGAATGAGCTAGTGCTGGAATATATGAATACTTCGGTGAATTTAAAGATTGATATGTTTCAAAAAATTATAGAAAAGATTGATTTAAATTTGGGAATAACAAAGGCTTAAAACATAAGAGTAAATCAACATATACATCGATCTCTATATCGGTTGGTCGACACGATATAGACCTCTAAAGCATAGACATCAATCGGTCTACATAAGTTTTGTACAAAACTTGGGGCATATTGCACGTAGATATCTACGTTGATTGATTTATGTCCAAATGAACATCTAGACTTAAGTGAAGAGACATAAATGGCCAACCATGTACCTGGCAAAATGTGACCCACATTTTTAAACATCACTCTGACACCATGTTCAAACTTGAGTTTATATAAGGTGATGTTTATATCTACTCAAAACCTTAAGACAATAGATGATGGTATCTCATCTTTATATAACTAATTATTTTATCTGAAAATGTCTGACGTAGAATAACTAAACATCTAAATAGATGAGGTCACGGTTTGATACACGCCAAAAATGTTATTCAGGTTCCAAAATAAATTACCACAAAGATAAAAAGAGCTGCTTTCCCATGCATAGTAGTAATTGACCTAGTTCCTAGGTTGGCAGGCAGCCCCCCCACATAACCAAACCTATATAGCAGCCACCATAAATATTAATGATCTTTTTACTGTGCCCAACTCATGGACTTTTTTGAAACTTCCACATGATGTTCCAACCAATCACCTTATCCACAAGGTTGGCAGGATGGTCACATGGCTCATGTCCATCTCCCTTTCTTGCATAGCAAAATACCAAATTTATGATTTTTAAAATCTATATTGTGTTAGTTTGATGAAACTGTGTAGAATGGTAAGAGGTTACAAGATAAACTATATGAAGAATTCACTGTAAACCAGACATATAACTTAACATCTAATCGAATCGAACACAAGCCTTTGGATTTCAGGTCCAAATAGAAGTATTGTTCCTACACTGCGTACGTTCTGGTTGGAAGAACATGTATTTTTTTAGAATAATATTCTAATCTGAGTAACAACTGAACTATACTCTGAAACCATCATCTTCCTCTCTTGTGCAAATGTTTGGGCAAGACGTTAATAGAATTTTATCTCATTTGAACTAAATATTTGAACTACATAACCTTTTTTAAACCTAGATGATACTATGTTCATTCTTATTTGAAAAATATAACGCTTAATACAGGACTTATATCGAAAGATAAGTACATTGAAAGTTCAAATTAACGGGTTCACCCCATTTGGTTTTTCTCTCTCAAACGATCGTCAACTATATAGAAACGAGTTATGGGGCATTGGCACTCTTTACATCATTTGTCTATTGCCGTATATTAGGTGAGTCTGACCTAATGACTGCTTGGCTGTCTAATTTGGTCAATGAAAAGGTTACAAGAAAACCGAATGAAGGGGTAGGTTACAATATGGGATTGGTCAAACAATGTAAAAGATGTTGACCTAAAATCTTATATGACCACATAGAAAAAGTTGGCTAGAGAGGGACCCTTTGTGGAAAAAATTAAGAACCTCTAGTTTTAGAGCATTAGATTAGACATTGGTATTAATTAAGACGTTACAACTTGAGCATGAAATAGGAGTTTTCAAAGAAGGTTTGCGCGAGTTTTTACTTAGAATACTATTCTTTGATTTTACGTATAACGCACAAGCTTTATGTATAACTTTTTTAATATTTTTTTTATACGATAAGGAGACTCAGACTCGAATACAAGAGAGATGGAACATGTTAGGGGTTAGTTAGGATACTATTCTTTGGTTTTACCTATAGCGCACAAGATTTATGCATAACTTTTTAAATATTTTTTTATACAATAAAGAGATTCAGACCCGAATACAAAAGAGACGAAACATGTTATTTACCCACTGCATCTAAAGATTTTTCGCTGCTACTTGTCCGCACTTCTAGTAAATCACTCATGCATAATAAAACGTATCCATAACTTGATTCCACGATTATTTACATTATGCTTGCAAACTCTCTATATTTTGGGATAGAGGTATTGTTTATTTGTCTCTCACTCACTTCAGACCTTATCGATAATTTTTGATATCGTTGAAATATATTGTGTATGCGTTGTTCTTGATTGCAAACTTTACGAGTACCTGGAGCAAGTATTGGTGTCTGTTACGCGGCACGACGCATAAAATCATCGAACGAATTTATTACACGTCAATACATGGTGCAAGTTCAAATGCAAGTTTATTGACGATTTGATTATTATAAACGTGAATAAACAACACAAGTTAGCATGCAATATTTCTATAACTTGTTAACGTAAATTTCTAGCAATAAATTTATTTTCCTGAGCCTTTGTTAAGCCTTATATTCACAGGCCTCGGATAAAAAGGAGAATGAACCTTGGGACTTGTCAGCGATCCACCCCCTCCCCACCCCCACCCCTACCACCTACCCCTTTCCCCTTCAACATCCCTACAATTCCCGGCTAGATTTGGTTCTTGGGTTTTCAAAATTATCTTTACTACGACTTATCTCCAATCAATCAATTAATCATATCTAATATGTCCTAACGACAGCATAGGATATAGGAGGAGAGCGACAGAAAACAATACATCTAAATTGTATTTAAGTATTTATGTATTGTTAGGATGCTAAAGTAATGGAAACGGAGCCTTAACGTGCTAAGTAGCCCAACCTCACATACTGTCCACAAAGTTATAAGATCCAATTAAACTATAACGACCTCAGCCACCAACTCCAATTTGCTGGTCTGTAAGCTGGCTAACTGCAAAAACCCTTGGTGGTTCAGTGGAAAACATCATTCATAAACGGTACTAGACTTATAAGTCTCGTTAATGCATAAAGAAAAAATAAATAAATAACCAACTACATTTTATTAAGACGAATCTGGAATGGTATGAGACGCTGAAATTAATTTATGTTACGGAAGCTTCCTTCTTCATTTGTAAGTCTCCTTTATGCTTATAATGTCAGATTAAGTATTTGGACTTTCTCATTTGGTTGAAGTTCTTGGTTTGAAGACAAAAGAGGTTGTGGATGATATGTTTGCTTCGTAGCATTTGATATATATTTGAAGAATCCATTGGTCATATATATTTACGATGTTCAATCGCTAGGAAAGACAACCGCATATAAAGAGTCGTTGTGGTGGAACAAGGATGTGCAGCAAAAAATAAGGAATAAACAAAAGAGTTTTAGAGAGGTGTTAAGCTGCACAGACGGAGAGGAGAAAGAGAGAGTGAGGGAGAACTACAAAATCGTCAGGAAGGAGGCGAAGAAGGCAGTGAAGGAGACGAAGAACGCAGTCTATAAAAGGATGTACGGAAGATTAGAAACAAAAGACGGAGAGGGTGATATGTTCAAGATTGCAAAAGCTAGAGATCGAAAGAGGCAAGACCTAGGAGTCATAAAGTTTATAAAGGGAGAATATGGACATGTTTTATCAAGTGAAAATGTCAAACATACTTTCACAACCTTTTCAACAGCGGAAGAGTCGACCACGAAAAAAGAGACAGCACCACTACCCAAAAACGACAACATAAAAACTGCGATTGTCGCACCATCACACAAGGAGAGGTGAAGAGAGCACTTAAGAAGATGGAAAAAGCTTAGGCAGTTGGCCTGGATAACATACCCATTGAGGCGTGGAAGTGTTTGGGAGAGAAGGGGATTCAATGGCTAACTACTTTGCTAAACTTTATTTTCAAAACAGAAAAAATGTCAGATGAGTGGAGAAGGAGTGTAGTAGTCCCTCTATATAAGAAAAAATGAGACCACAGTATTCTGGGAATTACATGGGGATTAAATTTCTAAGTCATACTATGAAGTTATGGGAGAGAGTAATTGACACTAGAGTTAGGGGAGAACCTCAAGTTACAGTAAACCAATTTGGTTTTATGTCAGGACGGTCAACTACGAAGGCAATACACATTTTAAGGAGATTGATGGAGAAGTATAGGGAAAAGAAGCGCGATCTACATATGGTTTTCATCGATCTTGAAAAAGCGTATAATAATGTGCCACATAGACTAATATGAGATAGTATGGATGCAAGAGTGGTTCCTATGAAGTATATACACATAATTAAGGATATGTATGATAGGAGAAAAACAGTCGTTCAGGCGCCTGTAGGGAATACGGATGTCTTTCCGGTGGAAGTAGGCCTCTATCAAGGGTTTGCTTTGAGCCTATTTCTTTTTACAGTTGTCCTAGACGAGTTGTCAAAGTCGATCCAATAGACGGTCCCATGGTGTATGCTGTTTGCTGACAATATTGTATTAATCGCGGGAAGTACACATAACCTGGGTATGAGACTAGAGAAGTGGTGAGGTACTCTAGAGAGAAAAGGCCTAAGGATTAGTCGTTCTAAGACTGAGTATATGCACTGCGACTTCAGTTGCGCAGCCGACGATGAGAATAGCCAACTCACCATCGAGTGTCAAGTGGTCCCAAAGGTGAGTAAGTTGAAGTCCTAGGATCATTTGTAAAGAAAGATAGAGGCATAGAGAGCGATGTAGCATACCGAGTTCAGGCAGATTGGTGTAGGTGGAGGGCGGCCTTAGGGGTGCTGTGTGACAAGAATTTTCCAACTAAATTAAAGAAAAAATTTTATAGGGTGGCAGTGCGGTCGGCAATGTTATATGGAACAGACTGCTGGGCCATCAAGAGGATGCAGTCAGAGAAGATAGAAGTGACAGAGATGAGGATGCTGAGGTGGATGTGTGGGCATACAAGGCTAGATAGGATAAGAAATGAGGTATACCGAGAAAGGTTAGTGTGGCTAGTGTAGCAGATAAGATAAGAGAGAGAAGACTGAGATGGCTTGGGCATGTCAAGAGGAGACATACAACGGCGTCTGTTAGAGCAATTAAAAGCCTCACTGTAGAAGGGAAGAGGAGTAGAGACAGACCCAAATTGACGTGGGATGGGTAGATTAGGCATGACTTACTAGAGTTACACATCTCTGAGGACATGGTCCAAGATAGGAGTTTATGGAGGTAGATGATTAAGGTTAAGGAGGGGTAGACATGATATAGGGACACCTTAGAGCATACTTAGAAGATTAGATAGTAATTACATTGTAGGTTGACTTTGCACTTTTTTGTTTTGGTATTTGTCTTTTAACTATTTGTGCATATTTACTGTTATGGCTATTTCAACATCAGAAGATTTCCGTTTATGTTTAATAAAATCCATTTACTAGTACATATTCCTATTATTGTGTTATCTATGCAGGTACATATAGAGCCGGAGGTATCACTGGAAGCAAACTCTCTATCCCTTGGGATGGAGGTATTGTTTGTCTGCCTGTCACCCTTCCCAGACCCTAACGATAGCTTTTGTTATCGTTGGGATATACTTGGTACGGTTGTTGTTGTTGATGATGTTGAATCGCGAGGTTTGAAAATTCTTGGCTTAGTTATTCACCATTGGTTGCATGATCAAGTACATTTAAAGTTTCTTGACATTTAACTTCTGATACAAATGTGTTCGATGTTTATATTTTGTTCTAAGTTGGAACCTTTGGTTTTAACTCATTGGTTGACAATCTAAAAGGCTAACGTTGAGTATTTCAAGCACTAATAAATTGTTAGCTTAATGGCCACAAGTGTGTCATTGAGTTAGTTTAAATCAATGTAGTTAGCACAAGTGTTTGACTATTTACATCAGAAAATTCATAAACATTTGAGAAGTCTCACTTAATTGTCTCATGTATTAATTTAATTGCTATTTTTAATTGACTACAAGACCAATGATTTTGTGAAAGAGCAAAAACTTATACTAGATGATAAACCTTCTTTAATTATTTTGTGTTTACTACTGGTCAGTTGATAAATAATTCTTGTAACCATTGATTAATGCAATTTAGTTTAGTTAGTTTATACAATAAATAAGAAAAAATTTTCGTGTGATTGATTCAGAGTTGTCTTGACTATTTTGGCAAAAAAAAAAAAAACCTGATATCAATTAATTTATAATTTTTTATCGGAATTAACGACGTAGTTTTACTGGAAATGCCAATGACCTGATTAGAGACTTGGATTCTTTATGGATATATCGTGCGAGACACTCGAGGTGGATTATTCATTTATTTATTTAAAAAAATCAAGTAAAAGGAAATGAAACAAAAGTCAACACCTTTACTCAACTGTCCGAAGCGACAGTGGAACGATGTCCAGTGATAAGATAGGATATTGAATTTGCACAACGCCACAACATCAGAGACATCGTCCGAATTCAAAAAAATTATAAGATAATAATGCCTCTTGGTTGCTCCACTCTTCAATTAATAAACCCGGCCATCTTCCTCTCTTCAGAACAGCGATTATCATATACTGATTTGCACTCTCCTGTTATTTTCGGGTAATTTTCTCGGAAAGCCTCTCACTTTGTTTTTCTTTATGAACTTTGATTCTGGGCTCATTGTAATTTCTCTGACTAATTATGTGTGATTTGTATGGCCATCTGCAGCTTTTGCAATAGGTTTTAGGAAGTAATCTTTTTTGCACTTCTATGAATCAATTTCAGCATTCCCTCCTTATGTTAAAGAAATGAGGAGTTGGGAATCAATGGTTGGAAGTTTGGGTATTGTATTTTTGTGTATGAGACCAATCTTTTAGCTGCACCTGACATTCTAAAGTTTGAGGATGTGTTCTCCATCAATCAGTGTTATGTTTTTAAGAAAGAGGACATATGAGAGTTGTTTTACAGTTTCGTAGAGGGACATCCCGCACTTAATTAGTTTGGTAAAAATCTTTAAGTTCCTTCGTGATTTTGTAAGTAGAGTATCAGAGAACCTACAAAATAATGCAAGAATACGAGATTTTTGCGCAACCTACAATATAGAGGGTGTCCCTCTACAGGACATTATATCTTCCTGATATTGTGGAGTTGCGGGTAGAGGTAGTCCTTTGTATTATGCTGCTGAAAGAATCAGCTGCTCGGACGGCAAGAATGAATATAATGCTTTAGCATGGGATGTGCCTGGGAGATTGCTTAAATGTGTTAATGGGAAAAGTATATTGTGGAGCCTTTATTTTAGTTGCGCAAGAAAAGAAAACGAAACTAAGTAGATCTACTGCAAAATTATGTGTCACTATGGATAAGGGCCATCTGAAATCTTAGATGCTTAATTATGAAGTATTAACTGAAGAGCAAGAGGTGCTGTTTGCCTTGTCTGTTCTTGATGCTTGCTTCTTGAACTGGATTATGTCGAATTTAAGAGGAATGAAGAAAGGAAATAGGCAACGCATCAGCATTAAAGAACAAAAAGCTGCCTGAACTAAGTCTTGTGCTGGATGGGAGGAAGGAAGTTAGCGATAATCAAAATAAAGTTAGTTCGGAACCAACTAGTTAGTTAGAGTGCAGTTTTCCTTTTCATGAATACATATTTCTGTGCATTGCAGTAACCAATTGAAGTGCAATCTCTCTCAATTTCCCCTATTGAAGCTACATCACTTGGATGTTCATCTTCTTTTTTAATGCTGAATTTTTATTCCTTCATTTTGGTTAATTATCCCTTGAATGCTTTAGTTCCATGAGCAGTTTGATGCTTCTGAGCTGATTCTGATCGTATTTTATCAAATCAGGCATGACCCTACTCCTTTATTGATTCAATAAAGTGTTTCATCGATTCTTAGTTCATAATCGCAGTGATTTCTTCAGAAATTGCTGAAATTCCGTGTTAGGGTCTTCTGTTGGTGCACAATAATGCAGTGTTTCTGCTGGTGCCATGGCTAAATATAACTCCTATGAATGGAGTGGAACCATGAGGTGTAACTGTTGTCCAGGAATAGGCTTGGGTTCAATGATGGAACAATTCAAATACCTGATAAAGCATATAGGATGTATGCTATGTAGGAGCAATGTAAAAATACGCTGCCTAACTCCGCCCTACCATCGATTGTGCAGAGTGTTGTGTTTGAGTATGGGAAATGAAGTTTAGACTGATTTTTTTGAATTCTCTGCAACTTATTCATTTTGGTTGTCTTATATCTAGGAGGAAGCATGGTAAACATGTCTCATACTGACTATTTTGCTCTCTTTAAGATAATATGGGAAGAAACGATCATATTAAGAGCGGTTCCTACATGTAATTGTGGTGCTATGGGCACGATGCAGGAATATGTTGATGGCAAACTGTCATTAGAGTGATAAATGGGTTGGATGATAGCTCTGAGCATGCTAAGTCACAAGTGTAGAAATACAAAGTAAAATGCACTTGTACATACACATATATGTATGCAATGTATACATAATTCATGCCAATACACATACATAGAAAATACACTCTTGTATAGTTTCTATACCTTTGTACAAGTCACCAGTTTAGTGGCTTAAGCAATATAGCCATTAGAATTAGATTATAGCCGTTGGCATTCTAGGTCACTTGTGACCACTGCTAGCATCCCTTATAAGGAGGATCACCTATACATTTAAACTCAACTTGATGAATGATATATTCTTAATTTCTATATTATATCAGAGCCTTCATGTTAATAAACTCGTATCTTTAAAATGTGGCTATCTTTCTTGCTTAGATTAGTGAAACAGAGGCTACTTGCACTCTTGAACAACCTTAAAGAGCAGAGTCTAATACCCCTTCTTCTTTCTTTTTTAATAGAGCACCTATTATGATCACAAACCATAAGCTTACTGGTAATAGTTATTTGTCATAATACAGGGCAAGCTTACTGGCAATAGTTATTTGTCATAGTACAGGGCAATTGAAATGTTTATCACTGGAAGAAGGAAAAAGGATTATCTCTTTAGAGATGTCTCATTCATGCAACTACAGACTCAAGATTTAGATTTGGAAGTCTGAAAACAGTATTGATAATGTCTTGGTTGATTGGGTCAATGATTCTTGATATAAGTGATAACTTTATGCTCCATGCCTGATGCGTGCACGGCACGTGATCCACTTTCCACCTCAAGCCTCCTCCTTCGCAACGGTTTAGGCACAAAAGAATTTGACTTCCCCTTGCTTCCCTTGTGTCAAAATCGGCTTCAATGAGCTCTCCTTTGCGTTGGAATAGTCGTTGCTTAGACAAGTTGATTCAATCCTCCTAGACGGTATTCTTTTACCAATGGCAACCACCCTAAAATAGCTCAATCTTTGAGAGATCTTAACCTTGATTTTTAGTGTAAAAACCAATAAAACAAAGGATGCTTCAAAAGCAAGAAAACGGTTTTTCATTCCAAGGCAAAAGCTGATTTTTGTCCAATTGGTTTTACAAGCTTAAATAAGACTAAACCTCATTCTAACCTATCCAAGTCAAAGAGTGCGATAAAACACATCAATTTTGGTCTCATGACCTGACTAAAACGTTTGAAACTTTAAGGGAAGGTTAAAGAATTCAAATTCCAAGAATTACACAAAAGGCTGGATTTTGGGCAGAAATGGCGCCCTTGGTTGATTGGGTTTTTTCCGCAGATGCAAGTCGAATTTGAAGAAGTGTCTTTTTTGAGAAATTTAGTTCACGTCCTGAACTTGACCTTTGGCTTTTGAATGACCCAATTTGGAGTTTTTATGATTGAGTTACGCGCCCACAAAGTTCAAGCAATTTTCAGGTGGTTGGATTTTAGGCAGCAATGGCGCCCTCGGTTCACTGACCTTTTTTCCGCAAATGCAAGTCGAATTTGAAGAAAAATCCTTGTTGAGAAATTTAGTTCACGTCTTGAACTTGACTTTTGGCGTTTGAATGATCCAATTTGGAGTTTGCATGACTGAGTTACGCGCCAACAAAGTTCAAGCAATTTTCAGCATTCTTGGTCTAGCACTTCTACACGGGTTTGGCAAAGACATAACAAACATCAAAACAAGTAAAAGAAATGATAATAAACGAAGATATAAGAAACCCAAAGTAAGAAAAGTAAGAAAAGCGTTTTATTGAGCTGGTTCAATGAAATGAACACAATGAACTTCAGGTTCATCTAGCATATGCTTAAACAAGAAGTTTCCAACTTCAAACCCAAGTTGTCTGGTCTTGTTTCTTGTTATAGGGCCTTGAGGCGCCAAGGCTTCTTGATGGGATCCTTGGTTCGCGTCAGTGCCACTAGAGCTCAAATATGGTTGGCTGCAAATGTACTCCAAAAAGGATAACAATTCTGAGTTGTATGAACTTGAAGCACAGCTTGAAGACATTAAACTAGGTGATATGCCTATTAACAAATATTATACAACTGACTAGAATCTGATAGCAGATTGACATATTTGAAGTACACCAATTGACTTGTCAAGCTGATGATCAACTTTATAAACACATCACTGAAACAAATAAGGTTTTTAGTTTCCTTACTAGGCTAAATAAAAATTTTAGTGTTGTGAGAAGAAAAATTCTTGGCACTAAACCTCTGCCAAGTCTAATTGCTCTCTCTGAAAAAAGGCATAAAGAAAGCAGAATAAAGAGTTATGGATTTGGCTCAGTGCAGAAGCAAAACTCAGGGCATAGACACTTGGATTATGTAAAGGATTATGGCTGAAAAGAGTTTTGGATTTGGCGCAGACAGTTGCTTTCCCAATCAGTAAATAACATCTGTGTATTTCTAACACATGAGTATGGTTGCGTGCATCCGACGCCCCATATACTTCGTTATAGATGGGAGCCTTTAAGGCAATGGGGTAATGTTGTTGTATTTGCTTTCCCAATCAGGTTATATTATGACAATGTTCCTGCAATCAATATGGCAGAGAATCCAGTCCAACAGGGCAAGCTTGATCTTTTGTAAATATTAAACCTCTTAGTACCTTGTATAAGCTTCCACTGAGATCCTAAAGCCTTATTTAGTCCACTTGCTAACTGCGAATCAGTTCTTATAGGAAAGGGCATGATGGTACCTGCTTTCATGCTATATTTCTTTTTTGCATTCATGAAAGACTAGATTTTCTGCTAAATATACTGCAGCTTTATTGTCTCAAAATAAAGCGACAAACAGTGTAGTCTATGTGCTTAACAACATGTGGCAGGTCTCTATATTCTGTTGAAGTACGAAGGTTTTGATGAATTTAAAAGATTGAGATATTTGGAAAAGAATATAAAAAATAAATTTAAACTTGGAAATAACAAAGCTTTAAAAGTAAGATCTCGAAAACAGAGATCAATGCATATGTCGATCATTATATACATTGATTTTTAAACTATTGACATCGATCGATCTATGTAAGTTTTATCCAAAAATGAAATCACATTGATCAATCGATGTGCACATCCATCTCTAAAAGAAAGACGTCGATCGGTCTATGTATGATTTGTTTAGAATTGAGAGTATGCTGTCCAACATTGATCTCTTGCGTAGAGCGATGGATGCTATTAAACTAAAAATGCTACAAAATTGAAAAAGTAACATCAATCTCTAAATTGAGTACCTTGATCGATCGATGTACACATTGATCTCTAAACTGATAACCGTCGATCGGTCGACGTCATACTGAATTCAAATTTTTATAGCTATTGCAAACAGATCTACTGTAGATTTAAAGTGCTTTCTCTCTCCAACCTATCCCAAATTGATTGTGAGTTTAATACCAGCGCTAATGTTATTGTAAGTGTTGTACGCCAATGTAAGCTTTTCTAGGGTGGCTATGATTCAACAAATTGAAAAGTAGGTGGCTAAAGAGAAGTTGGACTTCTGCAAGGCAATTAATGGAGTGTGATACTCTGAAGAAGGTTACAAAACAAAAATGATCTCCTCTATATATAGAAAAGCACATAAGAGGCAATTACACACTTTTAACCTTTTCAATCTCCATATTCTCTTCATCTCAAAAGCTCTCAAGTGCAAAAGTGTTTAATGCTCATTAAGCTCTTGTTGCTTGTTTTTTATTGTTGTATTGTGAGAGTATTGAGGTCTAACACAAGACGAAATAAACATATTTGATCTCTTGTTTGTAATTTAGACTTGTTTTGAAAGTGTCATTCCACTTCTCTCAAACCCCATTTGGTGAAAGTTTTTAGGTCGAACTTCGTTGAAGTTGTGAAGAAGATAGTGAAAAAGATCTGAAGCTCTCGCTCGTTGTTGTTATAGGAGTTGTTGCACAACTTTTTGCAATAGTTGTAGCAATTGTTATTGCACAAGTAGTTTGTGCAATAGGAGTTGTAGTAGTTGATGCAGTTCTCTTTCTTTGTTGAAGGTAATAAGAAAGTTGTTGAAAATCTACTTTGGAAACAAAGTGGTTGTTTGATTTCTTGATTTCCAGGATACCTGATTTTTAAGAAAGTGCAAAATCCAGTCACATGTCTGGTTGCCTGACAACTTGTCCAGTCAGATTCAGGCCTTAAAACGTAAATCTTTTGATATGTTAAAGATTTGGCCTTGTGTTGGACTAGATTTTAAGTATCTGAGTATCCCATCGCATGCTTCAAACTGAGTTGTGGTCAGAACATCTAAGAAGTAGCTTTGTTGTTGCTAATCCATAATCTACCCTTGTAGGGGTCAGATTTTGTTGTTTCCCAATTAAACTTCTGTATAGCTTGTCATCTGCCAATAACTCTGGGTCACTGTGGAATAATTTTGTGGAGGTATGCATGGAGTAGTGGCTAGTGTGGCTCCCTGAATACTTTGCTTGTAACTCCAGAGGTGTACTTACTTTGAAATGTTGTGAGATCAGCTTTGAGGATACGATTGTTATTTAATATGAGGTTTGCCTATGTGTACTTCCGCACATTTGAGTTTCATATAAAAGGATTTTTATTTTTCTTTTAAGGGAGATATCTGTGAGATAACTCCCATCAAATTGTTATTTCTCTCAAATAGGAAGTGAAAGCGTTACCAGAAGTCTGATATTATCCTTTTGGACAATAAAATTCTGGCACCATTTTGCTGGATTACCTAAATTTTGCACAAATGTGGCTTTATTTGATCTTATCTCACTATGTTTCCATTTTCTAGCTTTTTGCCAACTAAATGCTGAAACTTGTTCTATGAAAAGCAGCCCATTTCTTAGCTCTCTGCAAGTTGATGCTTTAGATTTTCATAGTCAAGATATGCTGTCTTTTCATGGTTTTTGTGAAGTAAATCTTTATTTTGTGCATAATTCTTGCTTTTTCTTGTAACTTTTTATATTAGTTGTGAACTGAAGTGTTTGGAGAAAAGTATAAATGACTAATTTGTTACTAATTTAAGCCAGTTGCAGATATATTGAACAACTACGGTTTGGCTTGTCAGATAATGTCACCATAATATGGAACTATAATTAACAGCATAATGAACCTAATTGGAATTTTAAGTCGTTACTATTATCGTTAGTCTTGTATATATATGTATGTATGTATGTATGTATGTAGGACCTTTCTTCCTTGTACTTCCGCTCAGAGGATTTGAAAAGCATGAGTAAAGCTCACCAATAAATTATTGAAACTACAGCCAGTATTTGAAACTATGAGAGTTTTCGCTTGAAGAATTTGCACCGCTAATATCTTACGAAAGCGTGCATTGGATTCTTGCCGACATTTTTTTTTCTCTTTCAATCTGCAAGACAGTTATTTAGAATGCAAAGTTGCTACCTTTAATTTTTAATGTTCTTCTTTCTTGCATTTTGATGTCAGCGTAGATGGAGATTGAGAGGAGACCAACATGCCTTGAGAATTTACCGAAGTACAAATGTTCGGCCCATCAGAGTACTTGTTACTAATGTATGACTCACATGAGTCTCTTCACCCTCCTCCCCCCCCCCCCCCCCCCCCGCGTTATTTGCATTACCTCAAATGTATGGTGTGACTAATTCCTTCCTCTGTGCTTAATGTAGGCCATTTCAGGGAAAAGAAATGCAGGCAAGGAGATCATCATGGTTGATCCAGTGGAGGCAAAGAAGTTAGCAGCAAAGCAAATGCAACAAATCAAAGCTAAGGAGAGACTAAAAGTAAGTCTATATACTCGAGTTGGAGCACTGCCAACATAATCATTTTCCATGCTTGTTTCAAAAGGAACTATTTTCCATCTTAATGGACTGCTCCTTTCAAAACTCTCATGCATAACTTGACTATCTTACTCTTCTGGGATTAGAATTCATCTCCGTTTTCTGTAGCGGTTCTTAATCTTGTGTGCATTCTGCTTCTATATGCAAGTTGCTACCGAAAAACTCTCTTCTCTATGAACTTCATTACAATGCTTCTTTCACTTTCGATGGTGAACAGATACGGCGTCAAATTGAAGCGATCAATGGTGCATGGGCTATGATTGGTCTCACGGCCGGATTAGTGGTTGAAGGGGAAACTGGGAAAGGCATTTTAGCTCAGGTAACGTCTCTTTTTTCTTTCTCCAAGTTGTACAAGCCGAAAAGGTTCAACTTCTTGCTTGACCTTTTGTGTTTTTTTTTTCACTTGCTCCTTCGCAGTTGGCTGGATATTGGGCTGGAATTATCGGTCTAGTCTTTAGATAATCTGTTCACTGATGCTTGAGTCGTTAAATGAATCCCTTGGGATAGATGTATTGTCTGCCTACCAATTACCCTCTCCAGACCCTAACGATAATGTTTGCTGCCGTTGAGATATAATGGGTACGGATGATGATGCTTGAGTCATTTTTTTTCAACTTCATTGTAAGATCAATCCCAGTAAATTATGGTATTGTTCTTGAGTATTCATCATACACAAGGTTGAAACTGTGAATTCACAGTTATACTTCAATGATCAAATCATTTTTTTTCCCTGTAAAAACTCCAACACCCCACCCCCGCCCCCCCCCCCCCCCCCCCAAAAAAAACCATAAATAACCCATCCCTTCTTGCCAGCTTTTCATTCTACTAGTTTTTGGATGGACCAAGAACATGTATAGGTTTGCATCAATATGGGTTTTTGGTTATAGGAATTTCACCTCTTAGTACTAGCTGGTAAATCTTATTGTGTGCGTATATTTCCAGATTAGTAGCCAGTGATATGAGTAAATTTCCAGATTAATTTAAGGAATAACCAAACATATACATGTATGTTGGTTCAATAGGACTAATATAATGGTACTCGATGCAATTGGCTTACTTGTAGTTTTGTGTGTTTAAAGTTAAGCAACGCCAAGTGCGCACTCGAACATTTTCTCAACATATAGAGTCGGTTACATTGTTGCAGCCCGCTCTCGAGCAAGGTCGCACATTATACAACAAGTGTATTTTGACTCATCGTAAGTTATAAAACTAATAACTTAAATTAATATGTAACACATTTCAACATCCAACTTAATAAATCGCTAGGAAAATTGATCTATTATCTAACCAATGTGGACTTAAAATTAGAAAAGGAAAATTTGCCCAAAAGCCTCTAAGGGCCGGTCATCTTACCCTTAAAGCCCAAATTGTTTTACTAAGCCTCAACGGGAGTAAACCCAAATGAAGGCCCTATTCTAGAACATTTCCCTTAAAATACCTTGCATCTTCTAAAATATCTCCTAACATCATCATATCCCCTAAAAACCTAACCTACTCTCCTTCCTTTTCTCTCCTGGGACGCCGGCCTTCTTCCCCAATGGAAGACTAAAGTTCCAAGCACGCCATCTGCTCCCAGCTTCCACCATCTTCTATATCACCTCTCTCCACCGTAAGCCCCATGGGGGGGCCTCAGCTTATTCCACTAAGCCATCTAGTAGGAACAAGAAACAAGCCTATCTCTTCCACTCCCCTCAACCCTCGGTCAAGAAAGAACCAAATAGGAAGCAAGCTTGACTCAAACAAGAGAAGACACCATTCAAGCTTCAGGAAGAAAGGAACAAGGATAATCCACAAGAACTCATCAAGAGCAAGGACCTAAAGGCAAGTATTTTTCCTTTTTAATCTACTCTGAAATGTGTCTTGAACGTACCACTGTTAGACTTTGGATTATCTCTTGGATAGAAAGTCTAGACTACTTAATGTCTCGAAACATAAGGGGTGTAATTTCTTCAAGTGTTTGGCTGTTGGAGGCTAGCTATTATGAGTTCTTGATGGTTAATGAAGTGGGTCTTGATGGGGAGAGGGGTACGGCTGGCACTATTAAGGGGGGGCCAAAAATTTTGGTTCAAGAAAGTAGATAGAAAAAAAAATACCCCCTTGAGGCTTAACTCTTGATAGGCTTAGAGTTAGGTTCCATCTTTGGTTAATTAATGAAAGGAATGGAAATGGGTTTAGAAGGAGAAGATGAGAAAAGTAAGAACTTCCCTTGCTTTGGTCATGATGCGTTTGACACTTGTATTTTATCCCTATGCATGAGTTCTGAAACTTGTTAGACCTTGTATGGGTTCCCTCTCTTGTTGGAGTTATTAGAAAAATGAAGAAGGGGTCTAAAGGGAGGGGACAGTTTTCCGGGTTTATGGAGAATGAAGAATTTGGTTTTAGGTAATATGCATTTGAGGATTTGAAGGTTACCCCAAATTTTAAGTAATAGAACAAGAAGATAAAGAATGGAGTAGGAAGAATTGCTTATAGCTATGTGGGTTTCTCCATTTATTCAATAGTTGAAATGGAGAAGTGGGCTTCAGAGGGGGAAGCAGGGGACGTTTGTTCTTCTTGGGCAGTAGGAAAGGTGAAGTCCAAATGGTAATAGTAAAGACCTTAGAAAAAGGAAAAATAAATAGTAAAAAGAAAGGTATAGTGGGTTCTACTTTCTTCATGAAAAGATTATATTGGAGGTATGTTGAGGTGAAGGGACGTTTTCTTCTTGACAATAAAAGAAGGAGACTTGTTGGAAAGTAGGCTTATTATGTTAAAAGCTAAAGGTGAGGAATTAAACAATTGTTATAATGGATAGAATTAGTAGGTGGTGATAAAGTGAAGTCAGGAGTTAGGGGTATTTGGCTTCTACCCCACGGTTTTGGCTATAACAGTGGGGGAGGGTTGATTTTGTTTCTAACATGATATTATGTAAAGAATTGTTAATATAATGTGGCAAATGAATATTACCTTGTTAGAATTGTGGACTGTTTTGATATATGATTTGAGGTTGTTAATATTGTTCTCTCTTTTGTAGCCAAGGGTAAAGAAGAAGAAGGAGGATTGGTGACTATTTGATTTTACATTTGAAGGATGAGCTTTGTAATTAAATGGGTCTTATGGACTGTTTTGTAAAGAACTTTTGATGATTAAGCTATATGAGGTTCAAGCTAAACAGAGTTGACCTTGAGTCAGTTGTAAAATGTATGGTGTAATGGATAAAGAAATTACTAAGCAAGGGATGTCGGTAAGCTAAAATCTATCTCTTGATGGAGTTTATATATATTTCGGCATTTTAGTAGAAGTAGAGGATTATTTTGTAAGGTTCTTGTTCTTGAAAGATGCACGACGATATTAATCAATTTTAAGATAATTTAGGAGATCTATGTTAAAGAATTGGACTCGACGAAAAATGCGAAATCATATAAACATAAAAAAGCTCCAAACCAGCCCCGATAGGCTAGTTATTACCGGAATTGCCCTGGAATTTGACTAAGATGATGATAAAAATTGATACCATGAAAACGGGCTTGCGTAAGTATTATTTCGGAATCGAATCGGGTCACAATTGGTTTAAGTGCTGAAGTTTCTCCATCTTATAGTAATAATTGAGGAGCCCGGAATAAGGATTGAGATCGACATAAAGAAATTAGAAATGAATGTTTAGATGGTCACCGGATGCATTTTCTTGCACCATTTGCATATCATGACATATTTTTACAAAGGTATTGCATGGTTTTATTTTAAAAGTATAAGCATTACATGGTTTTAACAGTTAAAGTATGATATCACTTTAAAAACCCGTATCGAATAAACTGTCATTATGTTTAATTCCGGTATCGTTATGGACCCGAGCGTAACATCCTCTTGTAGGTTGCCGGGGTAATTGTTATTGTTATCGTTATGGACCCGAGCGTAACATCCTCTTGCAGGTTGCCGGGATAATGTACAGTTATGGATATGGACGGAATCATTCATAATTGACTTTTTATTCACACGGTGAAAAGGTATGCCATGGCTATATTTTAAAAGTATGGTACAGTATAGTATGGTTTCAAACAGATAACATATAGTATTGCATTGATTGACATCATCGCATTTCACATTAGGTCACGTTTCATCCTGATACATCAAAGGTGGCTATGGTATAGGTTGACACCCGAGTGCATGGCATCATTGCATCACACACATATCATAACATCGTTTTAAGTATGGTATTGTTTTTGAAAAGTATGGGAGTACTGTATTGAAAGAAAAAGTATAGTATTGCTTTGAAAGAAAGTGCTTTAAAAATCTGTATCGAATAAACTGTCATTATGTTTGATTCCGGTATCGATATGGACCCGAGTGTAACATCCTCTTGTAGGTTGCCGGGGTAATGTACAATTATCGTTATGGTTATCGTTATGGACCCGAGCGTAACATCCTCTTGTAGGTTGCCGGGGTAATGTACAGTTATCGTTATGGTTATCGTTATGGACCCGAGCGTAACATCCTCTTGTAGGTTGCCGGGTTGCCGGGGTAATGTACAATTATGGTTATGGACGGAATCATTCATAATTGACTTTTTGTTCATACGGAGAAAAGATATGCCATGGCTATTTTAAAGTATGGTATTGTATGGTATCGCTTCTAAAGTATCGTACGGTATGGAATGTCTTCCAAAAGAAAAGTAACGTATTGTATCGTTTTCGAATGTAATGTTTTCAAAGGTAAAGTATTGTATCGTGTCAGTTTCAAATGATATCATTGCACTTCATACAACATCATTATGCATCATGTTGCATCATGCTAATCTGAAAAAGTCCGATGAAGTAGTGCGCCAGGTAAGATAAGTTACAGTTACATTATGTTAGTTAGCAAATTTACAGTTTTATTCAACGTTCTGATGTATTTCTTAGTAGATCAGGAAAATACTTGCTGTGTGATTTTGATCACTCACTCTTTTTATCTCGTATATTTTTCAGAGCCTACGGAGCACGAGACTGGGTATATCGAGGATGAACCACAACAGGAGTATCTGTGAGAGTGACAGTTATTAGGCTTGAACTTCTGTTGTTAGTATTGTGTTCTTGTGTGGACCTCTATGGGTTTTATGCTACTTATGTATTATGAAAAAAAAATGATGACTGTTTTTTTTGTGGATGTTTGAAATTCTGCCAGTTTATTGCCACTACTGTGATGTGTTGTTCAGTAGTCCGTGTTAGAATCATAGAATTTTACTGTATCGCATCGACGCTTTGTACTCTCCATAGTGAGGTACGGCGGGTGCACCGTACATGGGACAGGCCCGGGTACGGGGCGCTACATACATAAATTAGTCATTTTTTGTGTTTTATTTGTTGTATTTATTTACGTTTTTTGTTCTTGTTTTTTATTCATAGCCTAAATCCTTCATTCCTTGTGTTTCTCTTAATATCTAATGCACAATATGCATCTTTAGAAATCTTTCAAAAACTATTATATTGTCTCAACCTTCGTTTAGATCTAAGTAACTAAAATTCTTACTTAAATATTATATCTTCTATATGACATCGACTAAATGAATCAATTATCTCAATGTGTTCCATCACTAATCTTATGTTCCTTAATTGTCATATAAGTCATATTCTCTTTTATAGTCTTTTCTATGTCTTTTTTTGTCTCTCTTTCACGTTCAACATGCATTTTATGGATTGTTTTACACCGTCTAACAGGTGTATTTGTAGCCAAAAATAATAATAAATAGTTAGTAAGAACTGAAAATTTAAGTAAAACGATAACAAGAAGAGTGGAAAGGTAGAGGGGGCTGCCTGTCTATATATATATATATATGTGTATCCTGACATATTAAGGAAATTTATAATTCAAGTGCAGGAAAATTTATGGTTGTATAAGGAGAAGAAAGGAATTAAAAGCAGTGTTAATTTTTCATCGCTTCAGTTTCTTGTTCATTTATTATTATATTAAAGAACAAGTTTCTTAAGAAAATTAGAATTCAGTTGACTACGTTTTTATTTTTATTTATGTCCAGTCTATTTTCTGCACAAAATTTGCTTCGCATTTCATCGGCAAGGAAAAAGATATTTATGCACTTACAGCACAAAAAGCATCTTTTAATTACTCGTATATTTCACTTAATCGCTGTTATTGTAACATCGGGTTCCATTTGTCCCTTTCCATGCTTCCTTGTTTTTTTTTTGGGGGAAAAATATGGCTTAGAATATTAATTAAAAAGTAACAATTTTAACTTAATTTCAAAAGATTCAATGTCTGAATTACATTCCGTGTAAGCTACACTATAACGACAGCGACAAGGCCATCATATTGTCGTGTGAAATTTCTAAAAAAAAAATGTAAATGGAAATTTTACTCATACATCGTGATAACAGTGTATACTCTATTGTGAGACGGTGCATGTCACTGTGAGCATGGTAATAAATATATAGCCCTATGTTGTAGGATTCCTAATACTATGATCATGGTGTCTTATCTACTATCTACAAATTTGAACATGTCACCTTCATCACGGTGATTTACTTGCCATGATTACTATGATCCTGGTGTGTAGCAGCACACTGTTATGACGATGCATACATTAATCAATAATACACCCAACATCACGATGTAAACGCCTTATTTGGAACATAAACAATTATATTTATTATGCATTTTAAGGTATTTTCAGAAAAGGAATTGTCACAAATGACCAAGATCATTCTCTATAATTTTGCAGTCGCTCCTCAAATTGAGTGAATGTTTAGCACAAAAATCAATTTCCGATGGTTGGCCCTCGACCGCGACATCTAATTATTCAAATCTTGCTTTTTTTTTATTATCTGGCATCTACAATACATCCTAAACATCCCTCTGGTCCTATAAACTCTAAAATACTCGAAAATCATACAAGATAATAAATACATAAAAAAACGTAAAATGGAAGAAAACTGTGCTGCGGTGGCAAAAATACCAAAATGGTATAAAAACATACAAATATAAAGAAACACTAAAACCTGTGTGCATGATACATAATATACAATACATAACCAATACTGAAATGCATGTTTTCAAACTCCCACACTTAAACTTTTGCACGTTTTAGTGTAAGATAATTTGATAACATCCCGCACAAAATAACAAAAGCATCAATGAACAAGCATAAACATCAATATCAACATTCTAACATAAACATCCCTATGTACGTAAAATTAACTTTTTTTCCTTTTTCTTTTCTTCTCTATTGTTTTTCTACAACAAGCTGCATATTTTCTCGTTGTTTTGTTTTTTTTTCTTTCTTTTTTTTTCCATTAATGGAATACAAACATCCATTACACTGAAATGTAGACAAATAAATACACAATACCAAATCCAATACAAAACACTAAATATTTGGAGAACACCAAAGATTTGGTTTTTATCAATTCCTATTCAAAGCAAAATCAAAATATATACATCTTATAAAAGCTTTGTTGAAGATCCTAGCTCAAGGGAAGCATTGATGGTGTTGGAGAAGGAATGTAAAGAAGAAAGAGGCTGAACGTGTGTAAGTGAAGAACAAGAAGAACAACCCGTGTGAAGGAGCAGTTGAGGAGATCAGTGTTTGATTGGTTGAGAGAAATCGCTTTGGCCAGAAAGTGGTGGAGAGGTGAGAGCAGAGGCTTGCAGTTAAGGAAGAATCACGCAGCGGATCAGCTGCTTCCACTGAAGAAGAAGGCAATCGACGCGTCAATTTAAAAAGAGTGAAATTACTATAATGCCCTCAGCAGTTAAAGCAGTTGTATTTTGTGAATAAAGACATTCTTGTAATTTTCCTGCTTTAAGCACTTTCTTCTTCTTGTAAATGCATATATGCAGCTGACGGTTAGCGATTGAGCTGAGGATTGAGAATTCCCAACAAACATTTTGTTCTCTCCATTGCATTTTGTTCTCGTCTGATTCTTTTATCTCAATACTCGAAGATTTGATTGCTTGTTTTGACATGGTATCAGATCCATGATTTTGCTCTCTGTTTTTTTTCCAATATACTGAGCATTGATTTTGAATTTTCTGTTGCTTTGATTTGTGCACTCTGATCGCTCTTCGCAAAGTGAACGATTGTGAAATTCTTTCGTTATGGCGTCTCAAACTAACGTGGCTTCAGGATCGAGGGGAAATCAGAATCAAAATGAGAGTAGTCCGCTGCAGAATGTAACATTTTGTTCCAGAGGAAATCAAGGCCAGTCGATTGAAAATCCATTACAGAATCCATATTATTTGCATCCTAATGATAGCCAGCCATTATATTGGCTCAACCGCTTTTAAATGCACATAATTATCACACATAGAGTCGCACCTTTGGGATGACATTAGTGGTAAAGAATAATGTAGGATTTATTGATGGAACCATTCCTAGACCACCAAATACGGATCCACAGTTTCCAGTTTGGAGACAATTGAATACAATGGTACAATCGTAGATTATGAATTCAGTCTCTCAATCTATTTATCAAAGTATCATGTGGCTTGATAGTGCGTTTGATGCGTGGAACGATTCAAAGTTGAGGTACGGCAGCACTGATCCGTTTAGATTGTCTGATTTGCTTGAGAATTTTTAGTGTATTAAGCAAGAAGGATTAAATGTGAATGAATACTTCACAAAACTGAAACTAGTATGGGAAGAGTTAATGGCGGTGAGACCTGTACCCAATTGTGTCTGTAGAGGATGTAGGTGCGATGTGACTGGTAAGATGCAAAAGTTTGTTGAAATTGATTACATGATTAAGTTCATAAAAGGCCTAAATGACAGCTTCGATCCTGTGAAGTCTCAGGTATTTGTGATGTCTCCCATACCTGACATAAACACTACCTTTTCAATGGCTTTGAAGTATGAAAGGAAGGTTATGGCAGACAGTGGCATGAGTGTTGTTGAGAATGGAGTTACAGCCTTGATGACTGATGGCCAACCAACTGAGACTGTGGTGGCAAATACATATGTTAGTAGACAACAGTATGGGGGGTACAGAAAGGGTAGTAATAAGCCTCATATGGAGGGTGCTAAGAGATTTTTGTGTACACACTGTGGAATGACAGGACACACTATAGAGAGATGTTATAAGTTGCATGGGTTTCCTCCCGGTTTTAAGCCCAAGGCTCAGGTGCACATGAATGAATTTGTGGAGTTGCAACCTGAGAAGCCTCAGTTGTCCCCTTAACTTGCCCAGAACTATCAGTCCTTGATGTTAACACCTCATCAAAACCAAAAGCTGTTGAACTGGTTAAACAGACAGGATGATGGTAAGGATTCTGATCTAGGAGCTGCCTCTGAAAATGTTGTTCTATCTGCCAAGGTTGACAAGATGTCAGGTAACCCTGTATATAACAGTTTAAACACATGGATTCTTGATTCTGGTGCTACTGATCATATTGTGTCTCACATGTCCTTGTTTTTGTCCTGCAAACCTGTCAATCATATCTTAATCAAATTACCTTATAATCAGTCTGTGCCAGCCACCCACATTGGATCAGTAGTAATCAATCCTTCACTTACAATAAATAATGCCTTATATGTCCCTTCTTTCAACTATAATATGTTGTCCCTAAGTAAACTTGCTGCTGATCCTGCTTTGATCATTCTATTTTGCGGCTCTCTTTGTTTGATTCAGGATCAATTATCCAAGAGGATGATTGGTTCAGCTAGCCTGTCTCAAGGTCTTTACTATCCACAGGGAAACATTCTGTCTGATCAAGCTTCCATTTGTTTTTCTTCTTCAACCAATCCATCTTCTTCTTTGTTGTGGCATTGTAGACTTGGACATGCCTCAATTCCAAGGATTCAAGAGGTCCTAAGACATGCTCCATCTATAGTTGGAGGACCTCTCCCTGCTCCATTGCTAATTTGTCCACTTGCAAGACTTCAGAGACTTCCCTTTCCCCGTTTCTAACTCTGTCTCAAAACTGCCTTTTGATCTTGTTCATGTGGACATATGGGGGCCAAATAGGCATCCCACCTTGTTTGCTCAGAAATATTTTCTTACTATCGTTGATGATTGTAGTAGATACACTTGGGTATATTTGATGAAATCCAAAGGTGAAGCCAGACAGCTTGTTCAAAATTTCTGTCACCTAATACATACTCAGTTTGACAGGCACATTAAGGTGCTAAGAACAGATAATGGGTCCGAATTTACCATGCCTAATTTTTTCTCTAAGCGTGGAATTATTCATCAAACTAGTTGCATATATACTCCCCAGCAGAATGGACTTGTAGAAAAGAAACATCAACACATACTAGTAGTTGTAAGATCCTTGCTGTTTCAGGCGCATTTACCTATGTCCTATTTGGGATTTTCCATTTCTCATGCTGTATATCTAATCAACATCATACCTACTCCCATCCTTAAACACAAAACACCATATGAAATTCTATTCCAAACACCTCTCACATATGATCATCTGAAAATTTTTGGATGTCTGGCATATGCGCATAACAAAGATCCGGCCAGACATAAAATTTCTCCTAGAGGTATACCTTGTCTATTCCTTGGGATCTCTAGCACCAAGAAGGGATTTATCCTTCAAACGTTGAATAATAAAGAAATCATCATTTCAAGAGATGTTCAGTTCTGTGAGTCTGAATTTCCATGTACCAATGCAACTGGTCAATTCCACTTATCTTCTCTTATGCCACGCCACAGCCAAATTTTCCACTCTCACCTACTCCCAGTACTAATACTCTTACACTTGAATTTCCATATTCTCCATTTTTGCCTGCCTCAGAATGCACCATTTTATCACCCATTCATGCTCCAGAGCATTCTCAGTCCGCTGATCAGACCTCACCAACACTAAATGCTGCAGATGATGCATTCGCACCAAGTATCACCCTTGACATTCCTTTGGCAATCGACTCAGCTGACAGTCGTCTTCTTCATGAGCTCCCAACTATCAATGATTCCTCACCTACAAGCAGTTCATCTCCTACTGGAGATTCTCCTAGACCTCATAGACATAGACATCCACCCAAATATCTTAGGGACTACTATTGTCACCAGTCTTGCTATACTTTCTCTCCCTATGTGTGTACTTACCCTCTCTATCCTATAGAACATACCCACCCACTTTATCATCTAGCTCCTCAATACAAGAATTATGTGCTTAATGTTAGTATGTAGCAGAAGCCTACTTCTTATCAACAGGATGCTAGTTCAACAGAGTGGAAGGCAGCTATGGACTCAAAATTGGCTGCCTTGGACGCCAATCATACTTGGGACCTAGTGTCTCTACCCCCAGGAAAGAAGCCAATTGGCTGTAAGTGGGTCTATAAGATAAAGAGAAGAGTAGATGGTAGCATTGAGCGCTATAAGGCGAGATTAGTTGCGAAAGGCTATACGCAACAGGCTGGTGTGAACTATGGGGATACCTTCTCTCCGGTAGCGAAAATGACGACTGTAAGGATCCTTCTGGCTTTGGCATCCCTTAAAGGGTGGTACCTGCATCAGCTTGATGTAAACAACGCTTTCTTACATGGGGATTTACATGAAGATATTTATATGTCCTTACCAGATGGTGTTTGTTCATCTGTTCCAAGTGCTGTATGTAAGCTCAACAAGTCACTATATGGGTTAAAGCAATCTAGCAGGCAATAGAACGAAAAACTCACTACTTTCTTGATAGGCCAAGGTTACCAACAGTCCAAGCACGATTATACTCTTTTCACAAAGCATCAGCAAGACCTCTTCCTGGCTCTTTTAGTATATGTTGACAACATAGTTGTAGCCAGCAATTCTTTGTCTCTCATCACAGAACTCAAATCAACTTTGCAGCATGCATTTAAAATTAAAGATTTGGGTGAACTCCGATATTTCCTGGGGCTAGAAGTGGCTAGGTCTCAGAGGGGGGGTCTTCGTATGCCAAAGGAAGTATACATTAGAGCTCTTGGAGTAGTCATGTTATCTTGCGTCCAAACCAGCCAAGAGCCCTATGGAATAGAATTTAAAGCTTGCTCATAATGATTCAGAATTGTTGAAGGATGTGTCTGAATATAGAAGATTAATTGGTAAACTGATGTACCTTACCATAACAAGACCAGACATTACTTACACGGTTCAACAACTCAGCCAGTTTTTAAGTGTTCCAACGGAATGTCATATGAAGGCAGCATAAAGATTATTGAGATATCTTAAGGGTTGTCCAGGCCAAGGACTGCTGTTCCCTAGTAAGGACAAGCTACAGCTAAAGGCTTTCTCAGATTCGGATTGAGGAGGATGTGTTGAAAGCCGAAGATCCATAACTTGGTACTGTATGATGCTGGGAGATGCATTAGTGTCGTGGAAAGCAAAGAAACAAACTACAGTGTCTAAATCATCCTCAGAAGCAGAATATAGAGCTCTTGCCTCAGCCACTTGTGAGGTGCAATGGATACTCTACTTGCTGAAGGATTTTCAAGTGGAAATCACATGACCAGTTGAGCTGTTTTGTGATAATAAAAGTGCTACATACATAGTGGAGAATCCAGTATTTCATGAAAGAACGCAACATATTGAGATTGATTGCCACATCGTGAGAGACAAATTTCAGAAAGGGATTATTAGACCGATGCCTATAAGGACAGATTTGTAATTAGCTGACATCTTCACTAAGGCATTGGACTGCAGAAGGTTATCAATCTTGTCTGGTGCGTTGGGGATGTGCAATATCTTTAGCCAGTCAGGATTTAGGGGGGGTGTTAAAGATCCTAGCTCAAGGGAAGCATTGATGGTGTTGGAGAAGGACTGTAAAGAAGAAAGAGGCTGAACGTGTGTAAGTGAAGAACAAGAAGAACAACCCGTGTGAAGGAGCAGTTGAGGAGATCAGTGTTTGATTGGTTGAGAGAAATCGCTTTGGCCAGAAAGTGGTGGAGAGGTGAGAGCAGAGGCTTGCAGTTAAGAAAGAATCACGCAGCGGATCAGCTGCGTTCCACTGAAGAAGAAGGCAATCGGTGCGTCAATTTAAATAGAGTGAAATTACTATAATGCCCTCAGCAGTTAAAGCAGTTGTATTTTGTGAATAAAGACATTCTTGTAATTTTCCTGCTTTAAGCACTTTCTTCTTCTTGTAAATGCATATATGCAGCTGACGGTTAGCGATTGAGCTGAGGATTGAGAATTCCCAGCAAACATTTTGTTATCTCCATTGCATTTTGTTCTCGTCTGATTCCTTCATCTCAATACTCGAAGATTTGGTTGCCTGTTTTGACAAACTTGTATACATGCACCAAACCTACGTTGTTCTAGTATATATATCTAAACTCTCATTGGTACTAAAAGGAATGGGGTAGGCCAATAGATTACGTGTATGGATGATGTGGTTTCGAAGAGGGTCTCGACTCATTCTAAATAAAAAGGATCAATGGGGATGGTAGCAAAAAATTAACGTGATTTCTTGCTATTTAGGCTCTGCCGGTTCAAAAAAATATCATAATCCTTTAATAGGATCATTTGTAAATAACTACAAAATAAAACTTTCTCGAGGGTAAATTAGAAATATATACATAAAAGGCACTCTAATTGTATACCACACGAACTTTACTATGATTATCTAACAACCTACAATACAATCATGTATAAACTTAGAATCACATTAGAACAATTGAGTTATTCCTAGTTGCTCACCTTGGTATTAATAAATTCATCCTCGCCTTTCCAATGCTTTTCCAAATCAAGTTTCCATTTGGTGTCTTCAACCCTATACTACAACAACAACAACACATACCTAGTATATCATAACGACAGCAAAAACTATCGTTACAGTATGGGGAGGGTGAGAGCCAGACAAACAAAACCTACATCCCAAAGGATAGAGAGTTTGCTTCCAGTGAGACCCCGACTCTATATGTACCTGCACATATGACAGAATAAAAGGACTATGGTGTGCTAGTGTGTTAGTGAAGAAATTTAATAAAATACAAATAGACAGTTTCTTATATTAACATAGTCATTACGTGTATATGCACAAAAAATGACTGAAAAAGACAAAAAATTTATGCCAGCTACACATCAGGAAAATGCACCTAAAATTGATACATAAAAAACACAATATGCAATTTATGAACATGTTATGCAAAATGCAATCTCTCCCCGCACCTTAAATTTATGACTCCTCATTGTAAAGAGGAGATAAACCAAAAAATATTACCACCACAATATGATCGGCAAGATCGACAAACTATCTAAAAATAGCTGGCGAGTCCTTTACCACTAATAATATAACCAAAGTGTAAAAGAAAATAGTCGACAAGACTACTCATGACCAAACTAATATACCTATAATCCAACATAAAGGAAATAAAAAAACTTACTAAACCCGGTTGCTTCCCGCGTGCGTCTTTCTTTATTTATTTTGACTCGACTTTGTTCTCCCTGAGGTATCTCGGTGTTAGAAGATGATGTAAACATGCAAGAAGATGATCAAAATAAAGCCGAGATGAGTTTCAAGATAACTCTGTCCTTAAAGCAATTTAGTCTCTACCTACGAGCAAGGTAGACAACGAGACTAATGCTTCCCAAGATATAACGGCTTTCTCCTTTTTTTTTGCTCTAGGAGAAGAAGATTGAACTTGATAGTAGAAGAGATTGAATTTTGAGAGTGGTAGAAGAAGAAATGCTGAAATATACTTAGTTTTGCAAGAATGTCTTGTATATTTTGAAGATAGCAAGATCTACTATATATAGACCTTGGGTTGTGTTAAAAGCAACATTTGAAACTCATTTCAGCAGATTTTCAACCAGTTATATCAGTTGTTTACCGTTCATAGGTAAAGGGAGATGATCCTTGGACCAAAAGATGCAATTCAAAGTGAAGAATTCTGTCCGTTCACACTTTGATCGATCGATGTGATCGATCGAAGTCGGACAGAAATCTTTGACTTTCATTCTGCCTTACATCGATCGATCGATGTCACATAGCTCGATTGATGTGATCGATCTATGTTGGACAGAAAGCTTCTAATATTGCAACACACCACATCGATTGATCGATGTCCCTTACATGGATCGATCGAAGACCTCCAGAACACTTAATTTTATTCCAGCTTTCACTTGGTTCGATCCAGTCTAAACATGGATCGATCCAAGTGATCTATTTCAAGTTCAAAGTGTTCCAAACACCATATCAATCTCCCAAACAACCTTATATATGTTCTATATAAGTTTGGAGCACATAGGAAAGTAATTTAACGTACTTTTCCAACAATCCCCCACTTGATCCAAACTTATATAAAAACAACTTCAGAATGTTAAACAACTAACCTCTCCATTATCAATCAAAGATAATGACACATAAAGGATACGATAACTTGTGGTCTTGAATCGCCAGTAGTACAATTTGCGTTATATAAATGGAAGTAAGATGAACTTCGTCTTGAATCTTGCTCCACTATTGTTTATATAAACAACAATAAGACATATTATTATCTACTTCATTAAGTTTGCAGTTTGGTGCGATATCGGCCATGCACCTATCTCAGGTTTCATAAGCTCTCTAGAGAGTTTTCCAGGCTCTTGCAGGAAGCGTCACCACTTCCAAGCTTATATAGATGAAATTCATCAAGTGTGCACTATCCACACCACCATATAATATGGCTATGAATATTCATTAAGAGATTCTTGAAATCTCACCCTCAAATCTTTACAGTGAGCACTATCAACAACAACATCATAGAGAGGAACACTGCGATAATGCAACATAGAATTCTTTCATGACTTGTTTTTACCACATTGAACTCCGTTTATAGGATCTCTACTAATAGTGGGTTGGGTTCACGTCATGAAGAGTTCTCTACAGATGGAATAAGTCCCATCCCCCTTGATGTTTCATAGACTAACTTTTTATTTAGTCATTTAGTTAAGGAGTCAGCCAGGTTAAACTTGGTTCTTACAAACTCTAAGTTTACTACTCCTGAACTAATCAACTCACGCACGATGTTGTGCCATAGACGAATGTGCCGGCTCTTCCCATTATAGATTTTGTTCTTTGCACGTGTGATCGCAGCCTGAGAATCACAATGAATAGAAACAGAAGGCATATGTTTAGACCACAAAGGAATATCAATAAGTAAATTCCTCAACCACTCAGCTTCTGTGCTTGCTAATTCTAATGCAATGAATTCAGATTCCATTGTTGATCTAGCACTACATGTTTGTTTACATGATTTCCACGAGATAGCTCCACCACCCAATGTAAATACATATCCACTAGTGGAGTTTATCTTGTCATTGTCAGTCATCCAATTAGCATTACAATAACCTTCTAAAACAGCGGGTGATCCATTAAACATGAGTCCTAAATTCATTGTTCCTTTAAGATATCTCAGTAAACGTCTTAATGCACACCAATGACTCTCATCGGATTATGAGTATATCGTGCAAGTCTATTCACAGCATATGCAATGTCAGGCTTAGTGCAATTCATCAAATACATTACACTACCAATTATCCTAGCATATTCACATTGTGACACACTTTCAAACTTATTTTTAGTCAATGTCACATGCGAATCATAAGGCGTACTAACTGGTTTGACATCATAGTGATTAAACTTTCTCAACATTTTCTAAGTCCGCCTTCCTCATATCTTTCATATCAAAAACAGAAGATAAAAATGATTTTGCATCATTAACAACATTTATGTTGGCTCCAAAAATTAACATATCATCAACATAAAGGCAAATAATGACACCATCACAATCATTAAATTTACTATACACGCGACGGTCACTTTCATTTGCTATATAACCATTTGACACTAATACGTTATCAAACTTCTCGTGCCATAGTTTAGGCGATTGCTTAAGACCATACAAGGACTTCTTAAGCCTACATACTTTGTGTTCTTGACCTTTGACTATCATACCCTCTGGTTGTTTCATATAAATCTCCTCTTCTAAGTCTTCATTTAAAAATGTTGTTTTTACATCCATTTAATGAACGACAAGCTTGTAAATAGAGGCAAGTGCTACTAAAACTCTAATAGTAGTGATTCTAGCAACTGGAGAGTAAGTATCAAAGAAATCTGTACCCTCTTGTTGTGTGAATCCTTTAGCGACAAGCCTGGCTTTAAACTTATCAATTGTTCCATCTGTCTTTAGTTTCTTCCTAAAGACCCACTTACAAGTGATACGTTTACATCCTCTAGGCAAGTCTACCAACTCTCAAGTGTTATTACTCAATATGGATTCAAGCTCACTATTTATGGCTTCCTTCCAAAACTTAGAATCTATTGACTTAATAGTATCTACATAAGCATTGGGATCATCCTCTAAAATAAACGATGTTATAAAGTCACTTCCAAATGACTTTTCCGTTCTTTGTCTCTTACTTCTTCTAGGAAGATCAATCTCTTGTTCAACTACGTTTTTGCTTGATTCTCCTACCTCAAATCCAGAAGCAACATTGGATTGTCTGTTCATAGGAAAGATATGCTCAAAGAATTCAGCAGCCTTAGATTCCAATATAGAACCATTATCTATAGACATGAATCTATATGCTGCATTATTTTGAGCATACCCGACGAATACACGATCTCTTGTTTTTGTTCTGATTTTACTTCTCTTAAAATCAGGAATCCGAATTTGGCTAGACACCTCCACACTTTCAAGTAATTCAAGTTGGGAGCATAACCTTTCCATAACTCATAAGGAGTTTTGTCTAACTTCTTATGAGGTAATCTATTTAATATGTGACAAGCAGTCAAGATTGCCTCCCCACACAAGTTGTCTGGAAATCCTGAACTTACCAACATGACATTCATCATATTTTTTAATGTTCTATTCTTCCTTTTACTCCGTTAGACTGAGGCGTATATAGAGGTGTTACTTCATGAATAATGTCATTTTCTTCACAAAACTTTTGTAAAGAATCTATACAGTATTCACCGCCTCTATCAGTCCTAAGTCTTTTGATCCTTAAGTCTAATTGATTTTTAACCTCATTCTTATAACTTATGAACTTAGAGTCGGTCTCATCCTTATGACTTAATAGATATACCTTTCCATATCTAGAATAATCATCAATAAAAGTGACATAGAATCTCTTACAACCTTTACTTATATGGTTTTTGAAATCACCTAAGTCGCTATGAATCAAACTAAGTTTCTGAGAGACTCTATCCACTTTCTTAAATGGTTTCTTATGATGTTTTGCTTCAACACAATGTTCGCACTTGTTAAAGTTATCATCATCATATGAAATCACATTCATGTTCTTGAGTTTCTTTATTACTCCTATGTTTGCATGTCCAAGTCTAGAATGCCACACATCGAGAGACTCAACAAAATAAACAAAACTAGATGCATCTTTATTATTATGAACACAAATGGCGTCAAGTACAAGCAACCCTCCATTACTGAAACCCTTTCTAATAAATTCCCCATTTCTAGAAAAAACGAGTTTATCAGATTCTAAAACAAGTTTAATGTTGGCCTTGTTTAGTAGCACTCCGGAGATCAAGTTCCTACGCATGGCAGGAACGTGCAACACATTGCTAAGCTCCAGTCTCTTCCCATAGGTTAACTTGAGAAGCACCTTACCCTTTCCGAGGACTTGGGTACTATGTGCATCTCCCAAGAAAAATTGCTCATCACTGCCTATTTCCTTGTATTCAGAAAATAGGTCTTTACTGGTACCCATTCCGTCGTGCCACAAACAAGGTTTACCTCCGTCAAGACGACAGCCATGATGATGTCGTCTTCTGCTCTTTTAGCCTCCACAATATTCATCTGATTGCTTGGCTGGCCCTTCCTTTTCCTGCAGTTGACTGCTCGGTGTCCCGGCTTCCCGCACACCCATCAGACTCCCTTCATCTTGTTCTGGGACTGCAAAGCAACTTTCTTACCTTTGGTTCCACCGCTATAGCCGCCGTTGTTGTTGTGGAACTTGGGTTTCTTCGCAGCGTGCTCTACAACGTTGGCTTTCACTCCATCTTCACGGTGAGACTCGTCCTCCAACCTGTTGTTCTCTTCGATGCATATGTGTTTGATTACTGCATCTGGAGACAACTTGGCGTCGTCATACTTTCTTCTCTTCTTGTATTTGCTCCAAGAAGAAGGAAGTTTCTCCAACAGCGCCGTCGCTTGGAACATCTCGTCAATCTTAATTCCTTCATGTTTCAGATTATCCACCAACCGTTGGAACTGATAGATTCGATCATTGATTGGAGCATGATCAACCATCTAGAACTTCAGGAGTTCACTCACCACATACTTGCCCACATCTTCAGCACCATATTTGTTCTCCAATACTGACCAACTCTCTTTTGCAGAAGTAAATTTGACATAAATGTCAAACAGAGAGTTGGCCAGGAAGTGTAGTATGTGGCCTCTACAAGTGGTGTTATCTGCATCATATTTTTGTGCCTCTGTTTCGTCGATCGGTTTGTCCATCTTGAGCACGTAAGAAACAGAGAGTATTTCCAAGAAGAACAACACTTTTGCTGCCCATCTCTCATAGAATTTGCCATCAAATGGCTCCATCTTTGACATATTCAGTAATGCTTCCTTGGATGCCATCTAAATTTCTTTAGGATTGTTAGAAGATGATGGTAAACAAGCAAGGAGATGATCAAAGTAAAGCCGAGACGAGTTTCAAGATAACTCTATCCTTAAAGCAATTTAACCTCTACTGACGAGCAAGTTAGACAACGAGACTAATGCTTCCCAAGATATAACGGATTTCTCCTTTTCCTTTGCTCTAGAAGAAGCAGATTGAACTTGATAGTAGAAGAGATTGAATTTTGAGAGTGGTAGAAGAAGAAATGCTGAAATATACTTAGTTTTGCAAGAATGTCTTGTATATTTTGAAGATAACAAGATCTACTATATATAGACCTTGAGTTGTATTAAAAGCAACATTTGAAAATCATTTCAGCAGATTTTCAACCAGTTATGTCAGTTGTTTACCATTCATAGGTGAAGGGAGATGATCCTTGGACCAAAAGATGCAATTCAAAGTGAAGAGTTCTGTACATTGGCACATCGATCAATCACATCGATTGATCGATGTCACTTCGACCGATCGATGTGATCGATCGAAGTCGGACAGAAAGCTTTGACTTTCATTCTGCCTTACATTGATCGATCACATCGATCGATCGATGTGATCGATCTATGTTGGACAGAAAACTTCTAGTATTGTAACACACCACATCGACCGATCGGTGTATATAGCGATCGATCGATGTCCCTTACATGGATCGATTGAAGTCCTTCAGAACACTTAACTTTATTCCAGCTTTCACTTGGTTCGATCCAGTCTAAACATGGATCGATCAAAGTGACCTATTGCAAGTTCAAAGTATTCCAAACACCATATCAATCTCCCAAACAACCTCATATATGTTCTATATAAGTTTGGAGTACCTAGGAAAGTACTTTAACGTACTTTTCTAACACTCGGATCCCATGGGAAGAGCTTTTGTGCATGCTTCTCTTCAAAGATCATGGTCAATGAGTCATCTTGGGAAGGCCTCTATAGTATAAGTGATCCATGCTCATTGACCACATCAAAAATAAACATGCAGTCTCTTTCAGTTAGAACATTGATGGCATCATGAATTTTAAAATTGACAATTTCGCAGTTGACGCTAAATGTGAAAACGTCCTATGAGTGCATTAGCCATCGGCTTGATTGCTTGAAAGAATGAAAGAATGATTTTCCAAGAATGATTGGAGTAGGATTATGTGAAAATTCCAACTCACACAATGTAGTCTTCAAGGAAAAAATACTGTTTTTTTTTCTCTTTCTCTTTGTTGATCAAAAGAAAGGAAATATTCAACATACTAAGACAATATGTATTCTTGGACAATATTAGCACACAAGTTGTCATAGAGACCAAGAGTTGAGTGGGTGGTTCCACAATGGTTTTAGTTTGTTTTTAGCAATTATCCTCGGTATTGTCTCCTATATGTTGCATCACGTGTCTTAATATTTTTCCATCCCTTGCAACATATTTTGCATACTTTAGTCTTATTGCTTGGAGAGAAGAATCTGGTCCCTCTTGTATGACTTCTGGAGAATAAGTGTTCTCATACCCATAACCTTCATAACCATGAGAGGTACCATAAGAATATGGATTTTCCTAATGCATAGGCCCTTCATGGTAATAGTAATTTTCGAACTCCACATTTGATGGTTGTTCCCGATTCGAATAGGGATGTGAACGATAAGGAGAATAACCCATTGATTGATCTTGTAGATAACAATAACTATTGATTGGGTAATTTGCATTAGAATCTATCGATGCTTCAATTAAATGACTCTTAAATTCGACCTTGCAAAAATTTTAGGAGACAAATGCATGCAATACAATATACCAAAGACAATAACTCAAAACCAACAGAAAAGAAAAGAAGTAGGTTGTACCAAAGGCAAAGGAAAAAAAACTATATTTTAAACTAACAACAAAAAAGGAGTAACATTGTTCTATAACAATGACCCCAAAATTTGAGCGCTCATAATCCAGCATCATTAATTATGACAAAAGGAATATAAATTAATTAATACCGGATTCTCTCTTACTAAAGTAGCTAAGGCAAGTCCGAGTCGATCGAACGAAGAACATGTTAGGAAATTGTAGCAAACAAGCAAGAAAGATGATCAAACAAAAGCCGAGACGAGTCTCAAGATGACTCTGTCCTTAAAGTAATTTAGTCTCTACCAACGAGCAAGGTAGACAACAAGACTAATGCTTCCCAAGATATAACGGCTGTCTTCTTTTCCTTTGCTCTAGGAGAAGAAGAATGAACTTGATGTAGAAGAGAAAGATAAAGGAGAAAGATAGAAGAAGAATGCTGAAATTTCTATAGATTTTTGCAAGAATGTCGTATATGTTGAAGATAGCAAGATCACATATATATAGATCTTGGATTGTGTTAAAAACCATGTTTGAAAGTCATTTCAGCAGTTTTTCTATCAGTTATGGCAGTTGTTTACCGTTCATAGGTGAAGGAAGATGATCCTTGGATCAAAAGTTAACCCAAAATGAAAGGTTCTGTCCGCTGGCACGTCGAACCCTCACGTCGATCGATCGACGTACGTCGATCTCTCACGTCGAACTCTCATTGAGAGATCGACGTGCCTCAGATCCACATCGAACCCTCACGTCGATCGATCGACGTGAGGGTTCGACGTGCCAGCAGACAGAACCTTTCATTTTGGGTTGCAACTTTTGATCCAAGGATCATCTCCCTTCACCTATGAACGGTAAACAACTGCCATAACTGATAGAAAAACTGCTGAAATGACTTTCAAACATGGTTTTTAACACAATCCAAGATCTATATATATGTGATCTTGCTACCTTCAACATATACAACATTCTTGCAAAAATCTATAGAAATTTCAGCATTCTTCTTCTATCTTTCTCCTTTATCTTTCTCTTCTACATCAAGTTCATTCTTCTTCTCCTAGAGCAAAGGAAAAGAAGACAGCCGTTATATCTTGGGAAGCATTAGTCTTGTTGTCTACCTTGCTCGTTGGTAGAGACTAAATTACTTTAAGGACAGAGTCATCTTGAGACTCGTCTCGGCTTTTGTTTGATCATCTTTCTTGCTTGTTTGCTACAATTTCCTAACAATCTTAAACCAATTTACAATGGCATCCAAGCTAGCTTTACCGGATATGTCTAAAATAGAGCCGTTCGACGGTAGGTTCTATAAGAGATGGGCAGCAAAAGTGCTGTTCTTCTTGGAAATGCTCTCAGTTGCTCAAGATGGATAAGCCCAGTGATGAAACTGAAGCAAAAAAATACGATGCAGACAACACTACTTGCAGGGGCCACATTCTACATTTCCTGGCCAACTCTCTATTTGACATTTATGTAAAATTCACATCTGCAAAAGAGATTTGGTCAGCACTGGAGAACAAATATGGTGCTGAAGATGTGGGCAAACGCAAGTATGTGGTGAGTGAATTCTTAAAGTTCCAGATGGTTGATCATTCTCTAATCAATGATCAAATCTATCATTTCCAACAATTGGTGGATAATCTGGAACATGAAGGAATAAAGATCGATGAGACGTTCCAGGCGGCGGCGTTGTTGGAGAAGCTTCCACCTTCTTGGAGCAAATACAAGAAGAGGAGAAAGCACGACGATGCAAAGTTGTCTCTAGATGCAGTAATCAAACATATACGCATCGAAGAGAACAACCGGTTGGAAGATGAGTCTCACCGTGAAGAGGGAGTCAAGGCCAACGTTGTGGAGCATGCTGCAAAGAAGCACAAGTTTCACAACAATGGCGGCGGCGGCTACAACAGTAGAGGAAAAGGTAAGAAAGTTGTTGTGCAGGGCCAGAACAAGATGAAAGGAGTATGCTAGGTGTGCGGGAAACCAGGACACCGAGCAGTCAACTGCAGGAAACGGAAGGGCCAACCAAGCAACCAGGCGAACCTTGTGGAGGCCAAAGGAGCAGCAAACGACGTCATCGCAGCGGTCGTCTTGACAGAGGTAAACCTTGTTGGTGGCACTACGGAATGGGTGGTAGACACGGGTGCTACCAGACACATTGCTACCAGTAAAGACCTATTTTCTGAATACAAGGAAATAGGCAGTGATAAACTAGTTTTCTTGGGAGATGCACATAGTACCCAAGTCCTCGGAAAGGGTAAGGTGCTTCTCAAGTTGACATCTGGGAAGAAACTGGAGTTGAGCAATGTGTTGCACGTTCCTGCCATGCGTAGGAACTTGATCTCCGGAGTGCTGCTGAACAAGGCTGACATTAAGCTTGTTTTAGAGTCAGATAAACTTGTCTTGTCTAGGAATGGAGAGTTTATCGGTAAGGGATTTTGTAACGGGGGGCTTCTTGTTCTTGATGCTACTTGCTGCAATAATACAAATGCATCTAGTTCTGTTTATTTCGCTGAGTCTCTTGATATGTGGCATGCTAGACTAGGACATGCAAATATAGGAGCAATAAAGAAACTTAAGAATATGAATGTGATTTCTTATGATGATGATAACTTCAACAAATGTGAACATTGTGTTGAAGCGAAACATCATAAGAAACCTTTTAAGAAAGTTGATAGAGTCTCACAAAAACTTGGTCTAATCCATAGTGACTTAGGTGATTTCAAGAATCACATGAGTAAAGGTGGTAAAAGGTATTATGTTACTTTTATCGACGATTACTCTAGATACACAAAAGTGTATTTGTTAAGTCATAAGGATGAGACCGAGTCTAAGTTCATAAGTTATAAGAACGAGTTTGAGAATCAACTAGACTTAAAAATCAAAAGGCTTAGAACAGACAGAGGTGGTGAATATAGCACAGACTCTTTACAAAAGTTTTGTGAAGAGAATGGCATTATTCATGAAGTCATACCCCCGTACACACCCCAGTCTAATGGAGTAGCCGAAAGGAAAAATAGAACGTTGAAAAATATGATGAATGCTATGTTGGTTAGTTCAAGATTTCCGGACAATTTGTGGGGGGAGGCAATCTTGACTGCTTGTCATATTTTGAACAGGTTACCTCATAAGAAGTTAGATAAAACTCCTTATGAGTTGTGGAAAGGCTACGCTCCCAACTTAAATTACTTGAAAGTGTGGGGGTGTCTAGCCAAGGTTGGAATTCCAGATTTTAAGAAAAGTAAAATTGGATCCAAGACAAGAGATTGTGTATTCATTGGATATGCTCAAAATAGTGCAGCATATAGATTCATGACTTTAGACAATAGTTCTATTTTGGAGTCTAAAGATGCTGAATTTTTTGAGCATATATTTCCTATGAACATACAATCCGTTGGTGTGTCTAAATTTGAGACAGGTGAGTCAAGTAAATCCGTAGTTGAACAAGAGATTGATGAACCTAGACGAAGTAAGAGACAAAGAACAGAGAAGTTATTTGGAAGTGACTTCATAATAGCCTTCATTTTAGAGGATGATCCCAAAACTTACAGAGAAGCGATTAGATCGATAGATTCTAAGTTTTGGAAGGAAGCCATAGATAGTGAACTTGAATCTATACTAAGTAATAATACTTGGGAGTTAGTGGACTTGCCTAGAGGGTGTAAACCTATCAGTTGTAAGTGGGTCTTTAGGAAGAAACTAAAGGCGGATGGAACAATTGATAAGTTTAAGGCTAGGCTTGTCGCAAAAGGGTTCACACAACAAGAAGGAATTGACTTCTTTGATACCTACTCACCGGTTGCTAGGATCACTACGATTAGAGTCCTAGTAGCACTTGCCTCCATTCACAAGCTTGTTATTCACCAAATGGATGTGAAAACAGCATTTCTAAATGGAGACTTAGAAGAGGAGATTTATATGAAACAATCGGAGGGTATGATTGTTAAAGGTTAAGAACACAAAGTGTGTAGGCTTAAGAAGTCTTTGTATGGTCTTAAGCAAGCACCTAAACAATGGCACGAGAAGTTTGATAACGCATTAGTGTTCGACGTCCTCTGATCAACATAGATCTCTCACGTCGATCTCTCAATGAGAGATCGACGTCCTCTGATCAACATGGAACTCTCACGTCGATCGATCGACGTACGTTTATCGATCCACGTGAGAGTTCCACGTCCGACTGAAAGTTCCTAACATTGCAACCCATCACATCAATCTCCCAAACAACCTCATATACATTCTATATAAGTTTGGAACACACGGAAAGGTACTTTAACGTACTGTTTCCAACAGAACAGTGATTCATATTTATTGTATAGACTAACTGTTACGACCCGCACCCCGATACCTCAGTAAAAGAAAACAAAGAAAGTCATGGTTATTAAAGATAGGGCGTACCGCATAAAGAATCGATTAAACAGTTGTACCGCGATAAGTGATGCGGTAGGAAATATGGTACACCTTAAATAAACCCTAGGTAACACATAATTCAGGGAATAATTAAATAAAAATTGTAATGAAGAAACAACTTTGTTACACATTTAAAATTAAAGGAAAAAGAAAAGTTAGGACATATAAAATGAGGTAGACAAAATTTTTGTCCTATTGTACCCACTAGCATACCCCCTTAACCGCCCCTATCTTACACAAGTGGAAGAATATTTTATATTCTTCTTCCATTATTAAGTAATTTTCTTACACAATGTTATGAAAATTCCAAGTGGTCAAATTATACCCACTTTCTTCCTACTAATTTACAAAATTCTTCCAAAATACCCATCTACACCCTCACCCCACCTTGGACCGCCCCTCCCCCAGTTGCAAGAAAACTTCTTCCACTATTTTCCCCTCAGCTCACTTCTCTTCTTACACCTTCAATTTCCCCTCCAATCAAGTTTCATGCAAACTTTCTCCACCTCTTCTTTTTCTTCTTTTCTTCCATCCCATAAAACAGAATGATTAAACTCCCACACTACCCAAATTTCGGCCACCAAGGGATAAAGAAGTAAACATCCCTCATTTTTACCCCACTTTTTCCTTTTATCAAATTTCCTCCCAAAAGAAAACTCTCTCTACTTCCAGACGCTTTCTTACCTTCAAGACTTCATGGTGGAAAATGAATAAGTTAAGGAAGCATATGTATATTCATGACAAGTTAATGAGTTAAGGGATTATGATCATTTTACATGCATGATGTGATGAACAAGTCGCAAAATTATATATGTGCATGCGCATAGATGCTTTTGGCTAAGTGGCCATATTGACGTGCCCTGATGATGTTTGAGCATTTACTTGGGGTACATATATGTGAAGATATGTATATCGTATATTATATGGCTAATTAAAGGATGTGTTAAACAAGTAAATTAAAGAAGTGACAATATTTAACAAGCACAAATATAGGGTTGTTTTGGATAATTTGGCCGACGGCCCTAAAAGGTAAAATGACATCTTCTTTTATATGAAAATATATATAGAAAAATGGGTTGAATAAAGAACCATACGATAAGATAATGAAATTGACAAGAAAAGGTTAATATCTTACTGGTTAAAGTCCAAAAGTGGGCTGTTTTGGAGGTTCAAACCGAGGGTTGTACCATAAGCGCAATATGGGTATTTCACCTAAGCTTATAACATGAAACATAAGACAAATATTGGACTTAGGTGCTGAAAGTATTAGGTGATTAAATCAGCCTCCAAAATCGAGCATATATGCATACTTACACACATGTTTTGAAATGAAATGTTTTATCATACGACATGTTTTTACGAAATGTTTTTGCACGTTACGTTTTTAAAAGGACTTTACCACGCGATGTATTTTTACATATATGTTTGATCACACGATATGTTCTAAAATAATTTTTAAAGGAACCATGCCACGAGATGATTGATTCTGATGGCACCGTATATGATATGATGATATGATTCGATGTTCCCAGCATACAGTTATACGATGATACGATTCGTTGCTTCCATAGCATATATGTTATATGATTGGAGGTCGGACTAACATCAGGTGGAGGAGAGAGGATGTCAGTGGAATACAATATGTTACAATTACCGGAGACCGTTATGACACTGGAACAATCAGAGGTTGGTGTAATGGGTATACAATTACCTACCACGTTGGCACATATGATTATATGAGAATCAATTGATCTATCATGCGCACCGTTTGTACATGAAAAGTGTTATAGCCATGTATTTGACATAGTTTTGAAAGTTATGAATATGTTATGTTTTGAAATGCTTATGAAAAGACTCATGTTACAGTTTGATTGAGCATATGCATATCCTCTGAGCCACCCCATTTGATACCTGTTTACACTCTAGGTAGACTTAAGATGAACTTACAGGAAATGAATTTTGACACGAATATGTTCGATGGTTTTAACATAAGACAAGGGTTAAAACATGTGAAATGATTAATTAATGAGGGAATATGGAAACGATGTGAGTTCTTCTGTGACTTTATTTTCTGTACTTTATATGATTATATGATGTTTTGACTTAACTGCTTTACTTGTCACTTTATTCATAAACGGAGACGTGTATGTTCATTACTTTACGATATTTTCCATATTATTTCGTCTCCTATGTATGATCTACATTACGAACCTAGCTTGCTGGGCGATTCATTATCGCTCACTCTTTGTTTTACCATCTTGCAGAGCCCCGACTACCTGAGTTGGACTTCATAGATGACGAGCCAAGGATAGGTTACTAGTGAGCAGTTAGTGGGCCATCTAGTTTAGACTTGTACTTGTGTTATCCCCGACCTGTATCCCCTTCCCCTATGTACTGAGACATTATGATGTACTCGGATTTAGTACGATGTATGTTGCGTGTCGCTTAAATTGTTCTGTCTATTTTATGATGTTTTCGCTATTCGATGCATGTTTATGTCGATGTGCATACAGATGTTATCGACAACATGTACTTCTCTAGTAGAGTACGGCAGGTGCACTATGCCGAGACCCTAGTTCCAGACAGGACGCTACACTAACTAAGCTAAATAACATTAATTAGTGGTTTGTAGAATTATGTATCAACTAATCATCAATAGCTGGCTAAAACAAGTAGCAAATACAAGACAATTAAAGAGCGCTTCTAATTTAGTGTATTTTTGGCTCTTTCACAAAATCATCGGTCTTGGAATCGATTAAGAAATAGAAATTGAATTAACACATGAGACAATTAAGTGAAACTTCTCGAACAATGGTGGATTTCTTAATGTAAATGGTCAAAACACTTGTTCAACTATACTGATTTAAATTAACACAACTACACACATGATCATTAAGCTAACAAAATTAGCGCTTGAAGTACTCAACATTAGCTTTCTTAAGTTATCAACCTAATGAGCTAAAGCCAAAGAATCCAACTTCGATCAAAATATCAGCACCCAACTTATTTGTATCATAAAAAAAGTGTTAATAACCTTTCAATCTACTCAATCATGCCACAAATAGTGAATAACGAAGCAAACACTTCTTAAACCTAACAATTTGTAGAAATATGAGGGTTTGAGTGATTTCAAAATAAGAAATTTGAATATATATATATATATATATATATATATAAACGTTGAGTGTATATATATATATACACAAGTGTACATGTATGCATGATAACTTGCCTTATTTAGCTTATATATTATGTTGCCGTACTAACGAGCCATGAAGCTTTAAAGCTTACATCATATGGCGAACATTTGTTGAGTTTATACTATTTTCAGGTGCCACAATTAATGAACTAAAGTAGTTCATTAAGTGAAGTACTTAGTTTAATAAACTAAGTAGTTCATTAAAGGAAGATGCATTTGGAAAAGGCATAAAGGCAACATGGCTATGGAAGGAAAGTCCTCTCCTCCTCCCCACATTCATTTCACACGTTTTATACATATATATATACTATATTTTCAGATTTTTTATAAAAGGCACATACACATGTATTCCAACGTACTACCGACACGTTATATATCTTACGTACGTACGTTAACGTCACACCACTATACTTAACTCATATTTATGAGTGTATCCAGGTCTTATATCATATGATATAAGATATGGTGATGACAAATTAAATATGACACGATAAAAGGTTCTAAACCGAAATTTGTCGTATCGGGCGATACCGAAACTTCGCCAACGTGTCACATACTTGCCATAAATAAATGGCCAGCCCATATACATCAAAAAATTGATGATATTTTCGTGCCATACACTTAAAAATCAGGCAAAAATACTTTCCATGTTGGCACACACAAATCACCCCACATTTAGGCCAAAATGTAAATATTTCAATTTTATTTTTGTCACATGTTTATGGTACCACTTTAAATCAGCCAAGTGCTGAAATTTAAAGTATATATTATATATATATTATGTATAACATAATATATATAGCATGTGCAAAATTTGGAATTTAAATTAGAGAAAAATCGGGTAATCGATAAATATCGAAAATTCGGTTTTCTATGCACATGACATGGAACGTTTTTCTTGAACATCATGTGACACGTATCTAGACACTTTTTACATATAATATACATCTTAAAGTGTTCTAGAAAATTAAATTAAGGGCTGATTGGAATATTACATGCGTGTATTATTAAATGTGTACTATTTTACAAAGTTAGCAAAAATAAAATTCAGCACATGTATATACATATCATAAACGCCTATACAGCTGAGATGAAACACATGTGGAGCCTTTTTGGCATGTTGATTGGTCAAGGATCAATCATACAATGTTGAGAAATCAAAGAGAGAAGCTACAAAAGGTAAGTATTCAACATATACCTCTCTTATGTCACATGCTGAAAATTTCAGCATGTCACACTAGCCATGGCCGAATCCTTCATGATTAAGCAAGGTATTTTGTCAATTTTTCATTAAGGGATAAATCAAAGGAGTTATGGAAATAATTTGAATTGTATGTAAGGTAATTAAGTGTGATATTTTTCATATCACACATGCTGAAATTTTTCAGCATGTGTGAAGACATGGTGTGGCCGAATGTATGGTCTTAAAAGTGTCTATATCCATTTCTCATGTGATAGGAACAATTACCATAAGTTGGTGATTTATTTTTTTAAAGAAAAATCAAATCAAATTTGGCATTATTTTGAATAAAATTGGATGATGCACATGCTGAAAATTCAGCATGGCAATGTCACTTAATGGGCGAATTCTAGGAGAATTTTGTGAGATTTTTGTGTCTTGCACTTTATGAAAAAAATGTGACAATTATGGCATGATTTAATAATTGATTATTTGACAAATATTTAGTGTTTATTTCAGATTTTCCATGTCATCAAATGATGACAACATTGAGCCAATCAAAAGGTGCCAAGTAAGCAATGACTAAATGATGGTCCAATGGAGTGATGCCAAGTAAGCAAAACATTGTCACCAAGATGTCTCACACCCTCTCAAGCACTTAAAAGGAAATTTTCAAGAGGGGGAGAAGTATAGGGGGGACGGCTGGACCTCATAAAAAGAGAAGAGAAGAACAAACAAAAACAACACCAAGACTTGCATTCAAAAGTGATCAAAGGGCCAAAGCTTTCTTCTCCTACACTTTCTTTCTTTCTTCTCTTGTAAAAAGCCTATTGTACTTTACTTCTTTCATTCTTGAATAGGCTTCATAAAAACCACCATTCATACATCTTTGTAAAAGATTGATCAAGGTGTGATCAATCTTCATTCTAGCAAGGTGGTGGTGTTCGTGCAAATTGTACTAGCAATACAAGGTTTGTAAAGGGTTGGAGTTAAGGTGTAACTCTATCAACCCTGCGGTAAGGTGTACTGCGTGTGTGAAATTAGTGTGAACCAAGGAAGGTGTTCCTTGAAGACTGAAGTAGGCTGTTTATAACCGAACCAGTATAAAATTCTTGGTGCAATTTACTTTCAGCATTTACTTTTCAGTTTCTGCACTGGTTATACGTTTTGTTCACGTTCGGAAAAATAGCAAACGATTTTCAAAAATTATAAAAATTTCCAGAAACATACATAAACGTTCTAGGGTTAATTTGGCACAAGTTTCAACCCTTTTGGACAAGTATAGGTCAGTCAAACATCAAAAGTTCTGAGACTAGTGCAGTCTGATTTTCAGACTTGCAAAGGTTGAGACTTTGGTGGTATTTGACCTACTTCCCAAAAGAATTTTCAAAAACTGTTTCAACCCATTTCAATATAGTGTGTGAGGAGTTATTGGTCAAATTTTCAGATCATTTGGACATTCACACAAATATGAATTAATTTTTCAAAACCATCTACCGTTTCTGGCAGATTTGCACAATCTGAGTGCCAACGGTTTTTGAAGGGGTTAAAGGTTGAATTTTGATTTGAAATTTTTAGGGGACCCTCATAACATATGAGGCTAAGCTCTCTCAAAATTTCATAATTTTTGGATACCTCTAACCTGGTTTTAAAAACGTTTTAAAACAGGTCCTGAAAACAGAATCTGTTTTCAGAACTTGAATTGTTCAAGATTAAAGAAATTTTAAAAAGCACACTTTCCGCACCATCTATTCAACCCCTCCCCCTTCTAGTGGTGCCTTGCAGATCCTACACAATTTAACATCATGAATATCTATAACCAATGACTTCTTCAAATGTATATCCAAAGATACTAAAGAAACATATCATTCAAAACCTCTTTTGATTTCAAGTGAGAACTTCAACCAAATGAGAAAACTCAAAACTTTTATCTAACATTATAAACAAAAGGTATAATTCTTCCATAAATAAATGTTAAGAACTCTAAATCCAAGCTTCAAATCTTCAAGATACAACAAGGGAGGAAGAAAAGAGGGTGGGGAAAAAGAAGAGGAAGCCTAAAAACTAACCTATATTGTGAATTATTATATGTGTTACTAAAGATAGTGGATGTCCAAACATTAACACCCACTAAGGCTATTAACACCCACTAAGGATAATGGTGTTAGTGGGTATTAATCCTAAGAAGATGTTACATTTTCCATGTCCTATAAATAGGACAATTTCTTGTGAGATTATATACACCTTTGAAGAGATATATTATACAATCTTTTGTTGTTCTCTTTATATTATTATTTGAGTTTATAACACGTTATCAGCACGATAACTCTTCAAGTCCTCCCTGTGAGTTCATCTATTTTCTTGTTTTATCTATTTTCTTGTTTGCTTAAATTGGTTGTTTAGACGATGTCTTCTGAGCATAGTTTTTGTCCATTTAGTCATGTATCCTTCACTGTTGCATTACAATCATCTAACGCATATACTAATTACAAAGTTCCAGTAAACTAAATTGTAAATGAAATTGATAGACGAAATGCTTTAGAAATCTAGCTGCAGCATTTACGGTCTTCTGTTGCTCATCATAACAGTAATACGATTCACGCTTCGGTTTATGTAATGTAAAGTTTTGATATACCTGAAGTATATCAATATCACTATTCACATTTGACATACCTGAAGTATGAATAATTATCATGCCTGAAGCATGACATGACTAAATAAGCGACATGCACGAAACATGAATAGTTGTTATGCCCAAAGCATAAGTCGTTGTTATAAGTAATTGTCATGCCTAAAGCATTACATGACTAAATAGTCATCATGCCGGAAGCATGAATAGTTACCATGCCTGAAGCATAAATTGTTAACATGTCTGGAGCATTAATTGTTAATATGTATATATATATATATATATATATATATATTATTTTTTAAATTGGGTGAAGCCATGTTGTTGTGAAACAGGGCTGGACTGCCTGCCTGAAGCAGAACCAGCGAGCCCAATCCGCCAGAAGATTCTAGGAGAAAAAAATGTTCCTCTCAGGTTTCAAACCTGAGACCTTTTGTTGTTGATGCTGCCCCCTAACCATTAGGCCAGAAGCCTTTTTGTCACTTAAAGGGGAGCAGCATAAATTTATATTAAAACACAGAAGAGAATCCAGCCCCACAGATTCCAGAGCAAAAATCCTCCAGATTTTAACCCACAGGTTTCGAACCTTGGACCTTATGCTAGAGAAGCTGCGCCCTCCCTAACCACTAGGTCAGAAGCCTTTCTGTAACTTCAAGGGGAGCCTCTTAAATTTAATAAAAACAGCAAGAATTCCAGAAAATTGAAAATGCTCCAGAATCGGAGGAGCAGGAATCGATCCCGTGACCTGCTGATAGGGAACCAACGTTCTGACCACTAGGCCAGAAGCCTTTTTAGTCAGTGTTAAGAATTGTAATTTGTATATTTTAAACCAGATTCTCACCAGAATAAAATCCTGGTAGAAATTTATTAACGGATTATGCCTATTTACATAAGTATAATTTATTTATTTATTTAGTTTGATGTAATATATACAGTTTCTATTTATCACATTTTATTAGTCTAATTTTATCTATTTGTTATGCCTGAAGCATCTTATGCCTGAAGCATATGACATTTAACTCAAACCTGTAGTTTTGAGTGGATATATCATTTTTCTGATATATTTGATTTATGTTTACTCAGACAAATGACAAACATCACAAAGGTGGAATTTGCTGCCCTTGACATTTCTAGAAGAAATTATATGGCTTGGGTCCTTGATGCCGAGATCCATGACGGGCTGAAAACCGAATATCTTGGAGTAAAAGATCCATATGAGTTGTGGATAAATCTGGAAGAAAGGTATGACCATTAGAAAAGTGTAATCCTCCCAAAAGCTAGATATGATTGGTTACACCTGAGGCTGCAAGATTATAAGTCTGTGAACGAATATAACTCTGCAATGTTCTCTATAGTCTCACAATTAAGGTTATGTGGAGACAAAGTTACGGATGCTGATATGTTAGAGAAAACATTCACAACTTTCCATGCATCTAATATGCTCCTGCAGCAGCAATATAGGGAAAGATAATTTGAAAAATACTCACAGCTTATTTCATGTCTACTTGTCGCTGAATAAAATAATGAATTATTGATGAAAAACCACAACTCTCACCCGACCGGATCACAACCATTCCCTGAAGAGAATGCAAGTCACCACAACAATAATCGTGGTCGTGGTCGAGGAAATGGTCATGGTCGTGGTCGCGGTCGTGGTCGTGGTCGTGGTAGAGGTCGTGGTCGTGGGAGAAATTCTGCACCATACCACCTGAAGTGGAAAAATAAGAAAAAGCCAGATGAAAATACAAAGGAACATACACAAGCTAAAAACCATGATGAGGTTTGTTATCGCTGTGGTGCAAAAGGACATTGGTCACGTACTTGTCGTACCCCAAGACATCTGTTGACCTCTACCAAGCATCCAAGAAGGATAAAGGAAAGCAAGTTAATTTCACTGACTACGATATTGCAGACAAAAATATGAATTCCGATAATTTCAATGATTTGGATATTGAGGATTATCTTATGGGGACCAATATGGATGGTGATGAGATCCAGTTCGTGGATGATTTTGCAAAACAGAAGAATCAAGAATGATTGTCTAGATAAATTCCGTTTTTTTAAAATGATTATGAATAATTTTTTTTTTCGAATGCAACTAGGTTTGAATTTACACTATTGTTATTCTGCATAAATTTGTTTGCATGATTATTATTATTTCCTTTAAATGATTTCAATACTTATAGCATTTTTTTCTTTTTACTATTCTTTTTCTGATACTTAGAATCAAATAATAAGAGTCGTATATGTTATGCTAGACATTTATCCAAGATGAATGGTGAAGACATATGTCTGATTGATTGTGGGACGACACACATAATTCTTCGTGATCAAAAATTTTTTCAACGTTAAAATTGGCAAAAGCAAATGTTAGTACAATTTCGGGTACTACAACACTGATTGAAGGCTCCGGAAGAGCAACAATTATATTACCAGGTGGTACAAATATATCGGTTAATACGACATTGTTTTCTTCCAAGTCAAAGAGAAACCTATTGAGTTTTAAAGACATACGTCTCAATGGTTTTCACATTGAAACCATGAATAAAGGGAATATGAAATTTTTATGTATTACATACGAAGAATTAGGCCAGAAGCTTGTAAAAGAACAGTTCCCAATTCTCTCATCTGGATTGTATTATGCGACTATACATCCAGTAGAATCTAATATTGTGATGAACCAGAAGTTCAATAATCCAACATTATTCATGTTATGGCATGATCGACTTGGCCATCCGGGGTCAGTAATGATGCGTAGAATTGTACAAAACTCACATGGACATTCTTTAAAGAACCAGAAGATTCTTTTACCTCGTGATTGTGTGTGTGTTGCTTGTTCACGAGGAAAATTGATCACGAGGCCATCCCCAATGAAGGTTCATGTCGAATCTTCCATATTTTTACAACGAATACAAGGGGGTATTTGTGGACTTATTGATCCACCGTGCAGACCATTTCGTTATTTCATGGTCTTGTTAGATGCCTCCTCAAGATTGTCTCATGTGAGTTTGCTTTCGACAAGAACAGTATCATTTGCCAAGCTTCTTGCTCAGATTATACGCTTAAGAGCACAATTTCCGGATTATCCGATTAAATCTATCCGTCTTGATAATGCCGGTGAATTTACTTCACAAGCTTTTAACGATTATTGCATGTCGATTGGTATTGATGTTGAGCATTCAGTGGCACATGTGCATACTCAAAATGGCCTGGCAGAGTCATTTATAAAACGTTTACAACTGATTGCTCGACCTATGATCTTAAGGTCTAATTTACCTACATCGGCTTGGGGACATGCAATCATGCATGCATCTGCATTGATCCGGCTAAGACATAGTTCGTTTCAACCATATTCGCCATTACAAATGGAATCTGGCCAGCAGCCCGATATTTCACATTTAAAGATTTTTGGTTGTGCGATTTATGTTCCGATTGCTCCACCACAATGGACAAAACTAGATCCTCAAAGACTTCTAGGCATATATGTGGGTTATGATTCTCCATCTATTGTGAGATATATTGAGCCCCTAACGGGTGATTTATTTAAGGCCAGATATGCTGATTGTCATTTTGATGAGAAAGTTTTCCCGCCGTTAGGGGGAGACAAAGTACCGTTTCCTGAAGAACGGCGTGAAATTACATGGAACGTTCCTTCACTTTCTCATCTTGACCCAAGAACAAATAAATGCGAGCAAGAAGTAAGAAGGATAATTCATTTACAAAATGTTGCAAATCAGTTGCCTGGCGCATTTACTGATAGTCAAAAGGTAATAAAATCCCACGTTACGGCGATGAATAATCCAATTCGGCTTAATGTCTCTGAAAGACATGATAATGGTATACCAAGAGCAAGTCTAAAACGTGGGCGCCCTGCCGGTGAAAAAGATAAAAACCCTCGAAAGAGAAGGGTACAAGTTAATGCTCCCGAAGAGGAAACTCCAGAAGAGCAAAGACGTTCACAACCTGAAAGCGCTATCGAAATTGAAACTGATCAGTCTAAAATTGATAAACAAGTTGCTCCTGAAGAAGCAAGTGAACAAAATTTTGAATAAATCTCTTTGAATTATGTAAGTTCAGAAGAAAATTGGGATCGACAAAAGGTTATTATTGATCATGTTTTTGCTTATAGTATTGCATGTGAAATTGTAAATGAGGATCCTGAACCGAGATCCATTGAACAATGTCGACACAGAAATGATTGGCCAAAGTGGAAAGATGCAATCCAAGCAGAACTGAAATCATTAGAAAGTCGCAAAGTATTTGGACCTGTAGTTCAAACCCCTGAAGGGATAAAACCTATTGGATATAAATGGGTTTTTGTACGAAAACGCAATGAGAAAAATGAGATTGTGCGATACAAGGCACGTCTTGTTGCGCAAGGTTTTTCACAAAGACCTGGGCTTGATTATGATGAAACATATTCCCCAGTAATTGATGTTATAACATTACGATATCTAATCAGCCTGGCAGTTTCTAAAAACCTTGATATGCGGTTAATGGATGTGGTTACCGCATACTTATATGGATTTTTAGATAATGATATTTATATGAAGATCCCTGAAGGATTAAAATTGCCTACAAAATGTGATCAAAAGGCACATGGATTATACTCAATCAAATTACAGAGATCCTTGTATGGACTAAAACAATCTGGCAGGATGTGGTATAATCGTCTCACTGAGTATCTCATTAGAGAAGGATATGTAAACAATCCAATTTGTCCATGCGTATTTATCAAAAGATCTGAAAATGGGTTCTCTATAATTGCTGTATATGTCGATGACTTGAATCTTGTCGGAACTCCTGAAGAGCTTACCAAAACTGCTAATTATCTCATGAAAGAGTTTGAGATGAAAGATCTCGGAAAAACCAAATTTTGTATCGGCCTGCAGATCGAGCATCTACTTAATGGAATTTTCCTTCATCAATCTGCATACACGGAGAAGATCTTGAAGAGATTTTATATGGATAAATCTCACCCATTGAGTAGTCCTATGGTGGTACAATCATTAGATGTAAAGAAAGATCCATTTCGACCACCAGAAGATAATGAAGAATTATTAGGTCCAGAAGTACCTTATCTTAGTGCTATTGGTGCTTTAATGTATCTTGCAAATTGCTCGAGACCAGATATAGCATTCTCAGTGAATTTATTGGCAAGATATAGCTCTACACCAACACGAAGACATTGAAATGGTGTCAAGCATATTTTACGCTATCTTCGTGGAACAATAGATATGGGTTTATTCTATTCAAAGAATTCTGAGTCACAGTTGTTGGGATATGCTGATGCTGGATATCTATCTTACCCTCATAAGGGAAGATCACAGAGTGGATATGTTTTTACTTGTGGAGGTATAACTATATCATGGAGATCAGTGAAGCAGACATTAACAGCCACATCTTCCAATCATTCCGAGATTTTAGCATTACATGAAGCGAGTCGTGAATGTGTATGGTTAAGGTCGATGATTCAACATATTCAAGAATCATGTGGATTATCTTCACTAAGAAAGACTCCGACGATTTTGTTTGAAGATAATGCTGCATGTATTGCTTAAATTAAGAATGGCGACATTGATATCCAGCAGATACAATCAAATAAGAATTTTGCTGATTTGTTCACCAAAGCACTACCAACAACTACATTTAGAAAGATGGTCTACAGCATTGGAATGCGTCAACTCAAAGACCTCTTGTCAGCATCAGGGGGAGTGTGATTACTATACATACTGTACCCTTTTTCCTTCGTCCAAGTTTTTATCCCACAGGGTTTTTCTTGGCAAGGTTTTAACGAGGCAGTATATCATACTTACCAATTTCATAAATGTGTACTCTTTTTCCTTCAACCAAGTTTTTTATCCCACTGGGTTTTTCTTGGCAAGGTTTTAACGAGGCATATTCTCTAAAATTTGGACATCCAAGGAGGAGTATTGTGAATTATTATGTGTGTTACTAAGGATAGTGGATGTCCAAACATTAACACCCACTAAGGCTATTAACACCCACTAAGGATCATGGTGTTAGTGGGTATTAATCCTAAGAAGATGTTGCATTTTACATGTCCTATAAATAGGACAATTTCTTGTGAGATTATATACACCTTTGAAGAGATATATTATACAATCTTTTGTTGTTCTCTTTATATTATTGTTTGAGTTTATAACAAACTAAACTAATAGTAACTAATGAAAGAGATAACCAAAAATGAGCTCCAAAATCGGAGATGGGATCTCTTCACCGCAAGTACAGTCATCCCCTTTGCCACCTCCCGACACGTGGCAGCAAGGGGGTGGTGAGGCTAGATGGGGGTGACCCTCACCCAGCTTCATCATCCCCTGCTGCCACGTGTCGAGCGGTGGCGAAAGAGGTGACGGTACCGGAGCTGAAGAGATCCGGATTCCCAAAATCGGACTATAAGGCTCAATATATCCCAATTTGGATGCAACACGTGGCGCTGATCTAATTCGAAAAATAGTAAAAATAATCTGGCGGTCATTATCGTCCATCTCTGTTTGAAATTTACTGGATGGGATCGCCTGACTCTCCTGCTGGGACGGTAACAAATGACCTGCTGCCACGTGGCAGCAGGAGGGAGTTTTGAGGCTGGGTGGGATTCGGTCGCTCCCCATAATTTTGAAGTCGCTCCCAAAATCTAATCAACATTTAATACAAAAATCAATTTCTAGCAGTGGGCCCCGAAAAATGTGGTTGACTACTGTGCCTAATCCTTCAAATCATGATTTTCTTTATTATTTGGCATCTATAATGCATCCTAAACATTTATTATTTGGCATCTATAATGCATCCTAAACATACTTCTAGTCCCATAAACTTCAAAGTACCTGCAAATCATACAAGAGAGTAAATACATGTTAAAAATTGAAAGAAAATTGTGTCGTTGCACTAACAATACAAAAATGACATAAAACACACAAATACAAATTCAGAAACACGAAACTAATGTGCATGATAAACAATATACAATACATAACCTATACCGAAATACACGTTATCAGTACCAATAGTTCAAATCACCAGACTAGAGTTTTTTAAATACTCTAATGCATTTTCACATACCTATGCCTCTGCTGGGCTCTTTTCATTTTTTCTAACGATGGAGAGTTTATTATATGAATTCTTTTGTCACGATGGAGAAATCATATAAGTATTTATTGAAAGGGTAATATGTAATGGCCACAAATATATTATTATTGAAAAATAAACATATTTTTAGAATAAACCAGAACTGATACTAAGACGATATTTTTAGGACAAAAAACTAAAAAACAATATTTCTAGAACGTGGAGAGTAATCAAACAAGAAACATAAGAGATTGCAATTTCTCTTCAAACACGTGAATTATTCATTTAATCATACAATAGAGAACGTGAAAGTATGAGATAAAATATGTAACACAAAATAGAGTTATTAATTCCCCAATCCGTCGGAAATGAAAAAAAAAGGATAGAAGTAATAAGATGTTTTAATAAAAATAGATGATGATTATTGAAAAAAAAGGACATTTGAAAAAAAAAGTACACAGGTACTTTTACTACTACTACTTGGAGGAAACTAATTTTCAAGGCACGTATTATTTTATTGAATTTTCTTTTCCCTTGGAAGAAACGAACCGATCATTGAATAGACGAAATCATTTTGTCTTCCTCCTGATTTTCTATAGGTCTCAAGCAATTGTTACGCTGTCGCATTTTTCCAAAATTGAACTTTCGTGTTTTGAAAATTCAGGAGTTGATTTGTCGCATTCCCAAATTTCAACATTTTAGAAATCGTAGAGATTTTTGCTTAATCTTAGTTAGAAGTCTTTGTTTAGGCTGAGAAGACGTCTAATGACCGGCCACTTTTTTATCATGCCACCTTTCGTGGATAGATACGTGTCTAAGTAGGGATTACAATTTTTTCCAGAATTATATCACATTCTGTAAAATATTGCCTCATATGAGAAGATGTTGCCCTAGACGAGAATTGAACACCAGACATAAATTGAACCCCAGACAGAGATTGAATCCATGACCAGCTAGTCATAGAGTCTCAGCGTTACCATTGACAAGACCGGCCACCTTTAGTAGTAATCCCTATGAATAGTCTTTATGACTAAAAACGTACTGAATTGGGAAAACATTTTTTATATATTTTTCAATAAAATGTTGATATGGTAAAGTTTATTAGTTTGCACTAAGTTTTTAATATTTAAAATTTTGACAAGTAGTACTTTAATCTTGTCCTTTTGCGACATCATTTATGAAAAAATTACCTGGTTTAAGTAGATTTTCCTACATATACAGCTTTATGAAAAGAATAGAAGAGATAAAATGCAATCAAAATTATTATTCTTTTGATGATTGTACATTTGTGGCCGACTTCTATATATTTGTAATTCTATGATGATGTTTATTTCACGGTTCGAATTTTTGATAGCATGTTTGCAGTTAATTAGAATATTCATAAGGCAAAAGTGAGGTTAATCATTTTGCAACTATTGGTAGTTGCGAGTAATAATTGTTAAAATCGTTAATATAATAATCACTATAACGAATAAAGTGAATGACATATTTAGTCTTCTTACATCTTATTTTAAGTATATGATTCCATCAAATTATTACTCCTTGCTTAATTATCGTCGCAACTTTGATCGATGATAAACTATTAAGAGGTCTGCCACTTGTTTATTCATCAGCATAACATATTTTCAAATATTAAAAGTTCACGTATCAAACAATTCCATTGTATAAATGAAGATATTCTGTAAATGTGGCAGGCAAAATGTTATGACTAAAGTAATTGTTGGGCAAGAGAAACCAAAATACCTGAGAAAAGCGAAAACAGTAAAGAACACAAACGATTTACGTGGCTGACCAATACATCTATTCTACGAAAGAAAACCGGTGCGAATTCGGTAATACTTTGTATGTAAGGTTGTAAAATCGATATAAATCATAACCATATCTAGAGCCTAATAATAAAAACGACCCATACTGTCCAAGAGTTGCCTCCGCATTCCTGAGATAACCAAGTCCGACCTGACCCAAACTAGCTAGTTGATTCTGTGAACGAACCTTCCGCTACGCTCCTTTAAAATCTTTTAGGAATTTTGCCGCATACATAGATATACACACACATGTATATATGTAAATACCTAAAAAATTGAGCCATCAGATCCAACAGTAATATAATGATTTTTTTTTTTTTACATTAAGTTCCAACAAGAAAGGAAAAAGGAGTTAGAACTTTGTCAATGTGTTACAAATTTGCTTTAGTAAAAAATATTACATTTATACTAGGATATGTAAGCTCTCTTAAAAAAAAACTTCATTTGAGACTAATATTAGGGCAATAACTAAAACTTCCAATCAATTTCTAATTTCTGTTTATATGTAGTCAAAGAGTTTAATCAAGTGAATATGCTACATAATCATAGATAGACTCAGTCAAATATCACACCTTCAGATCCCTATATAAAGCAACACTTGCTTGGGCAATTCAGTAAGCCAAAGTGCATTTGCAGCGTAATACTAAACAATCTTTTTCACTACCAAGCTTATCAAACAAAAATGGCCATGATCCAACGGCTCATCTTTCTTGCTTTAGTCGCCGCATCTCTGTTTCATGCAGCCTCCGCCATTGCTGGCCAAGCAACTTACTACACCGTTTATGTTCGTAAGTCACACTGCGCTTTTCTTTCATTTCTTGCCATAAAAGCTACTGATTGGTAAACTTCACTTCAGAAATTACTCTTTTTTATCATTGGTTAATATTATTTTTTAAATACTTAGTACCATGTTACTCTGCAATCATCCAAAGAATAAATATGCCATCACCGGTAGATTCAGCTGTCAGTTGGTAAGGTTTACACGCCCCGAATCATGTTGGCAACAATCTCGACAGTATGTAAAATCCACGGTAAATCATCAATGAGGCTGATGGTTTGAATTCATCTAGTAAGATTTATACACTTCGATTTATACGGTCCTAAGTTAGTTCGAACCATGCTGTCAGTAATCTCTTTTAGTGGACAATCTATAAATTTTACACTAAATTATATATCAATGAGTGTGGTGGTATTCCCTAACCCTGGACTAAAGAAGTCTCCCGTCATCTGATCATATGCTAATAGTCAAGCACGTCCATTAGTCAAGCACGTCCATTAGTGTTGATATTCTGTTTAAACATTGCCAATTGGATTTTACAACAGATATACGTATACACACCTTATACCAGAAATATGTCGCACCTTTTCTGAAGACTTTTAGCATCCCTTTTAAATTTCATAAGTCATATTCACGTGAAAAAATATAAAAAAGTCTTTCGACAAGAAAGGAACAAAGGAATTAGAACTTTGCAAATGTGATTTAATTTTTATAAAAAATATTATATATTTTGTTTTATGATAAGCACTTTTATGCTCTCTTAAAAGCATACATCATTTTGCAGCTTCTGCGTGCTATGGGTACCAAGACCAGGGAACCATGATAGCAGCGGCGCCCCGAAATATATACAACAACGGAGCTGCCTGTGGAAGAATGTACCGTATCAGATGCACCAGTGGCACCAACGCTGGTGTCGCACAGCCTTGCCGTGGAGGCGAGATTACCGTTAAGGTGGTAGACCTCTGCCCAGGCTGCCAAGACAACCAGTTTGATCTTTCTCAACAAGCATTCTCTGCCATTGCGGATCCTAACGAGGGAAGGATCAACATTGACTTCAACCAGTATGTATACGTACTTAAAACATAGTAATAACCACCGTATACGTACTTATAACATATGTATTTCTAATTATTCTTTTTTTTTTATCTTTTTGTGGTTTCAGGGCGTAAAATAGCCGAGGGTATGTTGAAGCAACAATGATGAATAATTGAGGTGCAATGAAGTCTTCAAGATTAAAGAAGTTCGAAGATTATGTTTAAATAAAAAGCTAGCCCAGGCTAGAAAGTTGCATTTCCTGTTAGGAAATTGTCTGAATAATTGTGAGAATGAAATAAAATATACTTTTCTCAAATGTTACCTCATTATAGTGATGCTGTTTTATTTATTTCATGTATTTCGAAGTTTTAGCTAACTAGATGAGCAGAAACTGCTTAGAAGCATAGTTAATAAATCGTTTTGCCCAGCAAGACATTATAACAACTACTCGTTCACCGGTTCGTCAATTGGTTTATTGCCGAGCCGAGCACAAAATCACGACAAGTTTTTGCAAATTTTAGAAGTAAATAAAAAAAAGAAAATAGGAGTTCAAATTCATGAAGAATTTAGCCTTTATTTCCTTCACCCTTAAAAAAGGCTAAGTTGCAAAGGAACAAAATATAGTCTGGCAAATTGGTCAAACTGCTCACACATTTTAGAACGATACAATAGTTAATGTTCAACCAATAAAAAATATATATTTTAGATGAACTTCTTACTTTGAACAAAACCACCATATAGGATAGCATTCCATCATGTATTCCTTATCTGGTTTCGGAGTTAGTTTACTAACTTGAGCGGACAAGAAACTGCAGAAGAAAACTAAAGTAATTTATTTCATGTATTCTATTAGTCTTATATTCATAATTAATAATCCATCTCGTATCCTTTTGCATTTACACAAATATCTTGCAAATTACATTAGTATATTAAATTTGTTTAAAAATGAGAAGAAACAAGACATTTTAAATATCGTACAATTCCTTTACTCAATTTTCTTTTCGTGTTTTTGTTTTGGGGTGCAATATGATGCGCTAATTAACACCTACTTCTCTTCCCTTGACCTTTTCCCTAATTCACCAGGTAGTGTATCAAAAGACCTTTCTACTTGGTTATTCCCCATCTTATAAAGCAGTAGATAGTCGAAGCGGAAGCTATCGAATAGCGAACCACCACCACAACAACATTACTCCATTGTCTTAAAGGCTCCTGTCTATTACAGAGTATAGGGTTGTTGGACGTACGCTACCATACCTATATGTTAAAAACACACAAAGGTTGTTTCTGGATGACCCATAATGAAAATAGCCAACCAGTAGTCTTAAAGAAAGGTAGTAGTAAGTGTTGGATTTAATTTAATAAATCCCTGAATATGACCGTTTAATCGAATCAATGGACAAAGTAACAAAATGCGAAAATTATATCTTGCTCCATTTTTAATGTTAGTTTGAATACGACGTATTGTTCCTGCTGATGATGAATCTAGCGTGATCCAAAGATTCATGGTCTCTCACCAATTGTTAATGCACCCCTTGCACGGATTCAATAATTCACTGCTTTACTCGATGGAGAGGCTAGGCAGTGTGGGCTTGATAGAAAAATGCACATCCTCCCTCTCTACTGTACGTGGCCGGTGGTTTTGTTACTGTACGAGGAGGTGTACAACCCCCTCCTTTATATAGAGGGAGAAAGGAAGAATCCTGATGGGTTTAGGGTTCAGAGTTTTGTCTGAAACCAAACCATCTTCCTTTATCGATAGAGATTTCCTTATCCCATATACCTGAGGATGTACTTGATATTATCATCAAGTTATCTTTATCCATTATTAAATATTATTAAATATTTAATAATAAATATTATTATCGATATTTAATATTAAATATTATTTAATATTAAATATTAAATACTATTTAATATTTAATTTATGTACCAACAATTATCTACTAGCCACACGTGAGTTTTCGCCCCTCGGGGACCAGACGTCGTACACTTTATGGTCATTGCACTTTGAGCCCATCCATCGCGGTCTCTGACCATATGACTTTCTACATATTCGGAGTTTCCATTTTAGACCACACTATACATCTACGAACATACCCGATGATCACTTATCGTGTGGATGTTATACGTAACAATTAATATTATTACGTGACATATGTGACATATAACATTATCATACATAACGTCCACCTTATGATTAATTCGTTTAAACTTAATCAACGTGCTGCGCATTACACGTATCTGGAATTAATCCCAACAATCTTCCACTTGGACTATGTATGTATCTTAAAGATTATATGTCACCCTTTTGAGCTCGTTTACTGTATGTCCTTTAGTGTGTCTTACCTTTTCCGGTCTATCAGCAAATGTTAGCAAAAGACATAAGCCGCACGCCGCCACATTGAATTAATGACTTGTCCCTCTTAAATCATGATGGTAACATTCTACTGAATGACATGGATACTGAAATGGATATGTAGTGTGTAATTAATATGCTAAGTGATCATACATATTCAATTCCAACTTGGCCCTAACTTTAGCGAGATCAATAGAATTCAGAATGTATGCCGTAACTTCTTAATGTACATTACTTCTGTAGAAAACTTTAATATAACTGGAATGTACATTATATTGTTTGTCTGAAATATACAACTTTATCGAGCATAAGAAAACATAAACCTTACAGAATCCACAATCTCTTTCAGAGTTTGGTTTTTGCGTTCAGCAATATCATTGGATTGATATCAATATGGTGCAGTCGTTTGATGAATAATGCCATGTTCTGAACAGAACTCATTAAACGGTGTGTCATTTTTGCCACCTCTATCACTACGAATTGCTTTAATTCGTTTGCTAAGTTGATTCTCAACCTCATTTTTATAGTCTTGAAAGCATCAAGATCCTCATCTTTGCTACATAGCAAATAGACATAACAGTGTCGTGTACAATCATTGATAAAAGTTACAAAATACTTTTTACCACCTCTTGTTTGCACAAATTTTAAATGACACACATCAGTATGAATTGAATCCAAAGGTTCAGTGTTCCTTTCTATTGAAGGAAACGGTGCCTTTGTCATTTTTGCTTCAACACACACTTGGCATTTTCCTTTATTTATGTTCAGTTTGGGTAATAAGTCAAGATTTATCATTCTTTGTATTGACTTGTAATTAACATGTCCCAAACGAAAATGCCATAAAAAAGAAGACTCAAGCATATAAGCAGAAGGAGGAGCATTCTTATTAGCCTCTTCAGACGAAACTTTCTTGGGTACAACAGTCATCACACTAATTTTAAACATGTTGTCGGTCAAGTACCCTTTCCCCAGAAATATCCCATTCTTGCTCAGAATGAATTTATTACAATCAAATACCAGTCTAAATCCATGACTGACTAGTAAAGCTTTAGAAACTAAGTTATTGCGAATGTCAAAAACATACAGTACATCTCGTAGGGTCAGTTCCTTTCCTGAAGTCATCTTCAGAATCACATTTCCCGAACCTTCAATCTTCGAGCTATCGAAGTTCCCCATGTACAACTTTTCATTATTCTGGGCCGGAGAATAATCTCTGAACATTGCCCTGTTGGTACATACGTGTCGAGTGGCTCTAGTGTCCAGCCACCATTCACGAGGATTTCCCACTGTATTGCACTCGGAAACAGCAGCGCACAAATCCAGATTATTCATCTGCCTGACAAGATTGGCTTTCGCTTTTTCTTGTTTCTTCTTGGGCTTATGGCAGTCAATACTACGGTGCCTATGAATTCCACAGTTGTAACATTTTCCAGTGAACCTTTTGACAACTTTCTTGCCTTTTGGTTCACTCTAACAGGATTTACCCTTTTCTTTTTCGTCGCCTCTGTGACATGAGCCTTGGCTTGACCAGAACTCGAACTTGGCTTTCTTTCGGACCTACGGTTGTCCTCCTCTATATGGAGTCGAACAATCAGATCCTCCAAAGTCATCTCCTTTCGTTTGTGTTTGAGATAGCTTCTAAATTCCCTCCACGAAAAAGGTAGCTTCTCAATCACAGACGCCACTATGAAAGATTTACTGAGCGACATGTCCTCTTCTTCCATTTCGGCCACTAACATCTGAAGTTCCTCAATTTGAGAAACAACAGTTTTGGAGTCTGAAATTTCAAAGTCAAGAAATTTACCAACAACAAACTTCTTTGTACCAGCATCCTCCATGTGGTACTTCTTATCTAGTGCCATCCACAATGACTTTGCAGTCTTATAAGTACAGTACAATCCGTATAATGAATTATCTAAGCAACTTAAAATATGACTCAAGCATACATAATTGTTAAAATTCTATGCTTCAGCCATCAAGTTGTTCTGTATGTTCATATTCGGATCTTCAACCGGAACCACCTCCAGAGGTTCCTCGGTCAGCATCTTTGCCAAGCCCAATGTTGTCAAAAAGAACAACATCTTTTGCTGCCAATGTTTGAAGAAACTGCCTCCAAACTTCTCAGGCTTCTTGGCATGTCCAGCAGTAGGAACAGGTGCAGCCATAGTAGGTGCAACTGGAACAAGACTGTTTCGTTCCTGAGAGCTGACGTGCACAACATTGATCGAATTTGAGCTTTTATTCTCCATCAAGTTTCTTCCAATCAGAAACAACAAGAATCAGTACAGAATCGAACAATAACGTCTTAAGAACTGTTGGTAATAATTCAGACAAATTGACTTCTATACAGTAGTTGCCGACCTGACCTAATGTCAGGGACGACCTGCTGAGCTCAAGCTAGGCTAAGCAGATCTGCCGAGAAAGTTCAGACAGCGCAACTGAGTCAACCGACCTGCTGACTTGAACTGAACAATATTTCAGAACCACTGTTCTGTGCTGTCAGCCTTTAGCCGAGCAGAACTCAACAAGGCAAAACAACAAATGTACTCGGCCGAACTGCCGAGCTCGGCACAAAGCAGAGCTCGGCAAACAAAAGCCTCAAAACAACGAATGTTCTTAGTGCAACAGCTAAGCTCAGCACAAAGCAGAGCTCAGTAGAGTAACTCTGTGTCAACAGTGATGCATTCTTCCAAAGGCAGCTGAGCTCAGCACAAAACAGAGCTCAACCTTGGCAATAACCTTCTCAGGTCAGCAGAATCGAGATCCGAGGTGAGTCCAGGACTCTGTCCTTAAGACATTATTGCTCCGGTACACTGTGCCTACCCAATGGAGCAACCGTCTCCCAGGATACAACGGAGACCAGTTCAGACGAGTGGCACTGTAGCGCCGAACTCAACGAACCTTCAAGAATGTCCTACCTTCTCGGATACTGGATGCAGCAGATGTATGCAGTATGCTTGTATGCAGCAAGAGTATGTAGAATGCAACAGAGGAAAGAAAAGGAAGACTTCGATGTTGGTTTTCTGTCTGTTTAGAGGCAGAACGCTGCCTCTATTTATAGAGGAGAAAAGCTTGGAGGTTACGGCAATCTCCACAGCCACAATCACCCATTATCCCACAACCCATGATCGGCGCCAAGTCCTCCAGTTCTCCTCCCATGATCAGTGACTGAGTCAGATTAATCTGGGCCGTTCGATCATAAATGTAGGATCAAGTTATTTTTTGGAAAAATTTAAAAGAAATTTGTCCAAAAATTATAACTGCGAACTAAGCAGAGCAGGGCCAAGCAGAGCTGGACTGTGTCTTTTCTGCGGTCATATTTCTTTTGGCACATCTGAAATGCCTAATACTACATTTGGTGGCAACTTTCCATTAATATCACCCATGTGGTATATTTGTAAATTTCCACTTTTAACTCATACTTTGAGGATTAATTTCTCATTTACCCGGTATCGAAACTGAGTGATTCAAAAGTCTAAAATCATCTACTTATTTCGTAGATAATTTAGGGCTAAGTAGTTTCTGATTTTGATTAACAAACACTAATCATAATTAAGCTCAAAGTATGTTGCTCACCAACTTTCCACAAACCCATTTCCACAAATTCTTCCAACAGTACTTTATTCGTACTCAATATAAACTACTGGTACTTTATTGTATTTATTCTGTTTTTCTGAATAGGAAAAATAGATTGTTCCATTCAAGTATTAATTACAAACAATGGACACTTGAGGAGATTGATCACTTCCACCGAGTTATGGAATTGATATACCATTGCTCTTTTTTACTGATACACGTATTCAGCTGTTATTCAAATTTTATCATCTTCAGTTTACATATCTTCTAAGTTGAAGGATGAAGAAAATATAGGATTGAAGTATAGTCGGAAGTCTTTATATCAAATTGACGGGAATTTTTCTTAAAATAAAACAGAAAGAAGAAAAATATAGACTTCTATTATTGCTAGTTGGAGGAACCTACCTTTCAACGAGCCTATTATTAAATTCGTGAAATCATTTTGTCTTGTGCATGTTTTTCTACTTCCGACGTCTCAGGCAGGAGTTTCCTCTGTCGCAGTTTTGAAGTTGAATAACGCTACGCATCGGGTGAGATTGTTCACTGCTGATGATTGTAAATATCTTTAAAAAGCCTAAAAAAAAACATAAGACGTTTAAAGACAGGCCACTTGCATAGTAACCACCTAAAACACTCTTTTTAACAAAATACGAACTTGACATGGAAAAGCTTAACAAAATGAATAGTGGTATTTCAATGTATTCTTATATAATCTACATTTTGCTTTAAATTAACCAATATAAGAGAATTCTCCATAATAATAAAGATAAAGATGCAATGTATGTTTTTTGAAAAAAAAAATTAAATCAGTCTGTTACGATCATTACACTAGAAAATAGAAAATAGAAAAAATATATATAAATACAAATACACATGGTTTAAAAAAAAAGAGAAAGATTAATGGCCGTAACCAACCATTAACTTCCCACCATAACTCCCCATAATTTTTCTTCATTCCTTTTCCCATTTCTCTCCCATAACCGGCCACCCTTAACCCCCTTAGGAAAGAAAATAAAATTCCCTTTCTCCCTCACCACACACATAGCATCGGCATAATACACACACAAAGCAATCGAAAAGAAAAAAAGATGAGGGAGAGGAAGTGAGGGAGAAGGAAAGAAGAGGAAGAGGAGGAAGAAAGAAGGTGGGGATATCCAATACAAACCTAAGTATCCGTCGATAGAGTATAACCAGAGTAAAGGTAAGTACCTTCATGTGCTTTCTACGTCATTCTTTAAAATTGGCCTTATTTTTCATATGCTAAATTGTATCATATATTAGTATGTTTAATTGTTATAGATGTGTGCATATAAAATATAGCGAATGTGTAAGTATATATATATATATATATATATATATATATATATATATATATATATATATATATATATATGGATAACCATGTGTATATATACATCCGGGTATGATGTATATATGTTGGATGTGTTTTTAAATGATTTGGCCAAAATTGTTGTATGTAGATGTTTACTGTGTGGCATGTTTGTGTATGTGTGTATCTTATTTTTTAGATATCCATGTATGTGCGTGTGTATATACATAGGCCGAGGGTAATATATACAAGCATGGATGTATGTGGTGTGTATTTTTTTTATAGAAGGACGAGTGGTACTGTTCGGAGATTTTATTAATAATAAATGAGCCCTCACTTGTGGCGGAGGAATACTGTGGTTACAGATTATGCGAGAGACCCTCCCACAGAAATGCATAAAATGAATACAGTAAGACCTACAATAAAAGGAAATGGTACCTGGAAAGCAGTGAAGTAGAAAGGATATACAATATACATCTTTATCGTCCGACGAAAAGAATACAATGTGATATAAATTGTGAATGGCTGGTGATATAGTACTGTCGCAGATGATGATCCTCCAAAGATGATCCTAGCAGCGTTCCCTATAAAGCCTCCATCCACAACGCTCTCCAGAGAACAGAAAAAGGTCAAATGGCATCAGAGGAAAAAACAAAATGTGAAGACAAAAAGAGAACAAACACATACTCATGTTGCCTCTGTTCCACACAAAACACAGGCAACACAGCGTACAACATGCCAAAGGAGATATAAGCAACAACACAAAAGGATGGACAACCCAATGGGAGACAAATAACATCATAGCCGCAAAGGAGGTACACTAGCATCCAAAGAAACTGCACCTCGAACCTCGCATGGTAGACTATGTAATGACGAGTATAGAGTCACCTCGGCCGAATGAAATCCATGCCGAGACAAGCCATGCGCAGCAAAGTTGGCTTCTCGGGGACAATATTATAGTGTTGAATGATTGAGACATAAGAATGTAACAACTCTGTGAATGTCTAAGGCAAATGTACATGTATACTGATGAAGCTGAGTAACATAGGAAAGAAGCAGACGACAATGGTTTCAATGATCAATTGAGTATACTGCATTGCAAAGTAAATTAATGCGGAGATGAGAGCCAGTAATTCTGCATGCAATGGACGTGCAAAAGGTAATGGAAACATATAGCCGATACAAATGCACCATTCTCATCACACAAGATCACTCCACCTGCCGCAGCAGACCTTCCAACTGCTGCCTCTGTATTTAATTTCTGCTTACCCGATGGGGGAAGCTCCCAATGTACCACACGAATGAGATGGGTCCTCAAAGTCAGTGAAAATGAGTGGCTAATCAAGTGAGGGATGGAATGAGATAATTTTTTACCTTCTGTGGATGCACACCGAGTGTAAACACTAGCACGGACTATCTCAAATAAGCATCGACATGAAAAAGTTTCATCACCAAAACGTACTGATGCATATTATTTCTAGATAGCCCAGGCCACCAACATGCGAATAATTACCTGCAGCTGCCTTTTCATTCAATTAGCGGATGAACAACGCCACCAACATGCGAGATGGGCGTATATGGTAGTCTCCTGAGGCATTGGCCCTGAGAAAAGAATCTATATTTCCTGCCATAGGGGGATAATAGATGGTGGACATTGTAAAAAGACATGACCCTGTGTATCAGATGCATTCTGGCAAAAAGCACATTGAGATGGAAAAACTGAGATCCAAGCACATAGATTATCGACCATTGGGAGCGAATGCGACCATAATCGCCAAAGAAAAACACGGGTCCCTGGGTGTGAGCCCGACCACCATACATAACGAGAATAACAAAAAAAGTCAGTGTAGGATATAGTGTGATAAGCAGACTTGAGCGAGAATTGACGATTGGCATCCGCTAGCCAATTCATACCATGGGGCGTGATCTCAACTCGCTGAGACATAAAAACCTGAATTCTACAAAGGCGCTCCTAAGCTCCTGAATCATAAATATGTGCATAAATAGAGGATCGCCTTTCATATTTCTGCCGACAATACCGAGACAACAAAGAGTGAGAGTGATGATAATTCCATCAAAGCTGATAATCATACACTTGCTGAATATCTACGAGACCGTGTATGCCTAAGCCCTCAGCCTCAACCGCTCGACAGATTCGATCCCGGGATTGCTAATGATGTCAGCCATTCCACAAAAAAACCGACATTTTACGATTCAGGTCATCTATGATACTCTTCGACAGTCTTGAACTAACTATGATATGGGATGGCATGGAACAAAGAACATGACGAATAAGAATGATACGGCCAACCATAGGGAGTAACTCGGAAGACCACTTATTTAACTTAGCATCAAAATGCCAGAGTAATGAAGCATAATAGCTGGCACAATTAATGCCCTTATATAAGTAGGATCCTAGGTATTTAATTGGCAAAGTAGCTAAGCACATAACTAGGGTCCGAGATGCTCGCATGCCGGAAACCCTCGAGCCCACCACCACTTGACTTTTGTGAAATTTACCAACTAACCTGAGGCTTGCTAATATGTCTCCAAAAATTGTCGAAATCCCTTCAAATTACGTATATAACCATTAAAAAGATTACCAAATCGTCGGCAAAGCCTAAATGGGAAACACGAGGCACTCTGCCCGTCCGAAATCCGTGTATAACACCCGTATCCATGAGATCATTTAGGCCTCACGAAGAGCCTTCAGACGCCAAGATGAATAACAACGGAGATAGAAGATCTCCGTTCTTGACACCACATTCCATAGAAAAATATCCCATGGGCTTACCATTGATTATGATCGAACACTCTGTGGCTGCATGATTGTTCATAGTAAAGAGGACGAAGCGAGGATGAAAGCCTATCTTATGCATAAGCTGGCCAAGATAAGTCCAACATATCCTGTCAAAAGCTTTGGCCATATCCAACTTAACAAGGACATGGCCACCACGGGCCGAACGATCAATGACATAGACCATTTCTTGGACTAGAAGAATCTGCTCTGTAATGCCCTATCCTTTAAAATCCGGCCTGTTCAAGAGAGATTATACTTGGAAGGAAAGATGCTAATCGGGATGCTATCAATTGCGTGATGACTTTAGATAAAAGGTTTGTAAAACTGATAGGGCAAAAATCAGAAAAAGTCTGAGCATTCACCACCTTAGGAACCAATGTAATAAGCGCTGATGTCATCACAACAGGAACTCAAATGCCTAGAAAAAGCTCTTGCACCGCCTTATGGACATCGGAACATATTAAAGGCAAAAAAACATCGATAAAAAGAACCCGGAAAGCCATCCGGACTAGCCACACCAGTGGGAATGAGATCCCACACAGCCTGCTTGACCTCGTGCAATAATGGCATAGACATTAAAGCGGCATTATTATCTGCTGATAGGAGTGTTGGGATACACTGTAGGATAGAGTCATACTGAGTAGTAGATTCAGCAGAGAATAAGGCACGATAAAAACTGATGTCCTCCGTTTCAATGTCGGGTAAAGAATGACATTCTACACCGTCGGCCCAAATAATTATACGAATGGTTTGGCGTTGTCGTCAATCCTTCACTGTCTGACGATAAAAAGCAATATTAGCATCTCCCTCGCGTAGCCACTTAATATTCACCTTTTGCTTCAAAAATAAAAATTCCCTCGATTGGGCTATACGTAATAAAGCTGCACTCTGATGATATTCAATATGTGTGTTATCAGACCTGTTAGCATCATAATCCTTCTCCCGATGAGTAACCTCAACTTCCGCCAATGCAACCGTATCAAAGATATTACCGAAAACCTCTTTGTTCCAATACGGTAAATGAATCTTTAACTGACGCAGCTTGGTATAAAGCCAAACATTCCACCAACTATGGGAAAAGATTGCTAATGGTGCTGAATAAAAATATCAAAATCAGGATGTGTAGTCCAGACATCCAAACACCGAAAAGAGGCAATGCCTGAGGGAGTCTCTGGTGAACACTAGAGATAAAGTGGTGAATGATCCGATGTAGCCGGTTAAGATGCAGATAATCGACTGCAGCAAACATGTCATAAAAAGATTGAGAACACTTAAACCTGTCTAGGCGCCGCCAAACCCGACCTAAACCCTGACTATCACACCAAGTGTAAGGAGAACCTTGATAAGGAATGGTCTGTAGAGAACATGTTGAGATTCAATTATTAAAATCCTGCAAAGATTGCAAAGATGGCGTGGACTGGCCCTTATGCTCATCAAGGGATAGAAAGGTATTAAAATTACCTTCCACAAGCCAAGGTATATCCAACGTGCTAAGAAAATATATAAGATTTGGCCACACGGCCGGCGAGCCACCAGAGAATGTAAGCCATAAAAAAGGTACACCAAAATGAGTCGCTAGAAGATAACCATTTAAATTTAAGCGAGTAATTCTGGACAACCATCCGATCACCCTCCATGCAAATATAGAATCGTGCCAAAAAACCCAAATATGATCATCACAGACAGATACAACTTGTGAAAAACAAAAAGAAAGATGATAAGAGACCAACGACGAAGCACACGCCTCCGGCTCAATAATGAGAAGCATGTGAAAATGATAACAACGAATTAAAGACAGTACGCAATTAAGAGAGGTACGAATACCTCGAACATTCCGCATGAGTAATTTCATTGAGACAGGATATCAAAGGAATCAGAGACGCGGGCTGCAGGAGACTGAGTATAACACAGCGACGTAGGAGGGATGGCTTTCGGGGCGCCTACGTAATAACTTAGGTGGCACTTGAAATTCTCTGAAACCCCAAGACTAGAACTGGTGGTCAGATAGGATAATTGACCCGCTAGAGTATCATACAAAACTTGTTGAAACTGAGTGTGAATGTAATCAAAAATCACCGCATCCAGATCATCCTGAAAAGCACTCCTTGAGCGTGTAACAACATCTAGCTCACTAACAAAAATAGAATATGCCTCTGCCATAGCAGGAAACTCACTTACCATACTATCATCAACCCTACGTAAACGAGAGAGATCCTGCATATGAAATCGATGGATGACAACCCATGTCTGGCGAAGGAAGAACCAGTGGTTCATCAAATGGGGCCACCTCGGATGAAGGATCCAGGTGTGCCATAGCTTCAGCAGGCTGTTCAGTTGAGGATCCTGGCTGTGGCTTTTTTGGAGTCCAACGTTGGCGATGCTCCTTAGCTTCATCAATACGAATTAGATGAGAAGATTCAACCACAGGGGCTTGCTTCTCCGACATCTCAGGTTTTCCACAATCAGTTCCAACATGTCCCAACAGATAACATTTAGAGCAGTAAGAATGGAGATCTTCATAAACAACCTGCTGAGACATTAAGCGACATGATCCTTGAATGAAGACACGCGTAGAAAGGTCCTTGGAGACATCAATCTCCACACAAAGCCGGCAACTGAAGGATGGAGAACCGCAGAAGTGGCAGTATCAAGCTTCATAGGGTACGGAACATGCGGCCTATTTGAAAAAGTGCCTCGCGTTGATGAAAACAAACGGGTAACCCGGGGTAAGAGACCCAAACTAGAACGACCGAAACCTCAATTGCAGAATTATAGTCAGGCGTTCACTTGGTGACGCACATGTGTTTGCCTGCAATCGTCCAACTTTCACGTGAAATGCATCGCAAATAACCCTACTCCTGATCAAAATGAATCAACACATATGTCGCATCAAGGAGACCAGTTTTTGCTGTACCGGAGAATCCAATACGGTCAATAGCCGACTGAATAGTAGCCATTGGTGGTCGGCCATACCAGAAAGTGCCTTGGTAGGCATCCAGCAAAGAGATTTCATCATCCGTAAAGGTGATCAACGGACATCCCTTATATTTTTGAATCTGCTTCAATGGAATTGATGGAGCGGGTGATGATTCAAATAACGACGTAAAGGATCGCTTAGGTACCGAAGCAGATATCGGTTTTGTTAGGAAATCAACCGAGATCACTGCCAAACGCGCAGCGGAAAATAAAACTTGATCTCCGATTTCCTACCAAGGATCCATGTTGTTCGTTTAATTCGACAAAAGAAATCAAACACTACCTCCGTAGATTCGAAGTCTGCACATGGAAGAGGTGCGAAATCACGAACACCCTCTGTCGGTATCCACACGAACGCTTCCGCCTGGAGTGCTAGCTCTTCAAACGGCGCGACTGAAGAACTCGTTTTTCACAAAAACGATTCTAGGGTTTCTGTTGTTTTCGTGTGTATTTCGTATATCTCTATGTACGAGATACATAGATATATATACGCATTTATGGATATTAAAAACCGAGTCCTAATCGGTTTCGTTGATGCCAATCAAAATCCATATCAGATATGGATTCTGTCAGGATATTCAAAATCCATATCAGATATGGATTCTCTCATTATTATCTAACAGCATATATATATTTATATACATATAACCACAAAAACGAAAATAATAATATTAATAACAATTAATATCCAATATTAATATTATTAATATTAAAACGATAATAATAATAATAATTAATATCCAATATTAATATTATTAATATTATTAATCTCAGCCTTACGCATTCTTGTGTGTGACCCGATAGACACATATTAATTGGCAGTTGATTAAATCTCTATTAAACCAACAAGTCGTAATTGGCCTCTAGCAAGGCATTACAACTACCCAATTAATACGAGTAAAGTCCAACAAGCCTAATAATAGTACATGCATTAATTCCTTTGTCACACGATATCTAGTTTGAACATAAGTCATGGTCAGCGTCATTCTTATATACTTCAAACATATGATTACTCGATCTCTAAGTAGACTGATAAAACAAATGATATTGATCACACTATCAATTCATTTGAGCACGGCCATGCATTTCACAGTCTCACTAATCGAGGGGCCCAAAGATATATCTCTCAAAAGAGAGGGACAAATTCTATCTTGATTGTTTAATATCCTCCACATAATTTCTATCACATTCAATCATGACCTTTATTATTATCCAGTTACGGATAACGTTTGATCATGTCAAAATATAATAGTCCTTATGTTGGAAACTATGACAATCTCAAGTCAAAGGATTAAAAACATGACTATCATGAGATTTACTTATGACGCTAATCCATGTAGCAATCTCATGATGGGTCTATCCAATACACTGTTCTCTAACAAGTATCTATGAGATTGATTCGTATCACCATACACATAATCATCTCATGATTATCAAAATCAATACTCATACTGATTATAAATTATTTTATCTCCATAACAATAATGAATCAGGGACATATATCAAAATTGTGTAACATACTAACAAACAATAATGATAATAAAACCTCTTTTATTAATAATAAATGCATAACATAAATATCCAAATCATGGCCTAGGGCACATACACTAATAGGTTTTGGGGGCAAAGATGGAACTGTCGACGAAGAAGCCATATCGATCGCAAAACAGAAAAAGGAAGAAACAATGAGCATAGGAAGGAGAGTGAGCAGAGGAGAGGGAGACGGACACATAGCGGTGGCCGGAATCAGCATGACTCCGCCGATTGCCATGAGCTGCCAGAGGGGAGCACTATCGTTTCATACTATATTATGTGCATTGTGTATATGTATATATGTGTATATGTGTATATGTATGTGCGTTATGTATATGTATATATGTGTATGTGCAGAATATTTGTGTCTAAGTTCGGTAATTTTCGATGTTATATATATAGGTTTATAAACTGTTTTGTATAGAGAATATGTGACTAATATTATTTTTGCATCATATTATATTTATGTAAAAGTACACTGTTTTTGTATAAACTAGAGGGGTTTATTTAGGTATTTTTAGATTTATATATATATATATATATATATATATATATATATATGGAAAAATTATTTTATATGAATCATGTGGATTTAAACATGTTTATTTTGTATTAAATTATGTTTATAAATACAAACTGTTTTGTTTTATAAAATATGTAGATTTACAAATCTAATTCCATGAAAAATTATATATGTAATATTGTACCCTGTTTTTGGTTAATATATATAGACACACACACATACACTTTTCCCTTTTTTTTTAAAAAAAATGCTTGTATGTGTAGAAAAAAAGGGGTTTGAGTGATTTTCAAATACATGATTTAAATGTGCACAAAAATGAACATGACAAAAACGTGTGCATGATACAAGCATATGCATGATATATTGCTTATTACTTGCCTTATTTAGCCCATGTATAATGTTGCCGTACTAACGAGACATCAAGCGTTAAAGCTTACATCATATGGCAAACATTTGTTGTGTTTATACTATTTTCAGGTGCCACCATTAATGAACTAACTTAGTTCATTAAGTGAAGTACTTAGTTAATAAAACTAAGTAATTCATTAAAAGAAGCCACATTTGGAAAAGACACAAAGGCAACAAGGCTAAGGAAAGAAAGTCTTCTCCTCCTCCCCTCATTAATATAGACACGCCACATACATATATATTACATATATTTTCAGATTTTTTGAAAAAGGCACACGCACATGTATTCTAACGTACTACCGACACATTATATATTTTACTTACGTACGTTAACGTCACACCATCATACTTAACTCATATTTATGAGTAAATTCAGGTCTTATATCATATGATATAAGTCATGGTGATGACAAATTAAATACGACACATTAAAAGGTTCTAACCGAAAATAGTCGTATCGGGCGAATACCGAAACTTCGCCAACGTGTCACGTACTTGCCATAAATAAATGCCCAGTCCCTATACTTCAAAAATCATCAAAAGTTTCGTGCTAATGGTGATATTTTCAGCCAAAAATTCTTTCCATGTTGGCACACACAAATCACTCCACATTAAGGCCAAAATGTGAAGATTCCAATTTTAATTTTGACACATGATAAATGGCACCACTTTAGACCAGCCAAGTGCTGAGATTTAAAGTATATATTATATATATATTATGTGTAACATAATATATATAACATGTGCAAAAAGTTGAAATATAATTAGAGAAAAATCGGGTAATCGATAAATAACGAAAATTCGGTTTTCTAAGCACACAACACATGGAACATTTTTGGTACATCATATGACACGTATCTAGACACTTTTTACATATGTTATACATCTTAAAGTTTTCTAGAAAATTAAATTAAGGGCTGATTGGAATATAACATGTGTGTATTATTAAATGTGCACTATTTTACAAAGTTAGCAAAAATAATTTTCAGCATATGTATATACATAATACACGCACATTGCAGCTGAGATGGAGCTTATTTGGAGCCTTGTTGACATATTGATTGGTCAAGAATCAATCATACAATGTTGGTGAATTAAAGAGAGAAGTTACAAATGGTAAGATTTCAAACTTTATCTCATTTGTAACATATGCTGAAAATTTTCAGCTTAGTGCTAATATGCTGGCCGATTTTTGCACTTTAATATGACATATTTTATCATCTTGAATTATGTGATTGATTGGGAGAAGAAATGGAAGTAATTTGAATACTATTTAAATTCATAAAGTGTGATATTTTATGTATCACACATGCTGAAAATTTTTCAGCATGAGTGTGACATGTTATGGCCGAATTCTTGAGCTTAAAAGTGTCCAAGTTCATTTCCAATGTTATAAAGATATTTACCATCAATTGGTGATTTATTTCAAAAAGAAAAGTCAAAGAAAAATGCTAATATTTTGAATTGTACAACCATGTAACACATGCTGAAAATTCAGCATAGTAAAACCATTATGGCCGATTTTTGTGTCTTAGCAAGGAAGAAATTTTGTCCTGCAATTTATGTGACAATCTTGTGCATTATAGAAATAATTTTATGATTGATATTGGCACATGTTTAAAGTGTTATTCTCAGATTTTTCCAAGTCATCAATGATGACAACATCCAACCAATCATGAAGTGCCAAGTAAGCAAAGCTTAAATGATCATCCAATAAGAAGATGCCAAGTAAGCAAGTCCATGTCACAATGATGCAACACATTCTCCCAAGGAATGATAAGATAATTTTCAAGTGGAGAAGGATCTACTAGGGGGCGGCCAAACAAATTAAAAGGAGAGAAAGAAGAGCAAAACATGAACAAGAACAAGAGTTGCAAAATTCAAAGACCAAAAATGTTCTAGCCTTCTTCTTCTACATTCTTCTTCTTTCTATCTTCTTGTAAGCCTATTGTATTCATATCTTTCAATCTTGAATAGGCTTGATATAGACCACCACATATTCCATATCTTTGTAAAAGATTGATCAAGGTGTTATCAATCTTCATTCTTGCGAGGTGGTGGTGTTCGTGCGAATTGTATTCGTCGTACAAGGTTTGTAAAGGGTTGGAGTTGGTGTGTAACTCCATCAATCCTGTGGTAAGGTGTATTGAGTGTGTGTGACTAGTGTGAACCAAGGAAGGTGTTCCTTGAAGACTGGAGTAGGTTGTTTATAACAAAACCAGTATAAAATTCTTGGTGCCATTTACTTTCAGCATTTACTTTCAGTTACTACACATTTTACTCTTTTTGTTGGCGTTCATAAAAATAGTAAATGACTTTCAAAAATGACAAAAATTTCCAGAAACATAGCCACACGTTCTAGGGTTAATTTGGCATAAGTTTCAACCCTTTTGGATAAGTATAAGTCGATCAAACATCAAAAGTTCTGAAACTAGTGCAGTCTGATTTTCAGACTTGTAAAGGTTGAGACTTTGGTTGTAATTGACCTACTTCCCAAAAGCATTTTTCAAAACAGTTTCAACTCACTTAAATATATTAGATAAGGAGTTAGTGGTTAAATTTTCAGAGCATTTGGACTTGCACACAGTTAAGAATAAATTTTTCAAAACCGTCTACTGTTTTTGTCAGATTCGCGCAATCTGATCACCAACGGTTTTTAAAGGGGTTAAAGGTTGAATTTTAATTTGAAATGTTTAGGAGACCCTCATAACATCTGAGGCTAAGTTCTCTCAGAATTTTAGAATTTTTGGAGACCTATAACCTGGTTTTAAAAACGTTTTAAAACTGGTCCTGGAAACAAAATCTGTTTTCAGAAGTTGAGTTGTTTAGCTTTAAACAAATTTTAAAAACCACAATTTCCTCACCACCTATTCAACCCTCCCCTTCTAGTGGTGCCTTGCAGATCCTACAATTGGTATCAGAGTGCAGGAACACTTACTTCAAAAGGATCCAACGATCTAAGTGAGATGGCAACCACAAACGTGCAAGAAGGAATGTCAACTGTAAGGTCTCCTCTCTTCGACGGTGAGTCTTTTATTCAATGGAAATTAAGAATGGAACTTTTTCTTATGGCTATTGATATTGATCTATGATCCATCATAGAAGACGGTCCATTTATTCCTACTAAGATGTCAATTACCGATGGTGCCACACTAGAGGTTATAAAAACGAAACAAGAATACACTAGTGATGACAAAAAGAAGTTGAGTATGAATGCTAAAGCCATGCAACTACTATTAAACGGCCTAAGTAAAAGTGAGGCTAGTGACGTGTCTAATTGTTCTAGTGCTCAAGAGATGTGGCAGATTCTTGAAATGAAACATGAAGGGACTAGCCAAGTAAATGAGTCCAAAATTAATATGCTCATGTCCACACTTGAGTCCTTTAAATTATTACTAAATGAGTCTATTGTTGAGATGGATTTACGCTTGACTAACATTTACAATTCTCTTGAGTCTCTTGGCAAAGCCTTCACTATGCAGGAAAAGGTACAAAAGGTCTTGCGAAGCCTTCCATCCGAGTGGGACCCTAAAGTAACGGCCATAGAAGAAAGCAAAGAGACCAAATCGATTAAAATGAAGAACTAATCGGATCACTTAAGGTATATGAAAACAAACTTGCTTTAAGACATTCTGAGTCCATTTCTAATAATGATAGGACTATAGCATTTAAATCAAATGAATACGTCGTAGATGATAGTGACATAGATTCCGATGATGAGGACTTAATCACGATGGCTAAAAGATTAAGAAAAATATTCAGAAAATCGATTAAACATAAGTCCACCTCATCTAAGGATCATACAAATAAAAATAAGGAAATAAAGTGCTATGAATGCGACAAACTTGGACATCTATCATATGACTGTCCTAATAAAGAAAAGCAAACAAACAATTACCCTGACAAGGATCGGAACAAGAATAGACTCGTCTCAGAACCTAAGCAAAGGAGAAGAGCCTTCAAAGCCAACACTTGGAGTGACACATCCGACTCTGAGACTGATGATACGGAAGAACACAAGGCACAAGTATGCTTTACATCTAAAGCATCAAATGAGGTATCTTCCGACTCTGATTCCGATTCTGAATGTTCTTATGATCATTTATTTAGTCAATATTTAGAATTGCATAAGTTTTCAAAGACTCTTGCAAAAGAAAAGAAGCGATTAATTGAAGACAAGAAATTGTTAGAATCTTCTAACAAAAATCTTGTGTCTCAATTAAACGATTCAAAAGAAGAGTCGTCATGCATTATAAATTCATTAAAATATGAAATTTCATCATTGACATCCGAGAACACTGAATTGAAATCCGAAATTTCGAACTTGAAATCAAGGAATGCGGATGTAGAGAAAAAGGTGAAACAATTTGACACGAGATCTAACATGCTGCATCGCATTATCTTATCACAAAAACATGACAGTGACAAAACGGGTTTGGGATACATTGACACTAATGAAGTATCCACTAAACCAACTAAGTTTGTTGCGTCTAAGAAAGTAGACACCCCAAAGCCTCAAATGGCGTCTAAGATGACGCAAAAATTGCCCATTCCCTCATCACGCCCCACTTCTTCATCATATCATGCGAAATACAATTTTGTACCATATAGATATGAAAAGAAAAGAGTGATGCATACACGACATTCATTCCATCCATGCACTACGCACACAAACACAAGGACATATCAAAAACGTCCTACATATAATGCGTATAAAGGAGTTCTTGGCCAAAGGCCAGATACAGTTGCACCTGAAGTTTATTATGTTGTGCTTTCATCACCTCTCTCACCTTTTGGAAGACCTAAAAGGGTCACCCAAATTTAGGTACCAAAAGAAACATTTTCAAAGGGCTGAATAAATAACCCTTACGAAGCACGTTATATGAAATGCATGATTTTTTTTCTTTACAGGCATCTTTTGATTTACTTTTCAAAATAAAGGGGGAGAGATAGCATGATTTAAGGGGGAGAGAGATACTAATTGCATAAATTAAGGGGGAGCGAATCGGAATTTAAAATTCAAGTTTTGATTTTATGCATGATTGAAGGGGGAGCGATAGGATTTAAATCATGAGTATAGGTTATTTTGAAAATCATCAAAAGGGGAAGATTGTAGAGAAAAAGGGGTTTGAGTGATTTTCAAATACATGATTTAAATGTGCACAAAAATGAGCATGACAAAAATGTGTGCATGATACACGCATATGCATGATATATTGCTTATTACTAGCCATATTTAGCCCATGTATAATGTTGCCATACAAACGAGCCATGAAGCGTTAAAGCTTACATCATATGGCAAACATTTGTTGTGTTTATTCTATTTTCAGGTGCCACCATTAATGAACTAAACTAGTTCATTAAGTGAAGTACTTAGTTAATAAAACTAAGTAGTTCATTAAAGGAAGCCACATTTGGAAAAGACACAAAGGCAACAAGGCTAAGGAAGGAAAGTCTTCTCCTCCTCCCCTCATTAATATATACACGCCACATACATATATATTACATATATTTTCAGATTTTTTGAAAAAGGCACACGCACATGTATTCCAACGTACTACCTACACATTATATATTTTACGTACGTACGTTAACATCACACCATCATACTTAACTCATATTTATGAGTATATTCAGGTCTTATATCATATGATATAAGTCATGGTGATGACAAATTAAATACGACACGTTAAAAGGTTCTAACCGAAAATAGTCGTATCGGGCGAATACCGAAACATCGCCAACGTGTCACGTACTTGCCATAAATAAATGGTCGGCCCCTATACTTCAAAAATCATCAAAATTTTCGTGCTAATGGTGATATTTCCAGCCAAAAATTCTTTCCATGTTGGCACACACAAATCACTTCACATTAAGGCCAAAATGTGAAGATTCCAATTTTAATTTTGACACATGATAAATGGCGCCACTTTAGACCAGACAAGTGCTGAGATTTAAAGTATATATTATATATATTATGTGTAACATAATATATATAACATGTGCAAAAAGTTGGAATATAAATAGAGAAAAATCGAGTAATCGATAAATATCGAAAATTCTGTTTTCTACGCACACAATACATGGAACGTTTTGGGTACATCATATGACACGTATCTAGACACTTTTTACATATAAAGTGTTCTAGAAAACTAAATTAAGGGCTGATTGGAATATAACATGTGTGTATTATTAAATGTGCACTATTTTACAAAGTTAGCAAAAATAATTTTCAGCATATGTATATACATAATACACGCACATTGCAGCTGAGATGGAGCTTATTTGGAGCCTTGTTGACATATTGATTGGTCAAGAATCAATCATACAATGTTGATGAATTAAAGAGAGAAGTTACAAATGGTAAGATTTCAAACTTTATCTCATTTGTAACACATGCTAAAAATTTTCAGCACGTGCTAATAGGCTGGCCGATTTTTGCACTTTAATATGACATATTTTATCATCTTGAATTATGTGATTGATTGGGATAAGAAATGGAAGTAATTTGAATATTATTTAAATTCATAAAGTGTGATATTTTATATATCACACATGCTGAAAATTTTTCAGCATGTGTGTGACATGTTATGGCCGAATTCTTGAGCTTAAAAGTGTCCAAGTTCATTTCCAATGTGATAAAGATATTGGCACATGTTTAAAGTGTTATTCTCAGATTTTTCAAAAAGAAAAATCAAAGAAAAATGGTAATATTTTGAATTGTACAACCATGTAACACATGCTGAAAATTCATCATGGTAAAACCATTATGGCCGATTTTTGTGTCTTAGCAAGGAAGGAATTTTGTCTTGCAATTTATGTGACAATCTTGTGCATTATGGAAATAATTTTATGATTGATATTGGCACATGTTTAAAGTGTTATTCTCAGATTTTTCCAAGTCATCAATGATGACAACATCCAACCAATCATGAAGTGCCAAGTAAGCAAAGCTTAAATGATCATCCAATAAGAAGATGCCAAGTAAGCAAGTCCATGTCACAATGATGCAACACATTCTCCCACGGAATTAGAAGATAATTTTCAAGTGGACAAGGATCTACTAGGGGGCGGCGAAACAAATTAAAAGGAGAGAAAGAAGAGCAAAACAAGAACAAGAGTTGCAAAATTCAAAGATCAAAAGTGTTCTAGCCTTCTTCTTCTGCATTCTCCTTCTTTCTATCTTCTTGTAAGCCTATTGTATTCATATCTTTCAATCTTGAATAGGCTTGATATAGACCACCACATATTCCATATCTTTGTAAAAGATTGATCAAGGTGTGATCAATCTTCATTCTTGCGAGGTGGTAGTGTTCATGCGAATTGTATTCGTCGTACAAGGTTTGTAAAGGGTTGGAGTTGGTGTGTAACTCCATCAGCCCTGTGGTAAGGTGTATTGAGTGTGTGTGACTAGTGTGAACCAAGGAAGGTATTCCTTGAAGACTGGAGTAGGTTGTTTATAACCGAACCAGTATAAAATTCTTGGTGCCATTTACTTTCAGCATTTACTTTCAGTTACTGCACAGTTTACTCTTTTTGTTGGCGTTCATAAAAATAGTAAACGACTTTCAAAAATCACAAAAATTTCTAGAAGCATTGACACACGTTCTATGGTTAATTTGGCACAAGTTTCAACCCTTTTGGATAAGTATAAGTCGATCAAACATCAAACGTTTTGAAACTAGTGCAGTCCGATTTTCAGACTTGCAAAGGTTGAGACTTTGGTTGTAATTGACCTACTTTCCAAAAGAATTTTTCAAAACTGTTTCAACCTACTTAAATATAGTAGATAAGGAGTTAGTGGTTAAAGTTTCAGAGCTTTTGGACTTGCACACAATTAGGAATAAATTTTTCAAAACCGTCTACCGTTACTGGCAGATTCGTGCAATCTGATCACCAACGGTTTTTGAAGGGGTTAAACGTTGAATTTTAATTTGAAATTTTTAGGGGACCCTCATAACATCTGAGGCTAAGTTCTCTCAAAATTTCAGAACTTTTGGAGACCTATAACCTAGTTTTAAAAACGTTTTAAAACTGGTCCTGGAAACAGAATCTGTTTTCAGAAGTCGAGTTGTTTAGCTTTAAACAAATTTTAAAAACCACACTTTCCGCACCACCTATTCAACACCCCCTTCTAGTGGTGCCTTGCAGGTCCTACAGTATGAACATATATAAACTGTTTTGGTTGTAGTTAAACATATATATTATGTTATTATCGCATTTATATGCATAAACAATTATACAAACTGTTTTGGACGGGTTAATAAATTTAATTATATTATTTCTGGGTTTAAGAATATATAAAATGGTACAAACAGTTTTGGGCAGATTTAAAATTTTAATTATATTATTTTCAAATAAGAATACATATGATTATATAAACTGACTTTGGGATGAAATATATATTTATTTATATTATTCTTGGAATTGGATATATATATATATATATATATATATATATATATATATATATTAATGAGTAGGTTGAGAAAAAGATGGCGGCGGCTCCGGCGATTTCGAAAACCCTGATCCAACATGCAAAAAATCCTTGCTTTCTGTGATGATCTCGGTAGTAGAATGAAAAATTCTCATCCATTGCTCGAGTTCATTACATTACTGCTATTTCTCTGTTATATCGTCTTCTTTCTTATGATTCGGGATGGAACCGACAATGTCAAAAGCAATCACAAAAAAGAAAACCTTTGCGGAGGCCCTAGTGCCTACGTTACTGGAGCCTGCTGCGAATCATCAACGTCCAATATCAAGATACAAAGGTATGCCATCAATATCGTTTACAGATGAAGAAGTGTATCGGTATTCACAGTCTTTCAAATATACACTAGTTGGAACATTCTAGCATGGTAGACCTAATATGAAGCAGATTTCGAATTGCATGGGGAGGATAGGATTTAAATCAAATCCAAAGTTAGGTTTTCTTGATGATCAGCACATTATTCTGTTAGATCATGTTGAGTTTTGATGATTTGCACATTTTGGCACATTGAACAACCCATTGGGCGCTTCATGTGTGTTGTTTGAAGTCAGAATACTTCGAACGCCTACATTAGGCGCTTAATGTACCTTGGTGGAGTCAAGTACACTTCGAACGCCTAGATTAGGCGCTTTATGTGAAGTGTCTGGACATGCGAACACTTCGAACGCCTAGATGAGGCGCTTCATGTGAGTGTTTGTAAAACAGGACACATTGAACGCCTGATTAGGCGCTTTATGTGACCTGTTGAAAAGTGCGAACACTTTGAACGCCTCTTTAGGCGCTTTATGCAGTCCACCATGCCAAAAGTACTTTTCCCCTGGCTGGGCACGTACTCCTAAGTACTTTCTCTGAGTAAAAGTCAGAGTTAGTTCGAACAAGCGTGAAGTGCCACATTAAGCGCTTCATGTGACTTCGAACGCCTTAAGAAGCCCACATTAGGCGCTTGATGTGACTTCGAACGACTGTTCTCTTTCACATCAAGCGCTCAATGTCACATCGAACGCCTGTGCTTTTGCACATTAGGCGCTTCATGTGACCAACGTTACAAAGGTCTTGAACTTCACTTTTTAACATCAGTTGACTCTTTGTACCCTCTCTTTTTAGTGTCTTTTTTGCAGACTTCTCTCTGTTGAAGTTTCTCAGGTTTCCTTTCTTGGCATTCATTTTGAAATCTCTCCAAGAATGTTGCTACATGCCAAAGGGAGATCTCCAATGATGAGGACTCACCAACACATGATGCCAAAACCCATTAATGACAGTGCAGAGGGTTTCAAACGGGAAGAAACTTTGAAGTTGATAAAATAGGGTTTCTTCCACATTCTTCTCCAACTTTCTACTTCACAAGCTCTCAAGTGCTCTCAAGCTCAAGCTCTCAAAATAGTTGTAAATCTTTGTATACTTTTACTTTATTGTTGAGAGTGATTATTGTAAGAAGAAGAGTCTTCTTCTTGGTGAGATTTTCTGTGAGAGATTTTGGTAGATTGTTGGTCAAGGAGCAAGGGTGCTCTTTGTTTAAGTTTTCTAAACTTTGAAGGGTTTGTTGATAGTGTGTGGTGCACTATTCTCCCTACAAGATTTCTTTGAGGGCAAAGAAGATCTTTGGAGGCAAAACTTCAAAGTGTTAGAACTCTTGGTTGTGGTCTAGGCAAGGTGCCTAGTTTGTATTCTTTTGATTTTGTTTTGGTTGTTGTTTCCCCAAAAGAAATAACAATCCCCATTTCAAAATCCTTCTTGTGAAACATCAAGAAGGTAGAGGAGTAGAGTCTCTTGACTTGAACCTCTATACATACTCGTGTTCTTTCTTGTCTTTCAAGTTTTATTTTTCTAAAGAACACATCCAAGTATTGGTTGCACTCAAAAACGAAAAATAGTCACAAAATATCCATACTTGGTGAACACACTATTCAACCCCCCTTCTAGTGTGTTCTAAATAGTGTGTTCTAAGGGACCTAACAATTGGTATCAGAGCCTCATCTTGCTTATTTGAGTCCAAATACAAGATTTGATCATTTCTAGTATGGATCCCTTTGTTTTTGATGATTTGGGTTCTCCTACTGCTGAAACCTCCAGAAGAAGGAGGCAGGCCTCTGTTGATGAGGATGTGAGTTCTCCTACTGCTGATATTTCCAGAAGAAGGAGGCAGGAAACCCTATTCCCTTTTATCTCAAATGTTCATGTTAAAGTTCCCATGTTTGACCCTTTAAACTACCCACTGTGGAAGTCAAACATAGAAACGTACTTGCGTTCTTGTTCTCACAGAATATGGGTTGAGGTCTCAAAAGGATCTATGATTCCCATTGATATTGATGATCCTTCCCCGGAGGAGGAGTTCCAGTTGGCCATAAATAGCAAGGCTCTTGCTATTTTAAATAGCTCTCTTTCCACAAATGAGAGAGCTCAGATTCAAGGTGTCCAATCCGCACATGAGGATTGGACAAAGCTTGAGATGATCCATGAAGGAACTTCTCAAGTAAGAAAGGCCAAAAGGAGACAGTTGATAAAACAATTTTACAACTTCACTGTCCCCAAAGGTAAAAAGATTGAAGAGTCCATCCAAAGATTCACCAAACTTGTCAACCTTCTCAAAGCGGTTGGCAAGAAGATAGAACAAGAAGATTTAAACCATTGCTTTCTAAACAGTTTAGGAAGAGAATGGAATGCAAAAGTTACGGCCATTGAGGAGTCCAAGGATCTTGAAACAATCACCTTGGACGAGTTATACGGGAATCTCATCACTTATGAGATTCATTTAGATGCACAAGAAAAGAATGATCCTATTCGCCAATCTTCAAAGGCGTTGGTCGTAGAGTCGGAGGACTCGGATGATGAAGTCGGACTTCTTGTCAAAAGATTCCGACGTATTGCAAGAAAAAATGGTGACGAAGCAAGGAGATTTGTCAAGGAAAGATACCCCAAGGACAAGGTGAAGGACCAAGAGAATAAATGCTACAAATGTGGGAAGCTTGGTTATTTCATGAAGGATTGTCGGGTGAAAGAGCCGCAACTCAAAGACAAGAAGGCCATCTACCAAAGGAAGAAGGCTTTGCAAGCGGAGGTAGCCCATTGGGAGAGCTTTCTTTCCGGATCCGAAAGCGACAATGGCGATAGAGATGATCTTGCACTCACGGGGGTGGTGGAAGATGATCTCGACAAGGAGTTCTTTGCACTAATGGCCATCGACGATGACAAGGAGGTATGCAATATTTCATCTCATTATAAATTTATTGATGAACGAGATGATTTAATACAAGAAAATGATCTCCTTGATTTAAAATATCAACGTGTCAAGAAAGAGTTTAGAGCATGCATAAATGAGTACAATGACACGTTAGAGAATCACATTGCATTGCAACTTGAGCATAACATATTTTTAACTATGCATGTGATTGCACTTGAAGAGAAACATGATTTGATGAAATCATGTGCTCAAGCCCTTGAGGATAAGAAAAATGATTCAAGGGTAGGTGCTAAAGAGATAAAGAATAAAGATGCATCTAGGCCAAGCATGAAAGTCAAACCTAGTGTCATGTATGCATCTAAGAAGGGAAGCAAAAAGGAACAAACACAAGTGATCAAGGAGTCTAAAACCTCCTTGAAAAAGCAAAGGCACATGCCTAAACCAAAGGCTAATGCACCAAAGGTATCACAACCTTTGATCCATGTTGTGAAACAAAAACCTTCTACTATTCCAAAGAAGGTGGTTCCTAAGAAGGAAACACGACATGTGCCAATGCACAAACATTTGCACAAGCATGCACCAACACACAAGCATACTCCTACATGTTTTTATTGCAATAGGAAAGGTCATGTAGAAAGAGTATGTAGAGCTAAGAATAATAAGAATCTTGTGTGGGTGCCGAAAGGCGAGATGAAGGTAACTAACCTTCAAGGACCCAAAATAAAAAGGGTACCAACTTCATATGGTTCTTTTGTAGGCCCTAGCACTCAATGGAGAAAGCGAAGACAAGAAGGTCAAATGGGTCGTGGACAGTGGGTGTTCCAACCATATGACGGGAGACAAACGTCTCTTCCATAGACTCACTATGCAAGACGGAGGAGTTGTCCACTTTGGCGGTAGCAAAGGCCAAATCAAAGGACATGGTATTGTGGGTAACGATTCCTTCTCTCTTAGTGATGTCTTATATGTTGTAGGTCTTAAGTTTAACTTGATAAGTGTCAGTCAACTTTGTGATGCTAATTATGAGGTAACGTTTTTGAAAACAAAGTGTGTTGTGAAAAAGGAAGAAAAGATTTTATTTGAGGCTTTGCGTTTCAAAAATATTTACAAAGTTAGCATCAATGATTTGGTTTCTCAAAATGTATCGTGTCTAGTTACTAAGAATGATTTGACGCAACTATGGCATAGACGTCTCGGACATGTATGTTTCAAAACATTTAAATTTATTTGCGAAAATGATAAAGTCCGAGGCCTTCCAAAAATGAGTTTTGAAAACAATGACTTATGTGACACTTGTCAAAAGGTGAAACTTGTGAAAACAAGTTTCAAACCCAAGACAAATATTTCCACCTCCAAGCCCCTACAATTGCTTCATATGGATTTGTATGGGGATGTTGGAACAAGAAGCTTGGGTGGCAAACATTACACCTTCGTGGTTGTAGATGACTATACTCGTTATACGTGGGTGATGTTTCTTGCTAAGAAAAGTGATGCATGTAGTGAGTTTATAAGTCTAAGTAAACGATTGGAAAATCATGTGGGTGAT
>AP025057.1:19444509-19491310 GCA_036186865.1 Eustoma russellianum
AAAATATTTACAAAGTTAGCATCAATGATTTGGTTTCTCAAAATGTATCGTGTCTAGTTACTAAGAATGATTTGACGCAACTATGGCATAGACGTCTCGGACATGTATGTTTCAAAACATTTAAATTTATTTGCGAAAATGATAAAGTCCGAGGCCTTCCAAAAATGAGTTTTGAAAACAATGACTTATGTGACACTTGTCAAAAGGTGAAACTTGTGAAAACAAGTTTCAAACCCAAGACAAATATTTCCACCTCCAAGCCCCTACAATTGCTTCATATGGATTTGTATGGGGATGTTGGAACAAGAAGCTTGGGTGGCAAACATTACACCTTCGTGGTTGTAGATGACTATACTCGTTATACGTGGGTGATGTTTCTTGCTAAGAAAAGTGATGCATGTAGTGAGTTTATAAGTCTAAGTAAACGATTGGAAAATCATGTGGGTGACACCATCAAAACCATCCGTAGTGATCGTGGTGGTGAGTTCGATGGTGATTTCGAAAGGTTTTGTGTATCCAAAGGATATTCTCATGATCTTTCGGCACCTAGAACTCCTCAACAAAATGGTGTGGCCGAACGGAAAAATAGAACTCTACAAGAAATGTGTAGAGCAATGTTAAACGAGTTCGGTTTGCCCAAGTATTTTTGGGCCGAAGCGGTTAATGCCGCTTGCCATGTGATCAATCGTGTCTATTTGAGACCATACCTAAATGTGACACCTTATGAGCTTTGGAATGGAAAAGTTCCCAACATTGGGTATTTCAAAGTCTTTGGTTGCAAGTGTTTTATACTTAATACCAAAGATACTTTGGACAAACTTGACCTCAAAGCGGATGAAGGTATCTTTTTAGGTTATGCCTCAAATAGTAAAGCATTTCGTGTTTTCAACAAAAGGAGTCAAAAGGTGGAAGAATCAATCCATGTTAAGTTTAATGAGTCACTTAGTGATGAACCTAAACTTAATGAGGATTGTGTAGAGGATGAAGATGTGACTCCTCAAGAAGAAATTTTTGAGGATGTTCCTATGGTTGTTCCTCAACGAGAAATCGTTGATGATCCTCCAAATGGAAACATCTTCGTTGACTTGAGAGTTGAACCTCTCAAAGGCACTCCTCCACCTTGTGTAAATGAACTTAGTGAGCCACGTAGAAGTGTCTCCTCTACTCACGTTGATTCACAAAATGTAGAAAATGCATCACAAATTCCGGAACATGAGGTTCATGATGATAATGAAGGTTCATCTCTTCCGGAACATGATCAAGAGGAAGTTGGAGGTGATGTCTCAAATCTTCCTAGATCATTTAAGCATAAAAGTTCTCACCCTCAAGAGTTAGTCATAGGTGATTTAAATAGAGGTATCACCACACGAAGGCAATATAGAGAGAATGCATTTGTCTCTCTTATAGAGCCTAAAAATATTAAAGAAGCACTTCTTGATGAAAATTGGATCTTGGCTATGCAAGAAGAATTAAACCAATTTGAAAGAAGTGATGTTTGGGAGTTAGTTCCCAAACCAAACGATCATCCTATTATTGGTACGAAATGGGTCTTTCGTAACAAGATGGATGATCAAGGTAATGTCACTAGAAACAAGGCTAGGTTAGTTGCTCAAGGATATCGTCAAGAAGAAGGTATTGATTTTGATGAGACATTTGCACCCGTAGCACGGCTTGAAGCTATTAGAATGTTGTTAGCATATGCTTGTTATAGAGATTTTACACTTTACCAAATGGATGTTAAATCTGCATTCTTGAATGGTGTTATTCAAGAGGAAGTGTATGTTGCACAACCTCCCGGGTTTGAATGTCATGATTCACCACATCATGTCTTCAAACTTAAAAAGGCTCTTTACGGCCTCAAACAAGCTCCAAGAGCTTGGTACGAGAGATTAAGTACTTTTCTTCTTAATAATGGTTTTTCAAGAGGTAAAGTTGACACTACTTTGTTCATAAAAGAACAAGGTAGGAATCATTTAATTGTTCAAGTATATGTTGATGATATTATTTTCGGTGCTACTAACAATTGTCTTTGTGAGCAATTTGCTAGTCTTATGCAAGGTGAGTTCGAGATGAGCATGATGGGCGAGCTAAATTATTTCCTTGGATTACAAATCAAGCAAACCAAGGATGGTGTGTACATTTCCCAAGCCAAATACACAAGAGACTTGCTCAAAAAGTACAATTTTGGTGAAGGAAGAGAGGTGAACACTGTAAGGTCCGAAATACACTCTAGAGGGGGGGTGAATAGAGTGTTTGGCTCTCTTGCGGAATTTTCTTGTTTTTCTCAACTCAAAAAGGTATTCAAAATCAGAGCAAGAATTGGAGATGAGAGACAATGAAAGAGTACACCGGATATAGAGTGGTTCGAATCGTAAATGATTCTACTCCACTACCACTTTGTTTCCAAAGTGGATTTTCAACAACTACTCTTCTTATTATGAACAATAAGAACAACCACAGCAACACTTACACTAACACTTTAGTGTAAGCCACAACAACAGCAACTTCTTGCACAAAACACACTTGTGCAACCACAGCAACTACAGCTATTAGCAAGAACAACTTCTTGCTTCCTCACAACTTCAACAAAAGTTCCCTCAAGAACTTCTCACAGTGGGTTGAAGAAATATGGTAAGGATCACACTTTCTCACAAGTCTAAGCACAAGCAAGAGATCAAATATTTATGGTTCCTCTTGTGCTTGACTCTTTTTCTCTCAATATACAATAGTGAAGATCAAAGAAAAGCTTAAACAGGCTTTAAACAAATTTACAAGTATGAGAGAAATATACAATAATGGAAAATGAAGCTAGATGATGTTGAAAGTGTGTTATTGCTTCATCCAAGCCTCCTCTATTTATAGATGAAGTTCACCACGTTTTTGAGGCTCTCCACCATGTCTTCATCTTCAAAAATGTCAAGATAATGCCCAAATAGTCTTTAGCAACCCTATGGAGTGATTTGATCTTGGATAGCCACCCTAGAGAATCTTAGACATGTATACAATAGTCAAGGAAGCATGTAATAGGTTAGGTTAAAGTCCACAAGAATTTTGAGCAAGATTGGAAAGAGAAAACATTAAAAATCTCCCTTGGATTTTGTTCCAACGTTCAAAAAATTTTGAATTCTGTAACACATCGATCGATCGATGTCTCTAATTTGAGAGACTGAAGTATACATCGATCGATCGATGTCTTGTAGCTTAGAGATCGATGTCTCACAGAAAGTTCCAGGTTTTGATCTCTTATACATCGATCGATCGAAGTAGGTTCTTCTAGAGATCGATGTACACATCGATCGATCGATGTGCATAACTTCAGAGATCGATGTCTCACAGAATGTTCCTGGATTGGTTCTGTCATACATCGATCGATCGATGTCTCTTATTCAAGAGACTGATGTATACATCGATCGATCGATGTCCTTCAGTTTAGAGATCGATGTCTCACAGTGTGTTTTTCTTACTTTCCTTCATATTCCAAGTGTTAGATTCCTTTTTGCCTTTTTCAAACCATCTTTTAATTTCATCAAAACTCTTCATATCCCAACATTCTCCCCCTTTTTGATGATTTCAAAACCAAGTTTTAAAAGATGTTTTTGAAAAATATGTTTATGCTACGAAAGAGTTTAAGACATATGAAGATCGAATCTCCCCCTTTCTCCATGCATTTTATGCTCCCCCTTAATAAATTATTATGTCCAAAGACTCCCCCTCAACCAATTATACATATATTTTTATCTCCTTGCACATACCCATATGTATCATTTCATACCACGTATACTCAATCATGTTTTATATCCAGCAAGCAAGAATGTGTCGATATATCCTTCAATCAAACATATTTAAGCAAAGCCAATATATCCATCAAGCATATGCCAATATATCAGTCAAGTAACCAAGTATGCTATTATATCCATTAAGCGAATTTGTATACCAATATATTAAGCCAATTAGCATACCATACATATTAAGCCAATTTACATACCAACATATTAAGCCGATTAGCGTACCATCATATCAAGCTGATTAGCGTACCATCATATCAAGCCAATCATACCAACATAACTCCTTCTCCCCCTTTTTGAAATTATCAAAAAACCATGACATAAAAGTAGATACGATAGTCATAAAGCATACGATAGTCATACGATAGTCATAAATCATCCTAAGTTAAGCAACAGGAGAGATAATAATGATTTTACTCTAGAATTACTACGGGACACAGGAGATGAAGAAATGCTAGTTCTAATCCTCGTCCGATGAGTAGGTTAAGCCTGGGATGCATGCCTTCATCTTAGCTTTGAACCTTGCAAATTTGTTTTTCAAGGTTCCCACCTCGTGTTGAAGCTCCACGACTTGTTGTTGTAATTCTGGAATACTTGAGCTAGGTCCGCTTTGTGTTCCTTCTTCAGACTCAGGAATAGGTAATTGTGTATCTCTCGGGTCTGTGTCCTCATCAGCTGCAGGTGGCTGAGCTTCATCATCCTCTTCTTCTATTTCTTGTTCCACTCCTTTTCGGGCTTCTTTTCTTGATTTGTTGATTTGTTGAATGTTGATTTTGTCGTAATAGTCCTTAACAGAAATTTTCTCAACCTCCGAATCATCAATCTCAATACCCGACTTTCTTAGCATATAGTAGATAAGGTTTGCATATGGAAGGGCTTTGGTCTTTTTGGTGGCGGCTTCTATAACATTCGCAATGAAGATTTCTCCAAAATTTAATTGTTCCCTATTGGCTATTCTATAGGCAATATAGAAATCAAGATTACTAGGAAGCTTTGCTGATTTCCCATTGATACAGAAGGTCACAATAGCAGTTAATACCCTATATACCAATGGCATGTCATTAGTATTTTTGGTCGGATAGAAGCCTAGAAAGTTCTTAACATGCTCTTCACTCACTTGCCATTTGTTCTCATCCCAATACCAAACTTCAAACGATTCTAAACCTTCATCTGGAACTCCAATGTATTCACAAATCATTCTACACGTCCATTCAATATGTTGACCATCAATTATGCTATTGAAGGAGTAAGGGAAACCATTCACATACTCAATCCACAGATTTGCATAGAAAAGTCTAGTATACTTCTTAGACATTTTCTTCATATTACTTCCAGTCCAAAGATTTCTCCAACTTTGAGCATCTATCCAATCAACAATTTGACTTAATTCATTGTTAGATGCAATATCCTCTAATTATAACAGTTTCAATGGAATAGTTGCTCTCTCAGCACTTTCCCATTCTATAAACAACTCTTGAGCTCTAAGAGAAATGTATGCAAATTTACCTGTTCCAAATGGCTTCTCCAAGACTCCTTTGACATTTCTTTTGATCCAAGGGAAATTTTTATAGGTAAGACCACTTCGAATCTGATCCAGAATTTCAGCTTGACTGAAATCAGTTTGTCTTTCCCTAGTTTCTCCACTCCTAGGTTGTGTGGGGGCTTGAGACCTAGAAGAATGCCCTTGTTGCATATGGCTTGACCCTTCTTCTTCAGGTTGAGATGCTCTAGCTTTCTTAGACGTGTGCTTTGATTTAGGCATTTTCGGATTTGAAGCTTAGGGTTTGAAAATAGGAACTTAATGTATGGAATGTAGTGGAGCTTATAGATGGAATTTCTTTGTTGGGGAAATTGAGGAATAGAAGAAATCAAGAGAGGATTCGGTTTTGAAGAGAGGAGAATTCGCCAGAGAGTTGCTAGGGTTGAGATAGCGTATTTCTGGTGAAGAGGGAAGAGTTCTGCGTTTTTTTTAAGTCGACTGCAGACATTCTGTATTCGTCTACATCGATCGATCGATGTAGAGATCGATGTATACATCGATCTCTCAGCTAGGTACATCGATCGATCGATGTACCTGTTTTTCTGAAATTTGATTTTCTTAATTTTCAAGCATTGTTTATCATTCCTAGTCTTGTTCTAATTGATTCAAAGGTATCGGTAGGGAGTGACTTGGTAAAGATATCCGCCAGTTGGTCATTTGTTGGAACGAACTCAACACATACCAATCCTTTTTGAATACAATCTCTTATGAAGTGATGCCTCACTTCAATGTGTTTTGTTCTACTATGATGAACCGGGTTTTGTGCTATACTTATGGCTGAGGTATTATCACATAGGATGGGAACTTTTTCAAACTTAACATTGTAATCGTTCAAGGTGTTGATCATCCAAAGTAGTTGTGCATAACACGAAGCGGCCGATACATATTCGGATTCCGCCGTGGAAAGTGACACACTATTTTGTTTCTTGGAAAACCAAGAAACTAAGCAATCTCCAAGAAATTGACATGTCCCGGAGGTGCTTTTCCTATCAACAAGATTTCCGGCATAGTCGGAGTCACTATATCCTCTTAGATCAAAACAACCATTTTTGGGATAAAACAAACCGAAGTTTAAAGTTCCTTTCAAATACCTAAAGATACGTTTAATGGAAACTAAATGCGATTCCTTAGGCATACTTTGAAATCTAGCACATAAGCACACAGCATGCAAAATATCCGGCCTACTAGCGGTTAAATAAAGTAAACTACCAATCATACCCCTATATTTTGTTACCTCAACCGGCTTTCCTTTTTCGTCTTTGTCAAGCTTTGTACTTGTGCTCATCGGAGTGCTCACACTTCTTCCATCCTCGAATTTGTACTTCTTGAGCAAGTCCTTCGTATACTTTGTTTGGGATACACTCCATCTTGAGTTTGCTTGATTTGTAGACCAAGAAAGTAGTTGAGTTCACCCATCATGCTCATTTCAAATTCTCCTTCCATCAATTTAGCAAAATGCTCACAAAGAGAATCGTTAGTAGCACCAAATATGATATCATCCACATAAATTTGAACAAGCAATTGATGGTTTCCTTGTTCTTTAATAAAAAGAGTAGTGTCGACTTTTCCTCTTGAAAACTCGTTTTCAAGTAGAAAGTTACTTAATCTATCATACCAAGCTCTAGGAGCTTGTTTAAGTCCATAAAGTGCCTTTTTGAGTCTAAAAACATGATTTGGATAATCATGATTTTCAAACCCCGGAGGTTGAGCTACATAGACCTCTTCTTGAATTATTCCATTCAAGAATGCAGATTTCACATCCATTTGATATAGTTTGAAATCCTTATAGCATGCATATGCTAATAACATCCTAATAGCTTCTAACCTAGCCACGGGGGCAAAAGTCTCATCGTAGTCTATGCCTTCCTCTTGCCTATAGCCTTGGGCTACTAACCTAGCTTTGTTTCTAGTGATGTTTCCTTTATCATCCATTTTGTTTCTAAATACCCATTTAGTGCCAATTACGGGATGATCACTCGGTTTAGCAACTAATTCCCACACATCACTTCTCTCAAATTGATTTAATTCTTCTTGCATAGCTAATACCCAATCTTCATCATTTATTGCTTCTTTTATATTTTTAGGCTCAACTTGTGAAATGAAGGCATTTTCATTGAATTTTCTCCTTGTCATTACACCTTGGCTAGTTTCACCTAGTATCAACTCTTTAGGGTGATCTTTCCTATATTTATATGAATCCGGCAAATTTGAGGTATCCCCTCCTACTTCTTCATCTTCAACCTTAGGTTCAAGTGGATCAATCCTAAGGTCGATGACAATATTACCTTTTGGATTCTCAAATTTTTCTATATGACTTACTTCGATTATTTCATCTTCATCATCATCATTATTCTCGTTTGACTTATCATCAATGAATTCACTAAACTTGACATGAATTGATTCTTCAACTTTCATACTTCTCTTATTATATACTCTAAATGCTTTGCTATTTTGAGCATAACCCATAAAAATTCCTTCATCCGCTTTGAAGTCGAGTTTATCCAAGTTGTCTTTGGTGTTAAGTATAAAACACTTACAACCAAAAACCTTGAAATAACCAATGTTTGGTACTTTACCTTTCCAAAGCTCATAAGGAGTCTTTTTGAGAAATGGTCTCAAATAAACTCTATTTATCACATGACAAGCGGTATTTACCGCTTCGGCCCAAAAATATTTGGGTAGCTCAAATTCGTTTAGCATGGCTCTACTCATTTCTTGTAGTGTTCTATTTTTCCTTTCCGCAACACCATTTTGTTGAGGAGTTCTTGGAGCTGAAAATTGTGTCCATACCCTTTGGATACACAAAATTCTTGAAACTCTCCATCAAACTCACCACCTCTATCACTTCTAATTTCCTTAATTGTGTCTTCTCTTTGATTTTCTAATCTCTTACAAAGCTTTATAAATTCTTGACATGCATCATTCTTTTTAGCTAAGAACATTACCCAAGTGTACCTAGAATAGTCATCTACCACCACAAAGGTGTAATGTTTTCCACTTAGACTTGCTGTACCAATATCCCCATACAAATCCATATGAAGTAATTGTAGAGGTTTGGTGGTGGAGATTTCACTTTGGGCTTGAAACTTGTTTTAACAAGTTTTGCCTTTTGACAAGTGTCGCATAAGCCATGATTTTCGAAATTCAATTTTGGAAGACCTTGGACTTTTTCATTTTTGCAAATCTCTTTGAAATTCTTGAAACTAATGTGTCCAAGTCGTCTATGCCATAGTTGAGTCAAATCGTTTTTGGCAACTAGGCAAGAAACATTTTGTGATATCAAATCATGTGTGCTAAATTTGTAAACATCATTTTTACGAATAGCTTCGAAAACAATCTTATCGTTCTTTTTCACAACACATTTTCTTTTTACAAACTCAATTTGAAAATTAGCATCACATAGTTGGCTAACACTTATCAAATTATACTTAAGCCCTTCTACATATAGTACATTATTAATAGTAAAGGAAGAATTACCAATTTCTCCATGTCCAAGGATTTTGGCTCTCCCATTGCCAAAATGCACCGTTCCACCATCTTGGAGCTTGAGCTTGGTGAACAACGCCTTGTCTCCGGTCATGTGAGTTGAACATCCGCTGTCCATAAGCCATTTGGTTCCTTCTTCTTTGGCTACTCCATTTATCTTGAGAGCCTACAAAACCAAAAGATGTATGCATTGGTACCCTTTGATGATTGGGTCCTTTAGGGTTAGTTTTTCGACCCTTAGGCTTCCAAACATATGTGCTCTCAAATCTAGCTCTACATGCTTTCTTTACATGTCCTAGTTTGTTGCAATAAAAACAAGTGGGTACATGCTTTGGTTTAGAAGATGATGAATTTTGTTGTGTTTTTCTATTGTTTGCCTTTTTCTTTAAGGACTTAGGTTTAATAGAAGAAGATGATGAGTTAAATCCTAAACCGGATTTATCATTTCCAATTCTTTGATTTCCAAGTAGTATGTCTAAGTTGTTTTTACCATTTGTTAGTCTTTGTAAGTCTAACTTTAGTTTCTCACATTCTTTTCTAATTTCTTCATTTTCAAGAGCTACGGTTTTATGCATGGTAAGTATGATATCATGCTCTTGAAACATCAAAATATTTTTGTCATGCAAGCTCTTATTTTCTAAAATGCATTTCTTGAATTCTTTCTTTAAATGCTTATATTTCAAATTTAATTTCTCAAAGTCATCTTGCAAATCTCCTATTTCATCATGCAAATTTGAAGGGTTAGAATTTACCTCAAGGTCATCTTCTATCGCCATAAGACAAGTATGTTGAACCTTTGGATTTTCAACCATTGCCACAAGTCCAACACCTTGATCTTCACTCTCTTCTCCTTCCGATTCCGAAAGGAGATCATCCCACGTGGTTACCTCCGCATTGAGGGCTTTCTTCTTTTGAGGAAAGACCTTCTTTTCTTGCTTTTGTGGCTCCTTTACGTGGCAATCGGCAATGAAGTGGCCGGGTCGACCACATCTATAGCAATTTTCACTTGCCTCCTTTTCTTTAGATGGTTTCTTGAAAAACTTTCTTGCTTGAGCTTTGTTTCTAGTTGCCATTCTTCTAAATTTTCTTACTAGAAGGGCAACTTCCTCATCCGAATCATCGGACTCTACCACCAATCCCTTGTGTGATGTTTGTGTAGGCTTGATGGGATTCATCCTATTTTGTTCATCAATAAGAATTTCATGAGTAAGAAGATTACCGGATAACTCATCGAGAGTAAGAGTCTTGAGATTCTTTGATTCGGTGATGGCGGTGACTTTGGGTGTCCATTCTCTTGGCAAAGAGTTGAGGAGTTTTGAGACAAGGTCTTCGTTTGAGATTTTCTTGTCAACCATGGAGAGTTGATTCACTATTCGTGTGAATCGATCGATTGTCTCCTCAATCTTCTCACCACTCTTCATTCCGAACATCTCATACTCCTTCATGAGCATGAGTCTTTTGGCCATTCTTACTTGCTCAGTTCCTTCATGTATCATTTCAAGCCTTTTCCATGCCTCATGGGCTGTTTCAAGACCTTGGAGTCTAATGAGCTCAGTGGTGGTAAGAGCACTTGAGAGAATGTCAAAAGCTTTGCCATTGATGGCGAACTTTATCTTCTCTTCGTCGGTGTAGTCATCCTCATCTTTAAACATTGATTCTCCTTTTGAGTTGGTAATCATTGGAACTTCAATTCCTTTGACAACAGCTCTCCATATATCAAATCCACAGCCTTTCAAATGATTGATCATTCGAAATTTCCATAAAGAGTAGTTTTGGGCATCAAACATAGGAGCTTTAGTGTTTGATCCGGAAAATAGTGCAGTAGGCTTGGAAGATGAAGAGGTTGAGGTTGAGGTTGTCATTGCCATGATCTTTAACCTTGCTACTTGCAAAGATAGGCCAAGCAATCAAGGTTAGGCTCTGATACCAATTGTAAGGTCCGAAATACACTCTAGAGGGGGGGTGAATAGAGTGTTTGGCTCTCTTGCGGAATTTTCTTGTTTTTCTCAACTCAAAAAGGTATTCAAAATCAGAGCAAGAATTGGAGATGAGAGACAATGAAAGAGTACACCGGATATAGAGTGGTTCGAATCGTAAATGATTCTACTCCACTACCACTTTGTTTCCAAAGTGGATTTTCAACAACTACTCTTCTTATTATGAACAATAAGAACAACCACAGCAACACTTACACTAACACTTTAGTGTAAGCCACAACAACAGCAACTTCTTGCACAAAACACACTTGTGCAACCACAGCAACTACAGCTATTAGCAAGAACAACTTCTTGCTTCCTCACAACTTCAACAAAAGTTCCCTCAAGAACTTCTCACAGTGGGTTGAAGAAATATGGTAAGGATCACACTTTCTCACAAGTCTAAGCACAAGCAAGAGATAAAATATTTATGGTTCCTCTTGTGCTTGACTCTTTTTCTCTCAATATACAATAGTGAAGATCAAAGAAAAGCTTAAACAGGCTTTAAACAAATTTACAAGTATGAGAGAAATATACAATAATGGAAAATGAAGCTAGATGATGTTGAAAGTGTGTTATTGCTTCATCCAAGCCTCCTCTATTTATAGATGAAGTTCACCACGTTTTTGAGGCTCTCCACCATGTCTTCATCTTCAAAAATGTCAAGATAATGCCCAAATAGTCTTTAGCAACCCTATGGAGTGATTTGATCTTGGATAGCCACCCTAGAGAATCTTAGACATGTATACAATAGTCAAGGAAGCATGTAATAGGTTAGGTTAAAGTCCACAAGAATTTTGAGCAAGATTGGAAAGAGAAAACATTAAAAATCTCCCTTGGATTTTGTTCCAACGTTCAAAAAATTTTGAATTCTGTAACACATCGATCGATCGATGTCTCTAATTTGAGAGACTGAAGTATACATCGATCGATCGATGTCTTGTAGCTTAGAGATCGATGTCTCACAGAAAGTTCCAGGTTTTGATCTCTTATACATCGATCGATCGAAGTAGGTTCTTCTAGAGATCGATGTACACATCGATCGATCGATGTGCATAACTTCAGAGATCGATGTCTCACAGAATGTTCCTGGATTGGTTCTGTCATACATCGATCGATCGATGTCTCTTATTCAAGAGACTGATGTATACATCGATCGATCGATGTCCTTCAGTTTAGAGATCGATGTCTCACAGTGTGTTTTTCTTACTTTCCTTCATATTCCAAGTGTTAGATTCCTTTTTGCCTTTTTCAAACCATCTTTTAATTTCATCAAAACTCTTCATATCCCAACAAACACTCCAATGAGCACAAGTGCAAAGCTTGACAAGGATGAAAAGGGAAAACATGTCGAGGTAACCTTGTATCGTGGCATTATAGGTAGTCTACTTTACTTAACGGCTAGTAGACCCGATATTTTACATGCGGTATGTTTATGTGCTAGATTTCAAAGTGATCCTAGGGAGATGCATTTTATTGCGGTAAAATGCATCCTTAGATACCTTAGATGTACTTTGAAATTTGGTTTATTTTATCCTAAGAATGCATGTTTTGATTTAAGAGGTTATTGTGACTCCGATTATGCGGGGAGTCTAGTTGATAGAAAGAGCACCTCCGGAACTTGTCAGTTTCTTGGAGATTGTCTCGTTTCTTGGTACTCCAAGAAACAAAACAGTGTGTCTCTCTCTACGGCGGAATCCGAATATGTGTCGGCCGCCTCGTGTTGTGCACAATTGTTATGGATGACTAACACGTTAAATGATTATAACATTCACTTCTCAAAGGTGCCAATTTTGTGTGATAACACGTCCGCCATAAATATTGCACAAAATCCCGTCCAACATAGTCGGACCAAGCACATTGAAGTGAGGTATCATTTCATCCGTGATTGTGTACAAAAGAACTTGGTAAGTGTAGAATTTGTTCCTACACATGACCAACTTGCGGACATTTTCACGAAACCCTTGCCTAGCGATGTCTTTTTGTCCATAAGAAGTAGGTTGGGGTTGCTCAATATGGGTTGATAAAACCATTTTGAGTTTTGAACACGAAAATTTCAAACATTTTCAAGATTAGTACACATAAAGCGCTTTATCTCAAACTATTCAGGCGTTCGATGTCACATCAAGCGCCTGATGCTAAAGATGTCACTCGTTCGGAGTGACATCAGGCGCTTTATCAGGTCGTTCGATGTAGGATTAAGCGCTTGATCTGAGTGTGTTAACTCGTTCGAAGTATCATTAAGCGCTCAATCCTCCTTTTCACAGTCGTTCAATGTGACATTAGGCGCTTCATACACATTTGTGAAGTCGTTCGATGTCACATTAGGCGCTTTAACCCTATTCTTTCACTGTCTTTTCGCCGCCTCTTCAGTTTTTCGCGCCATTCAAGGATCATCAATTCTCCAGCCGTCTCTTTCTCTTCCCTCTTTCCCACGTTCTTCCGTTTCCTCTTCCCCATTCCCTCAAACCTTTCATCTTCCTCCTCTATTCTCTCTCCCACTCTCCCACTTCTCTTCATTTTCTTCCTCCCACCATTACTCTTTCAACTTATCCTCTTCCTCTCCTCACCCTTTAAAAGCCAACCCTCTCTTTTCTCTCCCATCACTCATCTTCTCCATCCTCCTTCAAAATTTTCACGACCTCTTCCTCCGTCAACAATGGCTTCTGCTGGTCCTTCAAAACGCCCAAGAACCCAGAAGCGAAAAACAACGGCTGGACAAAGCATTGTCGAGCCTCCTGCAATCATAACCATCCGTGAAGGGCTCACCAAGGACAACTTTCCTTGGTTGAAGAAGTTTGAGCCTGACATCAAGAAACCTCCTCGCTCTATTGATAAAGGGGTTCACGTTTCCTACCATTCCTGCATGCTATACCAGGAATGGGTAGCAAACAACCGTCTGATCATCCCTCTGAAGCTGCTCAATCTCAGCCACGTGCCTGAGACGAGCAGTGCACTGGAAATTGTTCCTTTCCTGGAACACCAAGGCTGGACATCCCTTTGGTCCAGACTTGACATGCAAAAATTCTCCCGCGAGCATACCCGGCTGTTCTACTCCAATCTGTGGGTCACCCCACAATCTGAGTCTCAACCTTTCTCTCTCAACTCCTTCGTTAATGGTACTCCTCTTAGCTTCACTGTCCCTGAAATCTGTGAAGTCTTGCGTATCAGAAATGAGGGCTTGACAGATTTCTCCGTATTTGACTGGAGTTCCAAATACGGCGTCCCCGAGCAGGACGTTAAATTTGATTTGGGGTACTATCCCTCTAAGAAGACTCAGAACATGCCGTTGGTGGATCGCATTCTGCTCGCGGTTGTCACCTACTGCATCAATGGTAAGGCCACTAGAAATCCCAGTAACATGGATTTCTATGTCTCTTACCGCCTCAAGCACCTTACTCAGCTGAATCTGGCCTGGATCATCATCGAAGTCATGTTTGCGGCCCTTCGAAAGGGGTCCAAAGCTCTGCCTTTTGCCAACATTGTCACGATTTTGCTCAAATCCAAAGGCGTTGTTATTAATGATGATGATTTGTCCACCGTTGCCAAATCCGATCTTTATGATCACTATAACATCGCCCAGGCCGTTGACTCGCAGAAAAGGAAAGCCACCACTATTCCTGACGATGATGAGGTCGAAGAAGGACCTCCTGATGCCACGGGTGGTAGTGATTCCTCGGAATTACTATCACGCATTGCTGCCCTTGAACAAACCGTTCAGCAGTTGCATCTTCGTGATGCTGAGCATGAAGCTCGGCATGCGCGAAATGAACTGCGCATGACTGCATTTCGCAATGCATTCATGCAGATCAGTCCATGGGCCCTTCCTCCTAATTTTGATGATTTAGGGGGAGAAAGTGGTGGTGGTGGTGGTGGTGGTGGTGATGGTGCTGGTGGTGCTGGTGGATCCATGGGTGGGTTCACGGATTTTGCCGCTAGTGGAGGTTTTGGTTTTAGTGGTTTTACACCACCAAGTGGTGGTGCTATGTAAATTTTTTTATATTTGTTGGTGTTAATTGTTTTTCTGCAATTATTGAATGAAATTTTTATAACTTGAATTTATTGTTGATGTTCATTAAAATTGTTTCATCATTTCATTCAAGTTATTTCTTTTTCATTGCACTTAGTGAGGGGGAGCATATATTAAGGGGGAGCTTTGTTAAGTTATGCATATTGTGAAATCATCAAAAAGAGGGAGAATGTTAGATCATGTTGAGTTTTGATGATTTGCACATTTTGGCACATTGAACAACCCATTGGGCGCTTCATGTGTGTTGTTTGAAGTCAGAATACTTCGAACGCCTACATTAGGCGCTTAATGTACCTTGGTGGAGTCAAGTACACTTCGAACGCCTAGATTAGGCGCTTTATGTGAAGTGTCTGGACATGCGAACACTTCGAACGCCTAGATGAGGCGCTTCATGTGAGTGTTTGTAAAACAGGACACATTGAACGCCTGATTAGGCGCTTTATGTGACCTGTTGAAAAGTGCGAACACTTTGAACGCCTCTTTAGGCGCTTTATGCAGTCCACCATGCCAAAAGTACTTTTCCCCTGGCTGGGCACGTACTCCTAAGTACTTTCTCTGAGTAAAAGTCAGAGTTAGTTCGAACAAGCGTGAAGTGCCACATTAAGCGCTTCATGTGACTTCGAACGCCTTAAGAAGCCCACATTAGGCGCTTGATGTGACTTCGAACGACTGTTCTCTTTCACATCAAGCGCTCAATGTCACATCGAACGCCTGTGCTTTTGCACATTAGGCGCTTCATGTGACCAACGTTACAAAGGTCTTGAACTTCACTTTTTAACATCAGTTGACTCTTTGTACCCTCTCTTTTTAGTGTCTTTTTTGCAGACTTCTCTCTGTTGAAGTTTCTCAGGTTTCCTTTCTTGGCATTCATTTTGAAATCTCTCCAAGAATGTTGCTACATGCCAAAGGGAGATCTCCAATGATGAGGACTCACCAACACATGATGCCAAAACCCATTAATGACAGTGCAGAGGGTTTCAAACGGGAAGAAACTTTGAAGTTGATAAAATAGGGTTTCTTCCACATTCTTCTCCAACTTTCTACTTCACAAGCTCTCAAGTGCTCTCAAGCTCAAGCTCTCAAAATAGTTGTAAATCTTTGTATACTTTTACTTTATTGTTGAGAGTGATTATTGTAAGAAGAAGAGTCTTCTTCTTGGTGAGATTTTCTGTGAGAGATTTTGGTAGATTGTTGGTCAAGGAGCAAGGGTGCTCTTTGTTTAAGTTTTCTAAACTTTGAAGGGTTTGTTGATAGTGTGTGGTGCACTATTCTCCCTACAAGATTTCTTTGAGGGCAAAGAAGATCTTTGGAGGCAAAACTTCAAAGTGTTAGAACTCTTGGTTGTGGTCTAGGCAAGGTGCCTAGTTTGTATTCTTTTGATTTTGTTTTGGTTGTTGTTTCCCCCAAAAGAAATAACAATCCCCATTTCAAAATCCTTCTTGTGAAACATCAAGAAGGTAGAGGAGTAGAGTCTCTTGACTTGAACCTCTATACATACTCGTGTTCTTTCTTGTCTTTCAAGTTTTATTTTTCTAAAGAACACATCCAAGTATTGGTTGCACTCAAAAACGAAAAATAGTCACAAAATATCCATACTTGGTGAACACACTATTCAACCCCCCTTCTAGTGTGTTCTAAATAGTGTGTTCTAAGGGACCTAACATATTCTTACATTCACACACCCAGAGGACTATCAACGATGTTTTTTACGAAGATCATGGTCACTTAATGGATATACTATGCGTGTAACTGAGTGGACTCCAGACTTTGATCCCAAAGTTGATAAACCGATTGTTCCGATATGGATTTCAATTCGAGGACTCCTATTATATTTACAGAACAAATCAGCTTTATGGGATATAGCACAGATGATTGGATTTCCATTGAAAATGGATTCATCCACTTCAAAAGGAGTACGGCCTTCTGTAGTACGACTATGTTTGGAAGTCGACATATCGAAAACGTTACCTACTCGCCTGCATATTCAGATTGGAAATCAAGAATTATTACCAAAATTTAAATATGAAAGTGTACCTCTATTCTGCACATCCTATCGCATACTTGGGCACGAGATCAAACAGTGCAATGCAGGGGTGGTACATTCATGGAGGCAGATAAGTTGCCAGCGGTCGAGAATAAGGGCAAAGTGGAAAAATCTAAACGTGGGACACCAAAGAAACATACACAACATTCAAACCTAACAAAGAAGGACAAAGAAGATATTCATCTGGAAATGGAAGATATTTTGGCTCAGTCAGAAGGCCAAAATCATGAGATCCAACCTGAAGCTCAAAATATTGTTCCAAAAAATTTGCAACAAGAAACTAACCTTGATAGCACAATTCAAGAGGACGAGCACAATCATCAAGTACTGGCAAGAATTGGAACATCTCTAGAGAAAATAGTTGAAGAATCAGATGATGTACTGGAGGCAACATTATCAGACTCTGAAATACAGATACAGGAACAAAATACAGCTGATCAACCTCTGGAAATAACAATGAACATCTCAGAAGGAGTAAATACAGCGGGGATTCAGGCTTTGAATGCCTCAAGGGAGAATCTCATAGACTCATCAGATGAGCTCAATCTTCGTCTTAATAACTTGGAGGAATCAAGAAAATCAACAGACCAATTGATTCAAGAACTAGAGAATATAAACCCAATCACACGGCGCAGACGTACAAAACAAGAGATGTTGACCTCATACTCACAATTATCGGATAGGATAACTCGATCTTCAAAATATCCAACTACCTCCTCCCAATGAATTACCTCATATGGAATGTAAGAGGAATTGCTACCTCTTTGGTTCGCATACGCAAGCTGGTAAATACTCACAAACTGCAATTACTGATACTTATTGAACCAATGAAAGACAGTTCTCAAATTAATCGCATTCAGCGGCAACTAAACTTTTCGAATTGTGATGTAAGCTGTCGAGGGAAGATATGGACATTCTGGAATAGCACAACACCCCAACTGGTAAATAGTGAATATGAAGATCAATGTTCATATTTTAAATTTCAGCTGGTGGGAACATATATTATTGTTTGGTTTACTCCAATATATGGTTTGCATACAATTACAGAAATACGAAGGTTGTGGAGGTCGTTACAACAACATTTTGCTAATAATACAGAACCATGGCTCATTGGAGGCGACTTCAATACCTTTTTATCATTGGATGAACATGCAGGCCTTTCACATCCATCTATTTCAACACTAGAAGATTTTAATGACTGTGTCTCATACTGCTCACTAATCGATTTGCCTTACGATGATCCAATGCACACCTGGGTGAGTGGCAGAGGTCTGGGAATTGTTAAACGACGACTGGATCGTATGCTATGCTCCGAATCATTTCTTAACTTGTTTGAAAATCTTCGAGTTAAACATCTCCCCAGGTTAACTTCAGACCATGCGCCACTTTTGTTGCGCTGTAAACAAAATGAATTTGATGGTCCAAAATCCTTTTGGTTTGAAAACCTGTGGACGGAGCATGATGAATTTCTGCTATTTGTTAAAACAACTTGGAGCTCTTATCCTACTGTGGATGGTATGCGTGGATTGTACCATAAGCTACATCAGCTTAAAAAGGATTTGAGAGTGGAATAAAAATGTATATGGCAATGTCTTTGATAACCTATACCATGCAGAAAAAGAGCTTCAGAGATGGGAAACATAGTTTGATCAGTATCCAACACCCAACAATCGAATGCATTATCATGCTGCTCAAGCGAAATATAAGATGGCAGAGCGAAATAGACTTATATATTGGTCACAAAAAGCAAGAGTCAAATGGTTATCTGAAGGGGATGCAAACACATCTTATTTTCATAGCATAGTCAAGGATAGACACTCCCGACAAAAGATCACATTGATTCGACATCCTGATGGCAGTATCTGTGACACACAGTCGTCTATACAACAAGCTGCGGTATCGTACTATACTCAGTTGTTTACTGCAGAACCAACGTCAGAAAATTGTGAGATCCTGGATAACATACCGCGCCTAGTTTCTGATTCTAATAATCACATTTTAGTTCTTCTACCAACAACCAATGAGGTCAAGGAAGCGGTGTGGCTGCTTGATCCTAACAGTGTCCCATGCCCGGATGGATCAATGGTCATTTCTTTAGGACATGTTGGGATATCGTAAAACAAGATTTGCATAAGGCCATGTAGGAATTCTTTCTTGGTATTCCTGTCCCAAGAGTGATGGATAGTACCTTCATCACGATCTTGCCCAAGGTGACCAATCCTCTAACGTTCTCAGACTTCAGGCCCATTAGCCTAGCCACCTTTGTCTCAAAGGTTGCCACACGTATCATATATACTAGAATGCAAACATTACTGTCAAAAATAATCTCTCCAGAGCAGGTAGGATTCATCAAAGGACGGGATATATCGGATCAGATTATAATTGCACGAGAGATGATACATTTACTAGACAAGAAGGTAAGGGGATCGAATGTAGTCATTAAACTGGATATGATGAAAGCCTTTGATAGAGTGAATTGGACATTTCTTACAAGGCTCATCACAAAAATGGGTTTTGATTCTCTTTTCACTAATCTTATTTTCCATCATTTAAATAGAACTTATCTATCAGTTTTGATAAACGGCATGCCTTCGGGATTCTTCAAGCCATTACGTGTAGTTAAACAAGGCGATCCGTTATCACCAATTTTATTTATCTTAGCCTCAGAAGCATTTTCCAGGGGATTGAACAAAGAGACATCGACAGGATCCATTCAGTACTATCACACAGGCAGAGCACGTCCAAGGATTACGCATCTTGCCTTTGCAGACGATTTACTTGTATTCATAAATGGAGGATTAGTCAATTTGAGGAGGTTCCGAAAATTCTTGATGTCATATCAAAGTGCATCGAGTCAGGTAGTAAATTTCCAGAAGAGCCATTTTGTCCCAGCATCTTATGCGTCTACAACTACTGTACACAGGATGGAAACGGAATTACACATGAAATCGACTACTTTGCCCATCAAATACCTGGGAGTTCAGTTGCATCGAGGCAAAGAAAGAGCAGTTCACTTCTCAAGTTTATTATCATCATTCCAGACCAAGCTAAATATGTGGCAGAATAAATTTTTGAATCATGCAGATCGACTTATATTAATCAAAAATATGTTGTCTGCAATACCATTGCACATCTTTTCAGCTTTTGATATGCCACAAAGCGTAATTTGAACCATGCATCGGTTAATGTCTAAATTCCTTTGGAGTAGTAATGATGAACGCACAAGATACTCGTGGGTTGCTGGGGATAAACTATTTCAGCCAACTGAGGAAGGCGGGGTTGGAGTAAGAAACCTCAAAGAACTATGTACGGCATACTTTTGCAGATTATGGTGGAAGTATCAGAAACAATATTCACAATGGAGTAATTTTTTCCAATCAAGATATGGCAACCGCAACTCCTTTGAAATGCGAACCCCGGATTCACCAGTATGGAAACGTATTTGCAGAGTCAACACTTTTTGCATGGATAATTTCTCGGATGAAATATTCACAATTAAAGAGGCGTATGACAAATGTCGCGCTGTCAGTACACGAAGATTCTCATTTAAGTATGTATGGCATAAGCGCATTCCTCCTCAAGTTAGATTCTTCATGTGGAGGTTATATCAGAAGGCACTTCCTCTTCCTGATAATCTTGCCAGATTCGTCCAAGTTTTTCCAACGCAATGTCCTTTTTGTTTTAACGATAGGGTGACAGAGGATTATATTTTCCTCCAATTCCCAGCAATAAGAGTCATCTGGAATAATCACAGGCTTCATTTCGACAGCCCTACAACACAAGATGTTAATTTACATCATCTTATGCAATGGTAAATGTCTACAAAAGGAAAATCATTCAAAGGTATTTTGCTATTGTAGCTCCATCGATCATCATATGGGAAATTTGGAAGATATATTCCTCTATTGCTTTCGGTGAGGGACGTTGGTGCATTCGACTGGCTAATGAAAATATCAGACGTTCCATCTATATGTGGGCAAAAGCTCAGGAGGGTAAGAAGTATGCTACACCGGATTATTCGTTGATCGCAACTGGATTCTCACTACCCATAAAATTGCCACGCAGCATGGTGGTATGTTGGATGGCTCCACCTCCTGGAAGATTTAAGCTAAACACAGATGCAGCACATGGGCGTAATGTAGCGGCCGGAGGAGCCATATTACGAGATAATACTGGGAACTTCATGGGAGCGCTCGCTTTTTACCTTCCACTATCAACTCCAGCGATAGCAGAATTCCATGCAGCTTATTTGGCTTTCCTCTATTTTGTATGAACTTGGCCTTCAATAGAAATAAAGGTGGATGCGCAGAGTGTCATCACTGAAGTTCAGAATCGTCGATCCTCTCACGCAGCCCTTTTTCGAGATTTATTGATAGCTACATCTTCTTCATTATCATATGCTCCAAGGGAGGCTAATCAACCGGCCCATTATTTAGCACAATATGCGGAAACTCAGCGAGGATTATCGATTTACACAACAATGTTGGACTTACTACCTCTAGCTAGAGCAAGTTATCAGACTGAATCCACACCTCATCTACGACATAGATAATCATTCACTCTTGTATGGTTGCCTATATCTTTGGATATGGGCAACACGGGTACGATTATATTATAAGCTCCCACTCAAAGTTCATATATGCATTATAATCAACAGGCTCTTAACATATTTTAGGTTGCCGATATCACAAGATATAGGCAACATGGGTAATCAGCATTTAGTATTTCTTGCCTTCGATTTCATGGTTAACACATGCATTCTCTCACTAATTACTTTATATATTCTTCATGGCATGAATTCATGGTTGCAATTGGCGAGGAGCACAACTTCTGCGGGGATCCAGCTGCGACTCCAGGAGCATATGGTACAAGAGCTGGGGAAACCGGATTTCAATTGGCAATCGTATAAATATGTACGAAGATGTTACTTCACATTGTATACAAGTATTCCATCCAATCGTATAAATATGTACGCTTTTTTCCTTCGTCAGGGTTTTATTTACAAGGGTGGTTTTACCTGGCAAGGTTTTAACGCGGCATATCGTATACGATTGGAGGCTAGACATTATTAGTTCATTATATTATTATCATTCAATGGACGATCCCACATGTACGATGATATTCCTCCACCAAAAGTGAGGCATCAATAAATACCCATTTCTTTTGTTAGAAAAAATATATATATTAATGAGTAAGAATTTCGTACAAAACTATATTGTATTTATTTATTATATTATTTACGGAATTAAATTATATGTTCATTTATATTATATCCGGAATGGAAAATATACATTTTGATGAATAAAGTGTTTCGGTCGAAAGTATATGTATATATATATAGTTATATTATTTATGGAATTAAAAATATATTGGTGAAAAAACTGCCTGGATTGATTTTTTTATAATAAATTATCTGCATAAGCCAAATGAGAGATAGAAAAAGGCATCCAGCCTAACAGGAAAGTGCGTTGACTAGCCTCCATATGCGCATGAAAGCCACGACTGAAGCTCCTTGAAGCCAATATAAAAAACCGGGGAGACAATGGATCGCCTGCTTAACCCATGCCTAAATAAACCACAAGGGACTCCATTAATCAATATAGACAGTCGTGTTCGTTGCAACTGATTGATAACCATATGGATAAAAAAGCCCGAGAAACCAACGCACTGCAGCATTTGAGCCAAATACTCCCAGTTCACACGGTCAAAAGCCTTCATCATGTCTAGCTTCAAGCACACCTGCACACCGACCCACCCTTATCGATCATATATATCATCTCATTAGCCAAGTGTACCAAGCAGGAGATATCGTAACCTTTCATGAATCCAGTTTGCTCCGAGGAAATGAGGTGTGGGAGCAAACGATTTAGGCGAGTAGCAAGAACACGAGTGTGAATTTTACTCATAAAGGTTGATAAACAGATAGGATGATTATCTCCAAATTATGAAGGCGCATTACACTTGTGGAGAAGTGTAAGAAATGTATTAGACATAGCAATCGATAAAGGAACCCCTAAGAAAAACTCATGCAGTGCCTTATATCCATCCGAATGGATGATAGGCCAACAAGAACGCTAAAACGCACCATGATATCTATCCGGACTAGCCACGCTCTAAGGATCTAGCTGCCACACAGCTTGTCTGAGCTCCTCCTCTATAGACAGACATACTAACTACACATTATTTTCCTCGGTCACCAAGGAGGGAATATGATCAAGTACATGAGAGTAATTGTCCGTATATTCCTTGGCAAAGAATGTATAATAGAAAGCCATTGTCTTAGCATGTACTATGGGCTATGCGTCACATATGGTACCATCCGCTGCCTTGACTTGTTGAATTTGGAGCCGACTGATATATATATATATATATATATATATATTTCTTTGTATTCGATGTCTCTTCAACCGTCTAGTCATATAAATATGTACGCTTTTTCCTTCGTCAAGGTTTCATCCACAAGGGTGGTTTTACTTGACAAGGTTTTAATGCGGCATATCATATATGACTGGAGGTTACGCATACTTACATCACTTCATGCGTTATTTGCTTACGACGACATTTCCATTCATGTAATATGGTTTTTGTCACACCATAAGTGAGCAATATTAATAAAATTTGCTTTATATAATATATATATATATATATATATATATATATATATATATTAGGCAAATAGAAACTTTATTATGTAGCCTCTCTTATGGCGGAGGAATACCATATTACAAAAATGAAACAGAAGTCATCATATAAGAATAACTAATATAGGTACATAATGGAAGTGAATGTGCAACAATATATGATATGTCGCATTAAAACCTTGCCATGTAAAACCACACTTGTGGATAAAACCATGGCGAAGGGAAAAGCGTGCATATTTATATTGTTGCATACATACATACATACATACATACATATATATATATATATATATATATATATATATATATGTATATATATATGTATATAAGGATGGGCGGTACCGTCTGGAGTTTTATTTATATATACTACCCTCACTTATGGCGGAGGAACAAGGTGGTTACACAGAAGCCCTATACCAACGGGACACTCTCCTAACAAAAAATAATCTGCACATGAGTCTAAAAATAATTGAAAAAGAAATGAATGCATGATTTGATAATCCTAATGATAGTTGGATCTTAGCTGAAGTAGACGATCTTGCGATGGCTGAGCAGCAGTGACTTGAGATCTGCGGTGATAGGCTCTCCATGCAGCATAATTGTAGCGCCCTGCTCCCGAACCCTAGCATCGGGAACAGTGCACCCGCCGTATCTCGCTAAGGAGAATACAAAGCGTCGATTCAATCTCTTACATGTCAGAAATAACGTAGAAATTTTTTTCTCACATACACATATATATATGTCATATTCATGCTCAAAGTACTTACCTTTTTTTTTCGTACACACAAGACAACCACAAAAGTTTCGGCCCATACATCAAAAAATATATATTCCATTTAGAAAGAAAAGATACCGTGTTCGAATTATTTTGTAAAAGGAAAATTTTTACGATTGTTGTGTTGCAATTGTTTTAAAAGTGGTTTTAACCGTAATACTTTTGTGAACGAGTTACACCATTTTATAAATAGTCATTTGAGACACCGCGTTACGAAAACAAATACATGATACTTTGGTTTTTGTGTTTACAAAAAAAAATTAGAAGGCATATTATTTTAAATAGTTGAAGCTATATTCCAAATTATAGCTACGTAAGCTACTTTTCTTTTGAATTGAAGAAAAATATGTTCATACACATACTTCGTATAATAGGTGGTTGATGATATCATCGAGAAAGGTAAGGACATAATCATAGAGCTAGCTCGTAAGTATATAAGAATTGAATTCAAGAACTTGATTCCACATTGGAAGACTTGATGGATATTTCATATGGTCATATAACTATGAGATGAATCATATTGATGAGCCCAAGAAGTCGGAATCATAGATGACAAGTATATAAGTGAAATGATACACGTCAAATGGTATAAATGAAAGCTTATAAGTTGAAATTATAGAGAATTAAGTTAAAGATTATACTACACCTAAGAACTGATTTTGGAGGGCTGCTGATGACCGCAGATATAAGTACGCTATAAACTGACAACTGAGATATGGAACCCCTGGTATGAGGACAATACCCTTAAGCTTGATTTTAGCATTATAAGAAGATAAGTTATGATCTTAAATAAACGGAGAATAATGACTTTAGAAACTACCTTGCAAGTATACAAGGAATGATCTTGATACCTTAGCCCATGATAAGGAAGTGAAATGGATAATATACCGAAATACGTAAGGGATATTTAGTTTACTCATCACCTTGGTGAATGAATTAATTAGAACTACACTAAGTTGTTAATTGCATGTACGCAAGTTTCGAGGACGAAATTTTTTGTAAGAGGGGAGGAGTGTTATGCCCGCTGTATTTGAGCAAAAGAAAAAGGAAAATAAATAAATTGCATAGTAACAATCCTAGTCTATTTTGAGTTTGAAAAGTTGGATAAGTCTTAAACCAAATACAATTAGGAAAATGTATTTGAATTTCCATGGTAAATCCTATTTCTGATTGGAATATACCTAGTCTTTTTCTAAACTTACACCTATCTATTTAATAACCTAACCTAAACTAATACACATATACACCTAATACCACCTTCGGCCGCCATCCCTGCTGAGGAAAAAGAATACATCAAGAGCAGTTCTTTCTTTTAGTGGTTGTTGCCATCAACCGGCGACAACATCAATTATATTTATCGCAATTCTTTGGCCTCCAAACTAATGGAAATTCCAGCGCCAACAACAAAGAAAAAAGAGAGATTGCTGCACTTTGTTGCCATTTCAGCCGAGAGGTTCTTTAAGGGAAATAGAATAATTTTTGTCCAACATCAAGTCAAATTCAATCGTACGGTATGGTATATTGAGACATGTAAGTAATCTCCTTATACTTGCTATGTTTTGCAAAAATCTATACGTTAATATAAACTTCGGTTGCATGTGGCCAATTGGGTGCATGAAACTGAGAATTGTACATGGTCAATTGCTAAAATCCATTAGTCATTCGAAATTTGTTCTTCAAATTGCTGCTGGCCTGTTTAAAAAAACAAATCTATATATTTGAATTGCAAAAGGGAAAAGGGCCAAAGTTTGACAATTGTTGTTGTAGTATGTGTAAGTGGCGTGAATGGCATTTTAAAGCCACTGGCCAGTAAATTTTGAAATACACACATATATATATGTATATATATATATATTAATATAATATTTGGAGAAGTATAATTTTGGCCAGGGGCTGGGAGAGGAATATTTGGTATTTTGGACTTTTGGTCATTTGAATTATTTTTTTTGGACTTATTTGGTATTTAGAGCGCGTTTTGGTAAATTTGACAAATTTGACATTTTGGCCATTTTGTTAATTTGGACTAACTTAAGTACTTGAGAAATGATTTTGAAAAGTTGCATTGCATATTTTTTAGAAATTCACCCTTACAAGGGAAAAATAGAAAGCTATGAAATAATTATTATAAGTCAGTCAAATTAACCTTTATTATTAGGTATTGATGTTTATACTACAATTGTTTAGATTCGAGCATAGAAGAGAAGGAGGTTAATTCGTCAAAAAGGTAGGTGCCTCTTCCCCCTCGAACGGGTATGATTCATGCATGCTTTGATGGTATACTAATGTGTTCGTTGTTTTATTTGTTTAAGTTGAAAATTTTGTTTCGTTGTTTTTATTTGTTTAAGTTGTAAATTTTGTATATGTTGGAAAGCATGAGATATATTGTTTATGGCTGCTATGTGCGTGTATGTGTATGAAATTAGTGGTATGATTGAATCTAAAACAAAATACCCTAAAAACAAATGGGGAAAAAGGGGAACTTTACACTAGGAGCCTTTAAAAAGTTGTCTTTTAGCCTTAGAATAGGTTCCTTTAGACTGGAAATAGGAGAAAATGGGGGTTGTGATAGAAAAACAAATCACAGCGAGCGTTGCCACTAGTGGAACATCCAAATAAATAAATAAATAAATAATTAAATTAAAGCAGTGAATAGGCCGGCCAACGGACTGGGTCGGCTGGCCAGCGGGTCGGACCGAAGGCGGCCCATTAACCTCTCAAAAAAATGTATCGGGCCTGGCGGATCGAGCTAGGAAAATATAATTAAATACCATTAAGAATTCAAATAAATTCTAGAAAATATAAAAGGTTAAAATTAAATTATTTTAACCTAATTTCTGAAGTTTGGTAAATTTAAGTAATTAAAAATTAATAGTGATAAATAGAATTAAGTAAGGAAAACATAGGGGAAATTAGTAGAAAATTCTAGTAAACTAATACAAGCTAAGGAAAAATAAGGGCGGCGATAAATAACAACTTTCCAATATTAAAAAATTTCACGAAGCCAAATATTAAGTGCCAGAGGAAGGTGAGGATGGGCCAGGGGCCTCAGGCGATTGTGTTTTTGTATCCATGGCACGTGCATTGCATTATGGCGGGTCGTGACGTACGGGTCATGGGCGCTCAGGATGGTGTACGGTGGCGGGGCAACGCACACTCAAGATGGTGTACGATGGCGCGGCCACGCACACTCAGTATGGTGACTGTGGGTGGGTACGACCCACAACCACTTAGTAGGACCCGGGTTCATGCATTGCAAGGTGGAGATATCGGTATTCTGTGTGACATGATTCTTGTTGCGTGTGACACGTTGATTGAGCATGCATCACATACTTGCGCATTTTATGTGAAGTGCTTTACTTACCGCATTTACTTTATCTTATGCATGTTATCTTATATTTATGTGTTATGTGGTTTTATCTTATATTTATGTGCTATGTGGTTATATCATTTTGGTATGCACGTTTTGTATTTGTTTGAGGCGGCATCTACTGGGTGAGATGACCCAATCAATTCAATCAGGCACTCGCCCTCTATTTTCACTGAGGTGGCTATCTGATCCACACAGCGAATTTGGGTGAATTCTAGCCCCAATTGGTAGAAAGAAACCCAAATCAGAATTTTCGTGGAGAATGGCCCTCCTAGGTGAGCCGGATGAGGACTACGAGCACATCTTTGTTGAGGACGAGACGGACATAGCTGAGTAGGCTGGTTGATAGTTGCAGCTAGGATACGAGGGGAACTCTGCAGCTGATTTTTCGTAGTTATCTTTTAGAGATTTTCACATACTTCTCTATTACTTTTATTATCAGAATTTTTATTCAGTAATCTAATGACGATTGTTGGAGTTTAATTTAAGTTATGATTTACGTTTCTGCGATAAAAAAATTTCTACGTCATTTCAGACATGTAAGAGATTGAATCGACGCCTTGTATTCTCCTTAGCGAGATATGACGGGTGCACTGTTCCCGATGCTAGGGCTCAGAAGCGGGGCGCTACAATAATGGTTCAGGAAAATGGTTAAACAAGATAAAAGTATAAAATATAAGGCCAAGATGATAAATAAGTAATCCACATGTCCACGTCACCTTAGACAAATAAAGACCAAGGCAACCAGCAGATGTAATGAGCCAACCTAAACGGGAGACCTCCGATTGACGTGCATCCAGGTAAGCGCGGCTCCAAAAAACGCAGGAGAAAATTAGTATTTCTAACAAGTAAGTATAAACAAGAGTAATAGCTAACAAGTACATGCATACCCATGTTACCCGTAGTCAAATAGACCACGAGCAACAAATGTCTCACAAACCTAACCCGTATGGGAGACATCAACGGATGATAGCAATCATGGAGGTCGAGGACCATCATGTATAGCATGACCAGGCTGCCAAAAAGTTGGTAGTGTCACATCCGTTATGATGACACCTCTGAGTGATGATGGTAAAGAAACGAATGAATCATATGATGTAAAGAGCTGAGTGGAGAGTCCAAGCTATGCTAGTAAGTGAGTAGACATATTCATTTCTCTAGGTGTATGTACGATGGATAAGATCCATGAAAGCAGCAGAGTACGCAGTCTGTCTAAGTCAGAGGCAAGTACGGAAGTGGGCGAAGTAGAAAGAGAAAGCAATTCAGCACAATCAACCTCCAATATGAAATCCCCATAGCGTGGAAGATAATAGATGATGGCAAGTAGGGCATCTTGAGCTTCCACTCGCAAATGCATATCCAGACACAACGGGAAAGATATCCCGTGTATAAAAGTACCGGCAGAATTGCAAAGGAGAGCTCCTCCACTGGCATGTGTCCGGCCAACTGCTGCATCTGTATTGAGTTTCAGGCATCCAGTCGGTGGGGTTGTGCAGCGTAGTAACCGCGGACTATGTGTCCGTAGCGGAGGAGAAAGGCAGGCTGTGACCAGATGTGGTATCGTAGCAGTTATTCTTGTACCAGACATTGTGGATGCCCATGTATAAAGGTCTAGATGAATAGAACGGATAAGCAAGCGAGGAAACCATGATTGATCATCAAATGTAATTGAAACATACATTTTTCAAATATTCCAAAGCAAAACCCCTGGAAAAATTGTTTCCATTGCACCCAAGATATTTGATGGAGCTGAACACCATATATGCAGTATATAAAAATGCCATGAACCATATGTAAATGGAAGAATATCCAGTAAGGCGATAAAGTAGGACCATATCATGCATACCTCTTGACAAGCAAAAAAAAGTGCAATGTAGTCGCATTATCCGTGTGACAGAATGGGCTGCAGGATGGCATAACAGACATAAAGCGGAAAAGATTATCAGGTAAAGGATGTGCTCGATAATAAAAGCCCCATAAGAACAATTGGATAGAAGGTCGTTGTGTGCGATACCAAATGTAGTCATATGAGAGTAGTGTTCGCGATGGTCGTCTCATAGGGTAAGCTGCCCATAATGTAAAAGCCTCAGCTGGGGTATGCCAAATCGGAACAGTGGTAAAAGAAGTGATATCAAAACATAAAGAGTGTATAACACATATACGTTTCCATCCTGGAGAGTAACATAGTCGCGGGTAGAAATCATTCTGAGAACCATATCATGCACGCATATATTGGCCCCATAAAGACTCACTACAATGATAAAGGTGCCAAAATTTACAGGAATATGCTGTCTGAATGGAGGTCAAGTCACGAATTCCCAAGCCACTTTCCGGCGTAGGGAACCAAATATTCATCCAAGAAAGCCAATGGCGTCGACCTGGACCCCAAAGAAACGCAAAAAGTGATTCTCTAGAGCTCTGATAACACTCGGCGGAAGACGTGTGCCTACCATTAGATGCAGTGGCAGGGAAGACAAAACTGATTTAATCAGCGCCACTCTGCCTGCCATACCCAGAAGTCTCTAATTCCAACTCTGTAATTGCCTATCCACGTAGGAGATAGGTCCACACTGACAGGTGCGTGTAATACCCTTGTGTAAATAAGAGCCTAAGTATTTTATGGGTAAAGATGATTGGCGCATATCCAATAGCCCAAGCAACTCACTCCATCATCTATTGGAGATTGTTGAGGAAATGCTCTTTTGATAATTAATGGTCTGTCCGGATGTTTGTTCATATGTGGTTAAGAAGCTTCTTACATGCCTCAAATTTCTTCTATCTGCTGCCACAAAAAGAAGAAGATCATCCGCGTACGATAAATGAGAAATTTTGAGTGGGAGTTGCCACAGAGGAAAAGGATGAACATAACCACTCTGTATGTGTGCTCGAGTAAAAACTTCTGCTACCACAATAAAGAGCAATGGTGAGAGGGGATCACCCTGTTTACCCTCCTTGTTGACTGAAAGAAACCACTTGAGACTCAATTAATTAAAATTGAAAAATATGTGCTGTTTAGATGATTATGGATTAATTTGATGAAGAAAGCAAAAAAAAACCGAACCTAGCCAAGGCCGAATTCGGCTAAGATATAAAAAACTTTCTCCCCCAGCAGCCTGGAGAACGCGCACCCCCATCCCACTCATTGCTGGCGAGCCGGCGAACATCCTCCTTTTTCCAAATCTTTCGCCTCGGTTGTTTCTTCATCATCCTCCACTTTTCAAACTCATGAAGTCGTCCTTTTTAAATGAGCACCTTCGGTCCAATTAACATCAGCTGAAAGCAACACCTTAGCCAGCCGCTTCTGTTATGCGCTGGTTGGAACGTTTTGGCATGGCATGCTGGCAATGGCTGCGAGGCATCAGGCATTGGACATTATCGGATTTGCAGGTATGGTTTCTATTGGTTTATTGGATGAATCATATATGTTACTGAATTTTGACAGGGAAGATGATTATACCCGATGCTTCTATCGTGGTATTTGGCACATACTCAGCTATGAGATGACCGTGCACCTGCAATAAACACCACTAGAGGGGGGTGAATAGTGGTAAGCGGAAATTACACTACAACCCTTTGTTAAAATCCCCTTTGAAAACAGAATCTGAGACCACCTCAGATTCAGAAGCCGTTTTTCAAAAATTCACAAATAATTGTACACAACTCTAAAAATTATGAAACTTTTTAGAATTAAACTTCAATGAGTTAACAAGACTCTGTCCAAAAATCAGATAAAAATAAGATCATTTAACCCTTCAAACAAATAAAAAGATTCAGATGGTCAATCTGGACAGAATTGGATAGAATGTTGCTGATTTGGAAAATAGTGTTTCTCTTTGAATACTTAACCAAAAAGGTTGATATTTATATCAAAACACTCCTTAGGATGTTTAGATGAAGTTTCCAAAAGACCCTGACCTTAAACAATTCTTGAAAAATACAGAATTTAAGTTTTCTCAAAACTGGTCAAATTGCAGCCAGATTGGAACAGTTATTTTGCAAAGACTGAAAGACTAACTTTCCCTTGCTCAAATCAAGTGATTCTTGTTGCAAATGAATGCTAACAGTCTGAAGTATAACTCCACCAAAAATCACAAATTTTGAAAATGTTTAGTTATTTTTTCAAATTGTGTGAAGTTGGGTGAAAACTGCAGTCAAAAACGGGCAGAAAACAGAAATAAAGAAACAAGAGAAGAACACCGAGGATTTATCCTGGTTCGGTCAATGTGACCTACTCCAGTCCCAAGGAACACCTTTCCTTGGATTTCACTATCAAATGAGAACCTTACAACAAGAGCCAAGCTTGATCCTTGGGTTATACACCAACCCTATTCAAGACTTGGATAATCACCTTCTAAGCAACACTTAGTTGCAAATCCTCTAATACCTATTGATGTAGCCTCATAAAGATGGCTAATCAATCTTACAAATGAATCTCAAGAGGCTTGTAGCATAACAAAAATATCAAGAACACCTTTGCTACAACAAAATACAACAACAAGAACAAGAAGATGAATATGAAAGCTATAGAATGCTTGTAAGTTTCAAGTATGTTTCATCTTCTTCACCATTGCCTCTATTTATAGTGTGAGATGAGCCTTGAAGATAAAAATGCCAATGTGTCATCATCTTCATCATCAACTCCAAATGTCTTCTCATCATTGGTTGGACTTGTACACTTGGTAAAATAAAATACAATGATTGGTCCACCTTGGCAATGTCATGTTGGCCGAATTTTTTACACCTTGGCAAGTCTCATTTATCCTTTGCAAAATGTAGATAAAAAGAGAAGATAATCCTCAAGAATACCTCAACTTCTAGCTTGAGAATAGGCATGTGGGAGAAGACAATTTCAAATCAAAAATTCAGCTCCAAAAATATGAAGTAACCGTTGGCTACTTTGAATATTTTCCAAAAATATTTTTGATTTTTCTTTAATAAAATAAGAAAGGATAATACCACCAAATTATCCCCAAATTCAAGCACAATAATAGGAAATGTGAAGTCTTCATTTGACTTCAAAAATCTGCTGAAAATACCCAAGAAAACTAATATATCCGTTGGCTATTTTTAGTAAATTCCAAGTTGGCAATTTTGCCAGCTAGCTCCTTTTTGGTTGGTCCACTTGTCTCCAACTCATAAAATGAAGTCCACATCATATCCACCATATAAATCTCGTTTTTCCACATATATATAAGTGTAGCAACTCATATTTTTGAAGAAGAAATAAATAGATAACACTTGATAAGATTATGTCAACGTGTAACACCGAAATTCCCCAATATTTCTTCTTATATGTTGAGATCATTTCCACACCTTTGACACCTTTAACATCTCTGAAAAATGATGATAAATGTTCTCTTATAACATATATAAGAGCGTCTTCAAGAAAAAATAGAATGTGACATCTCAAATCGTCACATATCCAGCTATAGTCAATAATACCATCGGTTGAGAAAATAAGATATAAGATCACCATATTATCTTCAAAGTAACAATAACACAGCTCCAGAATGAAGATAATAATATGCTCAAGAGATTCCTTGAGTGAAAATACCAAAATACCCTTGGGGGTGAAATGACCAAAATACCCCTGGTGTGAGAAAACTCCAGAAATGATCCCGATGGTCAGAAATAATCATGATACCAACTTAGTCATGATAAATAGTATAAGAATGTGCTCTTGAAATATTTCCACCATATCATGTTCCTACAAAACTCAAAATACCAATTTTGCCCTTTTTGGTAAGTTGTAGAAACTTCCAAGGCATGTTAGTCACAAGACAATAATAATCACCAGAAACACGTAATAAGCACATAATGAACATGTATAAATCATGTACATATGAAAACAACCATTTTATCACATTTCAGAAAATTATTTCTAAAAACCCTAAACATCGATCGATGTGCAACAACCTGAGAGACCGATGTCAACTTTTAGTCACATATAACACCATGTATGACATTTTTAAGTATTAACCACTTAAAATCATGACTTTGAAAATTATCCAAACATATTTCTCAACATTCTCCCCTTTTTGGATGATTTTCAAAATAACCTAACATGATTTTAATGTCACAACTTATAATTAAAAATTTAACCAAATGTTTTCAACTTTTAAATAGTATGTTACTCCCCTTCAACTCATACTCTCCCCCTTAATCAACTCATACTCTCCCCCTTAACCTATGCTCCAAAACTTATACCAATCAAAACTTAGCATATGATTAACATGACTTTATGTTGCTCCCCCTCAACTCATACTCTCCCCCTTAATCAACTCATACTCTCCCCCTTAACCTATGATCCAAAACTTATACCAATCAAAACTTAGCATATGATTAACATGACTTACCAACTAAAATCCATGACTTACCAGCTAAAATCATGTACTTATTCTATCTCCCCCTTTATTTTGCAAATCATGCAAAAGATAGAACTATGCAATGGTATCGTAACTCATCATGCCTAATTTGGCTCGTAAGTTTTCAAAAGTGGCTTGATTAAGGGGTTTGGTGAAGATGTCAGCGATTTGGTGATCAGTTCTTATATGGTTTATCACTATATCCTCATTTTGAACATGATCGCGAAGAAAGTGGTATCGCACCTCAATGTGTTTGGCCTTAGAATGAAGCACCGGATTCCGGGAAAGATTGATTGCACTTGTGCTATCGCAGAAAATTGAAATCTTTTTCATTTTAATGCCAAAATCACTAAGTTGCTGTTTAAGCCAAAGTATTTGGGTAGTACATAAACTCAAAGCGATATACTCAGCTTCAGTGGTAGAAAGAGCTACACTAGCTTGCTTTTTAGAAAACCAAGAAATCAAGTTGGTTCCTATGAATTGACAAGTACCGCTAGTGGATTTTCTATCTAATTTGCAACTACCATAATCAGCATCACTATATGCGTGTAATTCTAACTTAGCGTTTCTATCATACCACAGTCCTAAGTGAGGTGTATGCTTAAGATATCTAAAGATCTTTTTCACTGCATTGTAATGTGATACCTTAGGACAAGATTGAAACCTAGCACACATACATACACTAAACATGATGTCAGGTCTTGATGCAGTTAAGTATAACAGTGATCTAATCATAGACCTATAGAGTGTGTAATCAAAAGGTTTACCATTTTCATCCTTATCAAGTTTGGTACTAACACTCATGGGGGTAGTTGTAGGTTTCAACTCTTCAAAACCAAACTTCTTAATCATATCATTGACATACTTAAGTTGGCTAATATGAATTCCTTGAGGGGTTTGTTTGATTTGAAGTCCTAAGAAATAATTCAACTCTCCTACCATTGACATTTCAAACTCTGACTTCATACATTCTTCGAAGTCTTTTACTAAGGTAGGGTTAGTTTCACCAAAGATAATATCGTCTACATATATTTGAACTATTAACAAATCATTGCCTTTTCTTTTTAGAAATAATGTGTTGTCTATAGTTCCCCTTTGATAATTATTTGCAATAAGAAAGTTTGCAAATCTATCATACCAAGCTCTTGGAGCTTGTTTTAAACCATATAAAGCTTTCTTAAGCTTGTAAACATGATTAGGATTCTTTGGATCTTCGAATCCAGGTGGTTGTTTGACAAAAACCTCTTCTTGGATGTATCCATTCGAGAAAGCACTCTTGACATCCATTTGGAAGAATTTAATGTTACTTAGACTTGCAATCGCAAGTAATAATCTAATTGCTTCTAGTCGTGCAACGGGTGCAAAGGTTTCTTCATAATCTATACCTTCTTGTTGATTATAACCTTGTGCGACTAGTCTAGCCTTATTTCTTGTAATGTTTCCTTGTTCATCTATCTTATTCCTAAACACCCATTTAGTTCCTATGATAGACTTATCTTCAGGTTTAGGTACTAAGTCCCACACATTGTTCCTTGTGAATTGGTTCAATTCCTCATGCATAGCTTCTATCCATGATATGTCACCTAAGGCTTCCTTTACATTCTTAGGTTCTAATCGTGAGATTAAGCTATGTCCTTCAAGTTGACTTATATTTCTATGTGTTCTAACCCCAACACTTGGATCCCCAATGATTAATTCTCTAGGGTGCCACCAATTCCTAGATCGACTAGGTTCACCCTCATCTTGTTCAAATGTTTCATTAGTGTGAACATTATCATATGTAACTGGATCATTAGTTACATTATCTTCCAATTGCAAAGTTTCTTCATTTATATCACCTAAGGGTTCATGCATGTCTTGTTCAGGGGGGAGTTGGTTCTAGATGATCAAGTACAGGCTCAAGTAACATATCATCATCAAACATATTTTCAACATTTGTTTCTTGTTTATGTTGATGTTTATTACTAACTTCAAAGCATGCATTTTCATTGAATTTCACATGTATGGATTCAATTATTTTTCTAGATGCAGGATTATAACACCTATATGCTCTTGGGTTAGTTGAATACCCAACAAATATGCATTCAATAGACTTTTGTTCAAATTTATCTAGATTATACTTATTGTTTAGCACAAAACATTTACATCCAAATACTTTAAGATAATCTATTTTAGGTTGTCTATTGTTTAGCAGTTCATAAGGCGTTTTATTTAATTTCTTTCTAATAGTGAGCCTATTTATAATATAGCATGCACAACTAACAGCTTCAGCCCATAAATATTTAGGTAATTTATTTTCACACAGCATTGTCCTAGCAACTTCTTGAATCGTTCTATTTTTACGTTCAATAACTCCATTGAGTTGTGGTGTTCTAGGTGGTGAGAATTCATGTTTTATTCCATGTAGTTCACAAAAGTTGATTATGTCTTTATTTTTAAATTCTCCACCTCTATCACTTCTAATTCTTTTGGCATTTTCTTCGTAAATGTTTTCAAGTTGTTTGATAAGGGTTTCGATTGGTAATGGAGCATAGTCTTTGTGTTAAGAACAATGTCCATGTGTACCGTGAGTAATCATCTACTATAACACACACATAGTAGTGTCCACCTAGACTTCTTGTCCTACTTGGCCCAAATAAGTCTAAGTGAAGCAATTCTAGTACATGACTAGTACTCACTTCATGTTTCGGTTTTAAGGTTTCTTTAATGTGTTTTCCCTTAATACATGTTTCACACATTTGAAAATTATCTAAGTCTAACTTAGGCATACCTCTAATTAAATTCTTTTTAGATAATTTCCTAATGGTTGAAATTCCTATATGGCCTAATCTTCTATGCCATAAATTCACATCTAAGTCATGTGATATTAGACATTTAACCTTAGCATCTAACATGTTATCTAAGGTAAGAGTATAAATATTTCCATCTCTATTTCCTTTTAATATTATTTCTCCTTTTTCATTTATTATATCACAAGAATTGGGAAGAAAGGAGACATTATAACCACAATCTATAAGTTGAGAAATACTAAGTAAATTATAGGATAGATTGCTTACTAATAACACATTTCGTATTTGAAATGTGTTAGGGTCCCCGATTGTTCCTCTTCCAACAACTTTGCCTTTGCTGTTGTCACCGAATGTCACCTTTCCACCATCAATATGTTCAAGTTCCGTGAATAGTTTGGGGTTGCCCGTCATATGCCTCGAACATCCACTATCTAAAAACCATTTGGTTTTTAGATTCTTTGACTTTGCCGCCTTCTTGTATTCCTCGCGTTGTTCCTCGTTGGATACGAAGCAGACTTGAGCTTCCTCAGTTTCGGAATCTGAGTCGAATGAGTCGCGCCATGTGCTCACCTTCATTGCTCGTTTCCCTTTTCTTGCCTTAGACTCCTTTGTCTTTGTCGTTTGAGCCTCCTTGTCCTTGGCTTGTTTATTATTGTTGTGGTTATTATTATTTTTCTTCGTGGGACAGTCGTATGAAATATGTGCTTTTTGACCGCATTCATAACACTTTAATTCTTTATTATACCATTTGTTTGTGTTATTCTTCCTAGGTTGAGAAGAAGAAGAAGAATTACGTTGTCTATTCCTGTTTGGATGTTTGAAAAACTTTCTAAGTGTTCTAGCGATCAATATCAAGTCATCGTCTAATTCAGTATCACTATTGCTATCATCGTTACTAGCATGTGTTTCGGTTGTTTTGAAAGCTATTGACTTACCAGATGACTTAGAAGACTCAAACTTTCGTTGGTTCAGTTTTACCTCATAGACTTTAAGAGACCCGATCAATTCATCCATCTTGGTGATTAACTTTGTCTCCTCGATTGCCGTCACCTTTGGATCCCATTCAGCAGGGAGGCTTCGTAGCACCTTTTGAACCTTTTCACTGTTCGAAAATGACTTCCCTAAAGCTTCAAGGGCATTGAAAATATTAGTAATCCTCAAATCCATAGATGTTATGGATTCGTTTTGCAACATATTGAAAGTCTCTAATTCAGTCATAAGCATTTTTATTTTTGACTCTTTAACACCACTAGTACCTTCATGCTTTAATACAAGTGATTTCTACATGTCATGTGCACTTGTGCAATTTGACACATATCCTGCTTCAAAAGTTGTAAGTCCATTTAAAAGTAATTGCACAGCTTTAGCATTCATGAACATTTTCTTTTTATCATCCGATGACCATTCACTTTTATATTTTTCAACCTCTTGAGTTACTCCACTAACTTGTATAACTTTCATTGGAATGTACTGCACATCTTCAACTATAGACCATAAATCGATGTCTATAGCCATTAAGAATAGCCTCATTCTTAGTTTCCAATGAACAAAATTATTGCCATCAAAAAAGAGGAGGGCGTTGTGTGGACATACCTTCCAACTCACCTTTGTGAGAAACAATAGCCATAGTAGTACCTTTGATTTGAGACAAGCAGTATATTATGAATTGTTGTTTCTTGGCCTTGTATTGTTCATACGGTGTTGAATCTTGCTTCTTTTGAGTGGTGTTGGTCTGGCTCTAATACCAAATGCTGGACCGTGCACCTGCAATAAACACCACTAGAAGGGAGGTGAATAGTGGTTAGCGGAAATTACACTACAACCCTTTGTTAAAATCCCCTTTGAAAACAGAATCTGAGACCACCTCAGATTCAGAAGCCATTTTTCAAAAATTCACAAATAATTGTACACAATTCTAAAAATTATGAAACTTTTTAGAATTAAACTTCAATGAGTTAACAAGACTCTGTCCAAAAATCAGATAAAAATAAGATCATTTAACCCTTCAAACAAATAAAAAGATTCAGATGGTCAATCTGGACAGAATTGGACAGAATGTTGCTGATTTGGAAAATAGTGTTTCTCTTTGAATACTTAACCAAAAAGGTTGATATTTATATCAAAACACTCCTTAGGATGTGTAGATGAAGTTTCCAAAAGGCCCTGACCTTAAAAAATTCTTGAAAAATACAGAATTTAAGTTTTCTCAAAACTGGTCAAATTGCAGCCAGATTGGAACAGTTATTTTGCAAAGACTGAAAGACTAACTTTCCCTTGCTCAAATCAAGTGATTCTTGTTGCAAATGAATGCTAACAGTCTGAAGTATAACTCCACCAAAAATCACAAATTTTGAAAATGTTTAGCTATTTTTTCAAATTGTGTGAAATTGGGTGAAAACTGCAGTCATAAACGAGCAGAAAACAGAAATAAAGAAACAAGAGAAGAACACCGAGGATTTATCCTGGTTCGGTCAATGTGACCTACTCCAGTCCCAAGGAACACCTTTCCTTGGATTTCACTATGAAATGAGCACCTTACAACAAGAGCCAAGCTTGATCCTTGGGTTATACACCAACCCTATTCAAGACTTGGATAATCACCTTCTAAGCAACACTTAGTTGCAAATCCTCTAACACCGATTGATGTAGCCTCATAAAGATGGCTAATCAATCTTACAAATGAATCTCAAGAGGCTTGTAGCACAACAAAAATATCAAGAACACCTTTGCTACAACAAAATACAACAACAAGAACAAGAAGATGAATATGAAAGCTATAGAATGTTTGTAAGCTTCAAGTGTGTTTCATCTTCTTCACCATTGCCTCTATTTATAGTGTGAGATGAGCCTTGAAGATAAAAATGCCAATGTGTCATCATCTTCATCATCAACTCCAAAATTCTTCTCATCATTAGTTGGCCTTGTACACTTGTCAAAATAAAACACAATGATTGGTCCACCTTGGTAATGTCATGTTGGCCGAATTTTTTACACCTTGACAAGTCTCATTTATCCTTTGCAAAATGTAGATAAAAAGAGAAGATAATCCTCAAGAATACCTCAACTTCTAGCTTGAGAATATGCATGTGGGAGAAGACCATTTCAAATAAAAAATTCAGCTCCAAAAATATGAAGTAGCCGTTGGCTACTTTGAATATTTTCCAAAAATATTTTTGATTTTTCTTTAATAAAATAAGAAAGGATAATACCACCAAATTATCCCCAGCTTCAAGCACAATAATAGGACATGTGAAGTCTTCATTTGACTTCAAAAATCTGCTGAAAATACCCAAGAAAACTAATATATCCGTTGGCTATTTTTAGTAAATTCCAAGTTGGCAATTTTGCCAACTAGCTCCTTTTTGGTTGGTCCACTTGTCTCCAACTCATAAAATGAACTCCACATCATATCCAATTTATAAATCTCGTTTTTCCACATATATATAAGTGTAGAAACTCATATTTTTGAAGAAGAAATAAATAGATAACACTTGACAAGATTATGTCAACGTGTAACACCGAAATTCCCCAATATTTTTTCTTATATGTTGAGATCATTTCCACACCTTTGACACCTTTAACATCTCTGAAAAATGATGATCAATGTTCTCTTATAACATATATAAGAGAGTGTTCAAGAAAAAATAGAATGTGACATCTCAAATCGTCACATATCCAGCTATAGTAAATAATACCATCGGTTGAGAAAATAAGATATAAGATCACCATATTATCTTCAAAATAACAATAACACAGCTCCAGAATGAAGATAATAATATGCTCAAGAGATTCCTTGAGTGAAAATTCCAAAAATACTCTTGGGGGTGAAATGACCAAAATACCCCTGGTGTGAGAAAACTTCAGAAATGATCCCGATGGTCAGAAATAATCATGATACCAACTTAGTCATGATAAATAGTATAAGAATGTGCTCTTGAAATATTTCCACCATATCATGTTCCTACAAAACTCAAAATACCAATTTTGCCCTTTTTGGTAAATTGTAGAAACTTCCAAGGCATGTTAGTCACAAGACAATAATAATCACCAAAAACATATAATAAGCACATAATGAACATGTATAAATCATGTACAAATGAAAACAACCATTTTATCACATTTTAGAAAATTATTTCTAAAAACCCTAGACATCGATCGATGTGCAACAACCTGAGAGACCGATGTCAACTTTTTCAACTTTTAATCACATATAACACCATGTATGACATTTTTAAGTATTAATCACTTAAAATCATAACTTTGAAAATTATCCAAACATATTTCTCAACACGCATTACTAAGTGGACACTGGCATTCAACCCCAAGTTTGAGATACCGATGGTACTGGTTTGGGTCTCTCTCATTGTATTGCCAAATCATTGACATGATCAAAGGGCTCTATATGCGCTTGCTTGTGCAATTGCCTGGCCTATCAAGGTTGACACGACCACCCTTAATTTTCATCGTCCTCGGTTGCTAGAGTCTAGTTGATGTTACCCAAAAACTCTCTTCCAAAATATATGTCGACTGTGGTGCATCCTCTTTTTTTCAGTCTGTCCTCTAGGAAGATTTGCCATTATATTGGACTTTGTTCTAAAAGAAGTGATCCCATGCCCGATGCTACTATTCTGAAACTCGCAGAGTCCAAGAAGGTATGGCAGCCAAAGCAGTTACCGAACCTACGAATCTGGCTCCTACCCCTCCTGCATGTCTTACGAATGACAAAGTTCTGCCATAGCCCGGTCATGCACATGATATCTCTCATTTAGGGCAAGATGCGGAGTATCATATGTCGATTGATGTTGCAGACGAGGGTGATTTGTGAAACAGTTCTGATACGGAGGTACGTCATGTTCAAAGCCATGATCCGCCCGTTGTGCCTGCTATATCCGAAACTATATCCCGCCGCATACGGTTGTTAGAGCCTTTGCCTCTTGATGATGAGCTTCTGGCTTGACTTGTTAGGCAAGCAGAGAATTTGGGTTTCATTCCTATTGTATCTAAAAGGCATCGCTGTACCCGTAAGGAACTACCTCCGCTGCCTCTTTCTGCTATACTCACTCGTAGTGCTACACGTTCCTCTCATTTGTACGATACATTCTTCTCTTCTTAGTGAATATTATGACATGGAATATTTGAGGCATTCGGCATTCATTACCACGATTGCATCATTTGGTCCATTTGCATCATCTTAATCTTTTAGCTTTGCTCGAGCCAAAGAGCACAACAACACATCTCACACGTTACCACATGGAATTCGGTTTCTCTCATTCATTTACTTCTACTATTGGTACTATCTGGGTTTTCTGGAGGGATTCGCATTTTCGCATGGTTGAGGTCTTTGAAGAAGATCAACTATTGCATTTTCATTTTATTTTCTTACCTACTAATTTCTCCTTTTGGTGGACGGTTACCGATGCTCGTCATACGGTTGCACTTCGCTTGTCTCTATGGCATACACTGCGAGTGTATGCGGAGTCATAGTCTCTACCTTGGTCATTAAGTGGTGATTTCAATACCTTTTGCACACTGGAGGATCATAAGGGTCTTTCGCATCCTCAGCTCTCTTCATTGCAGGATTTTAATAGTTGTGTAGAAGATTGTGGTTTAATGGATCGTCCATTTCATGACACGTGCTTTTCTTGGCGGATGGTCGTGGTATAGGCCATGTTCAACAACGTCTTGATTGGGTTTTCACTAATTCTTTATTTCATGATGCTTTCGATGATTTACATTTAACCTATCTTACTCGCGCATCATCTGATCACTCTCCACTTTTGTTGGTTTGTAATATATCTCGGGTGGAGGGACTGTAGGCCCTTTTGTTTCTTGGATGCTTGGCTCTCTCATCTGGACTTTCATACATAAGTTAAGGATTCGTGGCAGTCGCATCCCACGGTTAGTGGTATGTATGGATTTTATCGAAAGTTGGTGCGCCTGAAGCATGATATCCAATTGTGGAATAAGAATATGTTGGGCAATATTTTTGATAGACTACAGCAGGCCAAGACTTTGATGCAACTGGCAGAACAATCTTTTGATAATGATCTTACTTCGGAAAATTGCAGTCATATCATAAAGCAAAAGCCAAAAATTTACTAGCTTCCAAGTATGAATTTGATTTTTGGAAGCAAAAGGCACGTATTAGATGGCTTCGAGATGGTGATGCCAATGCAAAGTATTTTCACTCAAAGGTTAAAGGACATCATTGCCAACTTCGGATTCAACAGATATATACCTCGGCTGATGTCCTTTGTGATACACAGGCGGATATACAGTAAGAAGCAGTTTCTTTTTACACTGTCTTATTTACTAGAGAGCATACAGGCGATTATGATCGGATCTTAGCACATATCCCACAATTGGTGACATCAGATGAGAATGCTGTATTGACTCAAATACCGCATAAGACAGAGATTAAGGATGCAATATGGCATTTGGATACACAGAGTGCCGCTGGCCTCGATGGTTTTCTTGGTAATTTCTTACGTTCTTGCTGGAATATTATTTCTGCTGATGTTATTAAAGAAGTGCAGGAATTCTTTCTGGGTCTTCCACATCCTATTGTCATGGCTAGTGCTTTAATCACCCTGTTGCCTAAAGGTGCTTCTCCATGCACATTTGGTGATTTCCGTCCAATTTGCTTGACTAATTTTATGAGCAAAATTTGCACACGCATAATAGCTACGAGACTAAGTGTATTACTTCCAAAGTTGATCTCGCCGGAACAAAAAGAATTCCTCAAAGGTTATGACATTTCTTCACAAGTCCTCTTGGCCTATGAAATGATACATATGTTTGACCGAGGGGGTGTAGGCGGTCATTTATGTTTGAAGTTAGACATGTAGAAAGCATTTGACCATGTGAACTGGGAGTATTTGGAGTTGTTATTGTCTGCTTTTGGATTCTCAGCCTTTTTTATTCGACTGATTCTATATCATTTGCACATTACACATTTTTCAGATTTGATAAATGGTGTGCCCTGTGGATTTTTCTGACCTACACAAGGGGTTAAGCAGGGGGATCCTTTTCGTGGGTTGAACGCTTATGCAGCAGCTAGCTGTTTATCTTATTTTAGATTGGGACGTATGCCTTTTAATATCACACATCTTGCATATGCAGATGATCTTTTAGTATTTTTGCAAGGGGACATGCACAACCTTCGATCATTTAAGGATTTCCTGTCTAGGTACAAGTATGCATCAGGGTAGAAAGTTAATTATCAGAAGAGCCGTTTTATAGTTTTGTCTAATACTTCTTCCACTCGCCGTCATCATTTTGAGACCCTTCTTGCTATGCAGTCCACTTCTATGCCCTTTTGGTGTCTGGGATATTGTACCACGCTTTTGCAGCATATTGATGCAAGGTTAAATGGTTGGCACAACAAACTTTTATCACAGGCAGGAAGGTTGGTTCTTTTACGGTATGCTATCTCTTCTTTACCATTGAATATTTTGGCTGCCGGCAGACTGCCAAAATCGGTCATACAAGCCATTCAGCGGAAAATGGCACACTTCTATTGGGGTCCAAAGCGTCATTGGGTTTTTTTGGTCTAGAGGGCAGACACCTCAGTCTGAAGGTGGTCTGGGCCTTCGTAATCTATGCACATTACAGGATGTGTATTGTTGTCGTATTTGGTGGTAAAATCATCAGAACACTACTTTGTGGAGTAAATATATGACGGCCAAATATGGTGTCCAAGGTGATTATCGGCTGCGTCTCCCTGATTCTCCTACGTGGAAGCTCATATGTCGATTTCATTCATTGTGTATTACACACTGCCACTGGGATGGAGATATTCTTATTTGGAAATCTACTTCTTCTGGAATCTTTTCATTGCGTCCACCCTTTGAGGTATGTCGTTTATCTCGCCCGACCATTTTATCGTCAAAATTTATTTGGCACAACCATCAGCACCGACCATTTTATCTACTTCTTCTGGAATCTTTTCATTGCGTCCACCCTTTGAGGTATGTCGTTTATCTCGCCCGACCATTTTATCGTCAAAATTTATTTGGCACAACCATCAGCACCGACCATTCGTAACTTCCTTTGGCGTTTGTCTCATCGTGCTTTGCCTTTGTATGATTTCTTATGTGGTTTTATGGTGATTAAACCAACCCAATGTCCATTTTGTAAGCTTGCATCTGCAAAAGTCACACATTTGTTTCTTCAATGCCCATGTATCCGTCCCGTTTGGGTGTTTTATGCAACATGTTTGGATGGCGTTTATCCGATGTCTACACAGTTATGGCCATATCTAATGGCGTGATGATTGCTTTCTTCATCCACTTTGGTGATGGGAGTTTTGCGCATCATTGTCCCAGGTTTTGTCCTGTTTAATATCTGGCGCTCTTACGTGTCTATTATATATAGTGAGGACACTGCTTGGACTACGGCCACGTTAATGTCCAAAATACGTGCTGATATTTATTTATGGGGGAAGACAATCGACGACACTAAGCTTTCCTCGGGACCAGTCACACTTCAGCAGGCAGGACTTTTACCTCCATTTCGGACACAAGGATACAAGTAGTGCGCTGGCTGGCTCCTCCATCTGGACGTTTGAAGCTTAATACTAATGCGGTGGTGGTTCGCTATTTTTCTGCAGGCGGAGGTATTTTGTGGGATTCCATTGGTGCATGCCTTGTTGCAATTAAATTTCGGTTACCTTTGGTTCATCCTTTCACCGCAGAAACATAGGCTGTCTTTTTTGGCCTCCTGTATTTTTTACCTACTCATCCTTGTCTTATTCTGGAGACAGATTTCCAGGTGTTGTCGTGAGCGCTTTCTGATTCAACGGTCACACCGCATGCTTATCATTTATGTCGGCTATATTCTTTGGTCAAACAGACTCGCACATTGTTATGCATACATATCGAGAGACTAACTTAGCAGCACATTATTTGGCCCATCATGGTATGTCGACTGCTGCGACATGCCGCTTCACTCCGGCTTCTCTGCCATCTCTTGTTCGCAGCTATGTTACACTTGATATTACCACAGGACATATTCGTCAAGCTTGACACTGGTCATGCCCACTATTGCTAACTTCTTCCGTATGGAATTGGCCATATTCTTACGCATGCATGTAGGCTGGGTATCATTTTGCTTTTGATATTTTACATACTTACTCCCTCATGCTGGCAAATACTTATGTCCTCTGTCCTTATGTTTTGTTTTGCATGGGCTGCTAAGGACACCACTCGCGAGTTCCGAGACATTCAACGACGGCATCCACTCTTATTTTATAGGCATTTCTTCATGTGTATTACAGTTGTCCCAACTTGGGCAAATATGTAGTCTTTTCCCTTCGTGCAAGATTTTATCCACAAGGGTGGTTTTGCTTGTCAAGGTTGTAATGAGTCATATCATATCCAATTTGGGCAGTTTCCCATACCCCTTGACTTTAGCAGACTCCACATCTCTATATTTCGGCCTTTAAGTAGTTTCATTTTGTTATGCTTTGAACTCGTATGTATTAACGGTATTACTCCGCCATAAGTGAAGACAACATAATGAATGACGGAGGCCCATACTCCTTTAAATAATATATATATATATATATGTATATATATGTATATATATGTATAGCATAAACGTACATACATATATTTTTTTTATGGAAGAGATATTTTATAGAAAAGCCTCCGCGCTTCCTATTCATTTGTGGGTCTGGAGCCGAAGCCTTTTTTTTAAGAGGTGATTTCGAGAATCAACCAACCGACAAATCCCGTAGCCCAGGTGACTCACAGCCTCCCTCTCGCCCAAATGAAATGGGATGAATCAAATCAATAAGCTTATTGGTTGATTTAGGGCGCAGCGAAGCCAAATTCAATCAAGGCAAGTGGGCTTACCTTTCCTGACGCCGAGTCATCCTATTCAAATTTAGCTATGCTAATGGAACAGGAAAAGTTTTCAGATGATATGGACCCCAATTGCTTAGGGGTCGCACTCTGTCCCGCTTGGGGGACGACTTTTAGAGATTTTTCTCCCACACGCC
>AP025057.1:19491320-19730908 GCA_036186865.1 Eustoma russellianum
CTCCTTTCCAAAGCTGCGCAAGGCGGCACCCCCAGAGCAAAGCCCACCCCTCTTTTCCCCCCTTTAATAAAGACCCTCGCCGCGCTTCCTATTCATTTGTGGGTCTGGAGCCGAAGCCTTTTTTTTAAGAGGTGATTTCGAGAATCAACCAACCGACAAATCCCGTAGCCCAGGTGACTCACAGCCTCCCTCTCGCCCAAATGAAATGGGATGAATCAAATCAATAAGCTTATTGGTTGATTTAGGGCGCAGCGAAGCCAAATTCAATCAAGGCAAGTGGGCTTACCTTTCCTGACGCCGAGTCATCCTATTCAAATTTAGCTATGCTAATAGATGACGGAGGAAAACCTTATTACAAATATATGCATGCGTACAGATAAGAATATACTACACTATATATTTTTTCGGCATCGGCTGCCTCGGGACTTTCGAGGTGAGCATCACCGATAATTGTTTTAGCCATGGTTGGCCTAGCACAGGCTTCGCCCCCACTCCATCATCCGCGGAAGTTGTCCAAAATGCATCACCGAAAAGCTTTCATGTGAAAAAAAATACAACGATATAGAAGTATGCCCTCGATTACATTTACAGAGGCAGAAGAAGCGATTCTTGCGGACAAGATTGTATACACATTGTTTGGGACATTTTGGAGAGGTCATCCATTTATGGTTGCGATAAGAAAAGCATTTTGCGATATTGGATTTACTGGTCATACTACAATTGAACTCTTAAGATGATTCACATATTTTGATCTAATTTGAAGAGGAAGAGAATTATCAACTTTTTTTTCAAGGGATATGGAATATGATAGGTCAGCAACAAAATGGACAAACTGAGTATAACCCTAAATTGGATTCCTCCATTGTTCCTATATGGATACTTGTAGAAGGATTATCAGTACGTTTACATGCCTGCAGGGTTTTATATACAGTTGCAAAAATGATAGGAGAGCATGTTGTTGAAGAATCGTCTGTAAAAATAAGTAAAGTGACTAGCTGAGGTGCCATACCGAGCTGAGGTGCCTAGCTGAAATGGAGAAGTAAAGGGGTGCCGAGCTGAAGTGCCATACCGAGATGAGGACCTGAGGCGCTAATATGAAGTGAGGAAGAAATAAAAGAGCGCCGAACTAAGGTACCAAGCTGAGGTGCGACCGTCAGTCTGTCCATACTATGGTGTCAACCCCGTCCTCAGCAAAGATATAGTCGTATGCTTCCTCGTGCTCACCTGGTGGGGGGGGGGAGTAGGGGTGAGTGACAGAAAAATTCACCCAGTAGACACGTACCTCCAACTAGTACAAAACGAGCATACAACACATAACATGGTATCACATAAACATATGTAAGAATGCGGAAAGGTAATTCACTCCAAAAAAAGAATGCGCAACATCATGATGCATGTCCTACTATGCATGTCACACGCAACAAAGTCATGTCACACAGAATGTCGATATCTCCACCATGCAATGCATGATCCCGGAACCTACTGAGTGGCTGTGGGTCGTACCCACCCACAGTCACCATACTGAGTGTGCGTGGCCCTGCCAGCGTACACCATACTGAGTGTGTGTGGCCCTGACACCGTACACCATATTGAGCACCCGCGACCCGTACATCACGACCCATCATAAATGCAATGCACGTGCCATGAATGCAAAAACACAATCAACTGAGGCCCTTGGCCCATCCTCACCATCCTCCGACACTCAAATCTAGGTTCATTTATTATCTGCATAATGATTTAATGTTGTAAAGCGTCAAGCCTATTTTCCATGGCCTGTATACATTTATCGTGCATTTTTTATATTTTTCCTCATTTTCTTCCTATTTATTTCTATTTATTACCTAATTATCCAAGTTAAATAAATTATCAAAATTACTGATATTTAAAGAAAATAATTTAATTTCAGAATTTTATAATTTTTAGAATTTATTTATAATTTTCTGATATTTTTTATATTTTTCCTATAATTATTACTATTTTTAATTAATTAACTAACAATTACGAAAATTCGGGAATTCAGAAATTATATAAATTACTAATTCTTTCTTCCTTTTTTATTTTCCGTCTGGTTAACCCTTCCCTAGCCCGGTCTGCTACTCGCACAGGCCCGACCCGCTAGAGACAGCTTGCGTCTGAATATTTTTTTATTAGCGGCCGTATTTCGACCCCGATCTATATTTTCGCCTATTTTCAGTCTATGAGAACCTATTTTAAGGTCAAAACAAGAATGAAAAATCCTAATAATGTTACAGTTTTACTATTTTGATTATCAAATTTTTCCCTAACATCAATCCAAGGCACGCAAAACAGGATACACATTCCACATTCATCAAACGCATTCCAAAGTCATCAAAACTCATGCTTTTCACAATCTAACATCATGCTATGAAACTTAACAATCAAAACAACAAAGAAAACAATTAAAATACCACTAAAGCATGCTTGAATTGTACCACTATGGAGGGAGAAAAGGGAACCTACCTGATTGATGACAATTTACACAAATATACGGACTAGCTAGTAGATTGAGGCACCCGACTTCCCCTTTTCTTCTCTTCTTCTTCTCTCTTTTCCTCTTCCCACTCTTTCTCTCTCTTTCCCCCTTCCTCCTGTTGCCGCTCAAACTTCCTCTGCGTCTCTCCTACTTCTTTTTTTCTGTTATTTTCCAGCCGAAACCCCCCCTGGCCATTTACGTTTGATTTGCCGTAATTAGGGGAGGCAGTTTCTCCCCCATTTCACGTCCTTTTATTTTTTTTATTTTTTCAATTACTTTATCCTTATCCCATAGTACCTTTTGAACTCCTATATATTTTATTTATGGTTATTATTTTGTTTTATTTATCCATCCCATATTTATCCCTTATATATATATATATATATATATATTAATACTTCATTTAAGATTATAAATCACTTGAGTATACACAACGCACTACGATTAATTTGATTTCGAGGGATCGATACACTCAATGGCTGCTCTAGTTTTAAATTACTACATAACGGCTAACTCAAAATTTTCGGGGTATAACATCTTACCCATCTTATAAGAAGTTTCGTCCTTGAAACTTGACGTACCTTAATCGAAGAGGTAGGGGTAATGCTCCGCATATGATCTTCCAGCTCCCGTGTCGCTTCATTTTCCTTATGATTTCTCCATTACACCTTGACATACAGAATGATTCTCCTTCTCAACTCTTGGTCTTTGCGGTCTACGATCCGAACATGAGTCTCTTCATATGATGCATTTGGTCTAATCCCAAAGGCTAGGCGTCCAATGCATGTCTCGGATCAGAAACATACCTTCTTAGCTGAGAGACATGGAATACATTGTGCACTTGAGCTAGTGCCGGAGGTAACACCAAATGGTAAGCTAACAAACCAATCCTTTCGACTACCCCGTAGGGACCATTATAACGAGGCCTTAGCTTACCCTTCAGATCAAAACGTGCAACTCTCTTCGTAGGTTCTACCTTCAAGTAAACCTTTTTCTCCGACAGTAACTCCAGGAGACATCTCTTTTGATCTGCCCAACTCTTACGTCTTTGGCAACCTTAAAACTTTCCCGAATCAACATTACCTTCTCCATAGGTTGCTCACTCAGCTCTGTACCGGTAATAGTACGCTCTCTAACCTAGTTCCACTACACTGGGAATCTGCACTTACGCCCGTAGAGCGCCTCAAATGGCACCAAGCCGATGGCGCCAGGATAGCTGTTGTTGTAGGAGAACTCAATCAACTTGGTCCTACCATCCCAATTCTCCTTGAAGTCAATGGTGCAAGCCATCAACATGCCCTCTAACGTCTGTATCGTCTTCACTGATTACTCATCGGTCTGAGGATGAAATGCAGTGCTCAGACGTAGCTCCGTCCATTATATACATCAGCATATGCGAGTTTTAATATGTGCATCGTTTTAATCGTTAATTTGTTTGAACATGTATGGTATAGACATATAGCATGTTGTGTATCAGCATGTATGACTTATGTATCATACGTAGCTCATGAATCCACAATCGTTATCTGTAGTTTGTCACATGTATTATGTTTATTTTGTTTGTTAGTTGAGTTTTAAACGGTACACATGCTATGCGCGTTCATTTTAGTCTTTGTTTATCATGATCTCTCTTTTTGTACTTATGTTAGTCGTTAATAAGTTTTGTTACATGTACTCTATATTTTTTTGTACTAGCTCATCTTATTGTTGTATAAATATCGTTATATATATTATGCTGAAGGAAATGCATAATTGCATAGATTTTACCGTAATGTAGATATATAAATGATTTATTTGGGTGTTCAAGTATGATGAATAAATTTTTTTTCTGTTATTAAATTATCTACATTTCTATTACTATGTTGTCATGCAATACTATGTCGTACCTAACTCGTAATTAATATGCTTTACTTCAATTGTGTATGTTAAGGATTTTTTTAAAACCGGTGAATGTATGCCTATTTCGTAACCCATGTCTTGTATGAAAAGTATTTGTGTATGGTGTTGTTTATTGTCGTTACATATTATGATGTTTATTACTGTTTTGTTGTATTAGTTATGTGGCGCTGTCATTGAAATAGTTGTGTGTATACTAGTGCACATTTACTTAGCATCGTCTAGTTACCTTTGTTTCGTGTATCTATTTGTATATTTTCTCAAATTGACTTATTTACGTTATATCATTAATGTTGTAACAATTTGTGTTTGTTTATATGCCTCTTTATTGTTGTAAGAGAATTGGGTATTTTTTTTGTAGTGGTCATTTAACACATTTACTCCTGTCTTGTCGTATATCTTTTGCATGTTCGCTACTCCTACGTTGTTATCTTATCCTACGTTGTTATCGTATTCAATATATATTGTGAGCTTTTATTTATTACTTCATATTTTTATGTTGGTCGCTTTGTATGTATATATATGTATATATTTATGTATATGTATGTATATGTGTGCATGTATAAATATGTCTGTATACATATGTGTGTATATATATATTGTTGACTTATGTGGTTGTATATTTATAGTTCATTATGTTATGTGATATCTTTTTTTTCTCTTTTTTTTGTACTGTGTTATGCCTCCTTGCGTAGTTATGTTGGATTTTGTATGTAAATGTTCTAGTACGTGTTTGACATATGGAAATATGTCGTTAAAGTATGTTTTATTGATGAGTGCGCGTATACATAGTTAATTAGCAAAATTGTGTATTATGGTCTTGTGTTTAAGTTTTTTTTGGCTCAGGGAAGCTTTGTTGATATCAATTATCCCCTTAAACTTCGCCTTCTTATGCTTCCGTCTGCTCAAGGTCACCAGTATCGACGAAATTCCTTAAACGAATTCCATGTAGCAGCTGGCCACACCAAGAAAATTCTTTACTTCGGTCACCTAGCTCGGTCAGGGCTACTCAGCGATATCCTTAATCTTCTTCGGATCCACTGAGGTTCACTCTTCTAAACTTACGTGACTTAAGGAAGCCACGCTTCTGCTGCGCAACTCTGATCATTTATCTCTGACTAACATCCTTTGTACTGATGGTGAGTCATTGATGCCTGGTCGCCGGCGGTTGAACTCTGCTATGACGTCGCCAGCCTTCCCGATGTCCGCATCAGTCATCACATGGATCTGGACATTGACCTTGCTTTCCTTTTATACTGTTCCTGATTCTGTTGTGATGGTGGCGCCGGCCTCTGCTCAGTGCTCTCACTTGTAAAGTGTCTTAGTTGTCGCACTCATAATTACATAATCCCCTCCACACTGACCCGAGTGTGGCATCACAAGGAGCACATGGTGGCAGCGGTGGCCATGCACTCTCCACGGTTGTACTTCCGTCGCAAGCGGTCTTGTGATTATTAGCGGCCATGTCGCATGTTTATGCCTCTCCGGTGAAGGGTCCTTCTAAGCATTGGACTCCGGATGTCCTGCATTTTCATGTAGTAGAACCTCAGCTCCGGTGGTGCCATCGGCTGAAGATGCTAGCTCAACCGCTACTGGCACTGTGCAGTCTACAGTCGCTGTTGCGCCAACATGGTGGCCATGGTGTCGGGCAACATCTGGAGGATGACCCCATAATCCTGGTGGTCGTTACCATAACCACCATTGCCTCCATATTATTTATGACACGATGACATTTTCTAGGTTTTCACACAAACCTTGACGAGAATTTGGATTGACGGGAGTAATAGAGAGATTTGAGCATTTATGGGGCTCATGTGAAGGTTCAGGGGTACAATGGTCATTTAATAGAGAAAGTTCACCAACAATACACACCTCCCTTAACCCAATTATAACTTAGGTCTACTACATCTATTAGGGGTATAATCGTGATTTCTAGGAAAAGATCATAGCTTATGTCTAGGCGATCTAGTTAATCATGCGTTTCCGAGGCAAATCTGGAGCCTCGGCTCTGATGCCATCTGTAGCGCACGATCTCGAGCCTTAGTATCGGGAACAGTGCACCCGTCGTATCTTGGTAATGAGAATATAAGGCGTCGAGTCAACTTCCTACATATTCGAAAATACGTAGAAAGTTTTTCTCGCGGAAACGAAATACAATAACGTTAATTTTCATGATAAAAGAAATCCTCAGTACGATAATGTACTTCTGGAAATAGTACTGAAATCTACAAACTATCATTTAATACAAGGTAGTGTCTGATGTAATCCCAATAAAATAACGACAGATAGTCGCAAGGTCTCTTCGTATCGTAGGTGCGACCGTCAGTCTGCCCATACTATCATGTCAACCCCGTCCTCAGCAAAGATATAGTCGTACGCTTCCTCGTGCTCATCTGGTGGGGGGGAAGGGGTGAGTGATGGAAAAATCACCCCGTAGGTACCTACCTCCAACTGGTACAAGACGAGCATACAACAATGATATAACATATAGCACATAACATGGTATCACATAAGCATATGTAAGAATGCGGAAAGGTAATTCACTCCAGATAAAGAATGCGTAACATCGTGATGCATGTCCTACTATGCATGTCACACGCAACACAGTCATGTCACACAGAATGCCAATATCTCCACCATGCAATGCATGATCCTGGGACCTACTGAGTGGCTGTGGGTCGTATCCACCCACAGTCACCATACTGAGTGTGCGTGGCCCTGCCACCGTACACCATACGAGTGTACATGGCCCCGCCACCGTACACCATATTGAGCGCCAGTGACCCGTATGTTATGACCCACCATAAATGTAATGCACGTGCCATGAATGCAAAAACACAATCTCCTGAGGCCCCTAGTCCATCCTCACCATCCTCTGGCGCTCAAATCTAGGTTCATTTAAAGATCCCCTGAGGCCTCTGGCCCATCCTCACCATCCTCTGGTACTCAAATCTAGGTTTATTTATTATCCGAGTAATGATTTAATGTTGTATGACGTCAAACCTATTTTTCATGGCTTGTATACATTTATCGTGCATTTGTTATATTTTTCCTCATTTCTCCTTATTTATTTCTATTTATTACCTAATTATCCAAGTTAAATAAATTATCAAAATTAATGAAATTTAATGAAAATAATTTAACTTCAGTATTTTATAATTTTTGGAATTTATTTATAATTTTCTGATATTGTTTTACATTTTTCCTATAATTATTACTATTTTTAATTAATTAATTAACAATTATGAAAATTCCAGAATTCAGAAATTATATAAATTACTAATTCTTTCTTCTTCTTTTTTTCTTTTCCGTTTGGCTAACCCTTCCCCTGTCCGGTCTGCTACTCGCACAGGCCCGGCCTGCTAGAGATGGCCTGCGCCTGGATATTTTTTTAGTAGCTGCGTTAATTGGGCTGGCCAGCAGCTGGCCTGGGTCCGCCGCCGACTCCGTCCAGAATCTTTTTTTTATTTCCAACATTAATGGGCCAGGCCTTGGTGCTGGTGCATTCGGCACGTTAAGGGACGGCCTATCCGCCGGTCCGGGCCTTCGGTCCTTTTCTTTTAATTAATTTTTTAATCAGAATTCCAGCACAAAGACGCCAGAGGTGCATGCTGCACATGAGCGGGCGTGAAGGCCACGCGCAGCCATTTCTGGCGGCTCGTGCGGTGCACCAGCTGCCTCTGGCGGCCATATTTCGACGTCGATCTACATTTTCGCCTATTTTCAGTCTATGAGAACCTATTCTAAGGTCAAAAAAAGAATGAAAAATCCTAATAATGCAGCAATTTTACTATTTTGATTATCAAATTTTTCCCTAACATCAGATCTAAGGCACGCAAAACAGTATATGCATTCCACAGTCATGAAACGCATTCCACAGTCATCAAACGCATTCCAAAGTCATCAAAGCTCATGCTTTTCACAATCTAACATCATGCTATGAAATTTAACAATCAAAACAACAAAGAAAACAATTAGAATATCACTAAAGCATGCTTGAATTGTACCAATTTGGAGGGGGGAAAGGGAACCTGCCTGATTGATGACAATTTACACAAATATACGGACTAGCGAGTAGATTGAGACACCCAACTTCCCCTTTTCTTCTCTTCTTCTTCTCTTTCTCTCTCTTTCCCCATTCCTCCTGTTGCTGCTCAATCTTCCTCTGCGTCTCTCCTACTTCCATTTTTTTCCTGTTATTTTTCTAGTCGAAACCCCCCTGGCCATTTATGTTTGCTTTGCCGTAATTGGGGGAGGCATTTTCTCCCCTATTTCTCGTCCTTTTATTTTTATTTTTTTATTTTTTCAATTACTTTATCCTTATCCTATAGTACCTTTTGAACTTTTATATATTTTATTTATGGTTATTATTTTGTTTTATTTATCCATCCTATATTTATCCCTTATATATATATATTTAATACTCCATTTAAGATTATAAATCACTTGAGTATACACAACTCGCTACGATTAATTTAATTTCGAGGGGTCGATACACTCAACGTCTGCTCTAGTTTTAAATTACTACATTACGGCTAACTCAAAAATTTTTGGGGTATAACATAAAGTGGCAGAGCAGAAGGAAAAAACACCAAGCTGCGGAGACGAGGTGAAGGTAAAGGAATGGACAAGTAGGTGTACCAAGTTATGTTGAGCTCAATAACAATATAGTAGAAAAGAATATTGACAGCGGCAAAAAAGAGACATCACTACAAGCTAAAACAACTTAGAAAAGTACCAAGGTAGCATTGAAGAGATGAATAGAGCAATGACAATATCCAAAAAATACAAGAAAAACGGAGCACATATATTTGTGCAAATACATTGTATATGTATACATTACATACACCACTAGCTCAATGGATTAAACAATAACAACTGTAAATAGAATATAGCCATTAGAAAGCCATTGGTGGCTACCTCTTTCAAGCCTTATAAAAAGGCAAACACTTGTACATTTAAATAGAGGAAGTCTGAATATAGTTTTACAGTTCAGCATCGAATTTATGATGTCTTACTATTTTATAATACACGCTTCCTAAATGCTTTAAACACATGCTTCCACATTCGAACTCTGCATATAGTGACCCGTACCGAGTCCTAGTACTCGAAACAACTAACCCATCGTATTTCATTACGGAAAATACAAAACATCGATACGATCAATTGCACGTCAGCAAAATAAAGTAAATCGATGTCAGCGAAAGTCATATGAATTAAAACTTTGAAATGAATACTCATTCATAAAAGTCAAAGTCTCAAAAACCAATGTACTACAAAGTCATAAAAAGGAAACGAAATACTAAGTCTGAGTCAAATTAATAAAATAAGGTCTCAACTAAAACCCTCAAAATCTCTTTGTCTAGCCTCAAGAATCAATAGCCCCACTCCCGGTCATCCTCAACATAGACAAACTCGCAATATTATGAATGTGCAAAAATATGATAAATCGTAGTATGAGCGATAAGTCGTCTAGAAAATAACCTGACTGTATTTACCATGGATCACACACGGAGAAACAAGTGTAATATAATAAATAACGAAATAGAAAATAGCATGCTTCTCTTTGCAAATAAAATTTACCAACTTACCCTTGTACCTATCAAGCAACAAAGTCACACACAACTAAGCCATCAACAAGCAAGTGTTAGTACAATCAAAATCGATGATGCAACTTTTAAATCAATGTGATGTGGTACGATATGATATCTAATACATACGATTTCCAATACGATACGATAAGATTTCAATGCAATGGCCATGCCGCTTACCTTACAAGTGACTTATATTGCAAGACTTGCGAACTTGGTCTCCTAATGGTCGATGTGTCTAGGCGGCCTATCTCAATATAGTCATATGTGCCTGGACGACCCAAATGGAAGTCATATGTTCCAACATTATAGTTATACGTGCTCGGACAGCCCGTTTGTTCGGAACCAATCTAGCTTAGCAATATATTTCTCTTGTAAGAGTGATTTCAAAATATGCAATGTTCAATTTTCAAAATGATTTTCAAAATGATTTCGATTTTCCCAAAACAATTTCTAATGTTCGATATTTCCCAACAATCACATAGGATGACAAACACAATAACAAATACGATCACATATTCGATTTATGATTTCGATGTCCTAATAACCACTACTCACGTATACGTGTATACATATACATGCCCATGCCTATACATGTGCATATAAATGCATATTCATAAACGCACCTCCCTCGTTCTTCTTTTCTCCCAAACCCCTACCCAACTCACATCATCTGCACCCCCTACCCTTCAGCCCCCCTTACTGCCCCTAGCAGAGCACCTCTCCCCACCCAATCTCCCTTGGTCTAGCCCCCATTTCCCTCACACAAACCCTAATTTCACTCCCCCTCACCTAACCACCTCGACCCTACCTCCTTTTTGCATTACACACATTTTCTCACATCTAACCCCATAGATAGCAAATACGATTCACACCTAACACACTACTGCAAAAATCACGGACAAACTCCCTCGAATGCGCCCTCACACATTGCCAAAAGGTTGGTCACACGCTTCCTTTGACTGGCGTGTGCACTCCACATGCCACCTCGGCCTTCCAAATCTGCCCACCAGAATTCTTCCTTCCTCATTTCCAACCATATTCCACCCTAAAATAGTGCAGATTCCCAGTTTTCAAAATTTATGTTCCACAATTTCCATAACAAAAACCCTAATTCGATAACACTGATAATCTTACAATCCACCATACACGTATCCACAACAATTGAGCTCATGCAAACCCTAAATTCCAGCACAATAAGTTGGCCCAACCCCATTTATTTCATCAAAAGCCCTGATGCCTGCTGATATGAAGCCAAAAAAGAATGAAACCTCACCAGATTTTGGCTTGAGCCATTTAAGAATATCAACAAGTCATCCGCAAAGCCCAAAAGTGAAGCACGTGGCACACGACCTGCAGCAAACCCCTTTATAGTTCCCACCTGCATTAATGCATTCAATCCACGGGAGAAACCTTCTGAGGAAAGGATAAACATTAAGGGTGATAATGGATCTCCCTGCTTTACACCTCATCCTACTGAGAAGAATCCTGCTTGTTTACCATTTATAAGGATCGAGCAACGTGTAGCTCGCAAGTCATTTATCAATATTTGGACCAGCCTGGAATCGAAACCAAATCGCTGTAGAAGAAGTTCAAGATATCGCCAACTGACTCAATCAAAGGCTTTAGCTATATCCAGCTCGAACATCACGTGGACCTCTTAGATTGCCTATCCAAGACATGCACCATTTCCTGGGCTAGAAGGATTTGTTCCGTGATTCCTTGTCCCTTCATAAAACCTGTTTGCTCCTGCGAAATAAGTCATGGCAGCAATCGGCCCAGCCTAGTAGCAATCAACCGCGTGATGACTTTAGAGACAAAATTTGTCAAACAGATAGGTCTAAAATCTGCAAACGTCCGAGGATTCTGTACTTTAGGAATCAAGATGATGGTGGCCGCGGCTACCCTCTTTGGCATCAACATGCCTAAATAAAATTCTTGGACCGCCTTAAGCACATCTTGATGTATGACCTTCCAAAAACGTCTATAGAATGAGCCTGGGTATCCATCAGGACCCGCAGCAATAGATGGGCTAAGATCTCACACGGCCTGCTTAACCTCCTGCAAAGTCGGCATGGCTAGCATCATACTATTATCATCCGATGTCAATATCGTCGGAATCTGCCAAAGAATAGTCTCACAATCCTCTACCTGCTCCGCTGCAAAAAGAGTTGAATAATAGCGCACAACTTACGCTTCGATATCTGAATCAAGCACACATTCTGTACCATCCGAACACAAGATTCTGCGAATAGATTGTCTTCTCCTTTTATCCTTAATCGTTTGATGATAGAAAGAAGTATTAGGATCACCTTCCTTGAGCCATTTAACATTGGCCTTCTGCTTCCAGTAAAGGAATGCTCGTGTCTGCGCAAGCTTTAACTGGGCAACACTGTGATGATATCTTTTGCGCATAACCAGAGTGGGCTTGGAGTCAAATGCTCGTTCGCAAACAGCAACTTCCTCTTCTGTCTGTACCACCACGTTGAAGTTATTTCCAAAGACCTCCGTATTCCATTGTTTTGATTGAGTACGTAAACGACAAAGCTTATTGAAAAAACCCCACATACCTCCCACTGTTGGAAAGGATTGCCAATGGTGTTGAACAAACACATCAAAATCTGGATGTGTAGTCCAGAAACCAAGATATCGGAAAGCAGCAGGACCCCTTGGACTGTCGGCATCACATGTCAAATAAAGAGGAGCATGATCCGAGGTTGCTCGAGCGAGATGTTGTATCTGTGAAACGGGAACATATCCTAAAATGACTGAGAGCAGAAGAAGCGATCTAGACGCCGCCACACACGGCCTAAGCCTCAGCCATCACACCATGTATGTATAGACCCTTGAAATGATATCTCTTGCAAGTCGCAGGCTGATATACAATCATTAAAATCTTGTAATGAAAGCAAGGTTGGCGCCGACCATCTGCGATGCTCATCCAAGGTGCGAAACGTGTTAAAATCTCCACTAACCAACCATGGTAAAGTGAGCGAAGAATGGATCAACTGTAAATCTGCCCTCAAAGGCCGTCTAGCGGATATTGAGTGATGTCCATAAACCGTAGTTTGCCAAAATCTGTCGCTAGATACTAGCCAATTGAACTTTATGGAGAATTTTTGCTGCCCGAGCCGCTCATCCTCCAGTGATAGAATAGAGCCCTTCCAAAAAACCAAATATGATCATCACAGGTAGAAAAAGCGTTTGAGAAACCGAATTGCAATCTATACGACAACAACAACGAAGTCCTAGCTTTAGGTTCTATGACAATTAATATATGTAGACGATGATGAAGAACAAGTGAAAGAAAACGATTCATTGAGGTATGGATACCTCTAACATTCCATATTATTATCTTCATTACGATAAAGCATCAAAACAGTTAGAGAGGTGTGCAGCTCCTAACCTTGTTATCCTTGGCGAAGTAGGGGCCGAGTACGACGTAGAAGTCTCGATGCCACAGAAGAGTTGGGGTCAGCGGTTGACTCTTGTGGCGCTACTGATCGGCTTATATCCAAGTATGTGGCTTCAGAAAGATTGGCCATATCATCATAAATGTCACGATCGTGTTCATCCAGCTGACTGACATTTAGCGAGAGGATCAACTCACTGTCTGATAGGGCGGAATCTACTTCATGCACTGGGGGGTCTCCCAAAATACAATCATCCATTCCTCGTAAGCGCGTAATATCTTGGATGTTCGTGATCGCAGGCAAAACCTCCATGCCTGATGATGGTGGTGGAACTTCGAAAACTGGTGGGGGCTGCAAAATATCATCGACAGGTTGGGGACTGGTTGCAGCCGTGATTGTATTAGCGACTGGGGCTGTGTCAGGCAAATGATTATTCGGCGTCCAACCTTTATTTTTTCCTTTATCCTGGTGCTTCTGCCCCTTGTCCTCTAGTGTATTCTGCTTGTGCGGTTGATCATGTTCAATCGATTTGTCTGGCTTCAATTTGCCACAGTCGGCGTGAGTGTGCCCGAGATGAAAACATCCTAAACAATAGGGCAGAAAATCTTCATATTCGACGGGCTGCATGATTACCCGCGATGGAGCTTGTATGTAAACCCTTTGCGGCAACTCCTTGGATACATCTAATTCAACACATATACGGGCTATCGATGGGTGGACGTCGGCTGTGGTGGCCACATCTAACTTCAAAGGTGTTCCCACCATCTGGGTTATTTGAAAAAGCGCATCTTTCCTGTGGAAGTGAATTGATAGACTAGGGAATGAGACCCAGATCGGAACGACATGAACTTCTACAGTCGGATCATAGTCTGGTGTCCTCTTGGTGATTCTCATATGCTTGCCAGAAATCATCCAACTACAACAAGAAAACAACGAAAATAGTCCTGCTCTTGATCGAAATGTAGTAAAACATGCACTGCGCCGAGTAAATCGACTTTGACGGCTCCAGTGAAATTAATACAGTCAATGGCAGATCAGATTGTCGCTAGTGGTGGGCGGCCATACCAGAAAGTTCTCACCAGTGTAAAGCGATATGGTGCAGCCAAGGATTGAATTTCCTCTTCTGTAATTGAAATCATTGGGCTGCCCTTAAATTTTTGAATGTTCTTCAGCGCCATGGTTGTGGATGTCGCCGCAAAGAGGGACGCATAAGTCTTCGGCGGCGTCGAGTCTGCAGATATAGCATGGCCGTAGGGTTCTATGATGGCACGCCTGTCATGGCTATAGAATCGAAAGGAGAAGGAACGAAGGTAGAAGGTTGAATCACAACAAAGAAAGAAAGAGGAGGAAAGACAAAAGTTTCAGCGGGAGGCGGCGGCACGCAGGCTATATATACATACATATATGTGTGTATATATATACTTAATAAAATCTACGGACGGTATCGTCCATCTTTCATCTATATATATATATATATATATAGTGAAGGACGGGCTGTACCGTTCGGGTATTTTATTAATTTGTAAACCCTCACTTGTGGCAGAGGAATACCGTGGTTACATTAATGCTCCTATATATGGAGGGAGACTCTCCCAAACCAAACAGAAAAGATAATCAAATATGTATAGAAACCGTAAAACACAAGATAGCAATAAAGCATATATTGAAAGTATGGACAAAATCAAAGTCGATCCAGCAGTGAGAGCGTGAACGCGGAGTGCAGAAGTGGAGAGACACAACCCAGTCTTCAATGCAGAAAGCCATCCTTGGTCGCCATTTTTATACCTCAAAATCGTAAACATGTGAAAAGTTACAAGGAATAGATGCCAATTAAATCCAAAAGCAAGGTATGAGGAAAATGATAAATAAATATCCAAGTTGACCGTAACCAAAATTGGTACAGGAAACGAAAATTGTAAGCCATGCAAGCGAACATCGTTTAGGGAAATGCCATCATTGAAGTCAGTTAGATGTGTCAAGAACCTCAGCAAACAAAAGTAATGTGACATCAGGTAATTGTCAAACGACAAAAAATGTGAAGAATAAATTTCACGAAAAACATACCCAGCCGCCTGCATCAAAGAGATGCAGGCGAGAATATATTTGATTGTTGATGCCATGAAACCCTCAAGGGCGAATGTGCGTTGTAGTAATATCTGTCTGCAAGCTACTCCGCACCGTAGGAGGAAGATCTGAAAGTTTGGTAAATGTACACACCTCCCCTCGCATTAGACCATGCTATGTTAATACATGGGCTACTAAATTACATTCACGTGGGACGTATGATATAGTGGCATGCATGAGGGACAAGGGCCTTTACAGGCGTGCATAATCCATACCCAGCCGACTTGAAAGCGTGATTGAGGTAGTTATCAATAACACCAAATATTGACAGTCTATCTCAATAAGTAGCTCCATGTAACCCAACGTTATAAACTAAATAAGTGAAAAAAGCATAGCTTGTAACTCAGCGTGCAGTGGCGGTAACACCGGCAGTGGAAAGCAAATAGCTGTGATCTGCTGACCATGATGATTACGTAGGATAGACCCACAAGTTGCCCCTCGGTGTCCTGCTGCGGCATATATATTAAGCTTAAACTTACCTGTGGGTGGTAACCTCCATCTAACAATTTGGATTCGGCTGGAGAATAAAGGAGGGGATAATGAGCATGTAGTAGCGGCTGAAGCGAAGTAGAAAATTTGCTTCCAGAGATAGATAAACACCACGAAAATATTCCTACTCGTATACGCTCTCTAAGACGCAATAATGAAAAATCTTATTCCCCAAATTGTACTATTGTGTGTTCTTTCCAAATGGCCCAAGAGGCCAACAATAGGACAACCGCAGAAAGCTGTCCAATCATAGTTGTCCTACGGGCTCGGCTCCACCATCCACGCAAATATCGTCGGAGGTCAATTCTGTTGGAGGCAGGCCACTGAAAACTAAAGATAGATGGCTCCATATCGTTCGACTCACTGGATAGGTATAAAAAATGTGGCTCTGTACCGCTGAATCTCACTGACAAAAAATATAGCACGTTGGAAAAGCCACTAGCCAGGCAGCGGTATTGTCCGGCATAGGAAGCCCATTAACCATAATAACCATAAAAAGACTTGTCCCTGAGTAGTTGCACCCTTCCACCAGATATAACGAGCAATGGAAAACTGACTGCCTTGCACTCGACAAGATTCATATGCAATTCGAAGGCTAAATTGTCCATGTGCATCATCTAACCATGATAATCCATTCGGTGTATCCTGGACGTGTATGACGCAGAAAGAATGAATACGACATAAGCGTTTCCAAAACAAATTCGAAGTCTTGTCCACCAAATCTTATATTCATAGGCCTTCTGTAGCACATCAAGACTGCGGATCCCCAGATCACATTCCTACTTCGGATGACATACATCAATCCATGCTCGCCAATGATGTCTTTGTCGCCACAAGAAATTAAACATCTTTCTATTTAGTTCTGCAATATCACTTTTGGGTAGACGTGCAGCTGCCATTATATTCAAAGGCATGGCAGAGAGAACCGATTGAATAAGTGTTAATCTGCCTGCCATGCTTAGAAGTCTTTGCAACCAACATGTTAAACAAGCATCGAAATGAGCAAGTAAAGTTGTACAATATTGAGAACAATTAATACCTTTAAAAAGATATGAGCTCAAATATGTTATAGGTAATGTAGAATGCCGCATATTAAGGGCTGACGCCACTATAGAAGCCGAGATACCACCACCAACTACAATCTGACTTTTATGATAATTAACTAATTGTCCCGATGATCGATGATATTGCTCCAAAAATGTTCTAAAAATTTTCAGATTGTCAAGCGAACCATTTAGAAATATTAACAAGTCATCCGCAAAACCAAGATGCGAAACCACTGGAGAACGACCACTCCAAAAACCCCTTAATAGCCTATTCTGGAATAAAGCGTTGAGTCCCCTAAAGAATCCCTCGGATGCAAGGATAAAGAGTATAGGCAAAGGATCTCCTTGCTTCACCCCTCTAGATGGCTGAAAGAAACCACAAGATTTACCATTAATCAACACTAAGCAACGTGCAGAATCCAAGTTATTCATGATGAGCGGAACAAACCTAGCATGAAAACCAAACCGCAAGAGTAATTGTTCCAAATAATGCCAGGATACTCGATCAAATGCTTTGGCTATATCCAACTTAATCATAACCTGTCCACTACGACACTTATGGTCTAAAATATATACCATTTCCTTTGCCATTAGAACTTGTTTAGAAATACCACGTCCTGGCGTAAATCCAGCTTGTTCCAGAGAGATCAATCGAGGCAGTAATTTGGTGACGCGAGAGGTGATAATGCGAGTGACCACCTTAGAGAGGAGATTTGTAAAACATATGGGCCGATAGTCAGCAAATGTACCAGGATTGGGCATCTTAGGCATCAAACAGATCAAAGATGCAGCCATGGCATTTGGAACTCGAATGCCCAAGAAAAATTCTTGGACTGGAAGGAGCACATCTAAATCCAAGACATCCCAGAAATGCCTATAAAAAGAACCAAGAAAACCTTCTGGGCCAGAAGCACTGGATGGGCTTAAATACCACACTACCCGCTGAACTTCATCAGGCTGCGACAATAGCAATAGATCCGCATTATCATTCTCTATGAATATCTGGGGAATATGCTACAAGAGAGCATCATGATCAAAAGTGGTTCTGCACTAAATATATGACTGAAAAAAGCGACATCCTCATCTTGAATAGATTGAGCTGTTTTACATTCTGTTCCATCCGCCCTACTAATAGTGAGAATAGCCTGACGTTGTCTCCTTGATTGACCATTTGATGGAAATAAGTAGTGTTAGCATCTCCTTCCTTTATCCACCTAATATTGGCTTTTTGCTTCCAGTAATGATATGCGCGAGTCTTTAGCTTCAGAAGATTTGCTTTGGCCAGGTGATATTCTTCATGACTATCAGCTATGGGGACGGTATCATAGACCTGCTCAGCACATACCGTCTCCTCCTCTGCCACAAGCAAATCACTAAAACAATTTCCAAAGACGGTTTTATTCTAGTGCCGCAAGTCTACCTTTAATTGTCGTAGCTTATCATAGAAGCCACATGCCACCAATGGTTGGATATGACCGCCAGTGCGGTCGTACAAAGCCATCGAAATCTTCATGCGTCAACTAGGCATCCAGATATTGGAAAGAGGATGGGCTTGGTGAATCTACCAACGTGCACTGTAATAAGAGAGGAGAATGATCAGATGTAGCTCGGTGTAGATGCTGAACCAAGCTATGACTGAAAATATCAGAGAATCCGTGCGTATAAAAGAAACAATCCAAGCGACGCCACACTTGACCAAGTCCCTGCCCATCAGTCCAAGTAAACCTTGAGCCATGAAATGGTATGTCCAACAGGTTAGAGGATTTAACAAAGTGCTTGAAATCAGCCAAGGTTCGCAAAGCCAGAGTAGATATTCACTTATGCTCATCCAATGAAAGAAATGTAGAAATCACCCACAATCAGCCAAGGAACCATGATCGCTGCCTGAAATAAAGTTAAATGATCCTATAGAGGCCGACGGGCTGATACTGTATGCCGAGCATAAACTGCTGTAAACCAAAAATCATATCCACTAGATACCCATTGCAAATGTAGAGACATATTTTGTATACCATGTCGAGTGTCAATAATATCCGAAAAATACTCCCTCCAAAAAAATCCAAATATTATCATCAGTGGAAGAGCATGCATGCGAAAAACCAAACTGCAATCAAAGATATTCCAATCGAGTTTGCCGGAGTTTAGGTTCTATTAAAATCAATCTGTAAATGGTGTTGCCGAATTAGAGAAAGTATGCACGTAAGAGAGGTGCGAACCCCTCGAACATTCCATACTAGTGCCTTCATTGGGACTCATGTGAAAAGAATTTAGTGGAAGAACGCTGCAAGGCTGCACATGCAACAACAGAGTGGGGGATGCCACAGGCATATCACCTTTCTTTCTACGCGGGCGTCTACTGCAGATTTGTAACAAGTTGTCAACAGCATGAGCAACATCAGAATGCTCCACATTGAGGGAGCCATCATCTAATGGAGGCGTGTTAGATAATACTTTAGCAACATCCAATACTGCAATACGCAATTTCTTGTGTATCCATTGTATGATCGCTATAGACCTCAGAATCTGAGACATGCGCTAAGATTGGGTCTGAATCTTCCTCTACAGAAGCAATAATTGTAGCTGAGGTGCATAGTAAGTGGTCCAAGTACTGTGAATGCGAAACCTCATCAATCTGTATACCATGTAAGCTTGATGATGCATTTGATATCATCCTGGGAGGAACAGGGCAGTGAGTGACAAGTTGGTCAATATCTTCAGTGGCTGAATTTGTCACCCCACAAATTGGCTCCTCTACTGCCGCAGCAGGAACTTCTTCTGCAGAAGCTTCAGTAGCGTATGTGCAGCATGCTGTTTCTTGGAGGTCCAGTGTTGATCGAGCTGAGCATCAGCCAGTTTAGGCTTAGGAGGCGAATTAGAGACTATCACAACAAGTTGATCAGGCTGAGAATCCATATGCTTATGAGTCATACATGAATGGGAGGAGTGTCTTAATAGTCGACATAATGTGCAATAGCTAGGTAAGGCTTCATATTCCACTAGTTGGAAAAAATTGTATTCATCACATTGAATATATAATCGTTGAGGCAATTTCTATGAGACGTCAATTTCAACACAAATACAAGCTACCGATGGACGAAGAAGCTGCATGGTTGCTGAATCTGCCTTCAGCGGAGTTCCAATCATTTTAGCAATCTCAAACATTGCCTCCTGTTTGTGAAGATAAATAGGCTATTCAGGCAACGGGATCCACATCGGCATAATAGGAGTATCAATTTTGGGATCATAATCATACGACCATTTGGTAACATGCAGGTGAATCCTTAAAATTGTCCATGTACGACGCGCAAAACACCTATAATATTCAGCCTCAGAATCGAATTTCATAACTGTTTAGAAAAAGGGATTTGAGTGATTTCAAAATGCATGATTTAAATAACGTGTTACAAAGAAATGCATGACATATTTTATGACATGACACGTTGTTGCATAAAACTTGCCTTATATAGTTCATATATAATGTTGTCGTACTAACGAGCCATGAAGCTTTAAATCTTACATCAAATGGCAAACATTTGTTGTGTTCGAACTATTTTCAGGTGCCACCATTAATGAACTAAACTAGTTCATTAACTGAAGTACTTAGTTAATTAAACTAAGTAGTTTATTAAAGGAAGCAATATTTGGAAAAGGAACAAAGGCAACAAGTTGAAGAAAGGAAAGTCCTCCCTCTCCTCTCCACAGTTATCACACGCTAATATATATATATATATATATATATATATATATATATATATACACACATACATATATTCAGATTTTTTGTAAAAGGCACATACACATTTATTCCAACGTACTATCGACACGTTATAGATTGTACGTACGTACGTTAACGTCACACCACTATACTTAACTCATATTTATGAGTATATTCAGGTCTTATATCATATGATATAAGTCATGGTGATGGCAAATTAAATACGACACGTTAAAAGGTTCTAAACCGAAAATTTGTCGTATCGGACGAATATCGAAACTTCGCCAACATGTCACGTACTTGCCATAAATAGATGGCCAGCCATTACACTTCAAAAATTGACAATAAATTTCGTGGCTTACATGATATGTACATCCATAAAATCTTTCCATGTTGGCACACACAAATCACCCCACATTAAGGCCAAATTGTGGAGATTCCAATTTCAATTTTGTCACATGGTTTAGGTGCCACTTTAATCAGCCTTATGAGCTGAATACTAAAGTTTAATTTATGTATATTATGTGTAACATAATATATATAACATGTGCAAAAAGTTGGAATTTAATTAGAGAAAAATCGGGTAATCGATAAACATCAAAAATTCGGTTTTCTAGGTACACGACACATGGAACATTTTTGTCATGGCATATAACATGTATCTTGACACTTTTTACATACTTCATACATTTTAAAGTGTTCTAAAAAATTCAATTAAGGGCTGATTGGAATATACCATGTGTGTATAATTAAATGTGCAGTATTTTACAAGTTTGCAAAAATAAAATTCAGCACATGCACTATCTTCATTTCACACGCCTATACCAGCCATGATGGAGCATATGTGGAGCCTTGTTGGCAACTTTATTGGTCAAGAATAAAGCATGCAATGTTGGTGACTTAAAGAAAGGAACTATAAAAGGTAACATTTCAAATCTTGTCACAATTGTAACACATGCTAAATATTTCAGCATGTGCATATGGCTGGCCGATTTTATCATCATTATGAGGCATATTTTACTTCTTGAATTAAGTGAATTAATTTGGAGATTGTATGAAAGTATTTTGAATAAGTTATGAAATTAAAATGGTGATATCTTTAAATATCACACATGCTGAAAATTTCAGCATGTGTGGGAATGTATATGGCCGAATTCTAGGCTGCATGAGTGACAAATTTTATTCCAAAATTGATGAAAATATTGTGTACTAAATAGTGATTGAATTATTCTTTAATTTCAAGGATTAAATCAATGTAAAATTTTTAATATTTTGAATAAAAGGTGAATGTTACACATGCTGAAATTTCAGCATGTGCAAGAGACTTGATGGCCGATTTTTTGATGATTAATGTGACAAGTTGTCTAGCTAATTTTGTGGGATAATCTTGTGACTTATGGCAATGTCTTTATGATTATTTTGGCACATGTTTTAAGTGTTATTCTCAGATTTATCTAGTCATCAAATGATGACAACCTTTCATCCAATCAATGAGTGCCAAGTAAGCAAGAGTTTAATGATCATCCAATGAGGAGATGCCAAGTAAGCAAAGACATGTCTCAATGATGCAGTACACTCTTCCAAGGACTTAGAAGATAATTTTGAAGAGAAGAATAGCATCAAGGGGGGCGGCCACATTGTTAAAAACCAAGGAAGAGAGCAAAACAAAAACAAGAACAAGTCTTGCAATTTCAAAGATCAAAACGTGTTCTAACCCTCTCTTCTACACTCTCTTTCTTTCTTCTCTCTAAAAGCCTATTGTACTTACATGCATATACTTGAATAGGCTTCATATAGTCCACCACATATTCTTTATCGTTGTAAAAGATTGATCAATGTGTGATCAATCTTGCACTTGCAAGGTGGTGGTGTTCGTGACAATTGTATTCTCATACAAGGTTTGTAAAGGGTTGGAGTTGGTGTGTAACTCTATCAACCCTGTGGTAAGGTGTTCTTTGTGATGTGTGATTAGTGCCAACCGAGGAAGGTGTCCTCGAAGACTGGAGTAGGTTGTTTGTAACCAAACTAATATAAAATACCTGGTGTCATTTACTTTCAGCACTTACTTTCTGTTTCAGCACTGTTTATTGTTTTGAATCACGTTGGTAAAAATAGCAAATGAATTTCAAAAATTACGAAACTTTCCAGAGTCATATCCTCACGTCTTAAGGTTCGTTTGGCGCAAGTTTCAACCCTTTTGGACAAGTATAAGTCATTCAAACGTCTAAAGTTCTGAGACTAGTGCAGTCTGATTTTCAGGCTTGCAAAGGTTGAGATTTTGATCGTATTTGACTAAATTCCTAAAAGAATTTTTCAAAACTGTTTCAATCCATTTAAATAAAACTAATAAGGGGTTAGTCATTAAATTTTCAGAGAATTTGGAGTTAAGGACAAATAGGAATTAATTTTTCAAAACAGACTACCAGTTCTGGCAGATTTGCGCAATCTGACCACCAACAATTTTTCAAGGGGTTAGAGGTTGAATTTTAATCTGAAATTTTTAGGCGATACTCAGAATATCTGAGGCTAAATTCTCTCCAAATTTCAGAATTCGTGAAGACCTACAACCTAGTTTTCAAAACGTTTTAAAACTGGTACTAAAAATAGATACTGTTTTCAGAAGTTAGGTTTTTGGTTTAAAATAATTTTAAAAACCACATTTTCAGCACCCACTATTCAATCCCCCCTTCTAGTGGTGCCTTGCAGATCCTACAATAACTATGGGTTGGATCCAACAAAGTAATCTTAACCGATGCCATGAAACCAATTCTTTCAAAACATTTACGTATAGCATCAATCTTTGGGCGGCCATACCAAAAACTCCCCACAAGACAGTATTTGAAGGATTATGCAAGAATATTCACCTCCTTGCGTGTGAATTTAATAGCCGGAACACCTTTGAAACGAGCTATAACACGGGGAGGAGGAGTGGCTGCCGAAGATGTGAGAATCAAAGCGAACGATCGCTTCGCAGAGGCCATTGCGGCGCCGTGTAATTTGTTAATTTACAATCCAGCGATTGCGAAATTTAGACTAGGAAGAAAAAAAGAGCGCAGAAGAAACAGAAAATTGCAAATAGCACGATCAGAATTACCATACAAGCGATCATCGTCATGATGCCGCCGACAATCTGTGGTTTTGCCAGAGAGACGCCATTTTTCCTTTACATATACATCATATATATATATATATATACATACATACATATATATATATTTTTTAAACAGTGTTTTTATTAATGAAATCCCTCACTTTTGGTGGAGGAAAACCATATTACAAAACATCAGAGTATGTGAATAATTGAAATAACGAACTGATAAGTACATATCTCCAGTCGTATACGATATGCCGCATTAAAACCTTGTCAGGAAAAACCACCCTTGTGGATAAAACCCTAGCGAAGGAAGAAGCGTACATATTTATACGACCATCATTGAGATGTATAAACGCTGAATTCGAGTACAAATGTGTGTATTCTGCCGCTAGAGATGTAGTTCGAGTGTGCCAGTTGAAGCAGCGGAAAGTGTTGCTGAAGATTGTCACATCCGGGATTACCGCAGGAAAAAACCAAAACGTAGTGATGCTAGCGATTGAGAACACCCAATTTATGGCTGGGCGGTGTGGAATGGCTGGTGAGCCCACCAGTGTAGAAAAGAGATATCTCGCCACCAATATATAATTTCCACGACATAAGAAAGCAAGCATAAAAAGGTAGTTATGAAGCAGGAGGAAACAGCATAGAATGCAGGCCAAAAAATAACAAGACATACCAAACCTGCCTGAATCCCATAGGAGACAGGCAGAAAGATTCATGAGACGCCAATCCCTGTTGATATCAATCTGTGACAGCATGCTGATGCGACGCCGATGTGCCCTTTTAATGACCACCAAGGCACAGACATTGAAGCGACAGTTAATCCAAGCCATATGAAAGCTCAGGAGAGTAGCAACCATCAAAAGTTGAAGACGGGGAAATGCCCATGCAGCAGTAATATCAGAGAATACGTCACTCATGCACAGCAGATACAGAATAAAAAAACATGATGACAAGAGGTTGGTCTCACCAAAGCCGCCTGCACTGAGAATAATACAGGCAGCAACAACATATATACGCCAAACCATGTGGAAGGCCTTGATATCATGGGCTGCGCCATTATCAATAATAATCCTCGCGTCCTCAGAAAGTATAACCCATGTGCAAGGAAAAGTAATGTGTGTATAAGCATTGCGAAGACCAATGACAAGAAAATGAAAAAGGACAGGCAACATACCATGCCTGCCTGCACTCAAATGAGCACAGGCAGAGGATAAGACAGTGCGCCAATCCATTGGGAAGGCTTAATGATTACCGCCTACGCAAGGACGCTGACGTGAGGTCCAAAGAGACTGCAGCACAAACCATAGAAGGTAGACTGGAGGAGGTAAAGTAGGAAGTGATTGGCGATGTCATTGCATGATGATCAAGGTAATGTGCTGGCATATTGGCCTCTCTGTATATATGATTAATGTCCAGGTTATTCTGAATAACCAGCATTTGTAGGAATCTGAGATGAAAGTTGTCAAATACTGGTTGCTGCTGTCATAAACGCTGCAGCAGCTGCGCACAATCCGTCTCTATAATAAGCGCCCTATAGAATGGAAGAAAATATAGCAATCCAAATAAAGCTGCCTGAATTTCAGCCTGCAATGGCGTACATGGAGGCAGGCAGAATGCTACAGCGCGCACACATACGCCATAAGAGTCATGCAGAATGACGCCGCCTGGAGCATAGTGGCGTCCAACAGTTGCATCAACATTAAGCTTAAAACGTCCTGATGGAGGGGTAAGCCATTTGATCACTTGGAGACGCGGAGGGCGAATCTTTGGAATCCATGATACCGGAGGAGATGGCCCCGCGGCTAGCTTGGAACCATGAAGCGTGTGCACCCACATGTCTATATCAAAATGGATTGTAGCCCTGAGTGCAGATATAGAAAAACCTGTCTGATCCCCATACACTAAGCTAGCATAGCAACGCCATATGTTATGTACTAAGATGCCAGGGACAACAATTTTCAGAACCCCATATATTGAAGAAGAGGAGGATCTATACCACCATGATAATCAAAATTGGCGTAGAGGTAGAGAAGTGGGAGAAACTCCTTGCAATTCTGCCGCAAAGAACATCCATAGTAGTCGAATTAGCGTACAATACAAGAAAACATGATCAACTGTTGCCGAGTGATGTTTGCAAAAAGGGCACTGCGTAGGACGGGCTGCCAAATAACTGCCAATATAATCTTCAAATGGTAAGGCAGCATGAAACAATCGCCATAGCAATAACTTGATGGATGGCGAATGTTGTTTAAACCAAATGAACTTAGCCGAGAGCAATGTCGGTCTAGATAATCGACAGATATTGTAAGCAGATTTTAAAGTGAATTCTCTCGAGGGCGAGGGTTGCCATGTGAGATTGGTATTCGCGCCTGCTGTGTGAGAGATACAAATATTATTAATGCGACAAATAAGCTTCCAAACTGGCGAATCTGGTAAACGAGGTTGAAAATCACCCCTTCGTCCATATTTAGCATGCATATAACGACTCCATAGAGTGTCCTGCTTATGATATACCCACCATATTCTGCATTGATATGCCTTCTGTAATGCATTGAGATCCCGTAATCCCAAGCCGCCCTCCTCAACTGGCAAAGTAATATTGGACCATGCAACCCAGTGATGTCGATTCCCCCAATAAAAAGTGGCCATTTTCCGATGAATCATTTTAATAACAGACTTAGGCAATCCTCCTGCCGCCTTGACATGAAGAGGAAGCGTAGAAAGTACAGAGCGCAATAAGACTAAACGTCCCACAGAAGAGAGAAGACGGGAGTGCCAACCATTTAACCTGTCATCAAAATGCTGTAAAAGAGTAGCGCAAAACCGAGAGCGATTGATACCTTTATGAAGAAAGGAGCCCAAATATCGAAAGGGCAATGCTGAAAGTCTCATCCCGAGTATGTCCTGCAAGTTTCGAACACGCCGTGCGGATAGACGAGCCGAGGGAATGATACTACTCTTCTGAAAATTTACCTTTTGACCAGAAGCAGTTTCATATTCCGTTAAGAACCTTTTGTACTGGCGTATATTGCGCTGTGTACCTTGCAGGAAAATAAGAAGATCATCTGCATAGGCTAGATGAGATATGACATATGGAATACGACCAAGCCTAAATGGCTGTATGTGGCCCGAAGCCACTAATGCTGATAATCCTCTGCTGAAACCCTCTGATGCCAGAATGAAAAGCAAAAGGGATAATGGGTCCCCCTGTTTCACTCCTCGCTGTGGGCGAAACGCTGGCGACGGCTCACCATTGATCAAAATTGATAACGTAGTAGCACGAAGATGATTGAGAATAAGACGAGTGAAAAAGCCGGAAAAACCATATTGTAATAAAAGACGTTCCAGATAATCCCAACTTACCCGATCAAAAGCTTTCATCATGTCCAATTTTAGTCATAGATGTGAAGGGCCACTATCCAACATATGTACCATTTCTCTTGCCAATAAAACTTGTGTCGAGATATCATACCCCGGAAGGAAACCCATTTGTTCAGGAGAAATTAGCTTTGGGAGTAGCAATCCCAAGCGCGTGGCTATAATGCGGGTGCATACTTTACTCAGGAAATTTGTCAAACAGATTGGCCAGAAGTCACTGAAAGACTGTGGAGAGGATGTCTTGGGTATCAAAGTAAGTACTGCTCTAGCCATAATAGACGGCTGGGAGATACCAAGGAAAAATTCCTGCACTGCCTTTACCATATCAGAATGTATGACCGACCAACATGAACGATAAAACATACTATGAAAACCATCCGGGCCAGATGCACTGTGTGGATCCAGATGCCACACAGCATCCTTAACCTCGACCGCGGTAGGAAGTCGGGTCAACATAGTATTGTCCTCGTCTGCTATCAGCCGAGGGATGTGCGAAAGGATAGCATAATGATTTTGCATTGATGCCGGTGCAAACAAGTCAGTATAAAAAGAGACTGCAGCTGTCATGATATCAGACGGTTCTGTTAATAAACGGTCCTCTGCATTATGTATGTGCTGAATACGCAAGTGTGTCCGCTTCCCTTTAACGATAGAATGTAAGAACTGTGTATTTGCATCACCATCCTTAAGCCATTTAACTCTAGCCTTTTGCTTCCAGAAAAGTAATTCAGAGGTGGATGCTCTTAGATACTCGGCCTTGGATTTATTATATGCGGCCCTGGTTTCTTCCGATGGCTGTGCACCCAAGGCTGCCTCCGCGTAATTCAGTTGAGTCTCCGCATGTTTGAGGTTATTGAATATATTGCCAAAGATATCTTTATTCCACCGTTGAATATCCTTTCTGAATGAGAATAATTTTTTATAGAAACCATACATTCCGCCAGTCGTAGGATACGATAACCATGCCTGCTGCATATAAGTATGAAAATCTGAGTGATGTAACCAGGCGTTTAAAAATCGGAATGTGCGCCTGCTATTAGCCCCACTCCTCCGACACAAAAGTAGCAATGGCATATGATCAGAAGCAACCCTTGGCAAATGTGATAACTGTAGCTCCGCAAAGTTATCCTGAAATGTCGAATTGACAAAGAGCCAATCTAACCTGTGACTTATACGACCAAGTCCTCTCCCATCTGCCCAAGTAAATCGAGAGCCTTGGTGCGGAGGAGCCATAAGAGAGCACTGTTTGATACAGTCATTAAAATCTTGTAATGCCGCCAATGATGGAACAGACTGACCACGATGATCTTCGAATGCCCGAAAAGTATTAAAATCACCACAAATCACCCAAGGCAAATGACACGAAATAGCAAAGTCACACAATGACTGCCAAAGTGGCTGTCTCTGTGCAGGCGTAGACTTGGCATATACCACCAAAAATACAAACGTCCATTGTAGCGAAATGGACTGAAGGGTAAAATGCACCACCTGATTCTGATCCTGAGTAGAAAGTAAGCGACATATATATATATATATATATATATATATATATATATTATGAACGTGCTGATTTTATTCATAAAGCCTCACTTGTGGTGGAGGAAAACCATATTACAATCATCATCATAAGAAAATAAGTGAAACAACAATCTAATGATGGCCAACCTCCAGTCGTATATGATATGCCGCATTAAAACCTTGCCAAGTAACACACACACACACACATACATATATATATTGGTAAATTAAATTGCTACACCACAAAAATAAGAGGCATAACATTCCTCCTCCTTACAAAAAGTTTCGTTCTCGAAACTTACGTACCTTAGTCAAGTAGGTGTGGATACTTCTTCCGCACCTCCTCCTTGAGCTCCCAAGTCGCTTCTCGTTCAGTGTGATTTGATCATTAGACTTTGTCGTAAGGGATAACTCGCCTCCTAAAACTTGATCCTTACAATCAACAATACGAATAGGTGTCTCTTCGTAAGTCGTGTCACTTCTCACACTCAATGGTGGAGCCTCCAATATATGACTTGGGTCAGGTACATAGCACCTCAACTATGATACATGGAAAACATTGCACTTGCGACAACGCTGGAGGTAGCACTAGTCAATAGGCCAATGTTTTAACCCTCCCGAGCACCTCATATGGAACAATGTACCTCGGACTCAGCTTACCCTTCTCCCCAAACCTCATCACTCCTTTAGCTAGGGAAACTCGCAAATACACTTTTTTGTCCATAGAGAACTCCAACAGTCTCCTTTTGGAATCCGTCCAACTCTTGCTTCGATCATGGGCTATCTTGAGTCATTCTCGAATAATCTTTATATTTTCTAATGTTTGCTCGACTAATTCGGTCCAGTAATCGCCTTCTCCCAAACTTCGTCTCAATATAATGGTTATCGACATTTTCTTCCATACAAAGCTTCAAAGGGCGCCATACTAATCACACTATGGTGACTATTATTGTAAGAGAACTCCATCAACTTCACCATACTCTCCCAATTCCCTTTGAAGTCCAACGCGCTATTCAAAATCAAACTTAGCTCGGTCCCCATGACTCTTTGATATGCCATTCAAAATCAAGATGTAAATCTGGGGTCTCTATCCAACACAATACTCATTGGCACTCCATGTAGACTGACGCTGTTATCAACATATAATTTACTAACTTCTCCATCATTGCTTCACTCGATACTGGTATAAAATGTGCATACTTCGTCAAACGCTCTACGATCACCCGAATCACATCATTGACGTTTCTTGTCTTAAGGAGCCCTACAATAAAGTGCATCGTAATATGCTCCCATTTCCACTGTGAAGCCTTTAACGGCTGTAAATATCCTCCAAGACGCTGATGCTCGGCCTTAACTTGCCGACACACTAAATATTAGGCAACATACTCAGCAATGTTGTGCTTCATTCCGTACAACTGATAATTCTTTTTCAAGTATTTATACATCTTGGTGGTTCCCGGATGTATAAAAAGGCATGTATTATGTTGTTCCTTCAATAACTCTTTATTCAGGGCTTCATCACTTAGCACACACAAACATCCTTGAAACCACAGCCTTCCATCATCCGATAGTTTAAACCCCTCTACTGACTCATTCTACAGTCTATCTCGAATACCGTTCTGAGCTTCTTTCTGTGGGTCCATCAAAGTCGGCATGATCACTAATACTGCTAAAATATTTTTTGTTGAGTCAACCATATCCAACTCGAGTTCTTCCATTTGTCTCTCCAATAGGGTCTATCTTGAGTGGCTCGTCTTTCGGCTTAGTGCATTCGCCACTTTGTTCGCCTTCATCAAATGATAGATGACGGTCAAATCATAATCTTTAATCAGCTCAAGCCATCGTCTCTGCCTTATATTCAATTCTTTTTGCATGAACAAGGACTTGAGGCTCTTATGGTCAGTGAAGACTTCACACTTCTCCCTACATAAGTGGTGCTACCATACCTTCAGTACAAATACTACTGCGGCATGTTCCAATCCTCCCTTTGCATCAATACGGATCCTACAATCAAATGGTCACACCACAACTTATATGTACATAATCACAATTTATGAATTTAATATACATGTACCTAGGCCATTCTTTGAGGCGTCCCTGTATATAACAAACCCTTCAGTATCGGAGGGTTGTGCTAATACCGGTGTTGTGGTAAACCTCCTCTTTAGTTCGACAAAACTTTTATCACACTCTGAGGTCCACTCAAACTTAGTCTTCTTTTGAGTCAATCAGCTCAAAAGGACTGCGATCCTCGAGAATCCTTCCACGAACTTCTGGTAATATCCGATTAGGCGCAAAAAACTTCTTACTTCAGTGATGTTGGTTAGTCTTGGCCATTCAGTAATCGGCTTGATCTTCTCTAGGTCTAATGCAATGCCATTCTCCGAGTTCACATGACCCAAAAAGGTCACACTTCTTAGCCCAAACTCGCACTTGCTGAACTTTGTGTATAACTTTTTCTTCCTTAGAATCTCCAACACCTCTCGCCAATACTTAGCATGTGTCACGTTTATCCGGTGAGTACATAAATATCATAGATGAACACCACCACGAGTTGATTCAACTGCTCCCTGAACATGGTGTTCATCAAGTCCATGAATGCAGCAGGTGCATTCATCAATCCAAAAGGCATCACGAGGAACTCGTAGTGCCCATAACTTGTGCAAAACGCCATCTTCACAATATCATCCGCCTTAATTCGCAATTGTTGGTAACTTGACCGGAGATCAATCTTTGTAATCACCTTAGCACCCTGTACATAATTGCATTACATTCATGTCAATAATTGTGGAATTGAACAGTGCTACCTTTAGCTGATCAAATAGATCACCAATCCTCGGTAGCAGATACTTATTCTTTATTGTGATTTTGTTTAGCTCACGATAGTCGATGCACAATCTCATGCTACCCTCTTTCTTCTTTATAAATAAGACCGGTGCTCCCCAAGGCAAAACACTAGGTCTTATAAACTTTGTATCCAGTAGATCCTGTAATTGCTCCTTAAGCTCCTTCAATTCAGCTGGTGCCATCCGGTAGGGTGCTTTCAGAATTGGCTCAGCTCCAGGTTTCAAGTTGATTTCAAAATCTACTTTCCTGTTTGGCGGCAATTCTGGTAATTCATCATGGAAGACATATTTATATTCCTTCACCACTGGAATGCCATTGATAGGTGGCGTCTCTTGCTCAACGTTAATGGCATACACAAAAAATCCTTTGTCCCCTTTCCTTAGTGCCTTTTAAGCTCATGCTGCAGTCAGATAGATATTACGAGGCATCTTCTCCAATTTGGTGTTTCCTTGAAAGGTAAACTCCTCTTTCGTGGAATCCTTAAACATGACATGTTTCTTTCGGCAATCGATTTGAGCATGATATCGAGCAAACCAATCCATACCCAAGATGACATCAAAGTCGCTCATCTGGATTGGTATTAGAGCAGCATCAAACTCAGGGTCCTTGAACTCCAGTTTGCAGTTCCTCAATAGATGGTGAGAGAAAATCACTTGGTCTCCAACTACTAGAACACGATAAGGAGTGTCTAGCCATTCAGAACAGCTTTGGAGGTTTTTGACAAACGTCTTAGTGACAAACGAGTGACTCGCACCACTATAAAATAACATGTTTGTTGGGACCTTAATTATTAGTATTGCATAAGGTTGCGCAGTTATAGATATTATTAATTCAACATTACAAACGTAAATATACCTATGACAACCTCGTTAGAGTATTGGACACTAGTGTCTGTCATCGCATGGACCCAAGCGTTAGGCCGTGGCCAGCCTCTCTGGTTCTGCTGCGGCGTGGTACCTTGTGGCAACCTCCTAGGCTCAGGGCAGTCTCACTGCATGTGCCTCACCTTTCCATAGTTAAAACACACACCAGCCTTCATCCAACACTCACTAGTGTGCGGACGTTCGCAATGGGAAATAGTGGGATCATCGCCGCCTAATTGCTTTGTGGCTGCGGCGGCTGCTGTGTCTTTGGCCGCTGCTGTCCCATCAAACCTCTCCGTGGCATCTTGACCCACCTATAGGATCTGCCTCCTGACTCAGTATGGGGCGCCTGCCCTTAAACTCCTCATCCCGTCTCTGTATCTCACTATCCACAACGATAACATGTGTTGAGCAACTATACAAAGTCTCGGGCATTAGCATTCACCACACCAGAGCGAATGCGGCTATGAAGGCCGCTTTCAAGCTTCACTATCCATAATTGCATGTCTCCCATCACGGCTCGCACAAACCCCCCCAGGGTGTTGAACTGGTTAACATACTCAGTTATAGCATCTCTGGACATTGTCGCAAAGACGCAAAGCACCAATCTTCTGCAGAGTAACTGTCGATGGAGTATAAAATCCACAGAACTCATGTCGGAACCACACCCGACTGATAGGATGTGGCAGATCTATCGAAACTGACGCCCACCGCTTATCTGCCTCTCCAATCAAAAAGGGGTAGATCACATGGGCCTGCATCCCCTCAGGTAGCTACAGAAGTGCGAAGGTATTCTTGACTTTGCTTAGCCATTTCTCTACACCATCTAGCCCAACATCTCCATCGAACGTATGGACATGTACACTTTTCATCTCGCCATAGTAGTAGCGAGTCCCCTATTGTTGTGCCTGTGGGACTACCGTGTTCACCGGATTTCTGATTTGTACAAGGGCATCTACTAGTGCCTGAGGCAGAGCAACCTAGTTATTACCATTGCTTTTGTCGTTATTGCTGTTGTCTCTTCTTGGCAGCATTGTGCTGTAATGTTATAATTTTTGTACAATTATAATTATATATAGACAAAATTTAGGAACAAAGGGTCGGGTATGATGGTATATGCAAAAGAAGAAGTTACTTAGGCGCGGCAATAAATAAAATGCTTGAGTGTAACCTAAACCCTCACATCCCCCACCCGATCATCACATAAGTTTAAGATCATATCCTAAGGGCAAAACTGTAACTTAGTTATAAAATCATGGCCTAAATCTATGTTTCCGCCGTAGATCTAGAGCCATTCTCTAATACCACACGTAGCGACTCGTCCCGAGTCCTAGTACTTGAAATGACTCATCCGCCATATTTCACTAAGGAAAATATGAGGCGTCGATACGATCAATTACACGTCAGCAAAATAACGTAAATCCATATCTGCAGAAGTCATAGAAATTAAAACCTCGAAATGAATTCCCATTCATAAAAGTCAAAGTCTCGAAAACCAATATACTACAAAGTCATAATAAGGAAACGAAATACTAAGTCTGAATCAAATCAATAAAATAAGGTCTCAACTAAAACCCTCGAAATCTCTTTGTCTAGCCTCAAGCATCAATAGCCCCACTCCTGGTCATCCTCAACATAGACTAACTAGTAATCCTGTGAGTCTGCAAAAATATGATAAAGCGTAGTATGAGCGACAAGTCGACCAGCAAGTAACCTATCTATATTTACCATGGGATCATACACGGAAAAGCAAGTATAATATAATAAATAACGAAATAGAGTGTGCTACTTTTCTGCAAATAAAATACCAACTTACCCTTATACTAATCAAGCAACAAACTCACATGCAACTAAGTCATCGACATGCAAGTGTTAGTACAATCAAAATCAATTATGCTAATTTTAAATCAATGCGATGTGATCCGATACGATATCCAATACGGTAGAATTTCTAGTATGATACAATTTCCAATACAATACGATTTCTGACACGATACAATTTCAATGCAATAGCCATGACGCTTACCTTACAAGTGACTTATATTGAAAGACTTACGGATTTAGTCCCCCAATGGTCGATGTGTCCATGCGGCCTATCTCAATATAGTCATATGTGCCTGGCAAATTTCGATCATATGTGTCTGAGTAGACTATATCACTATAATCATATGTGCTTGGACGATCTTTTGTTCGGAACCCAAGTCTCCAATATATTTTCTTTGTAAGATTGATTTTCAAAATACGTAATGTTCGATTTCGAAAATGATTTTCAAAACGATTTTGATTTTCCCAAAATGATTTTCAATGTTCGATATTTCCCAACAATCACATACGATCACAAACACAAATTACAAATACGATCACATATTCGATTTACGATTCCGATGTCCTAATAACCACAAATGACATATACATATATACATATACATGCCCACGCCTATACATGTGCATATACATGCATATTCATACACACTTTTCTGGGTCCATTTTTCCCGTAACCCCCTACCCAACTCAGTTCACCTGCACCCCCTACCCTTTGGCCTCCCCCTTAATGCCCTCAGTCCAGCACCTCTCCCCACCCCAGCTCCCTCGGCCCAGCCCCTTTCCCCCCATGCAAATTTCACTCTCCTTCACCTAACTACCCCGGACCTAACCTTTTTTTCGCACCGCTCATATTTTCCCACATCTAACCCTATATACACAAATACGGTTCATGCCTAACACACTACCAAGAAAATCGTAGCCAAACTCCCTTGGACGTGCTCTCACGCACAGCCAAAAGGTCGGCCATGCACTACCTTTGGCCGGTGCATGCACTCCACGCGCCACCTTGGTCTTCCAACTCCGACCACCAAATTCTTATCTCCTCATTTGCAACCATATTCCACCCTCAAACAGTGCAGATTCCCACTTTTCAAAATTTATTTTCCCAATTTTGATAATGAAAAACCTAATTCAATAATACCGATAATCTTACAATCCACTGTACACGTATCCACCACAATTGAGCTCATGCAAACTAAGTCGGCCACATTATATCATGCACACAATAATTCCATATAACATAAACTTAATTACATGAAATAACACATATAATAGTACTTATTATTATATCATGCATAATTTATACATGTATATCACAACTTGGCCGCTACCTAGGAGCAGTAGCCTCCCCATACACACGGTCAGCACATGAGAAAAAAACAAGTATGGAACATCTCCTTGCATATACACACATAAACAATACACACATATAACACATACACATATAAAATCAATAATCTTTGCAAACAAAAATACCATCATGCATGACCTGATTTTTCTACGAAAAAAAAGTCATGCAAAATCATAGTAAATATAGGTAGGGTACTTTCCTTGATCTCTATTACATTATAACTAATAAAATCAGGGTAGAAATTGGACGGAATTTGGTTTCTTCCTCTTCTTTTTATTGGCGGCCAAAGGGTTATTTGGGGAGGGGTGGCAACCTCTTGGGGTGTTGGGATGTAGAGTTAGGTTGTGTGTTATGTGGTGTTTATATAGAGATAGGTTAAAGGTGTTTTTTGTATGGCTGTTGATTTCTTTAGCTAATTTACATTTATTTACATTTCAGTTTCTTTTATTTGACAATCTCGTTTTTCATATATTTCATTTATTTATTTGGATTTATGTGGGAGAGTCTCCTACAATAAATATAACCACGCTATTTCTTTGCCACAAGTGAGGGTTTCATATTATCAATAAAATCTCGGACGGTACCGCCCGTCCTTCACATCAATATATATATATATATCTATATATATATATATCTATATATATATATATATATATATATTTAGGTGAAGGACGGGCGGTACCTTCTGCTTATTTTATTAATATGTAAACCCTCACTTGTGGCAGAGGAATACCCTGGTTACAATATCAGCCCTAGCTATGGGGGGAGACTCTCCCAAAATAAATAGAACAGATAACAAAAAACACATATAAATCTTAAAATACATGTAAGAAATAAACTACAATGCGAAAATGTGAAAAATAAATCCAATACTCCTAATCCAGCAGCAGTCGTATAATTCATTGATCTGATAAACTGCAGCTCCGTCATTGTCTTTATATGTGGCGGAAGCATAATGTACCTCAAACAGACAGACAAAGAAACCATTACGTATGCAATCAGGATATATGCTCCGAAGATATATATAATCAGAAAGGTAGAGTGAATACCCAAGTTGCCCACAACTTTGTCAGTTATGGGCAACGTGTAAGAAAAAATAGCTACGTAAAGTGTGGCAGCCCAGGAGATATGCGTATTGATCCATATCCATGACCACCAAAGAGTGTTGGTAGTGGTAACAGAAACTAAGAAATCACAATCAGTAAAAGTGTAGCAATAATCATGAAAAAATAGATGAAATCAGCATACCTGTGTTGCCTTCATCGTTCAGATACAGGAAACTTCCATGCAAGAAAGGTGGTAGACCGCATCTATTTGCAACGAAACGATGGAGTCGTTGGATCCGTATGCAAAAACCCCCATGCGATAGAAGGCATGTCAGTGACGGTACACCATCGATATGTGGCCGGAAACAGTGAACAATACTACGCCAAAAGATGTGCAACCATATTTGCTTCTCTGTGAATGTGAGAAATGGAGCTACCTGTAAGAGATAAAAAGTATTGCAATCGAGTAAAATCCTCAGCATAGCAGTCCAGAATTTCCCGTGTGGGATGAGCAACAAGATGACAATCTGTCTCTACTAGCATGCTATGGTGGTGAGAGGCAAGATAAATAAGGCTACAGAGAACAGCCTGCTGCTCTGCACGCACTGGCAGCAAGCATGGGAGACTAAATGCAGTAGCTCCCATCATTTGACCTTTCGAATCACGCAGAATAGCCCCCGCTGAGGCTGAAAATTTCCCTGCTGATGCGTCAACATTAAGCTTGAGTTTCCCAGAAGGGAGAAGAATCCACTTTACAATCGCGGGCCTGAAAAGCTTTAGACGAGGAGAGAAGCCACACTCGACTAGTAGAGGTATATGTTCCGCCACTTTCTTACCAGATAGTGATGCTGCCCGTGTATAACAATGCTGTCGTACCATTGTGAAAATATTGCCAGAAACATGATCGGCTTCTCCAAACTAAAGAGGGTGCCACAATGCACTCTTCAACTTCACACCATTTTCAAATCTTTTTCACTAGGCTTTGGAGAGCCTTTGCCTTGGGGCAGAAATCATCATCTGCACATGTTGTTTGTAAAAATCTTTTTTTCAATAGGCTGTGATGGTCCTTAGTATTTGTGCTGAAATCTTCAACCCCACACGACTTTAAAAATCTTTTTTTCCAAACAGGTTGTGAAGAGCCTTAGCCGCTGTGTTGAAATCTTTTCCATTGGTTATGAAGAACCTTAGCTATAATACTAAAATTGTTTTTATAGGTCATGAAGAACCTTAGCACCAAGCTGAAATCTTTATGGGTTATGAAGAACCTTAGCTATCAAGCTAACATCTTTTTCAATTGGTGTTTAAGAACCTTACCCACCGAGCTGAAAATCTTCCGAGACTTAGGTCTCAGTTCTTGCAAATTCTTGCTTCTTTCGCTGATTACTTTACTGAAGCTTTTGAATGAGAAAAGAACATCCATTCATTTCTGTTTCTTGGCAGGAACGTGTTCAAGTTTCTCTAGAAACATATCCTTTGAATGTCTTCTTCTCAGCTGACTGTGCAAATGTTTTTTCTAACATTTTTTTGTAAATAATTTCTAACTCTACTTCATTGTCTTTGAAGAGCCTTGGCATAATTCTAAAATCTTTATCTTGAACAAGCTTTGAAGAGCTTTAGCATAACTATGAATTATTGTTCCTGAACAGGCTTTGAAGATCCTTGGTATCAAACCGAAATCTTTCTCTTAAATAGGCAATGAGAGCCTTGGCCGCAAGGCTGAAATCTTACAAAGGTCACAGTACCTTAATATCAATCAACTTGTTAGTGGTCCAGAAACAAGCTTGGTTTCCTACTATTCAGATATCAGCCTAAGTGCCATATTTTTCAAAACTCTATACATATTTATTTTGATGTCGACCTAAGTGCCATTTCGGTAAAACATTAAAGTTTGTTGATGACGGCAAAAGTGCCACACTCAACTACCTGTACCAAAGCCATAGAGCCGAGATCGTATTTCAAACAATACCTACAAAAGGCAAAAAAGACACTTTCCACTCTTTCAACTCACTTTTCAAGGCTGTAAAACCGAGGTCATATGTTTACCAATGGATAAGGATGTCACTAAGCTATTTCTAAGACATGAATCCTCTGAGCCATCTTCATTAGGCTAGAAAAGCCTTGGCTGCAGAGCTGAAATGTTCTTGTCAGGCCATCGATAAAGCCTTGGCCATGGAGCCGAAATCTATTTCCTCAATAGTCCGTCTAAAAAGCCTTTACCATAGTGCAGAAATCTATCCCTTGATTAGGACTGAAGAGCCTTGGCCCAAAGCCAGAATCTTCTCAAGTTATTCAATACGCCATTAAAGGCCTTGACTTTGTAGTCTTGAACTTATATTGCTCCAATATACACACTTGACCAAAGAATCTTTCAAAATATACAATTTTTTTTAAAAATATGACATTGAATCTTCAAAAAAATTTCTTGGTATTGCTTAGCTGAGTACTACCTCAATCTCTTTCTCGTTTTTCCTACCCTCCCAAAGCCCAAGTGGAATTGACATGTCTTGACATAGTACAGTTGACATGTTTCTAACTTGCGAACTTGACAACTTAACATTTAAACATAAAATATATATACACTTTGAATAATTTCAGGAATACATGCCATCACAAAAAATTCCAAACAGAGCAGATGCAGTGTTTCTACAGAAAAAATAATAATAATAATAAAGTATAAATGTACCTATTAAAATTACCAACCTTAGGATAGGATTATCCCAACTAGTTAAATGGAAACCAAGTTTCAAATTAGCATTAATTTTCCTAAATCAAACTATATCTATAAGGAATATACCTTTCATGACTATCTTGTACCCTATCTATACATATATAACATAACTAAACTAAAACCTAATCCTACATTACCCTACTGAGCCGCCCCAATAGAGAAGAAGAAAAAAATAAAACCAAACCCTCCCTACCGTCGGCTCCACCTAGGAAGAGCAAGGAGAAAAATATTGTTCTTGACCAATCCTAATCCCAAATACGGTATAGTATAGCCGAACTGAGGTAAGTAACCTAATTGTATTTGCCATGATTTTGCAAAAAATATGATTGTATTTTTGACATCAACCATGGATCATGCATATATATATATATATGTATTTTTTTTTAAAAAAAGAATTTTATTATAAATATGCCTCACTTATGGCAGAGGAAAACCTTATTACAAATGAAAAAGCATGACGATTGTAGCAGTGTATGATTATCAAACATCCAAATACATATGATATGCCGCATTAAAACCTTGCCAAGAAAAACCACCCTTGTGGATAAAACCTTGGCGAAGGAAAAAGCGTACATATTTATATAGATGGAATGTTGATAGACGCTACAGAGAAAAACAAAATATTATACAAATGTAAGGCAGTAAAAGAGCCGCAAAATGTAAAGAAGCCATATAGAGGTCTGTAGCGATTGAAGAGTCCTCAGTCCATCAGGGAGAGCCAAGCCGCCAGCGAGAAAGCAGTCCACGAGGCTGCCGGTACGCAATGAGCTACCGGCAGATGCAATAAAGACGAGCCAATCCATATGGAAGACTTGCAGCATGATAAAACCACGGACGTGCAACATCAACTTGCAGAATAAATATCAATTGCTGAATGATACAGACATCTAATAGCTAAGTATAGGGCAGTGGCAACCAGAAAGAAAATCATACCCGGTCTGCCTGCCCCAACAAGTGAGTAGGCAGAAAAAGTGAAAAATTGCCCCAACAAGTGAGAATAGCATGATGTTCGTCTCATCATGGCGCTGTCCGATGCAGCAAACCAGCGAGAGGGCAGCATCTTAGCAATATTCCACTCCAGCGCGAGAAGTAAATGACCAAGGCATACATCAAGACATAAAGATGCTGCATTATTAACAGGTAACCAACCATAAGTATAATATAAAGCCAAGAGGTAACAATTCATACCAAGCCTGCCTGAACCCCAAAGGGCACAGGCAGGAATTTGTTGGTGATGCCAATCTATTTGGAAGACTCTGCTAGTTTATGGAAGTCGCAAATGTACTGAAGCAAGATCCAGTGAGATGGAACTACGAACTAATAGCGGAAGAGAGCGAGAATTGTAAACTTGAGTGCGGGGGTAGAGCATGGCATGCTGGGCTAGATAGTGTGCTGCCATATTTTCCTCTCTGTAAATGTGGTGATATTCCAAACGATGTAGGCGGACTAGCGTGTGGAGTAATTGGAGATGATAATTACCAAACACCATCTGAGGACTAGATAATCAGGAGACGAGCATCGCACAATCTGATTCTAGAATAATCGACCGATATAAAGGTAGAAAATACAGTAGCCCAAAGAATGCCGCCTGTATCTCTGCATGAATAGGGGTACTTGCTGGCAATCGAAATGATATTGCTCCCACACAGTTTCCAGCATGATCTCGCAAGATGGCACCCCCCGTACTATAGTACCTGTCAACGGCAGCGTCCGTATTTAATTTAAATCTTCCTGATGGTGGCAACCTCCAACGCACCAATATAGGCCGTGGGCTCCGAAACGGAGGAAGCCAAGCAAAGAGATTGCTTGAACTTGTCAGCAGTTTGGATCCTGTTATTGACTTGCTCCACATTGAAATATCATATTGGATGGTGAACTTTAATGATGTAACAGAGAAATGATGTTGTTCACCATATATCAGAGACGCATAGGCACGCCATACCGAGTAAACGATGATTGCTGGTACAGTGACTCGCAAAACCCCAAGAAGAGATGTAAAATTCGAACGATACCACCAAGAGAGTAAGTATTGTCATAGCCTTAAGGTGGTCGGGAGTGGGCAGTGTAACTCGTTGGCAAAGTAACTCCATATTGATCGAATGCCCGGACAGTATAAGAATACATGATCCATCATAGCAGACTCCTGCTTGCAAAACGGGCATTGAGTTGGACGTGCAACATAAAACTTACATGTATAATCTTCAAAAGGTAATGCCGAATAAAATAGTCGCCATAGAAAAATCTGAGATGTGGACGAATGATGCTTAAACCAAATAAATTTTGTGGAAAGAAGCGATGGACCAGGGGCTCGTTATATGTCATATGCACTATGCAGAGAGAATTCACCCGTTGGCGTTGGAGTCCATGTAAGATGTGTGGACTGCCCTTCTGATTGTGCCAAACAAATAGGATGAATTCTGCAAATAAGTTTCCACACCGGGGAGTCAGGAAGTCTGGGTAGATAATCACCGCGATGCCCATATTTAGCAAACATGTATTTACTTCAAAGCGTTTGTTGTTGGTGATATGACCACCAAATTCTACATTGGTACGCCTTTTGTAACTCACATAGATTCCGAATCCCCAATCCGCCCTCCTCCCGGGGCGTTGCAATAGCTGTCTAGGATACCCAATGATGTCTACTGCCCCAATAAAATGCCGTCATTTTGCGATTGATAATGTGAATTACTGATTTAGGCAGACCTTCTGCTATGAGAATATGCAAAGGCAGAGAAGATATAACTGAATGCAACAATATTAGTCGACCTGCAGCAGATAATAATTTAGAGCGCCAACCATGGAGACGATCATCAATGTGCTACAATAAAGAAATACAATATCTGGATATGTTAATCCCCTTATGTAAATAGGAGCCAAGGTATCGAAATGGTAGATGTGATCCTCGCATGCCCGTGATAGACTCGAAAATTTGTCTTTGCTGTGACGTAATAGCAGCAGATGGAATGAAGCTACTTTTATGTAAATTTATTTTTTGACAAGAGGCAGTTTTATACTGCGTTAAGAAAGAACGAAAACGGCGAAGATTACACTGTGTTCCCCGCAAGAAGACCAAGAGGTCATCTGCATAGGCTAAATGGGTGATAGAAAAAGGAACCCTACCCAGACGGAAAGGTTGTATCGCACCCGAAGCTACAAGTGATTTTAACCCTCTGCTAAAGCCTTCAGATGAAAGAATAAATAGCAGAGGGGATAAAAGATCCCCTTGCTTTACCCCTCTGTATGGGCGAAAGGATGCTGTAGGCTGGCCATTAACTAAAACAGATAATGTGGTGGAACTCAAATGATTCAAAACAAGACGAATGAAAAACTTAGAGAACCCAAAAGTACGGAGTAACCTCTCAAGATATTCCCAGCTTACCCGATCAAAAGCCTTCATCATGTCTAACTTTAAACATAGCTGAGGTCCCCCTTTATCCAACATATGTATCATTTCTCTAGCCATCAGTACTTGCATGGAAATATCAGAGCCAGGAAGAAAGCCAGTTTGCTCTGGCGAAATTAACTGTGGAAGCAAGGTATTAAGTCTGGTGGCAATGATTCTCGTGCAGATCTTACTCAAAAAATTAGTGAGACAGATTGGCCGAAAGTCGCTAAATGTGTCAGGAGACGGCTTTTTAGGGATTAATGTGATAAGGGCACTTGCCATGACAGTAGGCTGAGGGACGCCAAGAATTCCTGAACTGCTTTAACCACATCAGAATGAATAATTGACCAGCATGAGCGATAAAAGTTACCATGGAATCCATCAGGGCCTGCTGCACTGTGAGGGTCTAAATGCCAGACTGATGTCTTGACTTCTTCTTCAATAGGCATCTTTGTAAGCATGAAATTGTCCTCCGCGGTGACTATTGATGGTATGTTGCTAAGCACTAACTCATAAGTGTGTGTATGCGGTGTATATATATATATATATATATATATATGTATATATATTCAGAACATATATATTTATTAAGAAACAACCTCATTTTTGGTTTTCATCCTTGCTTTGTTCGTCTTACCATGAATAATTTGTCAGCCACACGTTGTTCCATATTGATTAATGGCAAGCCATGTGGTTTCTTTCTACCAACTAGAGGTGTCAAACAAGGAGACCCACTGTCACCTATTCTATTTATTCTGGCATCTGAATGTTTCTCTCGTGGGTTGATAGCCTTATATCGGCAGGGGGCATCGCATGGATTTCGTAGTGGCCCAGTGCAGCCGGTATCTCACCTTGCTTTTGCTGACGATTTATTGATCTTTCTGAATGGTTTGACAGGCAACTTACAAACTTTCAAGCGGTTTCTGGAACAGTATCTGCGAACGTCTAGCCAATTGGTTAACTACCACAAAAGTCAAATTGTAGTGGGAGGTGGGGCATCAGCACAGCGCTTAGTGCTGGCGTTAAATATGAGGCTTTCCACGTTGCCAATCAAGTATTTGGGATCGTACTTGTTTAAAGATATTAATCGCTCTCAATACTGTACTTCATTACTTGACCATTTTGATACGAGATTGACAGGTTGGTCGCAAAAATATATTAAGTATGGCGGGAAGGTTAGTCTTAATACAGTCGGCGCTCTCTGTGATGCCTTTGCATATCATGGCTGCAGCAAGTCTTCCTAAGAGTGTGATAAATGAACTGAATATGAAAATGGCTAATTTCCTCTGGAGCCATCGGCATCATTGGAGAGCGTGGGATTCCATATGCCATCCAAAGGAGTAGGGTGGACAGGGAATTCGTAATATCAGCGCATTGCAAAATGCATATGAATGTAAACTTTGGTGTGAGTATTGCACATCGACACCCTTGTGGGCTCAATATATTCGGGAAAAATATGCAGCTCGGCCCATTCTGCAAGCCTACCTATTCGATTCCGTGGACTGGAAGAGGTTGGTTCGTCGACACTCTTTTTGTTCTATGCATATACATGAAACGCAGGATGGTCTACATTGGAGGCGTGACGTCAATGGCCACTTTAGTATAGCCAGTGCATATGAAATCTGTCGTTCGTATGCTACTAGCTTTCCATATGCCAAATACATCTGATGGAAGGGGACTCCTCCTTCAGCTCATGTTTTTTATGGGGGTTGTGGTTTAACGTTATACCTACGCAGGATAATACCATTTCATGGTTAGCAGCATTTCCAACATGCTGATTTTTTTTTTGTAGAGGAGCGTCAGCACTGCAGAGTCATGTTATCTACGCTTGTCCTGAGATTCAGTCATTATGGCTGCACTTGTCATTACTATTCGATGGTCCTCCTCCCTCTTCCTTGACTTTCAAGCAATATTTACGAGACTGATGGCGGTACACAAGATAATCCACGATGACTGGACAATGTTTGCAGTAGTTCGAGCACTTGCTACATGGGCCATTTGGAAGGAATATGGAATGATGCAGTGTGATGATGTAGCTTTTTCGGTATGAAGTCTTCGTGAGCAAATTCGTACTTCCATTTTTTCATGGTGTGCTTCTATTTCTGGCCGACCATTTGCATCATGTATTCAGTCTTTCATTGATATACACTATTCGCTGCCACTTCGCGTGAGACGATGTCAGATTATTCATTGGATATTACCACCCTCTGGCAAGTTAAAGATAAATATTGACGCAGCAGTTGGACGACAAGGTTATTACCACCCTCTGGCGGTCATCTGTCATGACGTTGGAAATTTGGTCCATGTCATCTCTTTTCCACTGCGGATACTACCACTGATACATGCTGAGTTGCAGGCTATGTTATTCTCCCTTATTTTTTCATAAGTGCAGGATATTTGGAAATGCATATTGAAATTGATTGCCTCTCACTGCTAAATTGGATAACTAGATCAGTGTCTTTATCATCACGATTGGGCACAGATTATGACCGTCTGAAGCAGATTCTCATCCTTATGCAGTCAACAATCGGCTACATACCCCGACAGGGTAACACAGTGGCACACTATTTGGCTTAGCATGGTCTCACACATAGACACACATGTGTCTTCTACACTCTTTCGGAGCTTCCCCCATTAGTACGTGGTAGCTTGCAAATATATATTCATATAGCCTATGTTCTCTCTTAATGGAGCTCAGACATCAGTTTATATTTTTGCCAACATTGTCTTGATGTGGGCGATCGGGTACGTTTTTGTCCTACGCTCATTATCTCTTACCTTTTTATCCTGTTTGCTGATGTCAGACATATTTCTTCTACTGAGGTTCATTTTCTTGGAGTTTACTGCACTTTCATTACACGCTGTTGGAATGCATTTCACTTGTTGTTGCCCATGCCTTCAATGGCAATGGGCAACCTGGGTACTACGCTGTAAATCGTTTTTTATGGCTTTATTTTTGGCTTGCTTACTCATCTTGCTTGTTTGACCTCTTCTTGTTCTCTCTTGCTGAGGTTCACCATGTATCAAGGAGGCCATGTATTTGCATTGACGACTGAATCCCACGGGTGCCATTGCGAAAGACCATGATGCCGTCTCTGTGTTGGCTATGCTTGCATTGTTATAGCTTTTTCCATTTGTAGTTTATTCTTACTTGTATTCTGCATTTTCTAAGTGTTTTTTCTCATCTATTTTGCATAGCTTGGGAGAGTCTCCCCCTGTAGATAGGGCCCTCCATTTAACCACGGTATTCCTTCTCCACAAATGAGGGTATGTATTAATAAAATGCCCGGACAGTACCACCCGTCCTTCATCAAATATATATATATATATATATATATATATATATATATATATACATAAAAGTAATATAGGAGAAAGATTGCGCAGGGCTTCTGGCGATCCGCGGTTCTCCAGCGGCTCTAGCCGCCGCCGTTTTTCTTGCTTTTCACACGCTTCGTTTATTTTCTGCTGCTTCATCACGCCTTTCTTTGCCATCTAATTACAACGTAATTCATTCTTCCATAATGTCGACATTGAAGCCGCCATCTTTCGCCGATATTGTCGTCGGCGACACATCTGCGCAGAAGATCAGTATTTCGCCCAAAACCGTTTTGCGACACAAAGGTATTCCTATGATCTCATTTCTTGACTATGAAATCGATGCCCTAGCCGCGCCATTCAAACATTCATTGGTTGGAATGTTTTGGTATGGCCGACCTCCGTTGAAGGTGATACGGGATGTTTTTGAAAAAATTGGGTTTCATCAAGATTTACGTATAGCCCTCATCGATCAAACCCACATTCTTTTAAATTTTCGCCATGAAGCAGATTATCTCAGATGTTTTTATCGTAGATCATGGCTTATATCAGGATGTCATATGCGTATAACAAAATGGACTGTTGATTTTGATCCATCCGCCGATGTACCCATTGTTCCAGTATGGGTTGCCCTACCTGGCCTGCCAATTCATCTGCACTGTCGCGATGCTCTCTTTGAAATTGTGAAACCAATTGGTTGTCAAATTAAGCTAGATGTCGCGACCACAGACGGTCTCAGGCCATCCGTGGCTCGAATATGTGTTGAGGTTGATGTCTCACAAGATTTTCCACAAAAAATTTATTTACAAGCAAAGAATAGACTCATACTGCAGTCGGTGATATATGAAGATTTGCCCAAGTTTTTTACTACTTGCCATCGTCTCGGGCATGCTCCGGCGTCATGTCCGCCAAAATTATCCTCGCCTTCGTCAGTTCCACTGCCTCCACCGCCACCGCCGCCTCGCCCGCCAAAACAACGGTGGACCCCTGCAAAGAAGAAATCAACAACACCACCTTCTGCGGCACCATCATCTTCCGTGCCACCTCAAAACTCTATGCCTGACATGCCACGTGCTGAGATGCCTCCATCGGATGCTCATCTAGCCACCGTTGCCACATATGATGAGCCAAAAAATGAGGATGAAGACCAGCTGCAAGATGCTTTCTGTGATGCAGCAGATCATCAAATGCCAGATGACGTCACACATATGGATATTGGACATTCGTCGGATAATGATTTGCCAACTGATGTCCATGCTGCGGACATTCCTACTGTGCCTGAAGAAGTTGCACGTCGCATGCAATTGCTTGAAGCATCGCCTGATGATGAAATATTAATCTCCAGACTACATGATCCGACCGAGGAGGCACCATTCATAACAGTCGTTCCCCGTAGGAAACGTCGAGCCCGAAAAGACCTGCCCCCTCTACCGCCATCAACCATTTTGACACGCAGTGCATCTCATATCATCCAGGGAAGTGCCTCTAACCTTACTCAATGAATATATTAATATGGAACATTCGAGGCATGCGTACGTCATTACCTCGAATACAACAGTTGATTAGAGAACATCGTTTAAATTTAATTGCTTTAATTGAGCCTAAACATACTCCATCACAAGTACATAGATTTGGTTTGCGTCTTGGATTTTCACACTGTTATGCTTCACAGTCAGAACATATCTGGTTTTTTTGGCGTGATAATGAGTTCCGTTTGCTTGCCACACAGGATCAAGATCAAGTGATCCATCTGACTTTATCATCGGTTTCGCTGCAACAGACTTTTGTTCTCTCTTTATTCAATGCAAAACATACTGCTTCACAGCGTCAGCATTTATGGCGCTCAATATGTGATTTTGCCACGGGGATACAGTTACCTTGGATGGTTGGAGGCGATTTCAATACGTTTTGCGTCCTTGAAGATCATAACAGCCACTCCACACCTTCTTTATCTGCTCTACAAGATTTTAATGACTGTATGGAAGCATGTTCTCTCATGTCGCCGCCATATCAAGGTTTGCGTTTTACTTGGGCTGAAGGTCTCGGTCTAGGACGAGTTCGACGACGGCTGGACTGGCTTTTTGTCAATTCATTGATGCATGATATGTTTGACACTTTGCGGCTTTCTCATTTACCACGCGTTACATCAGATCACACTCCACTTCTCATACAATGTCAGCTAAGCACTCAGTCTACCCGTTGCTCATTCCGTTTTTTAGATGCATGGCTTCACCACCGAGATTTTCATACTTATGTGAAGAATGCATGGCTATCATATCCAACTACAGGAGGCATGCGTGGTTTCTATATGAAAATATTTTCCCTTAGAAAAGACATTCAACATTGGAATAAAAATATATTTGGGAACATTTTCAGCACTCTGAAGCATGCAGAGGAGCAGCTTAATAAAGCAGAAAGTACTTGGGACGCTAGCCCCACAGAAGAGACACGCGAGGCATTTTATAAGGCCAAAGCACATTACTTGCTCGCCTCAAATTATGAATTGCAATAATGGAAACAAAAGGCGCGGGTAAAATGACTACAAGAAGGCGATGCTAATACTCGATACTTTCACTCACTCGTCAAAGGTAAAAGTTCACAGCTATGTATTCGACAGATTCGGAATTCGCATGGAACACTGTTGACAGATCCGGACGACATCATGACAGCCGCTGTCGCATTTTACACGGAATTATTCGCTCGTGCACCCACAAATAATCACTCAACTATACTATCACATATTCCACATCTAATATCTGAAGCAGATAATCTCATGCTTACACAGTTACCATTGGAGTCAGACGTAAAAGCAGCTGTATGGAGTCTAGACCCGCAGAGTGCCGCAGGGCCAGATGGTTTTCATGGAAATTTCTACCCTTCATGCTAGACTAACATACATTTGGATGTTCTAAAAGCGGTACAGGAGTTTTTTATTGGAGTCCCATAGCCGACTGTCATGGCTAGTGCTTTACTTACGTTGATCCCAAAAACACAGTCGCCACAGACTTTTGGAGATTTTCGCCCTATTTGTCTTACAAATTTCCTGAGCAAGGTTTGCACTCGTATTGTTGCCACTCGTTTGGGTCAGCTGCTACCACAGTTAATTTTGCCGGAACAAACAGGATTTCTTCCTGGTCATGATATTTCGACTCAAGTGTTATTGGCCCGAGAAATGGTCCACATGATGGATAGAGGGGGATCTCAATTATGCCTGAAGTTAGATATGATGAAGGCTTTCGATCGGGTAAGTTGGGAATATCTTGAACTACTATTGCGCAAATTTGGTTTCTCGGATTCTTTCATTCGGATTGTCATCAACCACCTAAGTGCTACAAGGTTGTCAGTCTTAACCAACGGGAAGCCATCGGCCTCTTTTCGGCCTTTTAGGGGAGTCAAGCAGGGTGATCCCTTGTCACCCTTACTATTTATTCTGTCATCTGAAGGGTTCAGCAGAGGACTAAAGGCGCTAGTTGCAGCGGGCAACATACAATCATTTCGCCTGGGGAGAATACCAATGGCCATCTCTCACTTGGCCTATGCGGATGACTTGCTTATTTTTCTACGAGGTACACAGCGCAATCTTCCACTCATTCCTCACTATGTATGAAAATGTATCAGGACAAAAGGTGAATTTTCATAAAAGTAGTTTCGTACCATCATCTAGTGTCACCTCAAGTCAATGTCGGATATTCAAAGACATACTAGGCATGCGGGCAACAACTCTGCCTTTTAGATATCTTTGTTCATATCTTCATAAGGGGATCACTCGGTCCATATATTGTTCGACCCTCTTACAACATGTTGATGACCGCCTACACGGCTGGCATTCTCGTCTTCTCTCCTCAGCGGGAAGATTAGTACTTTTACGTTCCGTGATTGCAGCGCTTCCGCTTCAAATTCTGGCAGCAGGCGGTTTGCCCAAGTCAGTCATTCAAATGATAGACAGAAAGATGTCAACATTTTATTGGGGGGATAGGCATCATTGGGTGGCATGGAAAAAAATCACAATGCTTGTTGAAGAAGGCGGCTTAGGCCTTCGTAACCTCAATGACTTACAGCAAGCATATCGGTGTCGGATTTGGTGGACATATCAAAAGCAAAATACTTTATGGAGTCAGTATATGCATATGAAATACTGAAGGCGGGGCGATTATCATCCGCGACTTCCCGACTCAGCAGTATGGAAACTCATATGTCGAATTCACCACACTTGTATCTCTCAAACAACTGGTGCAGGATCTTTTCTTTCATGGACATCCACGCCCACAGGCGAGTTTACTCTCAAGACCACCTATGATATTTGTATGGTGTCACGACCAACACAGCTCTCTACAAAATATATTTGGTTCAAGCAACATTCCCCATCCGCAAGAATATTGTTGTGGTGCCTCTTTCATTCGTCCATGCCATTTGAAGACTACATAGGATGGTATTTGGTGGCACGTCCTATGCAATGTCCTTTTTGCAGAGCATACTCAGCCACAGTTGACATATTTTCATTTACTGCAGTCGCATTAGCTATTTATGGGGTTTTTTTGCTGCAGAGTTGCATGGAATACTTCTGACGTCACTATCTCTGCGTCAGTATTTATTAGCTTGGTGGTATCGTTCCACACCTTCATCATTATTTGGGGTTTTAAAGATAGTCATTCCAGCAATTATAGTTTCAAACATTTGGCGGCATTATACGCAATTAGTATATGGGGACTTTACAACCTTTTCGACTGCGGGGCTAAAAAATTCCATACACTTTGATATTCACATGTGGATAGTGAAGATACAAGGATCCAAACTTGCAGCGGGGCCAACTCTCTCTCTCTGTTCTGGATCCCCCAGATTCGTCCTCTGCGTCTCCGCATTATTCGGTGGCAAACTCCTCCTTCAGGTAGACTCAAATTAAATGTTGATGTAGCAGTTGGCCGCCACTACGCCGCGGGTGGGGCAATATTGCGCGATCCAGAGGGTCATTGTGTGCGTGCACTCTCATTTTGTCTGCCTCCAAATACACCTTTGCTGGCAGAGATTCAGGCTACTCTTTTTGGCTTGATGTATTTTCTCCCCTTCTATCGTTTGATCATAATTGAATCTGATTATGCTCAAGTGTTGTCACGACTGCATCAGCCACAACATGGTTCTGGCAACTATCATCTACGACTGCTACATACAATGCTTCATCATCATTGACTGGAGATCATTCACACATATTGTGAGGCTAATATGCCAGCTCATTACCTTTCTCAACACGCGATGATACATCCTGCGACAAGTGTTTTCAACAGACACAATCTCCCAGCTTTGGTCCGTGCATCGCTCACATTGGATCTCACATCAGTGAGTTTGCGCACAGGCTGACACTCTAGTCTTCCTCATGGATTGGCAACTTTTAACATATTCTGCCCGTACCATAATGGTTACAGGCAGGCACAGTACGCATTGCATTCATTTGGTTCACTGGTGCATCTTACATATCCTCACCATACTTAATGCTTTGTTTTTTCACGCTATCAATGGTCGACACCGAAACTACGCCGCCAACTTGGTGAGACGCCACCAACTTCACACAACTAAAGTCTTCCATAAGGATTGGCTACGTCAAACTTTATCTGCCTGTACTTTAATAAGTGCAGGTAGTCTCGTCTTCCAAATGGATTGGCGTGTATCCGATATCTCTGCCGGCACATTGGGTTGTGCTGGTAGACCAGGTATGATTTACCTCCAACTCCCCTCACATATTTCATTATGTCTTGGACTTCTGATTTACTCAGCCCTATATTTCTGTCGTGCGTGGACGAGGACATGGATCGCAGTTATACTTCGGACATTACATGCGGTTGTCGCTACTTGTTTGGATACATGGACGGAAACATGGCTCGCGCTCCTTTTCTTGGGCTTTGGCGTGAATACCGACTGGATACGAGGAAACCAACATGCGAGGATGACATGGCATTTTGTTTTATTACACTTGTGTAATATTCGGACTTCAAGTTCTTTTTCATTACATGATAGCGCATATCAACAGTCCATCTATATAAATATGTACGCTTTTTCCTTCGCCAAGGTTTTATCCACAAGGGTGATTTTACTTGGCAAGGTTTTAACGCGGCATATCATATATGGAATGGATGTTGATAATCATATACTGCTACTATCGTTCTTGTTTCATTTGTTGTAATAAGGTTTTCCTCCGCCATAAGCGAGGGTTATCATAATAAAATTTTCTTTTCAAAATATATATATATATATATATATATATTGAAAGCGATATTTTATTAGATAGCCTCACTTATGGCGGAGGAATACCATATTACAAAGAAGTCATCATAGGAAAATAAATGAAATAGTGAACTAATGAGTGCCAACCTCCAATCTTATATGATATGCCGCATTAAAACCTTGTCAAGTAAAACCACCCTTATGGATAAAACCTTGGCGAAGGACAATTACATATTTATACCATTTGATTTTTGGACAAATACACAGAAATGATGAAAAATGTGTGTCAATGGAGCGCCCAAAACCATAAAGCTCTGCTGATAACCATCAAGACGCAAGTGAGCCGGCGATAGATAGACGATCCATGGGAATGCAGCAGACTCAACCCATCGTACCTCAGAACAAAATAGAAGTGAGAACATCAGCAGCACAAAAAGAATATGAAGCAGAGCAAATAAACAGAGAAAGCACATACCCATGCCGTCTTGATTCAAAGAGAACCAAGACGACATCCACAATATACGATGTTCCCTGATATTTGATGCATCCTTTGAAGTAAATGAGTCCATTCGCGGTGGTGATCTCCCCATATGCCAATTCAGTACATACAGCATTTGAAGCATAAGAGACGAGAGCATTGTAATACCCAACAAAGAAATAATGTGTGAGCATAAGCTGTAATGCCAAACATGTGAAAGCAAAAATAGATCATGGCATTTAAAATGACGCACCAGTGTTGCCTGTGTCAGTAAAGTACACAGGAAACATAAAGAAAGTATCGCCAACACAATGTGAGGCATGATCAACAATGCAAAGCGGGCAGCTGTAGATCCATAAGTATGGCGTCACGAACCTGACAGGGGAGGTCATGGAGAGTATCATAACGCTTAAGGCCGACTACTCTATAACCATGACGTGCTAATCGATAAGCTGCAGTATTGGCTTCTCTGGGACAATGCTGAACAGTAGATTGGTTTAATGACAGAAATATCGCCACATGATGAAGATCTACTACCATCATGCCCGTGATCGGATGAGAGTTTGCCAACATTGAAAGAATAGATTGCAATTCGTCTCAACCACAATGTTGTCATATTCCCACGCATAATAAACCAGTGCTAACAACAGTTCCGCCCTCAGCGGAGTAACCATAGGCAATGCAAAACATATAGTCGAAATCAGCTGACCCTGATCCGCACGCAGAACTGCTCCTCGAGCTGCCTAGAATCTTCCCACCGTTGCATCAACATATAACTTCAGCTTTCCAGTCAATGGCAGCTCCCAGCGTACTATCCGCAGGCGTCTTGTCCGCAAAGGCGTAGAAAAGTGAAGAGCCGAGAAATATTTGTTGCGAACTTTTTGCCATTCATTTCCGCACACCATGTATAAATTGGCATTCTTACCTTTTCAAGCAGTCGTGCATAGGAAAAGGATTCTGAGCCAAATCGTATTGCCGCATATTCCTTCCAAATAACCCACGTGACAATTGATGGCACTATCGCCCTTAGATGAACCATTATAGATATTTGATTGGAGATGCGCCACCATCAATATAGATGCGCCTTAATTGTATTAATGTTAGGCATGGTCCTGAAAAGATAATTGATATTTCCATCCATATTGGCCGTATCTTTGGACATCGGAGAAAAACATGATCCTGAGCATATGACGTTAGTCTACAGAATGCACATTGGGAGGGAAATACCGTAAGCCAAGCGTGCAAATTATCCACCATAGGTAAGGATCGTGACCATAACCTCCATAAGAAAAGCCGCATGCCTGGATGTGATTGCTTCCACCAAACATAGCGATACTCACGTGTATGAATTTTTGATGCCGTAATTACTACATAAGCGGATTTAATAGAGAATTGGCCATTAGAATCCGGTATCCATTGGAATATAGTGCCTGATTGCTCGGTTTTGAACTCTATAAATTCATTGGTGCTACATAATCGTTTCCAAATTGGACAGTCATATATATGAGAGTACAGGGAATGGCGATTACCATATTTGCGTTTGCTAAATTCAGCCCATAATGTATCTGAGTGATAATACTTCCACCGCAGCTGACAATCATAAGATTTCTGCACCCCCAAAAGATTTCAAATGCCCAAACCACCCTCCTCTGTTGGATGGCATATTGAAGACCATGATTGCCAGTGATACCGACCTTTCCAGAGAAAAGCTGTCATTTTATGATTTAAAACATCGACAACACTTTTGGATAAGCGTGAGCTCGCAATAACATGTATTGGCATGAAACTTAAAACATGTTTCAATAGAACAATTCATCCGGCCATTGACAACAGCTTAGTGGACCAAGATGTTAACTTTGCCTTAAGATGATTTAAGATAGAAGTATAATACCTGGATCTGTTGACACCCTTATATAAAAAAGAACCAAGATACTTTATAGGCAATAAAGATAGCCGCATCCCCAGCATAGCCGATGTTGCGGTTCCCGAGACCCCCATGCCCACCACGATTTGGATTTTATGATCATTAAACAACCGCCCTGATGCGTTTTGATAAGATGTCATGAAAGCACGAAATCTTTCTAAGATCAAGTGTAGTATATGTTCTTATCAATTAATATATATATATATATATATATATATGTATGTATGTATGTATACATATATATATAAAAGAATGCTGGCTCCAGCGATCATGGAAGCCCTGCGGCTTTAGCCGCTGCCGCTGACTACTGCAATCCATCTCCGATTACTCCCCGATCGCTGATTACAACATTCGTTGGCTGTTTTCCATCAGCAACATTTTACAACAATCAGATTGAATTCCGCCATTTATTCGTGAACGCAAACAATTGCTGATCACAATCTGTCTCTGATCACAATGCCGCCTGAGCCACAACCTTCATTTGCGGCGGTAGTATCCGGAGCCTCCTCTTCTCAAATGATTAACATTGCGCCAAAAACAGTCTCTCTCTATAAAGGTATTCCCTTAATCTCTTTTTTGGATTCGGAAATTGAAGAACTTGCTGCGCGATTCAAATACTCTTTGGTGGGTACATTTTGGTATGGTCAACCTCCATTGAAAGTTATCAGGGATGTATTTGAAAAAATCGGGTTCCATCATGATCTTCGCATCACCCTCATTGACGCTACACATATTTTGTTAAATTTTCGCAATGAGGTAGATTACTTACGCTGTTTCTACCGACGTTCATGGCATATTTCAGGATGCCATATGCGCATCAAAAAATAGACGGTTGACTTTGATCCAACAGCTGATGTCCCTATTGTTCCTATATGGGTTGCTTTTCCTGGCCTCCCTATTCATTTGCATCGTCGTGAAGCATTATTCGAGATTGTTCGCCCTATTGGTACACCAATCAAGTTGGACGTTGCTACATCCGATGGCCTATGACCATCTGTTGCTAGAATTTGTGTAGAGGTGGATGTTTCTCAGGAACTCCCCCAGAAGATTTATCTGCAAGAAAAAATAGATATATACTGCAGCTATTGTCTATGAAGATCTTCCTTTGTTTTACACTACCTGCCGACGTTTGGGACATGCACCGGGGGCATGTGCGACTTCTTCTATTCCACCGCCACCCCCGCCTCCTCCATCTTGTCCAAAATCTCAACGTTGGACGCCTGTCAAGAAGAAGAAAGTGACCGAACATCCATTTGATGGTCCGTCCCCTACGGCCCCAGCACAGGCTCCTACGACTGCCGCAATTGATGAGATCGAACTTTTACGGGAACATGATAATGCAGCTCATGTAGAGATATTCTGTGATACCTCAGAACCACCACTTCAGACTCATCCATCACACTGATTTTGGCCATTCATCGGACACGGAATTACCCCCTGAGGATGCAGCTGTGGAATTAATGCCTGTGCCAGATGATATAGTTCAACGTATGCAGTTACTTCCACCATCACCAGACGACGAGGTCTTGATATCACGCTTCCAAGATGCACCGGAGGAGGCTGAAATTATGCCAGTGGTCCCGTCGGAAAAGACGAGCACGGAAGGATTTACCACCATTGCCACCATCCACTATTCTTACGCGGAGTGCATCACATATCATACAGGGAAGTGCCACCACTCTTTCTTAATGAATACATTAATATGGAATATTTGAGGCTTGTGTGCCTCTTTACCTAGGTTGCGACATTTAATTACTGAACATCATTTGCACTTACTTTCTCTGATTGAACCGAAGCATGCTCCATCTAATATTGACGCGTTTGCATTACATCTTGGCTTCACCAAATGGTATGCCTCTCAGTCCGAAAAAATTTGGCTAACAGGTTGTCCATTTTACTCTGCTGTTTCTTCCGCTGCAATTCAAGTTTGTTTTCTCTGTTGTGTACGCCAAACACACGGCACCTTCACGTCGACCACTTTGGAATTCATTATGTGCCTTTTCTGATTCCTCCACTCTTCCTTGGTTAATTGGCGGAGACTTTAATACTTTTCGTGAACTTGGAGATCACCAAGGCCGATCACATCCATCACTGACTAACTTACAGGACTTTAATGATTGTATTAAACGTTGTTCTCTTATGGCACCTTCATATCAGGGGCCCAGATTTACTTGGGCAGATGGTAGGGGACTTGGTCGTGTTCGACGTAGGTTAGATTGGCTATTCATTAACTCCACTTTCCAAGATGTGTTTGAGGACATGCAGTTAACACATCTTCTGCGGGTTACTTCGGACCACACACCTTTGCTATTAAGATGTCGACTCAATACGTCCTGTGGACATCGAACGTTCCGTTTCTTGGATTCCTGGTTGATTCATCCTTATTTTTATTCTTACATGCAGAATGCATGGTCGTTATATCCAACTACAGGAGTCATGTATGGTTTTTATTCGAAACTATTTTCTCTGAAAAGAGACATTCAACGTTGGAATAAAGACATTTTTGGTAATATTTTCCAAAATCTTATCCATGCGAAATCACATCTGAATCATGCTGAGGCAATCTTGGAGTCCAACCCCACCGATGAAACTAGACAGGCATATCACCATGCGAAAGCCGAGTACTTGCAGGCACCTAATTATGAGATGCATTTTTGGAAACAAAAGGCGAGGATCAAATGGATAAATGAGGGTGATGCAAATACCCAATATTTCCACTCTATTGTCAAAGGTCGATGCACTACTCTTCGTATTCAACAAATTCGCTCCTCTTCGGGAGCACTGCATACAACCCAAGCAGATATTATGGCAGAAGCAGTATCTTTTTACACAACCTTATTTGCAAGGGAGTCTACATATAATCATTCAGTCATATTATCACATATACCATGTCTGATAACAGGAGAGGACAACACTATGCTCACGCAAATACAAATAGCAGCAGAAGTAAAGGAAGCAGTATGGCATTTAGACCCGCAGAGTGCAGCAGGGACGGATGGATTTCATGGTAAGTTTTACCGAACTTGTTGGACAGTTATTCATGCTGACGTTGTTAAAGCAGTGCAGGAGTTTTTTCTAGGGGTGCCGCAACCCTCGGTCATGGCTAGTGCTTTGATTACATTGATACCAAAGACTCAGTCTCCTCAGACTTTCAGTGATTTCCGCCCTATATGCCTTACGAACTTTCTGAGTAAAGTTTGCACGAGAATTATTGCAACACGATTGGGCACTTTGCTTCCTAAGTTGATATCTCCGGAACAGACAGGTTTCTTGCTTGGTCATGATATCTCTTCCAATTTCTTATGGCACGTGAGATGGTACTTATGCTTGACAAAGGGGGATCCCAGCTATGCTTAAAATTGGACATGATGAAAGCATTTGACCGCGTTAGCTGGGAGTATCTGGAATTGTTATTGCGCCAATTTGGTTTCTCTGATTTCTTTATTCGGATAATACTAAACCACTTGAGAGCAACCACACTGTCAGTATTGATTAATGGCCAGCCCTCGACTTCCTTCAGACCATACAGAGGAGTCAAACAGGGTGATCCACTTTCTCCGCTGCTATTCATTCTATCTTCGGAGGGTTTTAGCAGGGGCATCAAATTTTTAGTCGATTCTGGCAGACTGCAACCTTTTAGACTGGGGCGTATTCCACTTACCGTCACCCATTTAGCATACGCAGATGACCTACTTATATTCCTTCGGGGTACACGGCACAATCTGCGCCGCTTTCATGATTTCTTGACCTCATACGAAACTGCATCTGGCCAAAAAATTAATTTTCACAAAAGCAGTTTCATATCCTCTTCCAGAACTTCACCTCAGCAATGTCATGCATTCCAAACGATATTAGGCATGCGCAACACCACACTGCCATTCAGGTATCTTGGATCATTCTTACACAAGGGAATAAATCGTGCGAGATATTGTACATCTCTGCTGCAGCATATTGATGACCGCATACAGGGATGGCATACATGCCTCTTATCTGCAGCTGGTCGCTTGGTACTACTACGCTCTGTGATCTCAGCTCCTCCACTACATATTTTCGCAGCTGGAGGTTTACCAAAGTCAGTCATTAAGGTCATTGAAGGGAAAATGGCCTCTTTTTATTGGGGTAATCGTCATCATTGGGTTGCTTGGTCTAAAATAGCTTTTCCATTTGAGGAAGGTGGACTAGGACTTCGTGATCTTACTATTTTACAAATGGCATATCACTGTGGCATATGGTGGTTATATCAACAACACGATACCCTATGGAGTAAATACATGCATGTAAAATATGGACGTAGAGGAGATTACATACCACGACTTCAGGATTCTCCGATATGGAAACTGATTTGTAGAATCCATGTTCACTGCATTGCTCAGACAAAAGGTTCGGGACAACACCTGACATGGAAACTCATGGCATCAGGTGAGTTCTCGCTGAAATCAGCTTACAACATTTGCCGTGTTGCAAGGCCGGCACTGCTCTCTGCTAAGTTCATTTGGTACAAACATCATTCTCCATCCATAAAATTGTTTTTGTGGTGCATTTTCCACATTTCATTACCATTTGAGGATTATATAGGCAACTATTCTACTACTCAACCCACACAGTGTCCATTTTGCAAACAACATTCGGCTACGGCAGACCATGTTTTCATCTATTGCAATCACATTCATCATGTTTGGCATTATTTTGCGATCGAATTATCTGGCCCATTGCCCATCGCGTTACACCTTCGACAGTATTTGTTATCTTGGTGGTATCATTTCACGTTCTCATCGCTATTTGGGGTTTTAAAAATTATAGTTCCGGCTATTATTGTCTACAACATATGGTGATCATATTCAGCATTAGTATATGGGGAATCTATCTCATTTGCCCCTGCTACTCTCTGGGCTTCAATACATTATGACATTGAGATCTGGATTAAATCTATACAAGGATCAAAACTTGCAGTGACACACACCTTGCAACTTTCATGGATCCCAAGAATTCAGCCTCCGCGACCACATCTTGTTCGCTAGCAAACCCCACCATCCGGTCGGCTAAAGTTGAATATCGATGCATCAATTGGCAGGCATTACGCCGCCGGAGGGGCACTATTACGTGATCATTTAGGTGTTGTGTGGGGGCAATTGCATTTCGGCTTCCACATAGTACGCCATTTGCAGCAGAGGCCCAGAATGCATTGTTTGGTCTGTTATATTTTCTACCGCTTTTTTGCTCCATTGTTCTAGAGTCTGACTGTGCCCAACCTATTACGTGCTTGAAGCAACCAAATCCTGTCTTTGGAAACTATCATCTTCGGCTATTATGGGTATTACTACGTCATCATCGACTGGATTATATTCATGTATACCGAGAAGCCAATATGGCATCACATTATCTTGCGCAGCATTCGATGATGTTTCCTCGTACTCAGTATTACTCGCGACACAATCTACCATCACTTGTTTGTGGTGCCATTGCCTTGGACCTCTCCTCCGCAAATTTGCGAGTGCCTTAACATTCAGGTCTTCCAAATGGATTGGCAACTTATCGCAGTCTCTGCCTGTACCTTAGTTGGGACAAGCAGACCAGGTTCTTGGTGGATACAAATATGCTATTCGCTTCTCATGCAAGTCTTCCGAATGGATTGGCGTGTTTTCTATTTCTCTGCCGGCACTTTAGTTAGTGCAGGCAGGCCTGGTATGATCTTCCTTTGATTCATCTTCCACATTTCACAATGTATCATGCCTCTGCTTCACTCAGCTATTAATTTGTTTTGATGCATGGACGGGGACACGGCTTGTAATTCTTTTCCTGGGCACTGACGCGAATACCGACTGGACGAGAGATAACCATCATGTGTGGAAGTTCACATGGCATTTTGTTTTATTACGTTGGTGTAATATCTAACTTTTCTGTTCTTTCACATTACACAATAGCGCATATCAACAGTCCATTTATATAAATATGCACGCTTTTTCCTTCACCAAGGTTTTATCCACAAGGGTGGTTTTACTTGGCAAGTTTTTAATGTGGCATATCATATATAAAATGGATGTTGATAATCGTATACTGCTACTATCGTTATTGTTTTATTTGTTGTAACAAGGTTTTCCTCCGCCATAAGTGAGGGTTTTTGTTAATAAAATATTCTATATAAAAAAATATATACATATATATATATATGTTTATATATATACACATATATATGTTTATATATATGTATATATATATACATATATATGTTTATATATATGTGTGTGTATATATATTTTAAATAAAGTCTCACTTATATTATTGAAAAACCTCCGTTGTGGTGGTATATATATATATATATATTTTTTTCCAGAAAGGATAAATTTTATTATGCCTCACTTATGGTGGAGGGAAACCATATTACAATGTTTGTCAATGAAGGAAAAATGAAAATATAACGAACATATAATTTGAAGTCTCCAATCATATATGATATGCCGCATTAAAACTTTGCCAAGTAAAACCATCCTTGTGGATAAAACCTTGGCGAAGGAAAAAAGCGTACATATTTATAAGATTGGTGTTATTACATGAGCATAAAAAAGATATCTTTGGAAAGTCCGAAAGTTTAAAGTGTCGAACGCGATCGCTTTGCTTGATCCACCAAAATATGTAGCTCCATTGTTGTTGTTGCACCCCAGATTCCATGCACAAACACAGCATAGGATTAGTAAAATGATAAAAGCTATAAGATGCAGCAGCAATAGCATGGGAGTTGAAACAAAAATCAGCAAATTCAGCAATGCAAAAATTACCCTGGTTACCCATATTCACTGATATGGGTAACGAGATTATATGACAAGTTGGTTGTGCAAGAAATATGACGCAATGTTGGAGTGTAATGTGGAGAATAATGCGTACCTGCGTTGCCCATATCTGGTGATATGGGCAACAACACTGATTAAGAGTTGTATCCATGCCTAATATGTGGATATTTTCAGTATGATAGCTAGCTCGAACTAGCGGCGGAAGTGCAGCTACTGTTGTGAATATTGTAAGGTGTTGATGAGCCTGACCATGTTGTGCTAGAAAGTGACCTGGTTGATTTGCCTCCCTAGGTATGTATGTTATCTCTGAAGCCGTCAAAATCAATAGATTTCTGAAGATAGAAGAGTGTTGATGACTTGGGTTAAGAATCATTGAAATGACTCCCTGCACATCCACCTCAATATCCATAGGACCCCAATGCGTAGCAAAGTATAGGTTACTGAGATATGCTGCTTGAAACTCTACTTTGGCTGGTGAAGAAAGTGGAAGGTGAAATGCTATTGCCCCTAAAGAAAGCGCCAGTACTGTCTCGTAAGATTGCTCCAGCTGCTGCTTAGTGCTTCCTGTGTGCTGCATCCGTGTTTAATTTCAACCTACCCGGTGGAGGGTGAGTCCATTTAACTATTCTGCATCTTGGAATGCTGAGGTGTGGGCTTAATCCGAGAGCTATCAGCCCATAGTCTGAGTGTGCGAATTTTTTGCCTTTTTGTGCGGATGTCCAATCATATATTCCATGGCGTATGGTTTCCACCACAGAAGATCTTCTCCATAGTCCCTCCCCATACATGATGGAGGTATAACACTTCCATAATTCCCAAACAATGTAAGAGGGTGCAACAATTCGCAATATGCCTTTAAGTACCTTTGGTAGACATCCACCATTGCATGAGCTGCTGTTGTATTGTTCGCGCAGTAAAGTTTGGACCATCCAAATACGCAGCAAAGGTTTGCCAAATATCTTGAACTTCAGAACATCCCAAGAACACATGATCTGATGAGATTTGTGATACTAGACAAAATGGGCATCTAGACGGATGAATGTAAACAAACTTTTGTAGATTCTCTGGTAGAGGGACTGCATTTTGATGTAAACGCCATAAGAATAACCGAATATTTGGAGGTATGTGTTTGTTCCATATATATTTGCATGAGAGTCGAGTATTCCAGACATGACGTACTTGCTCATATGCTGCTCGTATAGTGTAGTGCTCCGCGTCTATACTATGAGCACAAAACTGGTGAATTCTGCATATTCTTTTCCAAACTGGTGAATCCGTAATCCGTATGTCATAGGAATTTCGGTTAGCGTATCGAGAATGAAGGAATTTACTCCACAAAGAATTGTTTTGTTGATATTTCCACCATAATCTGCAAGAATAAGCGGACTGAAGATCTTCAAGTTTTCTTATTCCCAGACCTCCCTCAACTGTTGGCCCAAAGAGTAGCTCACTTGAAACCCAAGAATGTCTAGTTTGATCGGAAGTGCTTCCCCAGAAGAACTTAACCATCCATCTCGTGAAAGAGCGAAGTAAACTTTGAGGCAACTTACAAGCAGATATGATATGTAATGGGATGGAAGCCAAGACATGTTTGATCAAGATCAAGCGACCAGCATGATTGAGGAATTTATTTTGCCACATAGATAACTTAGCTTGAATTGACGACAGTAGGCTTGCGAAATGTGAGACCCTTTCTTTGCCTCTGTGCAATTGGACCCCTAAGTATTTGATTGGCAAAGATATTGATGTCATGTATAGGCGCTGTTCCATTCTGCTAATCTGAGCAATTGATAAATATGCTGCTGGAACAAAGTGACTCTTTTGAAAATTTACCGCTTGTCCATATGTCGCTTGATATAGCTCCAAGAATTTTCTGAATTTGATCAAGTTATGCAATCCACCATTGATGAATACTAGAAGGTCATTCGCAAATGCCAAATTGGAGATTGTTTTGGATCTTCCTGCAATAAAAGGCTTTATGACACCCCGCGTAACTAAGGAATTAAGGCCCCTTGAAAATGCCTCTGAAGCTAGGATGAATAATATTGGAGACAAAGGGTCTCCTTGCTTAACCCCACGTGATGGCTGAAAAAAACCTGCAGGGACGCCATTGATCAAGATAGAGATGTATGTGCCTTTGAGATGATTAAATATAAGGTTTATAAATCTGCTGGAGAATCCAAATTTTGCTAGAAGTTTCGCAAGAAATGTCCAGTTAACTCTATCAAAAGCCTTCATCATGTCCAGCTTGATTATTGCATTTGAACCTCTTACTTTCGTTTGCTGCAGGTGAACCATCTCACGAGCCAGGAGAATCTAGTCAGAAATGTCACGTCCCTTAACAAAACCCGCTTGTTCTTCCGTAATGAGCTTTTGCAGAAGGGGCTGTATACGGGTTGCAATAATACGTGTGGCCAATTTAGATATGAAATTTGCAAGGCTAATGGGTCTGTAATCAGAGAATGTACGTGGCGTAGGTGTCTTTGGAAACAACACGATTAATGTACTTCCCATTGCTTTTGGCATGGGGAGGCCAAGAAAAAACTCCTGCATGGCTTTGTGAACATCCTTTTGAATTATATCCCAGCAAGTGCGAAAAAAATAACCATTATATCCATCTGGGCCAGGTGCACTTTTGGGATCTAGAGCCCAAACTGCCTCCTTTACCTCAGCCTGCGTTGGCAAGACTGTCAACTGTTGATTATCCGATCCAGTTACAAGCTGCAGAATGTATTGCAGAATAGTTTCATCCTCAGAAATAGGCTCCTGCTCCAAATGTGATAGATGATCAAAAATATTTCGAAACACTGAGACGTTCCACTTTTGTAAATCTTTTTTCAACGCTTGCATCTTGTTAAATAGCCCTCGCATTCCACCGGTTGTGGGATACGAATCCTATGTTGCCTTAACAAATGCATGAAATTCCTGATGCTCTACCCACATATTCTGAAAACGAAAAGATTTCGGACCTTTGAAAGATGTTAGTGGAGATTGCAGGAGCAACGGTGCATGATCAGATGTCAAGCGTGGAAGATGCTTAACACGCAAACTAGGAAACAGATTGTTGTATAACTCAGAACAAAGCATACGATCTAGCCGTCTTCGAACTATACCAAGGCCACGACCACTTGTCCAAGTAAAAGCAGATCCTTCATATGGAATATCTATTAACTCACATGATGCCACACAATCACTGAAGTCTTCCAACGAAGACAGAGATGGGGTAGAAATGCCATCATGCTGTGCTACTGACAAGAGAGTGTTAAAGTCTCCACCGCTCATTGTGGGTGTCATGGTGACGTTGTAATGACTGCCATAACCTACGACGATCAGTTACAGTATGCATTCCATAGACTGGTGTGAACCACAGCACAACTTCTGTGCCTACAATCTGAAATTTAAAGTGTGAACATTGTTCATCATAAACCGTACATAAATGTCTGAGGGAATCCCGTGTCCAGAATATCCAAATTTTTCCTCTACAAATTGCTTGAACATGTGAAAACTTCATTCTACTCTGAGCTTGATCCAAATGCGTTTGATCTTTCTTGGGCTCAATTATCACTAATAATTGCAGTTTATGGGTTTTTTTAAGCTTGCGAATACGAACAAAGGAGTTCGCAATTCCCCGCACATTCCATATGAGACAATTCATTGAGACGAAGAGGAGGGGAAGTTTGAAGATCTGGTTTGTCGCTCTGTAGGCTGAGTATATGTGCCTAACATTTCCTGTTTCGTACGGTGTCGTTGGGATATAGGCATGGGTTCCAAATTTCCTGTATCAACTGATTTGTGGACTAATTAAAAGAGTTATCCTCGGTAGTTAAGACATCCTCTACAGCACCTGTTAGGTTGCTGTGTACCTGCTGTATTTGGGGGTCTGCTTGAGGGTGTGTATCTGCGTGAGTTGTAGGAAGAGGCTGAATATTTTCTGTGATCTGATCAGTGTGATGTATGTATACTTCTGAATCCGAGTTTGTGGCAGCTAGAACATCATCATCTTCTTCTTGAATATGGCCTAAGGATGCATCAATCTTTGTCAAGTCTTGCTTCTCCGATGCTAATACTAACCTTAGTAGAATAGCATCGTTTGATGTAACATGTGGAGTATGCAGTTGGTGCACAACTGTTACAGAGGCATCTTGTGTTACAGGATTATCATGTGGCTGCGGAGGAATATCTTCAAGCGTATCATCAATTGAAGCATCTTCCTTATCCTCCACAACAATCTGAGCATGATCAGATTTATTTTTCTTTGGGGTCCATCTTTTGGATTTTTCCTTCTCTTTAGTTTTTAAAGGCGCTGCATGCCTTTCTGGTTCCTGCAGAGTGTCTTCAATCGGTTTGCAGGCTTTGGCTTCATGTCCTAGAGTGCGACAGATAGTGCAGAATAACGGAATATTTTCATACTCCACCGTAGGGTAGATTTCATGATCTCCGCCTTGAATATGCAACCGGACTGGTAACGTCTTGGAGATATCTACTTCAATACACAATCTCACCACTGATGGCCGTAATCCATTAGATGTTGCAGTGTCCATTTTTAACGGCAATCCAATCATGTGTGCTATATCCCACAAGGCTGATTTATTTTGAAAGTATAATGGGATACCTCGAATGGATATCGGTTTATCAACCTTGGGATCAAAATCCGGTGTCCATTTCGTCACCCTCATAATATAGCCATTAACGGTCCAAGAACGACGTAAGAAACACCTATGGTAATCTTCTGGATGTTGGAAGGTTAGTATGATGTGCTGATCATCCATTAAGCCTAATTTAGGTGTCTGTTTAAAGCCGATTCTTTCCATGTAGGTTGCTAACTGTTTCATATTGGGATGGCCATGCCAGAAAGATCCAACTAGAGTATATTTGAAAGGAATGGAATATCGATCAACTTCTTCATTTGTGAATGTGATTGAAGGCATACCTTTATATCGCGATATGGGCCTGATCGTTGCGGCGGTCTCCATATGCGTAGGGGCCAATGCTTCTGCAAATGTTTTCTTGATGAATGGTGTGTCCGACATATTCGGAGCAATGCAAATAATGCCGATATTTCGAAAAACAGATAGGTAAATGAAGATGCTGGAAAATGCAGTATCGTAGCAGTGAATCGAATAGAAGAGGAGGTGAATTGAGATCAAAGGTGACTTTAATGAACAATTGAAGATCATAGTGGTCATTCAACTCCTTCTTTGGCAGCATTACAAGATTTTAATGAATGTATCGAAGCATGTTCTCTTATGGCACCACAATATCATGGCCCCAGATTTACTTGGGTTGATGGCAGGGGTCTAGGCCGACTGCGTCGTAGATTGGATTGGATATTTGTTAATTCTTCTTTTCAAGATGTGTTTGAAGATATGCAGCTAACTCATCTTCCGCGGGTTACATCAGATCATACGCCACTTTTGTTTTTGTGTCGGCTAAGTTCAGCATCTGGCCGACGTTCCTTTCGATTTTTGGACGCCTGGCTACTTCACTCAGATTTTCACTCCTATATGCAGAATGCATGGTTATCATATCCAACTACAGGAGGTACGTATGGCTTTTATACAAAGTTATTTTCACTCAAAAGAGATATACAACGATGGAATAAGGAAATCTTTGGGAATATCTTCAACAACCTTAACCAGAATATCTTTGTTCCTCCACTTATCAATTGCATTTCTGGAAACAAAAAGCGAGGGTCAAATGGCTAAAAGAAGGCGATGCTAACACACAGTATTTTCACTCCATTGTCATGGGGAGGAGATCAAATCTCCGAATCCAACAAATTCGCAACGCTGATGGGGAGTTGTTTACCCGCCAAGTGATATTATGGCAGCGACTGTCTCTTTCTATACCACTTTATTTGCTCGGGAGGCAACACAAAATCATTCATCTATTCTTTTGCACATCCATTGTCTGATATCAGAGTCGGACAATTTTATGCTTACGCAGTTACCACTGGAGGCGGAGGTAAAGGAGGCAGTATGGCATTTAGATCCCCAGAGTGCCGCAGGATCAGATGGCTTTCATGGTAAGTTTTATCGTTCGTGTTGGCTAGTCATAAATTCTGATGTAGTTAAAGCAGTGCAGGAGTTTTTTCTTGGAGTCCCACAACCCTCTATAATGGCTAGTGATTTGATTACATTGACCCCCAAAACACAATCTCCTCAAACATTCAGTGATTTTTGGCCTATTTGCCTTACGAACTTTCTGAGCAAAGTTTGTACATGGATTATTGCCACGCGTTTGGGTACGCTGTTGCTAAAATTAATCTCACCGGAACAAACAGAGTTTCTACCTGGACATGATATTTCCACGCAAGTTTTAATGGCGCGTGAAATGGTTCATATGCTTGATAAAGGAGGTTCCCAATTATGCCTGAAGTTGGATATGATGAAGGCATTTGATCGCGTAAGCTGGGAGTATCTAGAGTTGTCATTGCGACAGTTTGGTTTCTCCAATTTTTTCATTCGGATTATCATCAATCATTTATGTGCCACCACATTATCGGTCTTGATAAACGGTCAGCCTTCAATGTCTTTCCGCCCGTATAGAGGTTTCAAGCAGGGTGATCCATTGTCCCATTGCTCTTTATTCTGTCTTCGGAGGGTTTCAGCAGAGGCTTAAAATCACTGGTTGCCTCTGGCGCAATACAGCCATTTCGCCTAGGACGGATTCCATTTGCTATTACTCACTTGGCGTACACGGATGATCTGCTTATTTTTCTGCGTGGTACACAACGCAATCTACGACGATTTCTCATTTCCTTAAATTTGTATGAAACTGCATCTGGTCAAAAGGTTAACTTTCATAAGATCAGTTTCATCCCTTCTGCCAACATCCTGCCGCATCAACGTCGATCATTTCAGGAAATATTAGGCATGCTGTTCACTTCTCTACCTTTTCGGTACCTTGGTTCATATCTCTATAAAGGAATTAATCGGTCCAGATATTGTTCTTCTCTGCTACAGCATATTGAGGATCGTCTGCATGGCTGGCACTCCCGCCTTCTCTTTTTGACAGGTCGTTTAGTGTTATTATGTTCAGTGATCTCGTCGCTTCCACTTCATATTCTTACAGCAGGTGGTTTACCAAAGTCTGTCATCAAAATGATCAACATGAAGATGGCAGCATTTTATTAGGGAAATCGACATCATTGGGTTACATGGTCAACAATTACTTTGCCTATTGAAGAAGGAGGCTTGGACCTTCGAGATCTTAGCATGTTGCAGAAGGCATATCACTGCAGAATTTAGTGGTCATATCAGCAACATGACACGCTCTGGAGTAAATATATGCATATTAAATATGACAGGCGAGGGGATTATCGACCGCGACTACCGGATTCACCAGTTTGGAGACTAATATGTGGCATACATTCTACCTGCATTTCTTAGACGGCAGGCACAGGTTCGCATCTTACATGGACACCAATGGCCTCTGGCGAATTTTCCCTGAAGTCTGCTTATGATATTTGTCGTGTCTCAAAGCCAACACTACTCTCTACTAAATTTATTTGGTTCAAGCATTATTCCCCGCCCACTAAACTATTACTTTGGCGCCTTTTCCATTCTGCTATGCCGTTTGAAGACTATATTTGTAGCGCCCCGCCCGAAACCATGGTTCCGACCCGATGCACCCGCCGTACTCTACTCTGTAAAGTACAAGGCGTCGATACTATACATGTACATGTCGACATGAATAATGAATCGATCAGCGGAAGCATCATAACATAAACAAATCATAATCGACATGCAATGCAATGCTTCATAATCTGTACGAGTCATCATATACTGAATACTGAAATCTTCTGAAATACATCATAGATCGAGACCCAACGCCTTCAAAGAAATCTCTCGGTGTGTCTATCATGTCCTCAACAAGTCGGTATAGTGACACCTGTTATCTGGAGAGTGATAAATGAGGCAAGTATGAGCAATAGCCACCGACTTTTAATCGCTCAGCAAGTAGTCTTACTGGATACGACATGTGGATCATACATGGGGAGACGGGGTGACAAAACATAATAACCACATATACCAAATAGATAATCACGTCTCCATTTTTAAACAAGTAAAATAACTTGGTATAAATGTAAACTAGAAGTTGGTAGAGAAAGAAACATAGTGATTGTCTTTTCGTATATACTCAGTGTTAAACATCACTACCATAGTTCATACATCATCAACAGATAGTGACAGACAAGTAATACTGCACATACCATAAAATGACCTCCAGACCTAACTAAAATCCATAGATACTAGTCTCATGATCTCCTTAACTAATGTGTGACCCTCTTAACTCTATCCATCACAGCTTACTTCTACTACAACATCGCAGGAGTCCAGGTAGACATAATTGTGTAGTGAGTCATGATTAAAATGTAAAACATAGCTGCCTTTTTAAAATCATGCAATAACATGTCAAAACTTCCATTGTCATACTTTTCGTACTTATGTGATGGCCATTGAAATGCAAGAACAATATCTAGCGACGTCCGAAAGACATCTCCGTAAAGGTACGTAAACGATGATCCGTACATCATCCGAGTAGGTAGCTTTACGTTTACTCGTAGGTCAAGAACCCAAGCTCTTCACAAGGTGTTCAAGACACATACTAAATGAGTTCGACAGCCAAGCTCTTTACAAGGTACAACCCGACTCATCATACATAGAAGGGTTCGACAGCCAAGCTCTTCACAAGGTACAACCCGATACCCAACATGTAATGTAAGGTTCAAGAGCCAGGTTCTTCACAAGGTATTCACATGAACCTTACATTTGTCGCATTAAGAAACTTCCGTCTCGTAGATACTATTCACTACATTTCCGTACTTTTCATACATGTCATAAATCATGTCGTAAACATACTGTAAAACATTGTCTATTCCTTGAAGCTTACTTTTCATTCATATGCATATGAACTTTTAAAACATGTAACGTAAATCATAATTTTTCAAACCTTGATTTCATGCAACGTGAGACTCGGTCGTATAAGGGTATCTTGGTCATACTACTAGTAACATCACTTACTTAAACACGGTCTACTTGTGATACTTAAGAATTACACATCAATACCATCTGCTTATCATGACTTATGAAATACATATGCATATAGTCTACTTATCATAACTTAAAGAGATACCACCACCATACCTTCTCAACATCAAATCTTCACATGTACTTCATCATTCATAACTTAAGTACATAGAACATATACTTCCTATTTTCTTTAATGTACCATCTAGAAATTTCATAACCTAGATCTTAAATTGCACATAATAATCCATAGCACATAAGAATACAATTAATATGAAATAAAATCATCTTACATCATAACATCGTATTCCAATATATATATAATTCTATGTATGTACGATATATAATTTCATATGCATGAGGGTTCTTAAAGTATTTATAAATACCGTAACATATATATTAGATCATATTTCATACTTATATCCATAAACATAAATAAGTCATCCTTTTCGTATTCTTAACACTTAAATCATACATATGTACACAACATGATAAATTCGTTTTCGCATAAAAGGCATAATGGCCGAATTATTCCTATTATTTCACCCCTTGTTAGCTTTACAATTAAAACAAGTTGCAAGTAACTAGAAGTTATTAAAAATAACAAAAAGACACAAAGAGGCCACTTTGGCTGTAAGTCATCAAGAATGACCCCCTTGGCTGAGGCTATACACGTTCACACACCCACTTGATATTCTTTTTATAATTTGTTTGTTACCCATTTTAAGATAAAGGACATACTAATCCCAACACCTTTTCATGTCATCCACTACACATGGTTTTTTTTTCCCACATGCCTTTCTCCTAGTCACTTTGAAAACTTTTCCACATACCAATATACACACCCAATCGTGGGGTGTGTTCCATTTCTTTTCTCTTCCGCATGGATAACACTTTGTGAGGGCTTGAGGATTATCATTGTATACGGCGGATGTCACCCTAACAAAGTCTTCCACATGGATTGGCTCACTTTTCACTCCCCTGCCTGTACTTCGCATTGTACAGGCAGACCGGGTATGTGTTACATTCACTGGGTTGGTTTAATTTTCTTATACAATCTATACATGTTTCACGCATGCTTTTGTTTGCATGCTGCATGGACAGACACAATTATCTGGATGGCTGCTTGTTTCTATGAGGATGCTGTATGTACAGACAAAGGCAATTGGAAGCTTCTATGGCACCGTCATTATCTTCATCAAACGGTACAAATCATGATGACGTGTACATTCTCATGTAGCGAGTTTTTCCACGTAATGGAGGCGCTTCCCACTTGGACGACAATACATACCAAATCATTGTATTCAATATTTTACACGCTTGATATCAATGACAGTCGTATAAATATGTACGCTTTTTCCTTCGCCAAGGTTTTATCCACAAGGATGGTTTTACTTGGCAAGGTTTTAATGCGGCATATCATATACGACTGGAGATATATCATCCTTAGCTTGTTAATTCATTTATTCGCATATTCTGACACTTGTAATATGGTTTTCCTCCGCCAAATGTGAGGCTTTTCATAATAAAATTCTCTTTTCTATAAAAAAAATATATATCTCATAATATATACGTATGTGTAGTTACGTCTGTGAATAATTTATTTTAACTTAACAAGTATATTAACCGTATGTGTCATATTGTATATCCATAAAAATTTCAACCATTGTCTCTCAATATATATGCGCATGCTAGGTATATATATTTTACACATATATATTAACACACTATATACACGCATATATACACTTGCTATCCGACTGTTCTTATGGCGTATATTTCATTCAGCATTGCCTTTTCAGGATTATATTGGACGATATATTGCGGCGCAACCAACACAATGCCCGTTCTGCAAGCGCCATTCGGCCACGACAGACCATGTTTTCTTATCTTGTTCTTACGTTCACCCTATATGGTATTATTTTGCAAGTGAGCTGCATTGTCCCCTTCCTTCTTCATTGCAACTACGTCAGTATCTTCTTGCATGGTGGTATCGGTCATCTCTTTCTTCTCTTATTGGGGTTTATAAAATAGTCATTCCCACCATCATAATCTACAACATTTGGTGTGCTTATACTTCCATGGTATATGGGGACAAAACAACTTTTACAACAGTTTCCCTACGATCATCCATCCATTATGATATTAATCTGTGGCACAAAAGAATAGTAGGCTCTAAACTTTCTACCTACCCAAGGCAGATATTCAGTTGGCTTCCTCCCCCTAGACCACCTCGACCAGTCATAGTTCGTTGGATCACACCACCGTCGGGCCGATTGAAACTAAATGTGGATGCTGCAGTGGGGCGGCACTTTGCAGCAGGCGGTGCCATATTACGTAATCATACAGGCTTATGTCTAGGAGCAATCTCATTCCGGCTCCCGCAATGCACTCCTCTTCATGCAGAGATCCAAGCTGCACTTTTTGGTCTTCTTTATTTCCTTCCGTTTTATCGCTCAATTACCCTCGAGTGAGATTGCGCCCAACTGACTGATCGGCTCATGCATTCTCATGCCATCCATGGGAATTCCCATCTTTGTTGGCTTCTTGATCTAGTTCATTCTCATCGGCTCCCTAGCAGTCATATTTATCGCGAAGCAAATATGGCAGCACATTACTTAGCACAGCAGGCAATGTTATATCCAAGGACGACATACTATACCTCGACTACTCTCCCATCTTTGGTCAAGGCGGCGGTCACTTTAGATCTCACATCTGTTCATTTACGAGTTCCTTGACATTTACGGTCTTCCATATGGATTGGCGCTGTTTTGCCTCACATGCCTGCACCCATTGGGCTGCAGGCAAGCACGGTATGTTTATACATCCCTTTTTCTATGACTTACGCGGTTTCTTACATAAATATAACATGCTATCTTGTTTCATTGGAGCAACTTGGACATCATACTGGCGCAGCATTTATCACATCCTTATTTTTGCATTAGCGATCGGAGGACAATACTGCTGGATCATCGGATTACATCAAGAAGCAGATACTTACAGTTTTTTTACTGCTGGAATCTACACACTGTCGCCTTGGCTGCCTAGTCAAGGTGACTTGGGTGTGCATTTTGGCATTCTGTTTATGCTTATTACTTTTGGGCTTTATACTCTTTTAATATGTTCTCTTCATCCGCGCGAGATTACAACTGTGGCAACTACCATATATATGGACCAAGTGCATCCTTTCATCCGTCTGTCACGGTGGCATCAAATTTTACATGGAGACTTCGAGGGTTGGTTCAACAAAGGGCAACTAAGATCAAACGTTGGCGATTACACTGCCTGCAGTCTCAAATTATTACTACATCCGCCTGCAGCACATCTTCATTTGTACACAATGTTCCATCTATATCATATCAATGATAGCCGTATAAATATGTACGCTTTTTCCTTCGCCAAGGTTTTATCCACAAGGGTGGTTTTACTTGGCAAGGTTTTAATGCGGCATATCATATACGACTGGAGATCTGAGATTATTAGTTCTTTAATTCATTTATTCACATACTCTGACTTTTGTAATATGGTTTTCCTCCGCCATAAGTGAGGTTTCAGCTTAATAAAATTTTCCGTTTCATAAAAAAAATATACACTTGCTATATACACGCATAGGTACATATACATATCATATACATGCATTTGAATTTACTTTTTATATTCAAGCATATATACATATACATATTATATACACGTATATATACACATACATAATATATACACGCATATATACACTTATCTCTCTATTTTACATATCTTGTTGTTACATCTTAGAACATAACCATGGATGATCCACTTTGATATAAACATACACTTAGATCTTTGAAATCCATGAAGTATCAAGGAAGATTACTTGCCTTTTTTTCCTTTGATTCTTCTACTTTAGGAGGAAAAGATGATTTCTTTTCCTCTTTAGGTACCACACGGTCAAGAGGCTGGAATGGAGGAACAAAAATTTTGGTCATTTTGAGAAATGAAACATAAGGAAGGTCTAAAATTTAGCCTCAAATGGTCTCACCTTTGGAACACCTTGGGTCTTCGTTACTTTGCAACTTATTGAACTCTTCTCCTCTTTTCTCCATGGCTCACAGCTAGATGGGGAAGAAAGAGAGAAAATCTTGAGTCTTTTAGAAGGTGAGAGATAAAAAGGTTCTTAGTAGCAGGGATGTTATTCTTTCCTTAGTGAATCTTGAACATGCAAGCTTGGATTTATGGAAAAAAAATTCTTTCTTCCTTCCTACATGGAGTCACGGTTGAGTGTTCAAGAGCAAGAGGGTGAAATTGTCTTAAAAAGTGGTTAATGAGAAAGGTGTTTAAGGTGGATAATAAGATCTTACCTTGAAGTTTCCTTGTCCTTGAAACTTAATTCTTCACATAGTGGTTGAAGGAGTGTGCTCTTTTGGCTTGGAGGAGCTCACGGGTTTGGAGATTTAGGGGAAATAAATCATTTGTTTTGAATGGATGAAGTGGGGTGTTTAAGAAAAATGTAGGATTCTTACTTTATGAACTTTGAGACTTGATTTTTCTTTTCACTTAGGAATGAAAGATTTTCATCTTCCTCTTTGGCTATGGAACTCTCGGTTGAAAAGGAGGGTGGGGAATGAGAGAATTTTGGCTTTAAGAGAAAGATGAGAAAATAGAGAGAATGGAGAATGAGGTGGAAAATGTAGGAATGGTCTTGCTCTTTTTCCTTGTCACCACCGTGAGTAAAATAGTGGGAAGAAAAGAAAAAAAATAGTTTTCTTCATTTGTGATGGTTGAAAAGAGAAAATAATATGTAGAAGGTAGTACTGCATGTTACTTAATTGGTTGGAATGAATTTGATGTGATGGAAGATTAAAGTAAAGAAAGTTTCCTTCTTCACTTGGTAAAGTGACCGTGGGAAATGGAGAGGCAAAACAAAGATTCTTGGCTTTATGTGTGGTTGGGAAGAGGAAAAGGAAGGGTGTAATAAAAGTGGGAAGTGGTGTAAGAAAAAGAAGAAAAAGATGGTGACTAATGCCTAGGGAGGCGGCCTAGGGTGTGAAAAGAAGAAAGTGAGTTTTGTTTTATTTGACATGTAGGGTAAAGTGGGAGAAAATGTGATAAGTGGGATAAAAGTAAGTAGTGGAATTATCGTATCGGGTATTTTTATTTGATTTAATTTATATCTAACGCCTTAAGTTGTTACCGACTAATTTATAATAACTCGGTAACGTATGTCTGAAAGGTTTGTTATCTAGTCCCGTCGAGTCTCGCTGTATCCGATAACTTATCCTTCGGTTATTTTTCTGACCGTTTCTAACCCCGATATAATGTCAATGTCTTTGTTTTTCTTAACTAAAAGTTTAAATTTCATCGAAATTTCATCGGCATCACATTTACGTTCTATTTTTCATCATCTTATTTTACTTTTCTATTGACCCGAAAACGCGGGTTGTAACAATATTGGACGCTATTCTGCGGCGCGATCCACACAATGTCCTTTCTGCAAGCAACATTCGGCCACGGTGGATCATGTATTCCTTTACTGTAGCAGTATTCGACACATATGGAATTTCTTTGCCTCTAAGTTACATGGTATACCCCCTATCTCTTTGAATTTGCGCCAATACCTATTATCATGGTGGTATCGCTCCACATCTTCGTCTCTGTTTGGGGTTTTAAAATTGTTGTTCCAGCCCTTATCGTTTACAACATATGGCGAAGATATGCAAAATTAGTATATGGGGACTCCGCATCCTTTTCTCCGTCGGCACTTCGGGCTTCCATACATTTTGATATTGACATGTGGATCCAGACAATACAAGGATCCAAGCTTGCGGCAGGACCACCTTTTTCTCTTTCATGGATTCCTCATATTAGATCCCCAGTCTACAAGTTGTTAGATGGCAAACTCCACCTTCTGGTAGGCTATAGTTAAATATTGATGCAGCAGTTGGCTGGCACTACGCCTCAGGCGGAGCTATTTTGCGTAATCACTTCGGTACATGTGTGGGAGCACTCTCTTTTCGCTTGCCTCCATGTACACCTCTTACGGCAGAGATTCAGGCCACGGTCTTTGGTTTGCTATACTTTCTTCCCTTTTATCGTTCACTCATAATAGAATCCGACTGTGCTCAAATGTTGTCTCGTCTGCGGCAACCACATACTGTCTTTGGTAACTATCATCTCAGGCTCTTACAGACATTAGTTCGCCATCATCGCCTGGAATTTACTCACACATATAGAGAGGCCAACATGGTGGCTTACCACCTTGCCCAGCATGCAATGATGTTTCCTCAGACAAGCTACTTCACCAGCAATAGTCTACCGTCAATGGTACGTGGTTCTATCGCTTTGGACCTCACTTCAGCAAACTTGCGTACTCTTTGAGCTTCTGGTCTTCCATATGGATTGGCACTCTTTCGTTTTCTCTGCCTGTACCCCGGTGGGTACAGGCAGACTCGGTATGATTTGCATTCCCTCGGTCTTCTGCTTTTTCTTATGTCTCGTATGCATGAATGACACAATATCTTATTTCTATTGCGCATGGATGAGACCACACCTTTGGCTGGCATTCATCACTGAAACTGGTGTTTTTTCCTACAGAATGAGGCCAAGCCATCAAGCTCATGTCTTTCTGGTCTTCCATATGGATTGGCATTATCTCGCTTTCTCTGCATGTACCTTGGTGGGTACAGGCAGCCTCGGTATGATTTGCATTCAATCGGTCTTGTGCCTTTTCTTATGTCTCATATTCCTGATTGACACAATATCATATTTCTTTTGTGCATGGACGGGATCACACCTTCGGCTTGCCTTTCTCACTGACGCGGGTGCATTTTGCTACGAAATGAGATTGAACCATCACGCTCGGGATTTTCTGCGGCTTCCCTATCATTCGTTCTCTATATATTATATGTGAATTGTCATATTTCTCATTTTGCACTGTAATGCCTATCGATACTCCAAGTATATAAATATGTACGCTTTTTCCTTCGCCAAGGTTTTATCCACAAGGGTGGTTTTACTTGGCAAGGTTTTAATGCGGCATATCATATATGACTTGGATGTTGATAACCATCTCTTTCTTTGTGCGTCATACTATCACTCGATGTATTTCCTGCCATAAGTGAGGCCTTATGCTAATAAAATTGCTCTTTTCATAAAATATATATATATATATATGTATGAAAAGAAAAAAAGATCGATGTTCTTTGTAGCAGCTTTGGGCAATTGCTTGCTGGCAGCGTAACCGCCGCAGGGCGCGCTATCTCAGGTCTTCTTCTCCATCCCCATTCTTCCTCTTTTGGGTGCACTCCTCCTAGCGATCGATATGGCTTCCGTTGTGCTGGTGCCGCAAGGCGAATCAGAAGCGCCACCGACTTTGGTTCCGAAGACATATGCATCACTGTTCTAAGCGCCAACACGTCCTTCGCGCCAAAGAAAATACAAAAATTTAAGGGCAGCCCCCTTATAACTTTTTCCGACGATGAAATAATTTCCCTGGCGACCCCTTTCTGATTTTGCTTGGTTGGTACGTTTTGGTATGGCCGCCCACCGCTAGCAACGATCCATTCATCGATTGATCGTATTGGCTTCTCTGGATCGGTAAAGATTGGCCTTCTTGATGCATCTCGTATACTTATACGATTTGATCTTGAACAAGATTATCTACGTTGTTTCTCTCAACAAAGCTGGCTGATATACGGTAAGCACATGCTTGTAACAAAATGGACGCCAGATTATGATCCTACTATTGAAATACCAATTGTACCAATTGAGATTGCTCTTCCTGGTCTACCAATACATTATCATCAAAAAGATGCGCTTTTCAAAGTGCAGGAATGATTGGGACTCCCATGAAGCTTGATGCAGCAATCGCTTCTGTGCTCCGTCCTTTCTGTGGCGTGCATATTCATTGAAGTTGATGTTTCTAAAGATCTCCCACGATGAGTCTTTATTCAAGGAGCATCTCGATTGATCACACAACATGTCATATATGAAGATCTTCCATCATATTGCACGAGTTGGTATCGCCTAGGTCATGTCCATTCTGATTGCGGTAAAACTAAAGTCCCTTAGCAGACCAAGAATACTAAGCCTCATCTCTCATCTCGTCATCCGGAGCAATGGTGGACTCCAAAAAAAAGCCACTCCTGAAAGTGGTCAAATACTACAAGAAGTAGTGATTCAGCCTCAGACTGATGAAGAAGCTACGAATCAAGCGGGGTTCCCCCTAAGGTGGGCACTGCAGTTGATGTGCAGGTGAATGCAGTGCAGGATCTGAGTCGCTTATGTGGTGTAGATGATAGTTTGATGACTGAGATACCAGATACTGCAGTAGCAGGTTCAGCGTCAGATAGCGAAATCGCAGTGAGGCGGCTGGATATTACGGTGCTGGATAAACATGATACGCTCATTTTCGACACTATTACAAATTTATGTGTGTCCACTTTTGTGGATGAACAGTCATCATCTGATGGTGTAAATGATCCTCATAGCATGGAATTCCAAGTTCCCCCTAGACTGCTCCACCGGACTCATGGGTCAATCCACAAACATAACCGCGTATCACCAGATTGCGTGTTGCTTATCTCTCTAACTCTTTTGATGCTCTTTCTAAATGAATATATTAGTTTGGAACATCATGGGTATTCGCACCTCTGAGGCTCGAGCGTTATCACTAATAAGACAGTATAATTTGCATCTACTTGTCATCATTGAACCAAAACTGCATGTTTCACCTTTGTCGTCTTATCGTTTAAAGTTTGGATTTACAAAAGCTGTGTCAGCTTGTGATAATCAAATTTGGTTTTTTTGGAGGGGATCATTATTGTCATTGGAAGCGGAGCGTGTTGGAGTTCAAAAGCATTCCCTTAAGCTTACGGGGTTAGCCTTGGGTGGTGTTTTTAGGTTTATTGTTGTTTATAGAATGCATACTATTTCTGCTCGTCGCCTGTTATGGGCCAATCTAAGAGCTTTGTCTAATTCGATGGATATTCCATGGCTTATTGGTGGGGATTTAACACTTTTCTTGCGTTGCATGAGCATAAGGGCCATTTTGCGCCGACACTGCGATCATTGTAGGATTTCAATGATACCGTTTTTGATTGCTCTTTACAATCCATTCCGTTTCAAGGTTCACCTTACACGTGGTGTGATGGTAGAGGTCTGGGTCGTGTATGCCGCCATATGGATCGCTATTTATGTTCAATGCCTTTTATGGATATGTTTCCTATCCTGTACAGTGAGCATCTTAATCGAGCTACATCTGATCATTCGCCTATTCTCTTGACTTGTGATTATGAAGCATCTCATGCCCGTTATAGCTTTCGCTATCTTGATGTCTGGGCTACTCATCCAGATTTTGATAATCTAGTTTGCAACTCTTGTAGTCATTCCCTACAGTTGGAGGTATGTGGGGTTTTTTTTGATAAATTACGACGTTTAAAAGCACATCTCATGCAATGGAATAAAGAGGTTTTTGGAAACATTTTTGATACGGTAGCAAGGGCAGAAGAAGATGTTACTAAATGCGAACAGGATTATGATAATTATGGATCTGATCAGCATCGTCAACTTTATCATCATAGTGTGGCTCAACTTCGGCTTGCACAATCATGGGCTTTGCTATACTGGAAGCAAAAGACGAATGTAAAATGGCTTCAAGAAGGTGATGCCAATACGGCTTTTTATCACCAAACAGTTAAGGATCGTAGAAGACGTCAAAATATACAACGGATCTTCAGGGAGAATGGAGAGGAGTGTGGCATGTCAATGGATATAGAATTGGAAGCAGTTCGTTATTATCAGCACTTATTCTCTGAGGAGTCTGCAGGTGATGCTGAACCCATTCTACGGTACATACCGCAAATATTATTTGAGGAGGATAATACGGCTTTAAATGAGATGCATTCTTCCAAGGACATAAAAGAGAATTCTCAAGGTGAAGAAAAACCCTAATGGGGGCGGCCACTCTCAAATATAACGAAGAGAAGAGAGCAAACCAAGACAAGACTACTCTCATATTCCATCAAGTGCACAGAAGCCTCTACTCTCTTCTTCTACATTTCTTTCTTCTTATTCTTCTCTCAAGCCTAATGTACTTATATTCAAACATATTGAATAGGCTTTGTTCATACCACTATACACGCCTCATTGTTGTAAAAGGTTGATCAAGGTGTGATCAAACTTTCAACCGTTCGGTGGTGGTGTTCGTGATCATTGTGATTGCTTGTATCGTTTGTTTAAGAGTGGAGTTGGTGTGTAACTCCAGCAACCCTTGTGTTAAGGTGTTAATTTTGTTTAGTGATAACCGAAGAAGGTGTCCTAGAAGACTGGAGTAGGTTGATTTAACCGAACCAGTATAAAATCCTTTGTGTTGTTTACTTTACTGCACAGTACTTTCAGTTTCTAGCATTCTGCATCCATTTCGTCGCAATCTCAAAAATAGCAAACAAATTTCAAAAATTGTAAATTTTTTCAGAAACACAGCCACACCTTTAAGTTTCAATTGGCGCAAGTTTCAACCCATTTGGACAAGTATAAGTCAATCAAACGTTAATAGTTCTAAGACTAGTGCAATCTGATTTTCAGATTTGCAAAGGTTGAGAACTTCAACATATTTCACATGCTTCCCAAAAGAATTTTTCAAAACTGTTTCAACCCATTAAAATAAATATCTTAAGGGGTTTGTCATTAAATTTTTAGACCATTTGGAGTTATGAATTAATCGGAATAAATCTTTCAAATCGGAGTACTGTTTCTGGCAGATTCGTGCAATCTGACCACAAACATATTTTCGAAGGGTTAGAGGTTGAATTTTGATCTGAAATTTTTATGGAATAATCAAAACATCTGAGAGTAGAATCTCTTCCAATTCTAGAATTTTTGAAGGTCTGTAACCTAGTCTTTAAGACGTTTCAAATCAAGATCTGAAAATAGAAACTGTTTTTAGATTTTGGGTTTTTGGTTCAAAATATTTTAAAAACCAAATTTTCCGCACCCATTCAACCCCCCTTCTAGTGGTGCCTTACAGGTCCTACATTTGTAAGAAGCCCACAGATTCTGCTCCAATAGATGCGGAACCTCCAGTTCAATCGAAAAATATAGGGAAACAACCAGATCACGCAGCACAGCGCTGGACACCGAAAAAACTGCAGCTATGGTTGAAGAACCATCAGAGCCCACTGTAGAGCCTCCTGTATTAATCTCTGAATTTTTGCAGCCCTATAGTCCGTCTCAAGCTCATGTTACAACATCTGAGGACCATGCACAAGTTTTAAGGCATACAGCAGAAGATCCACCAGTAAACAATCAAGAGCAGGAAATAAATATTACGCTAGAGCAAGATATTGCAAGGTTATTATCACCGCCTGTGGAGCCGCTACCTCAGGAGCCATTACATTCATCGAAATCTGGCCATGCGTCGAATACTGAAGCATTGAATGTCTAATCGGATGAAGACCTTGATTTGCAACAGGCAGCGATAGAAATTTCCCATTGGGTTACAAGTGCAGCTGAACAGCCCACCTCATCAATCAATAAACCAGCTGACTCATCCCTTCTAATTTTGGTGTAGGGAATAGTGGAATGTAGTAAAAAAAAATGACATCGTACTAAGGAAAAAGGACATCGCTCGTCCATCACCGCTTCCATGATTACAAGAGCGGCTTAAAGCTTGGACCCGCCGTCTCCTCAATGAATTGCTTAACCTGGAACATACGAGGGGTGCGCACTTCCCTACACAGAATATAGTATTTGGTGCGCAAATATCATATTCACTTGCCTGTCTTAACTGAACCGAAACTACCTGCTACACACCTGGAATATTATAGGTTAAAGTTTCAATTTGGTAAAGCAGCATGTTCAGTCGATGACAAAATATGGATTTTTTGGAATGCCACACTTTTATGCAATACTGCTATATCATATGGCAACAGAAATTTGTCAATTTGATTTCAATGGGTTCCTTTTAGGCAGTATTTTTGGTGGACAGCGGTACACAGACACCATACTATCGTAGCCCGCCATGAATTATGGGCAAAGCTTCTTTCTTTCTGGAATCACATGCATGATCCTTGGATAGTTGGTGGGGATTTCCACACTTTTATTTCACTGGACGAACACAGGGGAGCTTCGAGTCCATCGTTGTGACAGCTTGCCGATTTTAACCAATGGATCAGTGACACAGGAATTCATTGGACACTCCCTTATTCCTGACATGCCGCATAGAGAACATGCTGGGACCGTGATCATTTTGTTTTCTCGATGTATGGATGACAGATCCTGATTTAAAGGAATTCATTGGACACTCCTGGCGTACTTATCCCACAACAGGTGGAATGAGGGGATTTTATTATAAATTACGTAGATTGAAGGCCGATCTTCGACATTGGAATAAGACGATCTTTGGCAACGTATTTGATGCAGCATCAGATGCGGAAACTGCAGTGGTAAATGCAGAGACATTATATGACAATGATTCTACTACAGCAAACCGTGAGACATATCATAAGGCACAGGCACAGTTGTTGCAGGCTCAATCACAGGTATGTAAATACTGGCAGCATAAGGCAAGGTTCAACTGGTCGTAAGAGGGTGATGCAAATTCAGCTTATTTTCATAATATGGTTAAAGACCGACGACGCAGACAGCGTATTTTTTGCATCGTTTCATCTGAGGGCCAGGAATGTTTAACTGACGAGGACATACAGGCTGAAGCTATCAACTTTTACTCAAGGCTATTTCATGCAGAGTCTACTTCAAATTACGAACAAATTCTTCTGTATATCCCAACAATTCTAACGGAGGAGGATAACTGGGCATTGATAATTCTTCTGCAATTATCTGAAGTTAAAGACGCGGTTTGGGCGTTAAGTCCGTTGTGGGATCGGATGGTTATCATGGGCATTTCTATCGATTTTGTTGGGACACCATTCACCTAGATGTTTTAAAAGCAGTTCAAGAATTTTTCCCCGGGGTACGAGTGCCAACTGCAATGGCGGCATCACTTATCACTCTTATACCTAAAGTGCAGTTACCAGAAACTTTTGCGAATTATCGACCCATTTGCATTAACAACTTTATTTCCAAAGTTGTGACTAGGTTGGCAATCCTTCTTCCGCAGTTAATTTTCCCAGAACAGTCCAGATTTATGCTGGGTCATGGCGTTACAGAGCAAATATTGATGGCTAAAAAGATGGTGCATTTATTGGATAAACCACAACGTGGAGGTCGTGCCATTGTAAAACTGGATATGGCCAAGGCTTTTGATCGGGTCAGTTGGGATTATCTTGAACGCTTACTACTTCAAATGGGATTCCAGGATTTCTTTGTTCGGCTTATTATCAATAATTTAATGGCCACCAAATGCTCGGTATTGGCCAATGGTAAACCTTGTGGTTTTTTCAGTCCAGCACGAGGCGTCAAACAAGGTGATCCATTATCACATCTTTTATTCATTCTTGCGCAGGAAGGATTCAGTAGAGGTCTGAATTCACTGGTGAGAAATCAATGGATTCAAGGATTTAGAGTGCCTACCCCATCACATTTGAGGTATGCAGATGATTTACTCATTTTCCTGTCCGCATCAGCGTCACATTTACGCCGTTTTATGGTCTTCCTGCATCAATATCAGCAAGCATCTGGACAGCAGGTAAATTATCATAAAAGTTTAGTGGTGGTCAATTCGAACCATGCAGGTACCAGAACCGCAGAATTACTAGGCGTGCGGTTAGCTACATTGTCGATGCGATACTTGGGAGCACCAATTCTTAAAGGCATATGTCGGGCCTCTCACTGCACCACGTTGTTAGCACATTTTAATTTGAGATTGGCTGGATGGACGAATAAATTATTAAGTACTGGGGAACGTTTGGTTCTCATTTGGTCGGTGCTTTCAGCGATTCCATTGCATTTACTTGTAGTTTCTAGACTGCCAAGTAGTGCCATCACTGACTTAGAAAGGAAGATGGCAAGCTTTTTCTAGGCGGGCCACCATCACTGGCGCTCTTGGCGTGATATTTCTTACCCTCCTTTGGATGGTGGACTTGGAGTTTGCTCTTTATCATCTTTACAGCAAGCTTATGAATGCAAAATTTGGTGCATTTATCAACAACGTTCGATAGTTTGGGCAGAATTCATGTATCAAAAATATGGTCGTTGGGTACATTATAACCCTTTGATTTATGACTCGCCAGATTGGAAATGCATTTGTTGGATTAATTCCTTTCGTCAAAACTGTGTTCACTTGGGATGAGTTGGACTTGACTGGATGCGTGATGCTAATGGAAATTTCTCATTGAAAAGTGCACATGAAGAGTGTCGTCCATCGCGTTCTACATTGCGTACTTGTAAATATATTTGGTGGCAAGGAATTTATAATGCAACAAAGATGTTTCTGTGGAAGTTACATTTCAAGTCGCTGCCATTGCCTGAAAATATCCGATCTTATTAGGTGCCTTATCCAACAATATGTCCATTTTGCACGCAATCAGCAAGTGAATTAAATCATTTGTTTTTGCACTGCCAATCGATTGCAAGTGTAAGACAGAAATAATCTTCCTTGCTACATGGACCAAACGGCCTATCTACATCTCTCCGATCTCATCTCATAAGTTGGTGGTTAGTATCTTCTTCCAAAACTATGAAAGGACAACTCAAAGTGGTGGTTACTCATGTTATATGTTGGAACATACGGAAGGAATATGCAGTATAGTGTTTAGAGAGGAGTCATATAAATTTCGAAGGTTAGAGGAACGCATTCGAATGGATGTCTATACTTGGTGTGCTTCGACTTTGGGTAAGCGATTGGTACAGCTACTACCCGATCTAGTGTCCGCAGGTTTGTCGCCATCATTACGCAATTGTCGTCATTCAATTGTGCGTTGGCAGATGCCACCTTCAGGCAGGATGAAAATTAACGTAGATGCGACTGTCGGGAGACACGACACGGCAGCAGGAGCGGTCTTACAGGACTCCACTGGCTCTCTAGTGTCTGCAATTGTGTTTTCATTGCCCAAACTATCACCTTTGAGGGCGGAACTCCAGGCAATAATGTATGCGACAGTTTATTATTCATTACGACATATTGAATTCTACGTTGACACTGATTGTCTGCTTATACTGCATTGGTTAATGCATACGTCTTCTGCTTCCGCCGACTTCTGAGTTGATTTGTTTAGATTAAGATTATTCTTGCATCTTACGCACTCGGAGCTTCTATATACCCCACGAGAGGCAAATTCGGTGGCTCATTATTTAGAAGCTTATGCGCTACATCGGTGTAGCTTCTTTGAGTTCACTCAGCTCTCTACAATGCCGCCCATAGCGTGCCACTATCTGCTCACTGACTTGACTACCCCATACATACGTGACTGATATGGTTAATCACATCATTTCTGCCTATATCACTTTGTGGATACGGGCAGCTCGGGTATTATATTCCTCTTTTTTGGACAATGCAATGAAATTTTTTCTTCAATATTTTGTCACATGCTTCATCTGTTCATCTTTCTTGCGAGGTTATATGGATATTGTCTGTAGCTTAGCAATGATTGTCTTCTATATGGATTGGTTCAATTATACAGTCTCTGCCTGCATTTACAATAATGCAGGCAGATTAGGTACGTTTTTTAACTGGGCACCCTCGATTTCACATTCTTTTACACGCCTTCACTAAGCTATTTCCTGATTTATTGCATGACACACAGGACATTGGACATCATCGGACGCAGTCTGGATTTTCACGCCTATCTACAAGATCTTCTCGGCGGAGTTAGACTCTTCAGACCCTTCGCCTTCGACCCACTTTGGATAAATATGTACTCTTTTTCCTTCGTGCAAGATTTTATCCACAAAGGTAGTTTTGCTTGCCAAGGTTTTAATGAGGCATATCATATCCGTGGATATCACCCATTCCCCCATAATGTTTCATCACATTACTGTTATTGTTTTCCGGCCACTCAGTTGCTAGTTTTTATTAATTTGGGATCTGCTTTGGAATTATGATTTTCCTCCGCCAAAAGTGAGTGATAATATACGAAGTAGGGGCTGGTCTCCTTTTATCAATATATATATATATATATATATATATATATAGATAACAATATCAATTCAAATTTTACAAATATGAAATTATTACAAATATTACAAATGATTATCTTATTCTATCAAATCAACATCTTCATCCACTGCATTTGTCGATCCTGAAGATGATGAAGGTTTTGCTTCTTGCAATAAAGGAGCAAATATCATCAAAATATTTTGCATCTCTTCAGGGTCTTTCGCCATTGCCAGTTGAGATTGCATCCTTGATTTGTGTAATAAAAATTGTTCATGTCCGGGCTTCACCGGTGCTGTTATTGTTTTTCTGCTATCTGCAATTTGTTTTTGCGCATTCCATATTTTTATTTGTTCCATTACTTTGTGAGGGTAAATGGATTCTGGAATATTGAATCTTTCAAGCAATGCTTGAAATTCAGAACTATTGGATAGGCTTTCAATAGTGGATATTGGTGTTTTATTTGGAGATATTTGGGATATTGGAACTGCGGCTATTGGGGTTTTTTGAAGAAGTTCTTCCTCTTCTTCAACTTTATCTGCCCACGTTTTCCGTGGGATATACTGTCATTATCCGCCGGTAGCTTTCCTTTGTCTTTGGACTTCCTCGGCATTATGTCTGTTTTGGAGGAATTCTCTGGTCAGAAAGTCTGGAACAAAATTTGTATCTCCTTTTATATATTCAATATCAAAATCATAAATACTTAATAAAGCTTGCCATCTAGCAAATATTTGTTTTGAAGCTAAGTTTTTAACATCTTTTTGTAAAATTTCTTTCGCAGATTTGCAATCAATACGTAAAAGAAATTTTTTATTTAATAAATCACTTTGAAATTTATTAATACATAATACGATACTCAAAATTTCTTTTTTAATAGTAGAATATGATTTTTGGGTATCATTCCAATGACCAGAAGTATATTGAACTATGGACTATTTCCCATTTTGTAATTGTTTTAATATTCCACCATATCCTATATCAGAAGCATCTGTTTCAACTATTTTAAATAAATCTTGATCTGCTATATATAAGCAGGGTATATCAGATACTAGACTTTTTATTTTCTTAACCACTGAAGTATGTTCTTCAGTCCATATTGGTGGATTTTTCTTTAATCTATTATGTAATGGTTTTGCAATTATTATTATATTTGGAATAAAATCAACAACATAATTTAAAGATCCTAGAAATCTTTGTAATTGATTTTTGTCCAATATTTTATCTGGAAATTTGGATGCAAATTCTAAAGATCTTTCTATTGGTAAAATTGTTCCTTGAGTCAGATGATGACCTATGTAGCGCCCCGACCCGGACAGCGGAATCCGAACCGGTTCACCCGTCGTAGCTTACTGAGAAGGCTACAAGACGTCTCATCTCTCGAATACACATCATCGATGACGTAAGAGAAATAAGTGCGGAAACATATCAAATCAACTAAATCATCAAAGTAGTATGTCAAAGACAGTGTGATCACCGACAGTGTACATGGTCGCAGCCATCTAAAACCTCAAATGAATAACCAAATAAATGAAACAAATGGAAACAGTTGTAACTAGCTAATCAATCTCCCCAACAAGGTCTAGGTATCCCATTCAGCCCACTCGTCGTCATCCTCGATAAAGATCATGTCGTAACTAGGCTCATCTGCAATGACAAAAGGTAGTACCCTTAGCGAAAAACGCTAGCAAGTAACCCACTTATAAGACGTACGGGATCAACACATGGCAAGACATGAGTAATAGATAACTTGAGGGAATTGAGGGCACATGTCTTGTAAAGTTTCCAAATATGTAAGTGAATAACGCAGTAACCAAGTACAACAATTTGTTCGCAATTAACACTTCATAGGCAATCAAGTACCACTCCTGTTCATACCACATTGATTCTCATGATGCATGCCAAAAGATGCACTACACTACACATTCACGTATGCATGAACGCTTTCTCTTTCAAAACAGTGCAATGCATGTCACAATGTCCGGTCACTTCACATAACTTTATACCCTGTAACGCGCCCCGGCTTATATTTCCATCCCGGTTTACGTTACAGCCAACTTTATACCCTGTAATGCACCTCGGCTTATATTTCCATCCCGAGTAGCATTACAGACAACTTTATACCCTGTAACGCGCCCCGGCTTATATTTCCATCCCGGTTTACGTTACAGCCTTTTGTGCCCTACAATGCGCCCCGGCTTAAATTTCCATCCCGGTTTACACTGCAGGTCACCTTCGCAAATCCGTGCCGAAGCACCTTTCTTTTCAAATCAATATGCAAATGCACGTGCCATGATGCAAGACTCCTCATTTCATTCTCATTTCTCATTCTCGTATGCAATTCACATTCATATAAGTCATTCATGTACATATGTGCAAGTACAACACACACGAGCTTTTGCTAACCTACACGTCATCACTTAGGCTCCGACTAGCGTGTCAACCCTTAGGCATGATACTAAGATCCATAACCTAAGACCGATATCCCTAACCATACCTTGTTGAACTCTCAAGTACCTCGTACCTTCATCTCTTAACCCGCCTCAGTCATTCCCGTTAAAACTCAATTCGAGAATCCGTTGAAAAACACCAAGACTGATTCACCATCCTAAGGCATGTTCCCAGGACTTAGACTAACTTTAATCAGGTCTTACGAAGTCTCTAAGGTCACCCAAAGGTTTCCCGAACGCCCCTCTTTCTTCCTCTACTTTCCACAAAATTTCAGGACTTCATCCCCTATACATCGATCGATCGATGTCCAACTGGGGACATCGATCTCTCACTTCGATCGATCGATGTCCTTCTGAGGACATCGATCTCTCAGGTTTCACCTACATCGATCGATCGATGTCCAACTGGGGACATCGATCTCTCAGCTACTACTACATCGATCGATCGATGTCCAACTGGGGACATCGATCTCTCAGCCGCCTGTACATCGATCGATCGATGTCCTTCTGAGGACATCGATCTCTGACTTAGGTCGATCGAAGCCTGCGTTTTTCCCAAACTTTCCGCTGCAATTTCTGCAGAACCATGAATCAATGATTTTTTTTCCAATCCTTCCACACCTAGCCCTTACTACAATCACAGACTTAACTACAGGATCAACGCTACCAACATACCAATCGTGACTCAATCCTAATCCGCGCGTTCGTCACCCACACTCAGCCAAAGATCCTACCTTTCTCCCTCAACCCACGCAAGCACACAATCACGTCAAGAGGGGATCCAAGGGATAAGGATTTGCATGATTTCACATAATCAACAACATCATCAAAAGCTTTTCCATATACATTGGCCAAATCATGAGAACAAATCACATAGATCGTGTACAAATAATCAAGAACAAATCTACTGCATGGTGATCCAATTGAATAGCAAAATAGGCCGTTTATCTTTCACAAATCGTAGGAACTTATAAACATATTACTTGCCTTTGATTACTCGAAGACGGATTGAAGAACGGACTAAGGCTGGATTGATTCTCGGAGGTTGTCTCCTTCTACTCCTGGGAAACGGCTAGGGCAGAGGCTGCAGAGCGTCGATGTTTTCTGAAAAATGAGAAAACTGACGCTCTGTCAGTTTTTATATGGCCAGGGTAAAGTTTGGTGTTTCTAATTTACATTTTATCTCTTATTTATCTTAAAGGTTAAATCCTAATTATTTAATTCTAAAATTAATTATAATTAAACTCTAGTAATAAATCCTCCATTTATTTCTAATTAATCCTCATATTAATGTCTAATTAATTTTCGTTGACCGACATTAATTTCCGCAAACTCCTTCTTTGTCTTTTAAATTACCCTACGGAGGGTGCGGGGCATAACATCCCTCCCCCCTTATAAGAAGTTTCGTCCTCGAAACTGGCGTACCTTATTGGAAGAGGTGTGGATATAGCTCCTTCATTTGTTCTTCAAGCTCCCACGTGGCTTCGTGCTCCGTATGGTTACTCCACTGAACTTTGACATACGGAATGACGCGTCGGCGTAGGACTTGATCTTTTCTATCCACGATCCTTATAGGATGTTCTTCGTAAGTGACATCCTCTTTAACATCCAACGGTTGGGCTTCAAGGACATGGTTTCGATCTGATACGTATTTCCTTAGTTGAGATACATGAAATACGTTATGGACTTGTGATAAACTCGGGGGTAAAGCTAGTCGGTAGGCTCTTTCACCAACCTTACCAAGAACTTCATAAGGACCAATATATCTCGGGCTTAACTTGCCCTTCACCCCGAATCTAGCAACTCCCTTAGTTGGTGAAACTCGTAGGTAAACTTTATCGCCCTCCTCAAACTCCAACGGTCGTCTTTTGGAGTCAGCCCAGCTTTTACTGCGATCTTGGGCCACCTTGAGTTTCTCTCTTATCACCTTAACCTTTTCCACCGTTTGCTCAACCAACTCTGGTGCGGTGATTGTCCGTTCTCCGACTTCATCCCAACAAACCGGAGATCTGCATTTGCGTCCGTATAGCGCCTCAAATGGAGCCATGCCAATTGTACTGTGATAGCTGTTATTATAGGAGAACTCCATTAACTTCAACATGCTATCCCAGTTTCCTTTGAAATCCAAGGCGCATGCTCTCAACATGTCTTCCAATGTTTGGATGGTCCTCTCGGATTGTCCATCCGTTTGCGGGTGATATGCTGTACTCATTCTCAACTCCGTACCCATAGCTTTCTGGAATGCTCTCCAGAACTTAGAGGTGAACTTGGGGTCACGGTCCGATACGATGCTGACTGGGACTCCATGTAGACTTACAATGTTATCCACATAGATATTGGATAACCTTTCATACGAAGTACCATGAGGCATGGCAATAAAATGAGCCGTCTTCGTCAGTCTGTCTACGATTACCCAAATCATCTCGTTTCCATTGCGGGTCTTGGGTAGTCCCATTACGAAATCCATCGTCACGTGCTCCCATTTCCACTCTGGAATCTCTAGTGGCTTCATCAAGCCACCAGGTCGTTGATGTTCCGCTTTGACTTGTTGGCATATCAAACATCTCTCAACATATGCCGCTATTGACCTTTTCATCCCTGTCCACCAATAGTTTCTTTTGAGGTCCTTATACATCTTAGTGCTTCCGGGGTGGATGGACATTCTTGAGTTATGCGCTTCTCGGAGCAATTCTGTCCGGAGTTCGTCTTTAGCTGGTACGCATAACCGATTCTGGAACCATAGACTCCCATCTTCTCGCAACTGGAAGTCCTTTACCGGTCCGGTAAATAATTTGTCGCGGATCTCTTTCAGTGCCGGGTCCTCATATTGTGCCTCTTTAACTCGGTCTACCAAGTCTGGGCTGATAGACAGAGCTGTGAGGACATTAGCCACTGAATCCACCAATTCAAGGTCAAACTCTTCAATTTCTCTTTCCACAGGAGACTGCCTTGCGTGGCTAGACTTTCTGCTCAATGGGTCTGCCACTCTATTGGCTTTGCCCGGATGGTAGTTGATGGTCAAGTCATAGTCCTTGAGTAACTCTAACCATCTTCTTTGTCTCATATTCAGCTCCTTCTGCGAGAACAGATATTTCAAGCTCTTGTGATCGGTGAATACCGCACACTTCTCTCCATACAAATAGTGTCTCCAAATCTTAAGGGCAAATACCACAGCTGCGAGCTCCAAGTCATGCGTCGGATAGTTCTGCTCATATGGCTTCAGTTGTCTTGACGCGTACGATATGACTCGTTCGTTTTGCATCAAGACACAACCTATAAACAGTGGGTTAGTTTAGGACTTGTATAAGTATATACAATGCATTAATTGTAATGATGTACATACCTAGTCCTTTCTTGGACGCGTCACTATAGATCACGAAACCATCGGTGCCAGAAGGTTGCGCCAACACCGGGGCTGTGGTCAATCTCTTCTTGAGCTCAGTAAAGCTCTGCTCGCATTCAGCAGTCCATTCGAATTTAGTCTTCTTCTGAGTAAGTCGACTCAATGGTACTGCTATCGTCGAGAATCCCTCAACAAACTTCCTATAGTAGCCTGCCAAGCCTAGGAAGCTTCTGACTTCGGTCACATTTGTGGGTCTTGGCCACTCAGTGATGGCTTCTATCTTCTTAGGATCCACAGAGATCCCATCTTCAGAAATCACGTGACCAAGGAAGGCTACACTTCTCAGCCAAAATTCACACTTACTGAATTTGGCATAGAGCCTTTGTTGCCTCAGAATTTGTAACACCACTCGTAAATGTTCAGCATGGGCTTGTTCATCGGGGGAATAGACCAAAATGTCATCAATGAACACTACTACAAATTGATCTAACTGTTCTCGGAATACAGTGTTCATCAAATCCATGAAAGCTGCTGGGGCATTAGTTAGTCCAAAAGGCATCACTAAGAATTCATAATGCCCGTATCGGGTCCGAAAAGCCGTTTTAGGTACGTCTCCGGCTTTCACAAGCAGCTGGTGATACCCTTGACGAAGATCAATCTTGGAAAACCATCTAGCTCCCTTTAGCTGATCAAACAAATCCTCAATCCTTGGTAGAGGATATTTATTCTTGATGGTGATCTTGTTCAACTCTCGATAGTCAATGCACAACCTCATGCTGCCATCTTTCTTCTTTACGAAAAGGACTGGAGCTCCCCAAGGTGATACACTGGGGCGTATCAATTTCTTGTCCAACAACTCCTGCAGTTGCCCCTTTAGCTCCTTAAGTTCAGCTGGAGCCATTCTGTAGGGTGCCTTTGATATAGGCTCGGCTCCGGGTATCAAATTGATTTTGAACTCCACTTCTCTCGATGGCGGAACTCCCGGTAAATCATCCGGAAATACGTCCTTAAATTCATTGATTACCGGAATTTGATCCATGGAGGGAACTTCTTGTTGAGCATCTATAGCATACACCATATATCCCTCTGCTCCTTTCTGTAAAGCCTTAAAGGCCTTAATCGCCGTCATGTATATTTTCTTAGGAGCCTTGGTTATCTTGGTATTCCCTTGCACCGTGATGTCATTCATCTCAGGGTCTTTGAGGGTCACTTGCTTGAGTTTACAGTCGATGTTGGCATGATTTTTGGTCAGCCAATCCATGCCCAATATTATATCAAAGTCCTTCAGCGGTATTGGGACTAGAGTCACCGAGAAAAGCTTCCCATCTAGTTCCAGCTCACAGTCCTTGTACTGATGGTGAGAAATCAGTACTTGTTCTCCTGCTGCCTGTACCCTAAATGGGTTCTCAAGCCATTCGGGTAGACAGTCGAGCCCTTTGGCGAATCGCTTAGAAATGAAACAGTGGCTAGCTCCACTATCAAATAACACGTTGGCAGGTACTTTGTTAACTAAGATCACCCCTATCATGAAAGTGCAGCACATAAAGGTTTCATATAAAGCATATTTAATCATCAACTTAAAAAGACTAAAATTCAACTTAGGCTGCTACACTTTAAACTTAAGTCGTACCTGTCACCACGTTCGCATCCTCTTGGACTTCAGCGTCCGTCATCGCGTGGACTCTCGCATTGGGCCTACCTCTCTGCTGTTGAGCTGGCCCTGCTCCGGCTTGCGGTTTAGGATTCCATTCTGGGCAGTCCTTGATCCTATGGCCTGGCTTTCCACATCTGAAGCACGCACCTGATATTTTCCAACATTCGCCCATATGTCTTTTATGGCAGTGCGGGCATTCTGCAGGTGCTTGTTGGCCAGGTTGGTTGAGTTGTGGTGTCCTTTGTACTGGCCCTGCCTGCCCTTTTCAGGGAATCTTGACCCAACGTCCGGGTCTACTTCCGCTTTGCTCCACCCTTGGTCTCTTGCTCGATTCTTCCCGAGCCTCTCTTTGTTGCGACCTACGCATGTCACTCTCCACCCGGTAACATGCGTCTAACATTTCCTCAAACGTTTTCAAGCTTGACCCCGCTATTGCAGTCCGAATGCGGGGGTTCAGTCCTTCCTCAAATTTTAGCATCTTCATTCGGTTGTTTTCCAGTACCAAGGGTGTGAACTTACCCAAGGCATGGAACCGATCTGCGTAATCAGAGACAGACATCCTTCCCTGTTCGAACTTGTCAAACTGTCTCATTTTCTCCAAAATGGCAGTCTCTGGCACATAATAGTCCTTGTAGGCCTTCACAAATTGACTCCACTGGATGGGAGAAGTCATCTTGGGCGAAATGCCGTTCCACCATGCATTCGCTCTGCCAGTTAGAAAAGGCGTGGCCACATCCACCTTGTGTTCTTCAGGCACTTGCACTAGCCTGAAGCATTTTTCTACTTCGTCCAGCCAAAACCCAGCCACCTCTGGGTCAGTTGTCCCTTCAAAGTTTGGGGCATGCATCTTTCGCATTTCCCCAATATAGTACCTTATGCCGTGCTGTGGCGGCGGGGGTTGCTGCGGTTGTTGCTGCTGCTGAGCAACTCCTTGGGCTATCACTGTGATAGCATCAATCAGCGCTTGTGGGACTAGAACTGGTGGTGGTGGAGGAGGGTCATTGTTCCCATTGCCACCGTTACCTTGGTTATCACGTCTGGGAGGCATTTTTCTGCAAGTTCACGTCATTAGTGTCGAGCAGTTCCAAAATAAAACGTGACATCTATAAGGGTACAAGGCGTAGTTCATAGGTTATAACGATTACATCTATTTGATTTCACTAATCGCGCTCGTACACACACACCCATCCCAGATCAAGCTTAAATCTAAGATTGCATACTTAGACTAATAGATCAACTTAGGGTGAAGATCATAACTTAAGACTCTACATGTCATAACCTAGGTCTCCGAGGTAGATCTGAAGCCTAGGCTCTGATACCACCTGTAGCGCCCCGACCCGGACAGCGGAATCCGAACCGGTTCACCCGTCGTAGCTTACTGAGAAGGCTACAAGACGTCTCATCTCTCGAATACACATCATCGATGACGTAAGAGAAATAAGTGCGGAAACATATCAAATCAACTAAATCATCAAAGTAGTATGTCAAAGACAGTGTGATCACCGACAGTGTACATGGTCGCAGCCATCTAAAACCTCAAATGAATAACCAAATAAATGAAACAAATGGAAACAGTTGTAACTAGCTAATCAATCTCCCCAACAAGGTCTAGGTATCCCATTCAGCCCACTCGTCGTCATCCTCGATAAAGATCATGTCGTAACTAGGCTCATCTGCAATGACAAAAGGTAGTACCCTTAGCGAAAAACGCTAGCAAGTAACCCACTTATAAGACGTACGGGATCAACACATGGCAAGACATGAGTAATAGATAACTTGAGGGAATTGAGGGCACATGTCTTGTAAAGTTTCCAAATATGTAAGTGAATAACGCAGTAACCAAGTACAACAATTTGTTCGCAATTAACACTTCATAGGCAATCAAGTACCACTCCTGTTCATACCACATTGATTCTCATGATGCATGCCAAAAGATGCACTACACTACACATTCACGTATGCATGAACGCTTTCTCTTTCAAAACAGTGCAATGCATGTCACAATGTCCGGTCACTTCACATAACTTTATACCCTGTAACGCGCCCCGGCTTATATTTCCATCCCGGTTTACGTTACAGCCAACTTTATACCCTGTAATGCACCTCGGCTTATATTTCCATCCCGAGTAGCATTACAGACAACTTTATACCCTGTAACGCGCCCCGGCTTATATTTCCATCCCGGTTTACGTTACAGCCTTTTGTGCCCTACAATGCGCCCCGGCTTAAATTTCCATCCCGGTTTACACTGCAGGTCACCTTCGCAAATCCGTGCCGAAGCACCTTTCTTTTCAAATCAATATGCAAATGCACGTGCCATGATGCAAGACTCCTCATTTCATTCTCATTTCTCATTCTCGTATGCAATTCACATTCATATAAGTCATTCATGTACATATGTGCAAGTACAACACACACGAGCTTTTGCTAACCTACACGTCATCACTTAGGCTCCGACTAGCGTGTCAACCCTTAGGCATGATACTAAGATCCATAACCTAAGACCGATATCCCTAACCATACCTTGTTGAACTCTCAAGTACCTCGTACCTTCATCTCTTAACCCGCCTCAGTCATTCCCGTTAAAACTCAATTCGAGAATCCGTTGAAAAACACCAAGACTGATTCACCATCCTAAGGCATGTTCCCAGGACTTAGACTAACTTTAATCAGGTCTTACGAAGTCTCTAAGGTCACCCAAAGGTTTCCCGAACGCCCCTCTTTCTTCCTCTACTTTCCACAAAATTTCAGGACTTCATCCCCTATACATCGATCGATCGATGTCCAACTGGGGACATCGATCTCTCACTTCGATCGATCGATGTCCTTCTGAGGACATCGATCTCTCAGGTTTCACCTACATCGATCGATCGATGTCCAACTGGGGACATCGATCTCTCAGCTACTACTACATCGATCGATCGATGTCCAACTGGGGACATCGATCTCTCAGCCGCCTGTACATCGATCGATCGATGTCTTTCTGAGGACATCGATCTCTGACTTAGGTCGATCGAAGCCTGCGTTTTTCCCAAACTTTCCGCTGCAATTTCTGCAGAACCATGAATCAATGATTTTTTTTCCAATCCTTCCACACCTAGCCCTTACTACAATCACAGACTTAACTACAGGATCAACGCTACCAACATACCAATCGTGACTCAATCCTAATCCGCGCGTTCGTCACCCACACTCAGCCAAAGATCCTACCTTTCTCCCTCAACCCACGCAAGCACACAATCACGTCAAGAGGGGATCCAAGGGATAAGGATTTGCATGATTTCACATAATCAACAACATCATCAAAAGCTTTTCCATATACATTGGCCAAATCACGAGAACAAATCACATAGATCGTGTACAAATAATCAAGAACAAATCTACTGCATGGTGATCCAATTGAATAGCAAAATAGGCCGTTTATCTTTCACAAATCGTAGGAACTTATAAACAGATTACTTGCCTTTGATTACTCGAAGACGGATTGAAGAACGGACTAAGGCTGGATTGATTCTCGTAGGTTGTCTCCTTCTACTCCTGGGAAACGGCTAGGGCAGAGGCTGCAGAGCGTCGATGTTTTCTGAAAAATGAGAAAACTGACGCTCTGTCAGTTTTTATATGGCCAGGGTAAAGTTTGGTGTTTCTAATTTACATTTTATCTCTTATTTATCTTAAAGGATAAATCCTAATTATTTAATTCTAAAATTAATTATAATTAAACTCTAGTAATAAATCCTCCATTTATTTCTAATTAATCCTCATATTAATGTCTAATTAATTTTCGTTGACCGACATTAATTTCCGCAAACTCCTTCTTTGTCTTTTAAATTACCCTACGGAGGGTGCGGGGCATAACAACCTAGGAATCTTATTTTAGTCTGAAATAAAGACATTTTAGATTTAGATAATACTAAACCATTTTTCTTTGCTATATAAAAGAAGGTTTTTAAATGTTTAAAATGTTCTTCTATTGATTTGGAAAATATTAATACATCATCTATATAGACAATGCAAAAATTAGAATAATCCATAAATATATTATTCATAATTCTTTGATATTCAGAAGGTGCATTTTTTTAATCCAAATGGCATTACTTTCCATTCATATTGCCCAAATGGAACTGTGAATGCTGTTTTGTATCTATCTTTTTCAGATATTTGTATTTGCCAAAATCCTGATTTCATATCAAATTTTGAATATATCCATACAGAATGTAATCTTGTTAATAAATCTTTCTTATTAGGTAATGGGTATCTTATCCATTTTAACGCTTTATTTAGTGGTTTATAATTTATTACCAATCTAGGTGTTCCTCTTTCTATTTCTGCATTTTTATTGACATAAAAAGCAGCACAACTCCAAGGAGACCTTGATTTTTGAATTAATCCTTTTGATTCTAAATCTTGTATTTCTTTTTTGCAATGTTTTTCTAATTCTGCATTCATCTGAATTGGTCTTGCTTTTGTAGGTATATCTTCTTCTCTGAATTCTGGAGTATATGGAAGATCAACTATATGTTGTTTCCTTGACTAGAAAGCATTTGGAAGATCTGAACAAAGTTCATTTTCAAATGATAATTTAAGATTTTGTATTTTAGTAATTATCTTTGGATCCTTTAAATATTGTTCTATTTTATTAATATTTACTGTATCTTTTAATGATTGTAATTGAAAAATTTTACTTTATTGCATTTATTTGTTCTTTATGAATAGAACAAGCTTTTATTAAATCTAAATTTTTTGTTTTAGGTTTTTCTAAAAATTCAAAATGTAATTTTTTATTTCTTATTTTAAAAGAAATAGAATTAATTCCTACTTTATATGGTGTAATTAGATTCATAAAAGGTGTTCCTAGTATAACTGCATGATGAATATCATCTACAACTAAAAACATTGTTTTAATTGATGTATTTGATTTTATAATATAAGCTTCAGTTTTACTTTTGACTTGTAATTTGGTATTATTTGCTGTAGAGAGTCTAGTAGTTGTAGATTCTCTATATGATTTTGGAACCAAATTAGTTTTAATACAATTAAGATCTGCTCCTGTATCAAATAGAGCAATTGTATCTAACTGATATTGTTCTGAGAATTTTATTGCTATTCTTATTAAATATTTTCTTGATGTTATCTCTCTTAAAACAAATAAAAAATCTTCTGGCACATTAGAAATATTTTCTATGATATTGTTATCTATATTTACTGGTTCTGTTTCTGAAGATTGATCAGACTCTTCTGTAGTCTGTAATTTTGTAAGTATTAATTTCATAACTTCTGAATCTTGTTTTTGTTTATTTTTTAACTCTTTTAATTCTATTTTTATTTCTTTTATTTCTTTTTGTAAATCTGGTATTGTTGCATTTTTATTCTTTGTATCTTTGTTTTTATTTAATATACTAGTTAAATCATAATAACTAGTTGAAACATTTGGTAATATAGTTGGTTTATTTGTCTCTTTTTGTTTTGAATTTATATCTATTATTCTATCTAAATATTCTTTTTGTAATTGGGGATTCTCTATATGTTTTAACATTTCTAATATTGTTTCTTGTTCTTTTGTTAGAACATAAAGATGTTTTTCTTCATAAGAGGTTTCTGAAGAAGATGTGTATATTTCATCAACTTGAAGATCTTCAGCAGACTCGAAAGATGTTTCTTCTGTTTTCGAAGAAGATTCAACAAGTAGATTTGAAATTTTTTCTAGTATAGATTCTTCTAGATTTAATTCTTGTAATTTTGTTTTTAATCTACAATAATTTGCAGTATGACCTTTCTTATGACATTTATAGCATTCAATATTTTTGTAATCTTTTGTATTTTTATTTTTCTTGTAATTTGTCTTTCTGTAAGGTTTTTTAGTATACTTATTGTTGTATTTATTTTTATAGAATTTATTAGAGGATTTTTGAAATCTTTTATTATATTTAGTGTTTTTATTATATCTATTGTTATATTTGTTATTGTATGGCTTTCTAATATTTCTATTATAAGGTTTTCTAGAACATTCTCCTTGACATTCTTTATGATAAGGTTTATATGGATCATTATCAAATTGTTTGTAGAAAGTTCCTAATTCAGACTTAGTCTGTCTTAATTCTTTCTTTAAACCACTTTGTAATCTTATGTCTTGGCATAATCTTAATCCTTCTTTTTGTATAAAACTTATTAATTCTCCATATGTATAGTTTGAATAAGATATTATTTGTTGTCCTGAATTTTCTCTTATTTTATTTCTAACCTTTTCCCCTAGTAAATTTGGTAATCCTGCAAGGAATTTTTCTTTCCAAAATGGCTGATTAGAATCTTCTCTAATCATGACTCTGGTTAGAAAAGTATTTTTATACCATTGAAAATCACTAAGTTTTCTACATCTTAGATTTGCTAATAATTCAGCATTTTTATCTTTAATATGTGATGGGTCTCCTATAAAATGTAAGGATATACATAATACAAGTGTAGTAACCGAATCAGATATTGTTCCTTCATCTATAATTATAGGATTATTTTCTTCATCAACTTTTATTGCATTTAATATTTCTTGTCTCTGTATGGGAGTTAAATAATGATCCCATCAACCTTTAAGTTGTCCAGAGAAACCAGAAATAAGATATTCAGCAATTGCTTTATCATCAGGTGTTAACTGAGTTCTATAAGCATTGGCTGCCATTGTCATTTGTTCTAATACATTTATTATTTGATATTATGACATACCATCTATATTCCAAGAATATATTGATTGTGCATTAAAACGATATTGGGAAATAGGTTTTATTTTTAGATCTGTAGACATTTGTACTGGTATTATAGATTTATCCCATTCTATTTTTTCTACTTTATTAGAATTGTTATTCTGGAATTGTTCAAATGCTTTGCTTATTTCATTATCTGAACTATCAGAATTATCCAAATTATTTGAAGATTCATTTTCTTCTAAATTATTAATTTTAGAAGAAGTAACTTCTTTTTCTTTATTTCTAGTTCTGCTAGCTATAGAAATATTAACATTTGAATCTGCAACTACCTCATTTGTTATAGAATTACTATTTTCTAGACTTTTTTCTATACGACTTAATTGTTGTTTTATAAATTGATTGAAATCATCTTTATTAGATATAGTTTGCATACTAGAAGATGATATTTGAAAAGGTTTGAATAATGGTTGTTTAAATTTTTGGTTAGGTATTTCTTCACTTGTAGATTTTATTGTTGCTGTTTGATAATATTTTTCTAACTTATCTAATTGTTTTCCTATTGTATGTAGATGTGTATTTGTATAATTATTTTGTTGAATAATATGTTTAGTATTTGTAAGAGAATCTTCTGTCATATTTTTGTAAGGAATAGCTTCTATTGGATTCCCTGGTACATCTAACTTTATGCCTCCTAAAGGTGGATGATTTGACACTATCTTTTTTGATGCTGTGATGGTTATCCATTCTTTTGGTTTTTCAATTATTGGGTTTAAAGTTTTAAAAGGAAATTCTATATTATTTTGTGAAGCATATATTTGAAACCAATCAAAGAAAAATATATTTATTTTATGAGTATTTATAAATTCATAATATTCTTTTTGTATTTGTTTTCTAATATTACAATAATGTTTAAAAAACCATTCTCTTTTACTAGTATTTTCCTAGCTATAAAAGTCATTGTGTAATATAATTTTATTTACCTCAAATTCTTTTTCTATAACATTTAATTCATTTGCAATATTATCTGTTATTGCTGATTGTGTTGGACTATTAGGTTCACTAAAGTCTGATTTATTGTAAATATTTTGTGATGTACTGGGTGCATTAATATCAGATTTAGAATAATACTCTTTTTTAGAATAAACTGGTCTAGGAATTTCCGTAGAATAATCAGCTTTTCTAAATGAAGAGGTTGCATATTCAACATCTGATGTTGAAAATAATCTTTGTTTTTGGTAAGGAACATCTATCACAGATGGTATCTGTGAAAATCTTCCTAAATTTATTGTGCTAGAAATAGATGCATTATCTCTTTCTCTAGCAGAGAAACTTCTAGCAAAACTCAGTTTAACTGATCCATCATTTAATTGTCTTATTTTGTTGATCTCAGTATTTGGTTCATGTATTTTATTTGTAGCTTTAACTGCTCCTTCCAAAACCCATTCATCTGGAAGATTTACATCCTTCCATTTTATAGATCTTGAAATTACAACATTAGATCTGGTAAGATCTGTATGTAAAATCATTGTTTCTCCTCTTTTTAAAGAGTGTTTGGGTTTTGGACCAATAAACATGGAACTCATTACTTTGTAATGAATCCGATATATTAAAGCCAATGGAATTGATCCTGGCAACATATCATATCCATGTGTTTTGATTTGAAGTACTAAAGTTTTCAATATTTGTGTATCTTTCAAAGAACATGAAAAATTAGGATAACAATCAAAAGAGATTGGTCCTGTACATAGACTAGACTCTACAGAACTAAGAAGTGATTGTTCAAAATTATTATGTCTTATATCTCGTAAGACTACTAATATTGATGTATCTAAACCTTCTCTTGTTAAAGGTTTGATACCCACTTGTATTAAACCAACATGTAAATATTGATATCCTTTCTTTTTATGTTTTTCTAGTGATTTATAAGATAAAAGTTGTATTGTTTCAAACGGTTTAGAGAGTGGAATATCTCTTTCCTCCGTTTTAATTATATAATCTGATTTTAACATATTGAATATTGAAGACTCATATATTTCATTTTTCTTGATCTTTGGAATGACCCAGTTATTTACTGCTTTGTCAAAATTCTCTATTATTATTTCTTCAGTGTTGACAATTTTATTCTTATTTGCACATGTTACCGAGTTGCACGAAGCAGATCCTTCGAACATATCTTCTATTTTTATATATGCTTTCTTTTATACTTGTTTGGATCTTTGGTTACAAACACTTTGACGCATACAGGATTTTTTTTTGCATGTTATATCAACTATTACAATATCAATTCAAATTTTACAAATATGAAATTATTACAAATATTACAAATGATTATCTTATTCTATCAAATCAACATCTTCATCCACTGCATTTGTCGATCCTGCAAGGAATTTTTCTTTCCAAAATGGCTAATTAGAATCTTCTGTAATCATGACTCTGGTTAGAAAAGTATTTTTATACCATTGAAAATCACTAAGTTTTCTACATCTTAGATTTGCTAATAATTCAGCATTTTTATCTTTAATATGTGATGGGTCTCCTATAAAATGTAAGGATATACATAATATAAGTGTAGCAACCGAATCAGATATTGTTCCTTCATCTATAATTATAGGATTATTTTCTTCATCAACTTTTATTGCATTTAATATTTCTTGTCTCTGTATGGGAGTTAAATAATGATCCCATCAACCTTTAAGTTGTCCAGAGAAACCAGAAATAAGATATTCAGCAATTGCTTTATCATCAGGTGTTAACTGAGTTCTATAAGCATTGGCTGCCATTGTCATTTGTTGCAATACATTTATTATTTGATATTCTGACATACCATCTATATTCCAAGAATATATTGATTGTGCATTAAAACGATATTGGGAAATAGGTTTTATTTTTAGATCTGTAGACATTTGTACTGGCATTATAGATTTATCCCATTCTATTTTTTCTACTTTATTAGAATTGTTATTCTGGAATTGTTCAAATGCTTTGCTTATTTCATTATCTGAACTATCAGAATTATCCGAATTATTTGAAGATTCATTTTCTTCTAAATTATTAATTTTAGAAGAAGTAACTTCTTTTTCTTTATTTCTAGTTCTGCTAGCTATAGAAGTATTAACATTTGAATCTGCAACTACCTCATTTGTTATAGAATTACTATTTTCTAGACTTTTTTCTATACGACTTAATTGTTGTTTTATAAATTGATTGAAATCATCTTTATTAGATATAGTTTGCATACTAGAAGATGATATTTGAAAAGATTTGAATAATGGTTGTTTAAATTTTTGGTTAGGTATTTCTTCACTTGTAGATTTTATTGTTGTTGTTTGATAATATTTTTCTAACTTATCTAATTGTTTTCCTATTGTATGTAGATGTGTATTTGTATAATTATTTTGTTGAATAATATGTTTAGTATTTGTAAGAGAATCTTCTGTCATATTTTTGTAAGGAATAGCTTCTATTGGATTCCCTGATACATCTAACTTTATGCCTCCTAAAGGTGGATGATTTGACACTATCTTTTTTGATGCTGTGATGGTTATCCATTCTTTTGGTTTTTCAATTATTGGGTTTAAAGTTTTAAAAGGAAATTCTATATTATTTTGTGAAGCATATATTTGAAACCAATCAAAGAAAAATATATTTATTTTATGAGTATTTATAAATTCATAATATTCTTTTTGTATTTGTTTTCTAATATTACAATAATGTTTAAAAAACCATTCTCTTTTACTAGTATTTTCCTGGCTATAAAAGTCATTGTGTAATATAATTTTATTTACCTCAAATTCTTTTTCTATAACATTTAATTCATTTGCAATATTATCTGTTATTGCTGATTGTGTTGGACTCTTAGGTTCACTAAAGTCTGATTTATTGTAAATATTTTGTGATGTACTGGGTGCATTAATATCAGATTTAGAATAATACTCTTTTTTAGAATAAACTGGTCTAGGAATTTCCGTAGAATAATCAGCTTTTCTAAATGAAGAGGTTGCATATTCAACATCTGATGTTGAAAATAATCTTTGTTTTTGGTAAGGAACATCTATCACAGATGGTATCTGTGAAAATCTTCCTATATTTATTGTGCTAGAAATAGATGCATTATCTCTTTCTCTAGCGGAGAAACTTCTAGCAAAACTCAGTTTAACTGATCCATCATTTAATTGTCTTATTTTGTTGATCTCAGTATTTGGTTCATGTATTTTATTTGTAGCTTTAACTGCTCCTTCCAAAACCCATTCATCTGGAAGATTTACATCCTTCCATTTTATAGATCTTGAAATTACAGCATTAGATCTGGTAAGATCTGTATGTAAAATCATTGTTTCTCCTCTTTTTAAAGAGTGTTTGGGTTTTGGACCAATAAACATGGAACTCATTACTTTGTAATGAATCCGATATATTAAAGCCAATGGAATTGATCCTGGCAACATATCATATCCATGTGTTTTGATTTGAAGTACTAAAGTTTTCAATATTTGTGTATCTTTCAAAGAACATAAAAAATTAGGATAACAATCAAAAGAGATTGGTCCTGTACATAGACTAGACTCTACAGAACTAAGAAGTGATTGTTCAAAATTATTATGTCTTATATCTCGTAAGACTACTAATATTGATGTATCTAAACCTTCTCTTGTTAAAGGTTTGATACCCACTTGTATTAAACCAACATGTAAATATTGATATCCTTTCTTTTTATGTTTTTCTAGTGATTTATAAGATAAAAGTTGTATTGTTTCAAACGGTTTAGAGAGTGGAATATCTCTTTCCTCCGTTTTAATTATATAATCTGATTTTAACATATTGAATATTGAAGACTCATATATTTCATTTTTCTTGATCTTTGGAATGACCCAGTTATTTACTGCTTTGTCAAAATTCTCTATTATTATTTCTTCAGTGTTGACAATTTTATTCTTATTTGCACATGTTACCGAGTTGCACGAAGCAGATCCTTCGAACATATCTTCCATTTTTATATATGCTTTCTTTTATACTTGTTTGGATCTTTGGTTACAAACACTTTGACGCATACAGGATTTTTTTTTGCATGTTATATCAACTATTACAATATCAATTCAAATTTTACAAATATGAAATTATTACAAATATTACAAATTCAAATTTTACAAATATGAAATTATTACAAATATTACAAATGATTATCTTATTCTATCAAATCAACATCTTCATCCACTGCATTTGTCGATCCTGCAAGGAATTTTTCTTTCCAAAATGGCTAATTAGAATCTTCTGTAATCATGACTCTGGTTAGAAAAGTATTTTTATACCATTGAAAATCACTAAGTTTTCTACATCTTAGATTTGCTAATAATTCAGCATTTTTATCTTTAATATGTGATGGGTCTCCTATAAAATGTAAGGATATACATAATATAAGTGTAGCAACCGAATCAGATATTGTTCCTTCATCTATAATTATAGGATTATTTTCTTCATCAACTTTTATTGCATTTAATATTTCTTGTCTCTGTATGGGAGTTAAATAATGATCCCATCAACCTTTAAGTTGTCCAGAGAAACCAGAAATAAGATATTCATCAATTGCTTTATCATCAGGTGTTAACTGAGTTCTATAAGCATTGGCTGCCATTGTCATTTGTTGCAATACATTTATTATTTGATATTCTGACATACCATCTATATTCCAAGAATATATTGATTGTGCATTAAAACGATATTGGGAAATAGGTTTTATTTTTAGATCTGTAGACATTTGTACTGGCATTATAGATTTATCCCATTCTATTTTTTCTACTTTATTAGAATTGTTATTCTGGAATTGTTCAAATGCTTTGCTTATTTCATTATCTGAACTATCAGAATTATCCGAATTATTTGAAGATTCATTTTCTTCTAAATTATTAATTTTAGAAGAAGTAACTTCTTTTTCTTTATTTCTAGTTCTGCTAGCTATAGAAGTATTAACATTTGAATCTGCAACTACCTCATTTGTTATAGAATTACTATTTTCTAGACTTTTTTCTATACGACTTAATTGTTGTTTTATAAATTGATTGAAATCATCTTTATTAGATATAGTTTGCATACTAGAAGATGATATTTGAAAAGATTTGAATAATGGTTGTTTAAATTTTTGGTTAGGTATTTCTTCACTTGTAGATTTTATTGTTGTTGTTTGATAATATTTTTCTAACTTATCTAATTGTTTTCCTATTGTATGTAGATGTGTATTTGTATAATTATTTTGTTGAATAATATGTTTAGTATTTGTAAGAGAATCTTCTGTCATATTTTTGTAAGGAATAGCTTCTATTGGATTCCCTGATACATCTAACTTTATGCCTCCTAAAGGTGGATGATTTGACACTATCTTTTTTGATGCTGTGATGGTTATCCATTCTTTTGGTTTTTCAATTATTGGGTTTAAAGTTTTAAAAGGAAATTCTATATTATTTTGTGAAGCATATATTTGAAACCAATCAAAGAAAAATATATTTATTTTATGAGTATTTATAAATTCATAATATTCTTTTTGTATTTGTTTTCTAATATTACAATAATGTTTAAAAAACCATTCTCTTTTACTAGTATTTTCCTGGCTATAAAAGTCATTGTGTAATATAATTTTATTTACCTCAAATTCTTTTTCTATAACATTTAATTCATTTGCAATATTATCTGTTATTGCTGATTGTGTTGGACTCTTAGGTTCACTAAAGTCTGATTTATTGTAAATATTTTGTGATGTACTGGGTGCATTAATATCAGATTTAGAATAATACTCTTTTTTAGAATAAACTGGTCTAGGAATTTCCGTAGAATAATCAGCTTTTCTAAATGAAGAGGTTGCATATTCAACATCTGATGTTGAAAATAATCTTTGTTTTTGGTAAGGAACATCTATCACAGATGGTATCTGTGAAAATCTTCCTATATTTATTGTGCTAGAAATAGATGCATTATCTCTTTCTCTAGCGGAGAAACTTCTAGCAAAACTCAGTTTAACTGATCCATCATTTAATTGTCTTATTTTGTTGATCTCAGTATTTGGTTCATGTATTTTATTTGTAGCTTTAACTGCTCCTTCCAAAACCCATTCATCTGGAAGATTTACATCCTTCCATTTTATAGATCTTGAAATTACAGCATTAGATCTGGTAAGATCTGTATGTAAAATCATTGTTTCTCCTCTTTTTAAAGAGTGTTTGGGTTTTGGACCAATAAACATGGAACTCATTACTTTGTAATGAATCCGATATATTAAAGCCAATGGAATTGATCCTGGCAACATATCATATCCATGTGTTTTGATTTGAAGTACTAAAGTTTTCAATATTTGTGTATCTTTCAAAGAACATGAAAAATTAGGATAACAATCAAAAGAGATTGGTCCTGTACATAGACTAGACTCTACAGAACTAAGAAGTGATTGTTCAAAATTATTATGTCTTATATCTCGTAAGACTACTAATATTGATGTATCTAAACCTTCTCTTGTTAAAGGTTTGATACCCACTTGTATTAAACCAACATGTAAATATTGATATCCTTTCTTTTTATGTTTTTCTAGTGATTTATAAGATAAAAGTTGTATTGTTTCAAACGGTTTAGAGAGTGGAATATCTCTTTCCTCCGTTTTAATTATATAATCTGATTTTAACATATTGAATATTGAAGACTCATATATTTCATTTTTCTTGATCTTTGGAATGACCCAGTTATTTACTGCTTTGTCAAAATTCTCTATTATTATTTCTTCAGTGTTGACAATTTTATTCTTATTTGCACATGTTACCGAGTTGCACGAAGCAGATCCTTCGAACATATCTTCCATTTTTATATATGCTTTCTTTTATACTTGTTTGGATCTTTGGTTACAAACACTTTGACGCATACAGGATTTTTTTTGCATGTTATATCAACTATTACAATATCAATTCAAATTTTACAAATATGAAATTATTACAAATATTACAAATGATTATCTTATTCTATCAAATCAACATCTTCATCCACTGCATTTGTCGATCCTGCAAGGAATTTTTCTTTCCAAAATGGCTAATTAGAATCTTCTGTAATCATGACTCTGGTTAGAAAAGTATTTTTATACCATTGAAAATCACTAAGTTTTCTACATCTTAGATTTGCTAATAATTCAGCATTTTTATCTTTAATATGTGATGGGTCTCCTATAAAATGTAAGGATATACATAATATAAGTGTAGCAACCGAATCAGATATTGTTCCTTCATCTATAATTATAGGATTATTTTCTTCATCAACTTTTATTGCATTTAATATTTCTTGTCTCTGTATGGGAGTTAAATAATGATCCCATCAACCTTTAAGTTGTCCAGAGAAACCAGAAATAAGATATTCATCAATTGCTTTATCATCAGGTGTTAACTGAGTTCTATAAGCATTGGCTGCCATTGTCATTTGTTGCAATACATTTATTATTTGATATTCTGACATACCATCTATATTCCAAGAATATATTGATTGTGCATTAAAACGATATTGGGAAATAGGTTTTATTTTTAGATCTGTAGACATTTGTACTGGCATTATAGATTTATCCCATTCTATTTTTTCTACTTTATTAGAATTGTTATTCTGGAATTGTTCAAATGCTTTGCTTATTTCATTATCTGAACTATCAGAATTATCCGAATTATTTGAAGATTCATTTTCTTCTAAATTATTAATTTTAGAAGAAGTAACTTCTTTTTCTTTATTTCTAGTTCTGCTAGCTATAGAAGTATTAACATTTGAATCTGCAACTACCTCATTTGTTATAGAATTACTATTTTCTAGACTTTTTTCTATACGACTTAATTGTTGTTTTATAAATTGATTGAAATCATCTTTATTAGATATAGTTTGCATACTAGAAGATGATATTTGAAAAGATTTGAATAATGGTTGTTTAAATTTTTGGTTAGGTATTTCTTCACTTGTAGATTTTATTGTTGTTGTTTGATAATATTTTTCTAACTTATCTAATTGTTTTCCTATTGTATGTAGATGTGTATTTGTATAATTATTTTGTTGAATAATATGTTTAGTATTTGTAAGAGAATCTTCTGTCATATTTTTGTAAGGAATAGCTTCTATTGGATTCCCTGATACATCTAACTTTATGCCTCCTAAAGGTGGATGATTTGACACTATCTTTTTTGATGCTGTGATGGTTATCCATTCTTTTGGTTTTTCAATTATTGGGTTTAAAGTTTTAAAAGGAAATTCTATATTATTTTGTGAAGCATATATTTGAAACCAATCAAAGAAAAATATATTTATTTTATGAGTATTTATAAATTCATAATATTCTTTTTGTATTTGTTTTCTAATATTACAATAATGTTTAAAAAACCATTCTCTTTTACTAGTATTTTCCTGGCTATAAAAGTCATTGTGTAATATAATTTTATTTACCTCAAATTCTTTTTCTATAACATTTAATTCATTTGCAATATTATCTGTTATTGCTGATTGTGTTGGACTCTTAGGTTCACTAAAGTCTGATTTATTGTAAATATTTTGTGATGTACTGGGTGCATTAATATCAGATTTAGAATAATACTCTTTTTAGAATAAACTGGTCTAGGAATTTCCGTAGAATAATCAGCTTTTCTAAATGAAGAGGTTGCATATTCAACATCTGATGTTGAAAATAATCTTTGTTTTTGGTAAGGAACATCTATCACAGATGGTATCTGTGAAAATCTTCCTATATTTATTGTGCTAGAAATAGATGCATTATCTCTTTCTCTAGCGGAGAAACTTCTAGCAAAACTCAGTTTAACTGATCCATCATTTAATTGTCTTATTTTGTTGATCTCAGTATTTGGTTCATGTATTTTATTTGTAGCTTTAACTGCTCCTTCCAAAACCCATTCATCTGGAAGATTTACATCCTTCCATTTTATAGATCTTGAAATTACAGCATTAGATCTGGTAAGATCTGTATGTAAAATCATTGTTTCTCCTCTTTTTAAAGAGTGTTTGGGTTTTGGACCAATAAACATGGAACTCATTACTTTGTAATGAATCCGATATATTAAAGCCAATGGAATTGATCCTGGCAACATATCATATCCATGTGTTTTGATTTGAAGTACTAAAGTTTTCAATATTTGTGTATCTTTCAAAGAACATGAAAAATTAGGATAACAATCAAAAGAGATTGGTCCTGTACATAGACTAGACTCTACAGAACTAAGAAGTGATTGTTCAAAATTATTATGTCTTATATCTCGTAAGACTACTAATATTGATGTATCTAAACCTTCTCTTGTTAAAGGTTTGATACCCACTTGTATTAAACCAACATGTAAATATTGATATCCTTTCTTTTTATGTTTTTCTAGTGATTTATAAGATAAAAGTTGTATTGTTTCAAACGGTTTAGAGAGTGGAATATCTCTTTCCTCCGTTTTAATTATATAATCTGATTTTAACATATTGAATATTGAAGACTCATATATTTCATTTTTCTTGATCTTTGGAATGACCCAGTTATTTACTGCTTTGTCAAAATTCTCTATTATTATTTCTTCAGTGTTGACAATTTTATTCTTATTTGCACATGTTACCGAGTTGCACGAAGCAGATCCTTCGAACATATCTTCCATTTTTATATATGCTTTCTTTTATACTTGTTTGGATCTTTGGTTACAAACACTTTGACGCATACAGGATTTTTTTTGCATGTTATATCAACTATTACAATATCAATTCAAATTTTACAAATATGAAATTATTACAAATATTACAAATGATTATCTTATTCTATCAAATCAACATCTTCATCCACTGCATTTGTCGATCCTGCAAGGAATTTTTCTTTCCAAAATGGCTAATTAGAATCTTCTGTAATCATGACTCTGGTTAGAAAAGTATTTTTATACCATTGAAAATCACTAAGTTTTCTACATCTTAGATTTGCTAATAATTCAGCATTTTTATCTTTAATATGTGATGAGTCTCCTATAAAATGTAAGGATATACATAATATAAGTGTAGCAACCGAATCAGATATTGTTCCTTCATCTATAATTATAGGATTATTTTCTTCATCAACTTTTATTGCATTTAATATTTCTTGTCTCTGTATGGGAGTTAAATAATGATCCCATCAACCTTTAAGTTGTCCAGAGAAACCAGAAATAAGATATTCATCAATTGCTTTATCATCAGGTGTTAACTGAGTTCTATAAGCATTGGCTGCCATTGTCATTTGTTGCAATACATTTATTATTTGATATTCTGACATACCATCTATATTCCAAGAATATATTGATTGTGCATTAAAACGATATTGGGAAATAGGTTTTATTTTTAGATCTGTAGACATTTGTACTGGCATTATAGATTTATCCCATTCTATTTTTTCTACTTTATTAGAATTGTTATTCTGGAATTGTTCAAATGCTTTGCTTATTTCATTATCTGAACTATCAGAATTATCCGAATTATTTGAAGATTCATTTTCTTCTAAATTATTAATTTTAGAAGAAGTAACTTCTTTTTCTTTATTTCTAGTTCTGCTAGCTATAGAAGTATTAACATTTGAATCTGCAACTACCTCATTTGTTATAGAATTACTATTTTCTAGACTTTTTTCTATACGACTTAATTGTTGTTTTATAAATTGATTGAAATCATCTTTATTAGATATAGTTTGCATACTAGAAGATGATATTTGAAAAGATTTGAATAATGGTTGTTTAAATTTTTGGTTAGGTATTTCTTCACTTGTAGATTTTATTGTTGTTGTTTGATAATATTTTTCTAACTTATCTAATTGTTTTCCTATTGTATGTAGATGTGTATTTGTATAATTATTTTGTTGAATAATATGTTTAGTATTTGTAAGAGAATCTTCTGTCATATTTTTGTAAGGAATAGCTTCTATTGGATTCCCTGATACATCTAACTTTATGCCTCCTAAAGGTGGATGATTTGACACTATCTTTTTTGATGCTGTGATGGTTATCCATTCTTTTGGTTTTTCAATTATTGGGTTTAAAGTTTTAAAAGGAAATTCTATATTATTTTGTGAAGCATATATTTGAAACCAATCAAAGAAAAATATATTTATTTTATGAGTATTTATAAATTCATAATATTCTTTTTGTATTTGTTTTCTAATATTACAATAATGTTTAAAAAACCATTCTCTTTTACTAGTATTTTCCTGGCTATAAAAGTCATTGTGTAATATAATTTTATTTACCTCAAATTCTTTTTCTATAACATTTAATTCATTTGCAATATTATCTGTTATTGCTGATTGTGTTGGACTCTTAGGTTCACTAAAGTCTGATTTATTGTAAATATTTTGTGATGTACTGGGTGCATTAATATCAGATTTAGAATAATACTCTTTTTTAGAATAAACTGGTCTAGGAATTTCCGTAGAATAATCAGCTTTTCTAAATGAAGAGGTTGCATATTCAACATCTGATGTTGAAAATAATCTTTGTTTTTGGTAAGGAACATCTATCACAGATGGTATCTGTGAAAATCTTCCTATATTTATTGTGCTAGAAATAGATGCATTATCTCTTTCTCTAGCGGAGAAACTTCTAGCAAAACTCAGTTTAACTGATCCATCATTTAATTGTCTTATTTTGTTGATCTCAGTATTTGGTTCATGTATTTTATTTGTAGCTTTAACTGCTCCTTCCAAAACCCATTCATCTGGAAGATTTACATCCTTCCATTTTATAGATCTTGAAATTACAGCATTAGATCTGGTAAGATGTGTATGTAAAATCATTGTTTCTCCTCTTTTTAAAGAGTGTTTGGGTTTTGGAACCAATAAACATGGAACTCATTACTTTGTAATGAATCCGATATATTAAAGCCAATGGAATTGATCCTGGCAACATATCATATCCATGTGTTTTGATTTGAAGTACTAAAGTTTTCAATATTTGTGTATCTTTCAAAGAACATGAAAAATTAGGATAACAATCAAAAGAGATTGGTCCTGTACATAGACTAGACTCTACAGAACTAAGAAGTGATTGTTCAAAATTATTATGTCTTATATCTCGTAAGACTACTAATATTGATGTATCTAAACCTTCTCTTGTTAAAGGTTTGATACCCACTTGTATTAAACCAACATGTAAATATTGATATCCTTTCTTTTTATGTTTTTCTAGTGATTTATAAGATAAAAGTTGTATTGTTTCAAACGGTTTAGAGAGTGGAATATCTCTTTCCTCCGTTTTAATTATATAATCTGATTTTAACATATTGAATATTGAAGACTCATATATTTCATTTTTCTTGATCTTTGGAATGACCCAGTTATTTACTGCTTTGTCAAAATTCTCTATTATTATTTCTTCAGTGTTGACAATTTTATTCTTATTTGCACATGTTACCGAGTTGCACGAAGCAGATCCTTCGAACATATCTTCCATTTTTATATATGCTTTCTTTTATACTTGTTTGGATCTTTGGTTACAAACACTTTGACGCATACAGGATTTTTTTTGCATGTTATATCAACTATTACAATATCAATTCAAATTTTACAAATATGAAATTATTACAAATATTACAAATGATTATCTTATTCTATCAAATCAACATCTTCATCCACTGCATTTGTCGATCCTGCAAGGAATTTTTCTTTCCAAAATGGCTAATTAGAATCTTCTGTAATCATGACTCTGGTTAGAAAAGTATTTTTATACCATTGAAAATCACTAAGTTTTCTACATCTTAGATTTGCTAATAATTCAGCATTTTTATCTTTAATATGTGATGGGTCTCCTATAAAATGTAAGGATATACATAATATAAGTGTAGCAACCGAATCAGATATTGTTCCTTCATCTATAATTATAGGATTATTTTCTTCATCAACTTTTATTGCATTTAATATTTCTTGTCTCTGTATGGGAGTTAAATAATGATCCCATCAACCTTTAAGTTGTCCAGAGAAACCAGAAATAAGATATTCATCAATTGCTTTATCATCAGGTGTTAACTGAGTTCTATAAGCATTGGCTGCCATTGTCATTTGTTGCTAATACATTTATTATTTGATATTCTGACATACCATCTATATTCCAAGAATATATTGATTGTGCATTAAAACGATATTGGGAAATAGGTTTTATTTTTAGATCTGTAGACATTTGTACTGGCATTATAGATTTATCCCATTCTATTTTTTCTACTTTATTAGAATTGTTATTCTGGAATTGTTCAAATGCTTTGCTTATTTCATTATCTGAACTATCAGAATTATCCGAATTATTTGAAGATTCATTTTCTTCTAAATTATTAATTTTAGAAGAAGTAACTTCTTTTTCTTTATTTCTAGTTCTGCTAGCTATAGAAGTATTAACATTTGAATCTGCAACTACCTCATTTGTTATAGAATTACTATTTTCTAGACTTTTTTCTATACGACTTAATTGTTGTTTTATAAATTGATTGAAATCATCTTTATTAGATATAGTTTGCATACTAGAAGATGATATTTGAAAAGATTTGAATAATGGTTGTTTAAATTTTTGGTTAGGTATTTCTTCACTTGTAGATTTTATTGTTGTTGTTTGATAATATTTTTCTAACTTATCTAATTGTTTTCCTATTGTATGTAGATGTGTATTTGTATAATTATTTTGTTGAATAATATGTTTAGTATTTGTAAGAGAATCTTCTGTCATATTTTTGTAAGGAATAGCTTCTATTGGATTCCCTGATACATCTAACTTTATGCCTCCTAAAGGTGGATGATTTGACACTATCTTTTTTGATGCTGTGATGGTTATCCATTCTTTTGGTTTTTCAATTATTGGGTTTAAAGTTTTAAAAGGAAATTCTATATTATTTTGTGAAGCATATATTTGAAACCAATCAAAGAAAAATATATTTATTTTATGAGTATTTATAAATTCATAATATTCTTTTTGTATTTGTTTTCTAATATTACAATAATGTTTAAAAAACCATTCTCTTTTACTAGTATTTTCCTGGCTATAAAAGTCATTGTGTAATATAATTTTATTTACCTCAAATTCTTTTTCTATAACATTTAATTCATTTGCAATATTATCTGTTATTGCTGATTGTGTTGGACTCTTAGGTTCACTAAAGTCTGATTTATTGTAAATATTTTGTGATGTACTGGGTGCATTAATATCAGATTTAGAATAATACTCTTTTTTAGAATAAACTGGTCTAGGAATTTCCGTAGAATAATCAGCTTTTCTAAATGAAGAGGTTGCATATTCAACATCTGATGTTGAAAATAATCTTTGTTTTTGGTAAGGAACATCTATCACAGATGGTATCTGTGAAAATCTTCCTATATTTATTGTGCTAGAAATAGATGCATTATCTCTTTCTCTAGCGGAGAAACTTCTAGCAAAACTCAGTTTAACTGATCCATCATTTAATTGTCTTATTTTGTTGATCTCAGTATTTGGTTCATGTATTTTATTTGTAGCTTTAACTGCTCCTTCCAAAACCCATTCATCTGGAAGATTTACATCCTTCCATTTTATAGATCTTGAAATTACAGCATTAGATCTGGTAAGATCTGTATGTAAAATCATTGTTTCTCCTCTTTTTAAAGAGTGTTTGGGTTTTGGACCAATAAACATGGAACTCATTACTTTGTAATGAATCCGATATATTAAAGCCAATGGAATTGATCCTGGCAACATATCATATCCATGTGTTTTGATTTGAAGTACTAAAGTTTTCAATATTTGTGTATCTTTCAAAGAACATGAAAAATTAGGATAACAATCAAAAGAGATTGGTCCTGTACATAGACTAGACTCTACAGAACTAAGAAGTGATTGTTCAAAATTATTATGTCTTATATCTCGTAAGACTACTAATATTGATGTATCTAAACCTTCTCTTGCTAAAGGTTTGATACCCACTTGTATTAAACCAACATGTAAATATTGATATCCTTTCTTTTTATGTTTTTCTAGTGATTTATAAGATAAAAGTTGTATTGTTTCAAACGGTTTAGAGAGTGGAATATCTCTTTCCTCCGTTTTAATTATATAATCTGATTTTAACATATTGAATATTGAAGACTCATATATTTCATTTTTCTTGATCTTTGGAATGACCCAGTTATTTACTGCTTTGTCAAAATTCTCTATTATTATTTCTTCAGTGTTGACAATTTTATTCTTATTTGCACATGTTACCGAGTTGCACGAAGCAGATCCTTCGAACATATCTTCCATTTTTATATATGCTTTCTTTTATACTTGTTTGGATCTTTGGTTACAAACACTTTGACGCATACAGGATTTTTTTTGCATGTTATATCAACTATTACAATATCAATTCAAATTTTACAAATATGAAATTATTACAAATATTACAAATGATTATCTTATTCTATCAAATCAACATCTTCATCCACTGCATTTGTCGATCCTGCAAGGAATTTTTCTTTCCAAAATGGCTAATTAGAATCTTCTGTAATCATGACTCTGGTTAGAAAAGTATTTTTATACCATTGAAAATCACTAAGTTTTCTACATCTTAGATTTGCTAATAATTCAGCATTTTTATCTTTAATATGTGATGGGTCTCCTATAAAATGTAAGGATATACATAATATAAGTGTAGCAACCGAATCAGATATTGTTCCTTCATCTATAATTATAGGATTATTTTCTTCATCAACTTTTATTGCATTTAATATTTCTTGTCTCTGTATGGGAGTTAAATAATGATCCCATCAACCTTTAAGTTGTCCAGAGAAACCAGAAATAAGATATTCATCAATTGCTTTATCATCAGGTGTTAACTGAGTTCTATAAGCATTGGCTGCCATTGTCATTTGTTGCAATACATTTATTATTTGATATTCTGACATACCATCTATATTCCAAGAATATATTGATTGTGCATTAAAACGATATTGGGAAATAGGTTTTATTTTAGATCTGTAGACATTTGTACTGGCATTATAGATTTATCCCATTCTATTTTTTCTACTTTATTAGAATTGTTATTCTGGAATTGTTCAAATGCTTTGCTTATTTCATTATCTGAACTATCAGAATTATCCGAATTATTTGAAGATTCATTTTCTTCTAAATTATTAATTTTAGAAGAAGTAACTTCTTTTTCTTTATTTCTAGTTCTGCTAGCTATAGAAGTATTAACATTTGAATCTGCAACTACCTCATTTGTTATAGAATTACTATTTTCTAGACTTTTTTCTATACGACTTAATTGTTGTTTTATAAATTGATTGAAATCATCTTTATTAGATATAGTTTGCATACTAGAAGATGATATTTGAAAAGATTTGAATAATGGTTGTTTAAATTTTTGGTTAGGTATTTCTTCACTTGTAGATTTTATTGTTGTTGTTTGATAATATTTTTCTAACTTATCTAATTGTTTTCCTATTGTATGTAGATGTGTATTTGTATAATTATTTTGTTGAATAATATGTTTAGTATTTGTAAGAGAATCTTCTGTCATATTTTTGTAAGGAATAGCTTCTATTGGATTCCCTGATACATCTAACTTTATGCCTCCTAAAGGTGGATGATTTGACACTATCTTTTTTGATGCTGTGATGGTTATCCATTCTTTTGGTTTTTCAATTATTGGGTTTAAAGTTTTAAAAGGAAATTCTATATTATTTTGTGAAGCATATATTTGAAACCAATCAAAGAAAAATATATTTATTTTATGAGTATTTATAAATTCATAATATTCTTTTTGTATTTGTTTTCTAATATTACAATAATGTTTAAAAAACCATTCTCTTTTACTAGTATTTTCCTGGCTATAAAAGTCATTGTGTAATATAATTTTATTTACCTCAAATTCTTTTTCTATAACATTTAATTCATTTGCAATATTATCTGTTATTGCTGATTGTGTTGGACTCTTAGGTTCACTAAAGTCTGATTTATTGTAAATATTTTGTGATGTACTGGGTGCATTAATATCAGATTTAGAATAATACTCTTTTTAGAATAAACTGGTCTAGGAATTTCCGTAGAATAATCAGCTTTTCTAAATGAAGAGGTTGCATATTCAACATCTGATGTTGAAAATAATCTTTGTTTTTGGTAAGGAACATCTATCACAGATGGTATCTGTGAAAATCTTCCTATATTTATTGTGCTAGAAATAGATGCATTATCTCTTTCTCTAGCGGAGAAACTTCTAGCAAAACTCAGTTTAACTGATCCATCATTTAATTGTCTTATTTTGTTGATCTCAGTATTTGGTTCATGTATTTTATTTGTAGCTTTAACTGCTCCTTCCAAAACCCATTCATCTGGAAGATTTACATCCTTCCATTTTATAGATCTTGAAATTACAGCATTAGATCTGGTAAGATCTGTATGTAAAATCATTGTTTCTCCTCTTTTTAAAGAGTGTTTGGGTTTTGGACCAATAAACATGGAACTCATTACTTTGTAATGAATCCGATATATTAAAGCCAATGGAATTGATCCTGGCAACATATCATATCCATGTGTTTTGATTTGAAGTACTAAAGTTTTCAATATTTGTGTATCTTTCAAAGAACATGAAAAATTAGGATAACAATCAAAAGAGATTGGTCCTGTACATAGACTAGACTCTACAGAACTAAGAAGTGATTGTTCAAAATTATTATGTCTTATATCTCGTAAGACTACTAATATTGATGTATCTAAACCTTCTCTTGCTAAAGGTTTGATACCCACTTGTATTAAACCAACATGTAAATATTGATATCCTTTCTTTTTATATTTTTCTAGTGATTTATAAGATAAAAGTTGTATTGTTTCAAACGGTTTAGAGAGTGGAATATCTCTTTCCTCCGTTTTAATTATATAATCTGATTTTAACATATTGAATATTGAAGACTCATATATTTCATTTTTCTTGATCTTTGGAATGACCCAGTTATTTACTGCTTTGTCAAAATTCTCTATTATTATTTCTTCAGTGTTGACAATTTTATTCTTATTTGCACATGTTACCGAGTTGCACGAAGCAGATCCTTCGAACATATCTTCCATTTTTATATATGCTTTCTTTTATACTTGTTTGGATCTTTGGTTACAAACACTTTGACGCATACAGGATTTTTTTTGCATGTTATATCAACTATTACAATATCAATTCAAATTTTACAAATATGAAATTATTACAAATATTACAAATGATTATCTTATTCTATCAAATCAACATCTTCATCCACTGCATTTGTCGATCCTGCAAGGAATTTTTCTTTCCAAAATGGCTAATTAGAATCTTCTGTAATCATGACTCTGGTTAGAAAAGTATTTTTATACCATTGAAAATCACTAAGTTTTCTACATCTTAGATTTGCTAATAATTCAGCATTTTTATCTTTAATATGTGATGGGTCTCCTATAAAATGTAAGGATATACATAATATAAGTGTAGCAACCGAATCAGATATTGTTCCTTCATCTATAATTATAGGATTATTTTCTTCATCAACTTTTATTGCATTTAATATTTCTTGTCTCTGTATGGGAGTTAAATAATGATCCCATCAACCTTTAAGTTGTCCAGAGAAACCAGAAATAAGATATTCATCAATTGCTTTATCATCAGGTGTTAACTGAGTTCTATAAGCATTGGCTGCCATTGTCATTTGTTGCAATACATTTATTATTTGATATTCTGACATACCATCTATATTCCAAGAATATATTGATTGTGCATTAAAACGATATTGGGAAATAGGTTTTATTTTTAGATCTGTAGACATTTGTACTGGCATTATAGATTTATCCCATTCTATTTTTTCTACTTTATTAGAATTGTTATTCTGGAATTGTTCAAATGCTTTGCTTATTTCATTATCTGAACTATCAGAATTATCCGAATTATTTGAAGATTCATTTTCTTCTAAATTATTAATTTTAGAAGAAGTAACTTCTTTTTCTTTATTTCTAGTTCTGCTAGCTATAGAAGTATTAACATTTGAATCTGCAACTACCTCATTTGTTATAGAATTACTATTTTCTAGACTTTTTTCTATACGACTTAATTGTTGTTTTATAAATTGATTGAAATCATCTTTATTAGATATAGTTTGCATACTAGAAGATGATATTTGAAAAGATTTGAATAATGGTTGTTTAAATTTTTGGTTAGGTATTTCTTCACTTGTAGATTTTATTGTTGTTGTTTGATAATATTTTTCTAACTTATCTAATTGTTTTCCTATTGTATGTAGATGTGTATTTGTATAATTATTTTGTTGAATAATATGTTTAGTATTTGTAAGAGAATCTTCTGTCATATTTTTGTAAGGAATAGCTTCTATTGGATTCCCTGATACATCTAACTTTATGCCTCCTAAAGGTGGATGATTTGACACTATCTTTTTTGATGCTGTGATGGTTATCCATTCTTTTGGTTTTTCAATTATTGGGTTTAAAGTTTTAAAAGGAAATTCTATATTATTTTGTGAAGCATATATTTGAAACCAATCAAAGAAAAATATATTTATTTTATGAGTATTTATAAATTCATAATATTCTTTTTGTATTTGTTTTCTAATATTACAATAATGTTTAAAAAACCATTCTCTTTTACTAGTATTTTCCTGGCTATAAAAGTCATTGTGTAATATAATTTTATTTACCTCAAATTCTTTTTCTATAACATTTAATTCATTTGCAATATTATCTGTTATTGCTGATTGTGTTGGACTCTTAGGTTCACTAAAGTCTGATTTATTGTAAATATTTTGTGATGTACTGGGTGCATTAATATCAGATTTAGAATAATACTCTTTTTTAGAATAAACTGGTCTAGGAATTTCCGTAGAATAATCAGCTTTTCTAAATGAAGAGGTTGCATATTCAACATCTGATGTTGAAAATAATCTTTGTTTTTGGTAAGGAACATCTATCACAGATGGTATCTGTGAAAATCTTCCTATATTTATTGTGCTAGAAATAGATGCATTATCTCTTTCTCTAGCGGAGAAACTTCTAGCAAAACTCAGTTTAACTGATCCATCATTTAATTGTCTTATTTTGTTGATCTCAGTATTTGGTTCATGTATTTTATTTGTAGCTTTAACTGCTCCTTCCAAAACCCATTCATCTGGAAGATTTACATCCTTCCATTTTATAGATCTTGAAATTACAGCATTAGATCTGGTAAGATCTGTATGTAAAATCATTGTTTCTCCTCTTTTTAAAGAGTGTTTGGGTTTTGGACCAATAAACATGGAACTCATTACTTTGTAATGAATCCGATATATTAAAGCCAATGGAATTGATCCTGGCAACATATCATATCCATGTGTTTTGATTTGAAGTACTAAAGTTTTCAATATTTGTGTATCTTTCAAAGAACATGAAAAATTAGGATAACAATCAAAAGAGATTGGTCCTGTACATAGACTAGACTCTACAGAACTAAGAAGTGATTGTTCAAAATTATTATGTCTTATATCTCGTAAGACTACTAATATTGATGTATCTAAACCTTCTCTTGTTAAAGGTTTGATACCCACTTGTATTAAACCAACATGTAAATATTGATATCCTTTCTTTTTATGTTTTTCTAGTGATTTATAAGATAAAAGTTGTATTGTTTCAAACGGTTTAGAGAGTGGAATATCTCTTTCCTCCGTTTTAATTATATAATCTGATTTTAACATATTGAATATTGAAGACTCATATATTTCATTTTTCTTGATCTTTGGAATGACCCAGTTATTTACTGCTTTGTCAAAATTCTCTATTATTATTTCTTCAGTGTTGACAATTTTATTCTTATTTGCACATGTTACCGAGTTGCACGAAGCAGATCCTTCGAACATATCTTCCATTTTTATATATGCTTTCTTTTATACTTGTTTGGATCTTTGGTTACAAACACTTTGACGCATACAGGATTTTTTTTGCATGTTATATCAACTATTACAATATCAATTCAAATTTTACAAATATGAAATTATTACAAATATTACAAATGATTATCTTATTCTATCAAATCAACATCTTCATCCACTGCATTTGTCGATCCTGCAAGGAATTTTTCTTTCCAAAATGGCTAATTAGAATCTTCTGTAATCATGACTCTGGTTAGAAAAGTATTTTTATACCATTGAAAATCACTAAGTTTTCTACATCTTAGATTTGCTAATAATTCAGCATTTTTATCTTTAATATGTGATGGGTCTCCTATAAAATGTAAGGATATACATAATATAAGTGTAGCAACCGAATCAGATATTGTTCCTTCATCTATAATTATAGGATTATTTTCTTCATCAACTTTTATTGCATTTAATATTTCTTGTCTCTGTATGGGAGTTAAATAATGATCCCATCAACCTTTAAGTTGTCCAGAGAAACCAGAAATAAGATATTCATCAATTGCTTTATCATCAGGTGTTAACTGAGTTCTATAAGCATTGGCTGCCATTGTCATTTGTTGCAATACATTTATTATTTGATATTCTGACATACCATCTATATTCCAAGAATATATTGATTGTGCATTAAAACGATATTGGGAAATAGGTTTTATTTTTAGATCTGTAGACATTTGTACTGGCATTATAGATTTATCCCATTCTATTTTTTCTACTTTATTAGAATTGTTATTCTGGAATTGTTCAAATGCTTTGCTTATTTCATTATCTGAACTATCAGAATTATCCGAATTATTTGAAGATTCATTTTCTTCTAAATTATTAATTTTAGAAGAAGTAACTTCTTTTTCTTTATTTCTAGTTCTGCTAGCTATAGAAGTATTAACATTTGAATCTGCAACTACCTCATTTGTTATAGAATTACTATTTTCTAGACTTTTTTCTATACGACTTAATTGTTGTTTTATAAATTGATTGAAATCATCTTTATTAGATATAGTTTGCATACTAGAAGATGATATTTGAAAAGATTTGAATAATGGTTGTTTAAATTTTTGGTTAGGTATTTCTTCACTTGTAGATTTTATTGTTGTTGTTTGATAATATTTTTCTAACTTATCTAATTGTTTTCCTATTGTATGTAGATGTGTATTTGTATAATTATTTTGTTGAATAATATGTTTAGTATTTGTAAGAGAATCTTCTGTCATATTTTTGTAAGGAATAGCTTCTATTGGATTCCCTGATACATCTAACTTTATGCCTCCTAAAGGTGGATGATTTGACACTATCTTTTTTGATGCTGTGATGGTTATCCATTCTTTTGGTTTTTCAATTATTGGGTTTAAAGTTTTAAAAGGAAATTCTATATTATTTTGTGAAGCATATATTTGAAACCAATCAAAGAAAAATATATTTATTTTATGAGTATTTATAAATTCATAATATTCTTTTTGTATTTGTTTTCTAATATTACAATAATGTTTAAAAAAACCATTCTCTTTTACTAGTATTTTCCTGGCTATAAAAGTCATTGTGTAATATAATTTTATTTACCTCAAATTCTTTTTCTATAACATTTAATTCATTTGCAATATTATCTGTTATTGCTGATTGTGTTGGACTCTTAGGTTCACTAAAGTCTGATTTATTGTAAATATTTTGTGATGTACTGGGTGCATTAATATCAGATTTAGAATAATACTTTTTTAGAATAAACTGGTCTAGGAATTTCCGTAGAATAATCAGCTTTTCTAAATGAAGAGGTTGCATATTCAACATCTGATGTTGAAAATAATCTTTGTTTTTGGTAAGGAACATCTATCACAGATGGTATCTGTGAAAATCTTCCTATATTTATTGTGCTAGAAATAGATGCATTATCTCTTTCTCTAGCGGAGAAACTTCTAGCAAAACTCAGTTTAACTGATCCATCATTTAATTGTCTTATTTTGTTGATCTCAGTATTTGGTTCATGTATTTTATTTGTAGCTTTAACTGCTCCTTCCAAAACCCATTCATCTGGAAGATTTACATCCTTCCATTTTATAGATCTTGAAATTACAGCATTAGATCTGGTAAGATCTGTATGTAAAATCATTGTTTCTCCTCTTTTTAAAGAGTGTTTGGGTTTTGGACCAATAAACATGGAGCTCATTACTTTGTAATGAATCCGATATATTAAAGCCAATGGAATTGATCCTGGCAACATATCATATCCATGTGTTTTGATTTGAAGTACTAAAGTTTTCAATATTTGTGTATCTTTCAAAGAACATGAAAAATTAGGATAACAATCAAAAGAGATTGGTCCTGTACATAGACTAGACTCTACAGAACTAAGAAGTGATTGTTCAAAATTATTATGTCTTATATCTCGTAAGACTACTAATATTGATGTATCTAAACCTTCTCTTGTTAAAGGTTTGATACCCACTTGTATTAAACCAACATGTAAATATTGATATCCTTTCTTTTTATGTTTTTCTAGTGATTTATAAGATAAAAGTTGTATTGTTTCAAACGGTTTAGAGAGTGGAATATCTCTTTCCTCCGTTTTAATTATATAATCTGATTTTAACATATTGAATATTGAAGACTCATATATTTCATTTTTCTTGATCTTTGGAATGACCCAGTTATTTACTGCTTTGTCAAAATTCTCTATTATTATTTCTTCAGTGTTGACAATTTTATTCTTATTTGCACATGTTACCGAGTTGCACGAAGCAGATCCTTCGAACATATCTTCCATTTTTATATATGCTTTCTTTTATACTTGTTTGGATCTTTGGTTACAAACACTTTGACGCATACAGGATTTTTTTTGCATGTTATATCAACTATTACAATATCAATTCAAATTTTACAAATATGAAATTATTACAAATATTACAAATGATTATCTTATTCTATCAAATCAACATCTTCATCCACTGCATTTGTCGATCCTGCAAGGAATTTTTCTTTCCAAAATGGCTAATTAGAATCTTCTGTAATCATGACTCTGGTTAGAAAAGTATTTTTATACCATTGAAAATCACTAAGTTTTCTACATCTTAGATTTGCTAATAATTCAGCATTTTTATCTTTAATATGTGATGGGTCTCCTATAAAATGTAAGGATATACATAATATAAGTGTAGCAACCGAATCAGATATTGTTCCTTCATCTATAATTATAGGATTATTTTCTTCATCAACTTTTATTGCATTTAATATTTCTTGTCTCTGTATGGGAGTTAAATAATGATCCCATCAACCTTTAAGTTGTCCAGAGAAACCAGAAATAAGATATTCATCAATTGCTTTATCATCAGGTGTTAACTGAGTTCTATAAGCATTGGCTGCCATTGTCATTTGTTGTAATACATTTATTATTTGATATTCTGACATACCATCTATATTCCAAGAATATATTGATTGTGCATTAAAACGATATTGGGAAATAGGTTTTATTTTTAGATCTGTAGACATTTGTACTGGCATTATAGATTTATCCCATTCTATTTTTTCTACTTTATTAGAATTGTTATTCTGGAATTGTTCAAATGCTTTGCTTATTTCATTATCTGAACTATCAGAATTATCCGAATTATTTGAAGATTCATTTTCTTCTAAATTATTAATTTTAGAAGAAGTAACTTCTTTTTCTTTATTTCTAGTTCTGCTAGCTATAGAAGTATTAACATTTGAATCTGCAACTACCTCATTTGTTATAGAATTACTATTTTCTAGACTTTTTTCTATACGACTTAATTGTTGTTTTATAAATTGATTGAAATCATCTTTATTAGATATAGTTTGCATACTAGAAGATGATATTTGAAAAGATTTGAATAATGGTTGTTTAAATTTTTGGTTAGGTATTTCTTCACTTGTAGATTTTATTGTTGTTGTTTGATAATATTTTTCTAACTTATCTAATTGTTTTCCTATTGTATGTAGATGTGTATTTGTATAATTATTTTGTTGAATAATATGTTTAGTATTTGTAAGAGAATCTTCTGTCATATTTTTGTAAGGAATAGCTTCTATTGGATTCCCTGATACATCTAACTTTATGCCTCCTAAAGGTGGATGATTTGACACTATCTTTTTTGATGCTGTGATGGTTATCCATTCTTTTGGTTTTTCAATTATTGGGTTTAAAGTTTTAAAAGGAAATTCTATATTATTTTGTGAAGCATATATTTGAAACCAATCAAAGAAAAATATATTTATTTTATGAGTATTTATAAATTCATAATATTCTTTTTGTATTTGTTTTCTAATATTACAATAATGTTTAAAAAACCATTCTCTTTTACTAGTATTTTCCTGGCTATAAAAGTCATTGTGTAATATAATTTTATTTACCTCAAATTCTTTTTCTATAACATTTAATTCATTTGCAATATTATCTGTTATTGCTGATTGTGTTGGACTCTTAGGTTCACTAAAGTCTGATTTATTGTAAATATTTTGTGATGTACTGGGTGCATTAATATCAGATTTAGAATAATACTCTTTTTTAGAATAAACTGGTCTAGGAATTTCCGTAGAATAATCAGCTTTTCTAAATGAAGAGGTTGCATATTCAACATCTGATGTTGAAAATAATCTTTGTTTTTGGTAAGGAACATCTATCACAGATGGTATCTGTGAAAATCTTCCTATATTTATTGTGCTAGAAATAGATGCATTATCTCTTTCTCTAGCGGAGAAACTTCTAGCAAAACTCAGTTTAACTGATCCATCATTTAATTGTCTTATTTTGTTGATCTCAGTATTTGGTTCATGTATTTTATTTGTAGCTTTAACTGCTCCTTCCAAAACCCATTCATCTGGAAGATTTACATCCTTCCATTTTATAGATCTTGAAATTACAGCATTAGATCTGGTAAGATCTGTATGTAAAATCATTGTTTCTCCTCTTTTTAAAGAGTGTTTGGGTTTTGGACCAATAAACATGGAACTCATTACTTTGTAATGAATCCGATATATTAAAGCCAATGGAATTGATCCTGGCAACATATCATATCCATGTGTTTTGATTTGAAGTACTAAAGTTTTCAATATTTGTGTATCTTTCAAAGAACATGAAAAATTAGGATAACAATCAAAAGAGATTGGTCCTGTACATAGACTAGACTCTACAGAACTAAGAAGTGATTGTTCAAAATTATTATGTCTTATATCTCGTAAGACTACTAATATTGATGTATCTAAACCTTCTCTTGTTAAAGGTTTGATACCCACTTGTATTAAACCAACATGTAAATATTGATATCCTTTCTTTTATGTTTTTCTAGTAATTTATAAGATAAAAGTTGTATTGTTTCAAACGGTTTAGAGAGTGGAATATCTCTTTCCTCCGTTTTAATTATATAATCTGATTTTAACATATTGAATATTGAAGACTCATATATTTCATTTTTCTTGATCTTTGGAATGACCCAGTTATTTACTGCTTTGTCAAAATTCTCTATTATTATTTCTTCAGTGTTGACAATTTTATTCTTATTTGCACATGTTACCGAGTTGCACGAAGCAGATCCTTCGAACATATCTTCCATTTTATATATGCTTTCTTTTATACTTGTTTGGATCTTTGGTTACAAACACTTTGACGCATACAGGATTTTTTTTGCATGTTATATCAACTATTACAATATCAATTCAAATTTTACAAATATGAAATTATTACAAATATTACAAATGATTATCTTATTCTATCAAATCAACATCTTCATCCACTGCATTTGTCGATCCTGCAAGGAATTTTTCTTTCCAAAATGGCTAATTAGAATCTTCTGTAATCATGACTCTGGTTAGAAAAGTATTTTTATACCATTGAAAATCACTAAGTTTTCTACATCTTAGATTTGCTAATAATTCAGCATTTTTATCTTTAATATGTGATGGGTCTCCTATAAAATGTAAGGATATACATAATATAAGTGTAGCAACCGAATCAGATATTGTTCCTTCATCTATAATTATAGGATTATTTTCTTCATCAACTTTTATTGCATTTAATATTTCTTGTCTCTGTATGGGAGTTAAATAATGATCCCATCAACCTTTAAGTTGTCCAGAGAAACCAGAAATAAGATATTCATCAATTGCTTTATCATCAGGTGTTAACTGAGTTCTATAAGCATTGGCTGCCATTGTCATTTGTTGCAATACATTTATTATTTGATATTCTGACATACCATCTATATTCCAAGAATATATTGATTGTGCATTAAAACGATATTGGGAAATAGGTTTTATTTTTAGATCTGTAGACATTTGTACTGGCATTATAGATTTATCCCATTCTATTTTTTCTACTTTATTAGAATTGTTATTCTGGAATTGTTCAAATGCTTTGCTTATTTCATTATCTGAACTATCAGAATTATCCGAATTATTTGAAGATTCATTTTCTTCTAAATTATTAATTTTAGAAGAAGTAACTTCTTTTTCTTTATTTCTAGTTCTGCTAGCTATAGAAGTATTAACATTTGAATCTGCAACTACCTCATTTGTTATAGAATTACTATTTTCTAGACTTTTTTCTATACGACTTAATTGTTGTTTTATAAATTGATTGAAATCATCTTTATTAGATATAGTTTGCATACTAGAAGATGATATTTGAAAAGATTTGAATAATGGTTGTTTAAATTTTTGGTTAGGTATTTCTTCACTTGTAGATTTTATTGTTGTTGTTTGATAATATTTTTCTAACTTATCTAATTGTTTTCCTATTGTATGTAGATGTGTATTTGTATAATTATTTTGTTGAATAATATGTTTAGTATTTGTAAGAGAATCTTCTGTCATATTTTTGTAAGGAATAGCTTCTATTGGATTCCCTGATACATCTAACTTTATGCCTCCTAAAGGTGGATGATTTGACACTATCTTTTTTGATGCTGTGATGGTTATCCATTCTTTTGGTTTTTCAATTATTGGGTTTAAAGTTTTAAAAGGAAATTCTATATTATTTTGTGAAGCATATATTTGAAACCAATCAAAGAAAAATATATTTATTTTATGAGTATTTATAAATTCATAATATTCTTTTTGTATTTGTTTTCTAATATTACAATAATGTTTAAAAAACCATTCTCTTTTACTAGTATTTTCCTGGCTATAAAAGTCATTGTGTAATATAATTTTATTTACCTCAAATTCTTTTTCTATAACATTTAATTCATTTGCAATATTATCTGTTATTGCTGATTGTGTTGGACTCTTAGGTTCACTAAAGTCTGATTTATTGTAAATATTTTGTGATGTACTGGGTGCATTAATATCAGATTTAGAATAATACTCTTTTTTAGAATAAACTGGTCTAGGAATTAATAATCAGCTTTTCTAAATGAAGAGGTTGCATATTCAACATCTGATGTTGAAAATAATCTTTGTTTTTGGTAAGGAACATCTATCACAGATGGTATCTGTGAAAATCTTCCTATATTTATTGTGCTAGAAATAGATGCATTATCTCTTTCTCTAGCGGAGAAACTTCTAGCAAAACTCAGTTTAACTGATCCATCATTTAATTGTCTTATTTTGTTGATCTCAGTATTTGGTTCATGTATTTTATTTGTAGCTTTAACTGCTCCTTCCAAAACCCATTCATCTGGAAGATTTACATCCTTCCATTTTATAGATCTTGAAATTACAGCATTAGATCTGGTAAGATCTGTATGTAAAATCATTGTTTCTCCTCTTTTTAAAGAGTGTTTGGGTTTTGGACCAATAAACATGGAGCTCATTACTTTGTAATGAATCCGATATATTAAAGCCAATGGAATTGATTCTGGCAACATATCATATCCATGTGTTTTGATTTGAAGTACTAAAGTTTTCAATATTTGTGTATCTTTCAAAGAACATGAAAAATTAGGATAACAATCAAAAGAGATTGGTCCTGTACATAGACTAGACTCTACAGAACTAAGAAGTGTTTGTTCAAAATTATTATGTCTTATATCTCGTAAGACTACTAATATTGATGTATCTAAACCTTCTCTTGTTAAAGGTTTGATACCCACTTGTATTAAACCAACATGTAAATATTGATATCCTTTCTTTTTATGTTTTTCTAGTGATTTATAAGATAAAAGTTGTATTGTTTCAAACGGTTTAGAGAGTGGAATATCTCTTTCCTCCGTTTTAATTATATAATCTGATTTTAACATATTGAATATTGAAGACTCATATATTTCATTTTTCTTGATCTTTGGAATGACCCAGTTATTTACTGCTTTGTCAAAATTCTCTATTATTATTTCTTCAGTGTTGACAATTTTATTCTTATTTGCACATGTTACCGAGTTGCACGAAGCAGATCCTTCGAACATATCTTCCATTTTTATATATGCTTTCTTTTATACTTGTTTGGATCTTTGGTTACAAACACTTTGACGCATACAGGATTTATTGCTCTTCAAAACGAGACTGATAACCCAGCGTGTACAAAGCAAACACTCACCAAAGATTTACACAAATATAATTAAAAGATATATAAAACTGAATGAGCTGTCGGTATATCTGAACCGTTTGACTCTGATACCACACCACAAATATGAATATAAACTACCGACACTGACAGATAATAATAATAAACAAAATAACAAAGCAATAATATAAATAAAGTAAAAACTATAAGTAAAACAAAATACAAAAATAGTAAGTAAAACAAAATTAAATGAACAGAATTTAAATGGGGGTTATTAAACTCCCCAAGAATAAAAATAAAAACACAAAATAAAAAGGAAAGGGAATAAGATTAGGCGGAACTAATTCCAGCCGGTCATAATAATATAATTATATATAAACAGTATTAATAATAATTAGGCGGTATAAACCGACCCAATTATATAGATATATAATACATAAAACAAAGAAACAAAATTAAAAACAGTATTTAAAGAACTCAAAAAGTAAAAGAATTCAAATCATACCATATATTTATTTCTTCAAAAATATTGGAGATACAACTATTGTTTGAAGATTGGAGATCTTCAAGGATATTGGTTTCAAAAGGTTTAAATGAAAGATATTCAAGAACAAATAAAGTGTTCTTGGTATGGGTTAGTATGGGAGAAAGCTTGGAAGTATCTTGGATGGAAATGGAAAGTGGGAATTATGAGAGAGAAAATGTAAGTAGTATGGTAGAAAAACTTGTGTCCTTTCAAGTGAGCATACCCCCTCCTTTTATAGGAATTTTGAGAGGAATATGGCCAAAATAAGGGTCCCTCTACTATTATTTGCTTTGTCATTTTCGCACAATTTTTTTTTACACTTGCGTGGATATTTCTGTTTTTTTTTGCATGTTATATCAACTATTACAATATCAATTCAAATTTTACAAATATGAAATTATTACAAATATTACAAATGATTATCTTATTCTATCAAATCAACATCTTCATCCACTGCATTTGTCGATCGTGAAGATGATGAAGGTTTTGCTTCTTGCAATAAAGGAGCAAATTTCATCAAAATATTTTGCATCTCTTCAGGGTCTTTCGCCATTGCCAGTTGATATTGCATCCTTGATTTGTGTAATAAAAATTGTTCATGTCCGGGCTTCACCGGTGCTGTTATTGTTTTTCTGCTATCTGCAATTTGTTTTTGCGCATTCCATATTTTTATTTGTTCCATTACTTTGTGAGGGTAAATGGATTCTGGAATATTGAATGCTGTCCACCATTTGATATAAAATTTTCTTTTTATCAAGGGTACTTTTATATTTGGAGTATATTCTGCTCTCCATTGGAATACCCATGGCAAATAGAACTTCATATGAAATATCATCATTTCCGAAAATATCTTCTCTTCATCTGTGGGAGAATACATCTTTGTAAATACTTGCAGTGATGGTCTCACTACATCATTCAAATATTCTGCACAGGAGCCAAAATGATCCCACCATGCTACGAACCAATATGGAATATTCTTCGTCGTTATTCTTCTGGTATCAAAAAATATTAGCCAGGTGTGTGAACCCCTGGAGTTTTGAAAATATAGGGAATTATACCAAACTTGTTGGTAATCCCAATAATTAAAAGAGACATTTGAAAATAAATTTGAATTATATCCTGCGGGAAAATCAATTTCCTCAGATAAAGATCTTAATTGTATTAAAACTAATTTGGTTCCAAAATCATATAGAGAATCTACAACTACTAGACTCTCTACAGCAAATAATACCAAATTACAAGTCAAAAGTAAAACTGAAGCTTATATTATAAAATCAAATACATCAATTAAAACAATGTTTTTAGTTGTAGATGATATTCATCATGCAGTTATACTAGGAACACCTTTTATGAATCTAATTACACCATATAAAGTAGGAATTAATTCTATTTATTTTAAAATAAGAAATAAAAAATTACATTTTGAATATATATATATGTATATATATATATATTTACAAAAAAAATTGTGTGCTGTGTAGGCAGCAACCGTGTAGGCCTTTTTGGCAGTGTGTGAATAAGGATGTGTGACGGTATAATACACTGTATATGTGTGTGTGTGTGTGTATATATTAAATTGTCATTAGGGCATACTGGGTAGCCAGTGGACGAAAGTGTAGGTGTGTAAAGAATTGAAATCGATAGTTGCATCCACAGTACCTTTAAATTGAGATGCTTTCTTTGTAAATATATGGGCATGCATATTTATGCACATAATTGATGATGTATGTATTTTTGGTGTGATGGCCGAAGGGCTTGTTTGGAGATGGAGGGGGATGCGCTTCGGCAAGGGTGGGGGTTGACATAAGGGGTGATGTAAAATGGTATGATTTTGTTGGAATACAGATTATGGTTTTTGGGCATTTTGGACACAATTTGGACTTGTTAAATATGGATTTTTGCACAGTTTAAGAGTGGAATAGGGTTAGAATTGAAAAAAGAGAATTTTGGTGGTCGAAAGTGTTAGACAGAGGCGGCGCATGAACCAAATGCGTAGAAAAGTGAGCGCACATAGGCGTGTGTCAGGCAGCGCGCGTAGGCACGTGCAGGTGCATGTGACGGTGATTTTTGGGGCATTGTGTTAGGCATGGATCATGTTTGCTTCCGGAGGTGTTAGATGTGAGAAAATGTGAGTTGTTAGTGCTTTTGAGGGAGACCAAGGGGTAGGTGAGGGAGTGAGGGAAAATAGGGTTTGGGGTAGGGGAAAAGGGGTTAAGCCGAAGGAGCTAGAAGTGGGGGTGGATCTGGGGTGCTAGGCAGTAAAGGGGCTGAGGGTGGTGGAGGTGTAGTGAGTTGGGGGGAAAGTGAATTGAGGAAGGTACGTGTACGTATGTACGTATATATGTACACGTATGGGTGTGGACACATGTATGTATATATGTATGCGTCTAGGTGAGCAGCTTTGTATTTTGGACTTTTTTGATTATTTGGCTTATTTGTATTTGATATTTGGAATTTTGGAAGTTTTTGGAAATATTTTGAAAATTTTGAACTTTTGGAAAATATTTGAACTTCGAAATTATTTTTGGAAATTGCGTTCATATTTCGAAATTCACCCTTACAAGGTGAAATATATCGGCAAGCCATATTGGTACCAGACAAACGGAGCGCCCGGACGTAACTACCTAGTTTGTGTCAGGGTGTGTTATGCCCCGAAATCTCATTACATCGGGACATGTTTAAATATCGCATTTTAGTAAAGTTCGATATATGCTAGTGTGCTAAGTTATTCGGTATATCAGTAAACTAGTGAATTCGATAATGAACACCTTCGAGTATACAATAAAATTTAAATAAGACTAGTTAGTAACAACTTGACTATTACGATAAATAAAATCAAAAAAAAGATATGACACAAGAAATTAGGACTACTTAAATAAAGGAAAAAGAAAGTAGAATATAACAAGATATTTTGGGAAGAAGAAAAGAAAACTAAATAAACTAATATATATGTATATGTGTGTGTGTGTACATAATAGGCAGCCACCATGGTAGGAAAGGATGACAAATTGTGGTTAGATTAGTACCCCCAACAAAATCCCAAATATAGAATGATGAAATTTTCCCCTATTCCACCCACTCCCACAACCATGTGGCCGTCCAACACAACAAGGAAGAAGAAAATTTTTCCCTCTCTTGTGTCTTCAACCAACAACAAAGTAATTATGTCTCTAACCAAAAGCTTACACAAATCTTACACCTTTTCCCCCACTTTTCTTACACAGCCAACAACCAAACCACCCTCTTCCCTATTTTTCTTTTAGGCTGGCCACCCCATCTCGAAGAAGAGAGGATTTTATCTTCTTACACTCCATGTCAACCATCATTAAGCCTACCCCCTAATACATCCAAATCTTTCATCATGAAAATTTTTCCCTCCCTAAAACCAACCCTTCAACCGGCCTTATGCTTAGAAAAGAGCGAAACCCCTTCTTTTATTCCATTCCACACTTCAACAATTTCAATCTTCCAACCAAATTTCTCTTTCCTCTCCAAGGAAAACAAACAAGTCTTCCAACTCCCTCTCCACTCTCATTTGGCCAAAAGTAGCAAGAAGAGAAAAGGAACAAAATTTCTTCTCTTCACATCACATAAACATATCCAAGAAAAGGTTCAAACATCCTCCTACATTAGGAGTAATGGCTGAAAATGTGTAGAGCCAAGAACAAAGAAGGAACAAGGTAAGAACTTTATATATAATGAGTTCAAGTGCCTCCATTCATCTGTTTCCATAGTTGCTCACTAACCCTCTCATTTTTATCCCAAACCCGTGGCTTATTAAGGAAGAAAAGAGAAAGTTTCTCCTAGACAAGTGTGGAAATCTTCACTTTCATTTTAAGTAATAAGTGAGAAAGGCAAGTACTCTTCCTAGATCTTTCATGGTTTTCCAAAGATTAAGTTATGTTGACATATAATCTTGGTGGACATAGTTCAAAAAGGTGTATTTGTATGATTTCCATCATCCTTAAGTTGTATGTATGTTTCATAATGTTCTTAACCTTGAAAATCATCATTATGATGGAAACTAAAATCATATATATACAAATGATGGCGAAACAATATATGATTCAGTAGCAACACTTATATTATGTATGTCTTTACATTTTTATAGGTGATCCTTCACAAACTAAGGATAAAAATGCTGAATTACTCTCGAATTTAAAATGTAGAAAATTAAGCGATTTTCGATGGTATAAAAATACTTTCCTAACCAGAGTTATGTTTAGGAAAGATTCAAAACAACCATTTTGGAAAGAAAAATTCCTTGCAGGCTTACCAAATTTATTAGGAGAGAAAGTTAGAAACAAAATAAGTGATATATCAGGACAACAAATTATTCCATATTCAGCCTATACTTACGGAGAACTGATAAGTATAATACAAAAGGAAGGTTTAAGAGTCTGCCAAGATATAAAATTACAAAGTAATCTTAAAAAGGAATTAAGACAAAGCAAGTCCGAATTAGGCACCTTTTGTAAACAATTTGATGATGAGCCTTATCAATCTTATAAAAAAAATGTAACGGAAATTGTTCTAAAATATATGAAAAATGACCATATCAAAATAGATACAATAAGAATAATAGATATAATAAAAATTTTAGAAAATTTCAGACACACCCTTATTATAAAAATAAAAATAAAAAGAACTACACAAAAAAGCCCTATAGGAAAATGAACTATAAGAAAGCTACAAATACAGAAGATTTCAAAAATATTGAGTGCTATAAATGTATACATTCAGCATTTATATATTCAAAACTTCGATATGAAATCAGGATTTTGGCAAATGTAGATATCAGAAAAAGATCGCTATAAAATAGCATTTATAGTTCCATTTGCACAGTATAAATGGAAAGTAATGCCATTCGTTTTAAAAAACACCCCATAAGAATATCAAAGAGTAGTGAATAATATATTTATGGATTACTCGAATTTTTACATTGTCTATATAGATGATGTACTAATATTCTCCATATCAATAGAAGAACATTTTAAACAATTAAAAACTATTTTCTACAAGTGAAGAAAAATGGCCTTATATTATCACAAAAAAATGTCCTTGTTTCAAACAAAAATAAGACTTTTAGGTCAATATCTACATCAAGGAACGATCTTACTAATAGAACGATCTTTAGTATTTGCTTCTTAATTTTCAGATAAGACATTAGATAAAAATCAATTACAAAGATTTCTTGGATCACTAAATTATATTGTTGACTTTATTCCCAATATAATGAAACTTTCAAAACCATTGCATGATAGATTAAAGAAAAATCCTCATCAATGGACTAAAGAACATACTTCAGTCGTTAAGAAAATCAAAGAGCTTATATCAGAAATACCTTTTTTATATATTGCAGATTCTAATCTACCAAAAATAATAGAAACTAATGTGTCTGATATAGGATATGGTGGTATTCTAAAACAAATATTTAAAGGAAAAGAATCAATAGTTTAGTATACTTCTGATCATTGGAATGACACACAAAAATCATATTATACTATTAAAAAAGAATATTGAGCATTGTGTTATGCATTCATGAATTTCATAGTGATTTTCTAAATCAAAATTTCTTTTACGCAAAGACTGCAAGTCTGCTAAAGAGGTTTTACAAAAAGATGTCAAAAACCAAGCTTGAAAACAAAATTTGCCAGATGGCAATCATTATTGAGCATATATGATTTTGATATTGAATTTATTAAGGGAGATACAAATTTTGTCTCAGATTTTCCGACACGCGAATTTCTCCAAAAACAGACATGATGCCAAGAAAAACCAAGGATAAAGGGAAACTTCAAGCTTCTACACCACCAGAAAAACATGGACCGACAAGGTCGAAGAAGAGACTGCAAGTCTCCAAACACCAATACCAGCCACCCCTATAACCCGAAAAAATCCCAAGTCAGAAATTACTGCCTCTCCAAATAACCTAAATATCCCTAATACTTTCTCAATGCTTGAAATTTATCTCAAAGTGTAGAATTTCAAGATTAGTTCGAGAAATACCAACTCCATATTTTTAAAACACAAGCCTCTACTACCGTAGAGAAAGAACCAGTTTCTCAAAAAATATTTTCTGTTTAGAATGGCTGGAATTATAAACAAATATAGTTTTATTTACAGTTTATAATGGCTAGAATTAGTTCCGCCTTATGCATTTCCCTTCTTCCCTTTTATATTTATGTTCTTTATTTATCTTCTATGGGAGTTTAATCACTCCCAAGATTTTAATATCTTTATTATCTTTATTTTATTTTCATTTTTATTTGTTCTTATCTTATCCTTCTTGAATATCTTATCATCTTATTTTCTATTAGATATTCTTTTCTTATAAATTATCAGATTCGTGGATATATCTATAAGATTTACTTTCATTTTTACACGTTCTGAGATATTTGTTTATAAACTGGTGAGTGTTTGTCTTGTACAGGCTGGGTAATAAGCCTCGTCAAAGAGCAATAAATCATTTATGTATCAAAGTGTTGGTAGCCAGAATATAAACATATCTTAAGAAAGTTTTAAAAGTGGAAGAAATGTTTAATAGATCTGCTTCGTTTAGCTCTACATCAAATACAGATGCGAATAAGGTAGTTAATACTGAAGAAGCAATAACACAAAACTTTGATAAAGCTTTAAATAATTGGGTAATTCCAAAGAGATATATATATATATATATATATATATATAAGATGTGAAAACAGGAGATTTATGTGGTTACATGAAGGGGTACAATATTCGGCCATAAGGCCTAGTTATGGAGTAAATAAATTGCTACATGATGTTTTTTTTCGAAAGAAAATTTTATTAATAAGCCTCACTTATGGGGAAGGAAAACCATATTACAAGTATCAGTGTATGAGAATAAGTGAAATAATGAGCTAATGATGACATATCTCCAGTCGTATATGATATGCCGCATTAAAACCTTGCCAAGTAAACCACCCTTGTGGATAAAACCTTGGCGAAGGAAAAAGCATACATATTTATACGGCTGTCATTGATATCGCAGCTATATAAGAATGAGTACAAAGATGTGATTTCTGTTGAAGAAAAAACAATACTGGTCTGTGTTGGCAGAGGATCACTTAACGCGTTTGGAGGGCCGCTGCTTGATCTTGATGAATCCATTATGACATGTACCTCGTGATATTGCAAGGGAAAAGTTATACCGATGGAAATAATAAAAGTAGCGAGAGTAATCATAAAAGTCAAACGCATACCCAAGTCTCCATGGCTGAGTTGGAGCCAAGGCGACGGTGTCATGTTATTGCATCCGAGTAGTAAGGCCTTGATGTTCTAGCTTATGATGTTTGAGATGGTAGACTTCAGCGTGAATGACTCGTATATTGCGTTAAGCAGGAAGGAACCCCGTTATGTCTCGCCAGTAGAGCCGCAGTCGTGGAGGCCTCGCATGCATGATGGAATTGTTGTGTTGCCGTAAGCATTAACGCCACCATGGTATTAAAACCAATCCATGCCCAGGGAAATAAAAAGACCAAGTTATCAAGGATTATGAAGTAGATTAAAAACCAGACCAATAGATAACAAGACATACCGAGCCTGCCTGGATCCCTTAGGATACAGGCAGAATGAGGGAAAAATCGTTAATCCATGTGGAAGACTTTAGACTGTTAAGGGACGCGCAATTGGACGGAGGAGAGAAAATTGCTACATGATGTAAAGATATAATATATATATATATATATATATATATATATATATATATATATATATATATTAATGCGGCATATCGTATACGACTGGAGATATGACATTATCAGTTATTTAATTCATTTGTTCTCATACGATGACTTCGTTGTAATATGGATTTCCTCCGCCATAAGTGAGGTTTTTTATCAATCAAATGTTTCGTTTTAATATATATATATATATATATATATATATATATGTGTGTGTGTGTGTGTGTGTGTGTGTGTATGTATAAGTAGTACACAGCCCTAAGGCCTTTTTGTGGAACAAATAAATTTGTTACATGTTTATAGACATATGTATGTATGAAATGTAGTATGATAGAAATTATGACTATGATATGTATTTTCTTGTGACATGTTAAAGTATTGATTAAATAAGTGTCCTAAATATTTAAGTGTGAGTCATATGCTTGTATGTAGAATTTATAATTTAAGCAAGCGATGATGGATGAAATTGCATAAAAAGTGGGTTCTTTTTGGGGACTTGGCCGAGCCTCACTATATGAGGGTAAGGATGATATTTTATTTAAGTTATGGCATGTATGATGTAGATAAATTATGGATTTATGATGATTAAAATGACCGAAGTGACCTTGGAACAAGTCTAATGGATAATAAAACATATGTTGTAAAATTATTTTTATTGCATCACATGTTTTAAAAAAAAGTTCTAAAGCGTAACAAATAATAAACACGAGATGATTGATCTAACGATGCATGCCATGTTATGATTATGTTATGTTATGTTACGGTGCACCAGCATGACATCAAAACCGGAATGGTAGGTGTCATGAGCATATATTATCTTCGTGTCCGAGTGTAATACCGTGTCTGAGACACAGGATCTCCACCATAACGCGTCACCGTTAGAACATGCACATATGATTTATATATGCACATGTTACTATATAGGGAATCATTCGGTATGTCATGCGTTATTATTCTTATGAAAAGTGTTGTAGCCATTTTATGATTATGTTATGTTACAAGTTGATGAAAATGTCATGTTATGCATGTTTACGAAAACTTCATGTCTTGATTATTTATGGAAAGTCATGTTTTAAATTGTTTATGAAAATGAACCATGTTATAACTTGTCAAAATCAAATTTTCATGATACCATTAAGGTATTGTTGGAACATCCTTAAGCCTATGATATTGTTAAGTAGACCAAAATAGAACTTATGCATAAAAGTGTAGTTGATATGGACATAAGACTTGTGACCTTAGTGTAAGATATGGATTAGAAATTAGGAATGGATATGTATGTGGCGTTTTTCATGAACTTAGGTAGAAGGAATTGTTAACTTCAATGCCGACGTTCATAATGTACGTGTTACATGTTTTAAGATTACACTTATGTTATGCACTTTATTTATTAAAATGGAGACGTGTTATGTTATGTTCTTTATTTATGCTTTCTTAAATTATTAATCTGTTTCCCCATGTATAATCCACATGATGTATCCAGACGGACTACTTGCTGGGCTATTAGTTTTATCACTCATAATTGCTTTTAATCTTTTTGTAGAGAACAAGGTTTGCGATACCAGATTCAAAGAGGAGGAACCCTGAGTAGACTATCCGTGAGCGAGAAAGTATCCGAGGACTTGTCTTTTGAGATATGTTAGATGCTTTGATCATGATGTACTTATACTATTTTGGGACCTTCTACATTATGATTTGTACAGATTATGACGATTTGTATATATGTGCATGTCGTATGTTTATGTTTACGTTGTTTCCGCTATACCGATTCATAGTTCATGTCGACATGCACATGCATGTATGGACGTTTTGTACTTCTCGTAGTACTGTACGGCAGGTGCACCGTGCCGAGACCCTACTCCCGGGTGGAGTGCTACAGGGTGCACGGACATATTAGCTTTCATTAGGGCGCCACAGACGTAGCCACCTAGTCTCAGACGGGGTGTTTGTGGCATATTGACTAGTGGGGACCGATTCGTAAGTCTTACGGTATAAGTCACTTGTAAAGAATGTGATATAGCTATTGCATTGAAATTTGGATTTGGACTTCGGTTTTGGACCGAGTTGGACTCAAATTTGGTTATTTGGCTTTGGAGCGGTCAAATTGGATTTGGTATCGAATTGATTTTGGAACTTTGAAATTTTTGGTTTTGAATTGGCATTGCACCGATTTTGAAAAATTGCATCATACTTTGACTTAGACTAACTTTTGATTCAATTGTGATATGTTGACTTTGTTGACAATATTTGTTGACTTTGCCATCGAATGTTAGGGTTAAAATGGTAACTTTATTTTCAAATGCGAAGCATGTTATTTTCTATATTATTATTTATTTTGTAACACTTGCTTCTCTATGTATGATCCCATGGTAATTATAGTGAGGTTACTTGCTAGACGAAGTGTCACTCATGTAGAAATAAGAGGGTTTGAGTGATTTCAAAATAAGAAATGTTGAATATATATATATATATATATATATATATATACAACGTGTATGAGTGTGTACATGTATGCATGATAACTTATCATTACTTGCCTTATTTAGCTTATATATTATGTTGCCGTACTAACGAGCCATGAAGCATTAAAGCTTACATCATATGGCGAACATTTTTTGAGTTTATACTATTTTCAGGTTCCACCATTAATGAACTAAATTAGTTCATTAAGTGAAGTACTTAGTTTAATAAACTAAGTAGTTCATTAAAGGAAGATGCATTTGAAAAAGGCACAAAGGCAACAAGGCTGAGGAAGGAAAGTCTTCTCCTCCTCCCCACATTCAATGTCACACGCCTTTATACATATATATACTATATTTTCAGATTTTTTTTAAAGGCACATACACATGTATTCCAACGTACTACCGACACGTTATATATCTTACGTAAGTACGTTAACGTCACACCACTATACTTAACTCATATTTATGAGTATATTCAGGTCTCATATCATATGATATAAGATATGGTGATGACAAATTAAATACCACACGATAAAAGGTTCTAAACCGAAATTTGTCGTATCGGGCGAATACCGAAACTTCGCCAACGTGTCACGTACTTGCCATAAATAAATGGCCAGCCCATATACATCAAAAATTGATGTAAATTTCGTGCACATCATTGAAAAATCAGGCAAAAATACTTTCCATGTTGACACACACAAATCACCCAACATTTAGACCAAAATGTGAAGATTCCAATTTTAATTTTGTCACATGTTTATGGTACCACTTTAAATCAGCCAAGTGCTAAAATTTAAAGTATATATTATATATTATGTATAACATAATATATATATCATGTGCAAAAGTTGGAATTCAAATTAGAGAAAAATCGGGTAATCGATAAGTATCGAAAATTCGGTTTTTTACGCACATAACATGGAACGTTTTTCTTGGACATCATGTGACACGTATCTAGACACTCTTTACATATAATATACATCTTAAAGTGTTCTAGAAAATTAAATTAAGGGCTGATTGGAATATTACATGTGTGTATTATTAAATGTGCACTATTTTACAAAGTTAGCAAAAATAAATTTCAGCACATGTACAAACACACTCAAACGTTACTGCAGCTGATTTGGAGCATATGTGGAGCCTTGTTGGCATGTTGATTGGTCAAGGATCAATCATACAATGTTGATGAATCAAAGAGAGAAGCTACAAAAGGTAAGTATTCAACATATACCTCTCTTATGTCACATGTTGAAAATTTCAGCATGTTACACACATGGTGGCCGAATCCTTCATGGCTAAGACAAGATATTTTGTCAATTTTTCTTAAAGGATTAATTGAAGGAGTTATGGAAATAATTTGAATATTATGTAAGGTAATTAAGTGTGATATTTTACATATCACACATGCTGAAATTTTTCAGCATGTGTGAAGGGTGTGCTGGCCGAAATTTACCTCACATTGTGTCCAAGTTCACTCTTCATTTGCTAGCTAGACTTACCATATGAAATTGATTTATTTTTATGACAAAAATTCAAAGGAAAATGGCAAATAATCTGAATTTATTCCATGATGTAAATGCTGAAAATTTCAGCATTGAAAATATGTGTTGGCCGATTTTCTTGAGCTTGGAAAGGAGATATTTTCTTGTCTTGAAATTTATGAGAGAATTTGTGAATTATGGTATGACTTAATGGTTGATTTTTTTGGCAAATATTAAGTGATTATTTCAGATTTTCCATGTCATCAAATGATGACAACATTGAGCCAATAAAGAGGTGCCAAGTAAGCAACAACTAAATGATGGTCCAATGGAATGATGCCAAGTAAGCAAAGCATTGTCACCATGATGTCTTACACTCTCTCAAGCACTTAAAAGGAAATTTTCAAGAGGAGGAGATGCACAAGGGGGGGACGGCTGGATGCTATAAAGAGAGAAGAGAAGAACAAACAAATACAACACCAAGATTTGCATTTTAAAGTGATCAAAGTGCCAAGCCTCTTTTCTCCAACACTTTCTTTCTCTCTTTTCTTGTAAAAAACCTATTGTACTTTGCATCTTTTAATTTTTGAATAGGCTTCATAGAAACCACCATTCATTCATCTTTGTAAAAGATTGATCAAGGTGTGATCAATCTTCATTCTAGCGAGGTGTGGTGTTCGTGTGAATTGTACTCGTCATACAAGGTTTGTATAGGGTTGGAGTTAGGTGTAACTCTATCAACCCTGCGGTAAGGTGTACTGCGTGTGTGTGATTAGTGTGAACCAAGGAAGGTGTTCCTTGAAGACTGGAGTAGGTTGTTTATAACCGAACCAGTATAAAATTCTTGGTGCAATTTACTTTCAGCATTTACTTTTCAGTTTCTGCACTGGTTACTCATCTTATTCACGTTCGTAAATATAGTAAACGATTTTCAAAAATTGTAAAAATTTCCAGAAACATACATAAACGTTCTAGGGTTAATTTGGCATAAGTTTCAACCCTTTTGGACAAGTATAGGTCAGTCAAACATCAAAAGTTCTGAGACTAGTGCAGTCTGATTTTCAGACTTGCAAAGGTTGAGACTTTGGTGGTATTTGACTTACTTCCAAAAAGCATTTTCAAAAACTGTTTCAACCCATTTAAATATAGTGTGTGAGGAGTTATTGGTCAAATTTTCAGAGCATTTGGACGTTCACACAAATAGGAATTAATTTTTCAAAACCATCTACCGTTTCTGGCAGATTTGCACAATCTGAGTACCAACGGTTTTTGAAGGGGTTAAAGGTTGAATTTTAATTTGAAATTTTTGAGGGACCCTCATAACATCTGAGGCTAAGTTCTCTCAAAATTTCATAATTTTGGAGACCTCTAACCTTTTTTTAAAAACGTTTTAAAACTGGTCCTGAAAACAGAATCTGTTTTCAGAACTTGAATTGTTCAAGTTTAAAGAAATTTTAAAAAGCACACTTTCCGCACCATCTATTCAACCCCCCCCCCTTCTAGTGGTGCCTTGAAGATCCTACAAGTGGTATCAGAGCGCAGGAATACTCACTACAAGGAATCCAACGATTCAGTGAGATGGCATCCACAAATCTCAAAATCGAACAAGAAGGTATGTCGAGCCAAAGGCCTCCACTTTTTGACGGTGAGTCCTTTATTCAATGGAAACTTAGGATGAAACTTTTTCTTATGGCTATAGATATAGATCTTTGGTCAATAATTGAAGATAGTCCATATGTCCCATCTAATGTATCCACTGTAGACGGAGTTACTTTAGAAGTTATTAAAACTAGACAAGAATATACGAGTGATGATAAAAAGAAACTTAGTATGAATGCTAGGGCTATGCAATTGCTTTTGAACGGATTAAGTAAAAGTGAGTCTAGTTATGTGTCAAATTGTTCGAGTGCACAAGAAATGTGGAGAATTCTAGAAATGAAACACGAAGGCACGAGTCAAGTAAAAGAGTCAAAAATTAATATGCTTATGTCTACTCTTGAGTCTTTTAAATTGTTGCCTAATGAGTCGATTGTAGATATGGATCTTCGTTTAACTAACATCTATGACTCTCTTGAGTCTCTTGGTAAGGCTTTTACTACGCAGGAAAAGGTACAGAAAGTCCTACGAAGCCTTCCTTCGGAATAGGACCCTAAAGTGACTGCTATAGAAGAAAGTAAGGAGACTAAATCAATAAAAATGGAAGAACTCATTGGCTCACTCAAAGTTTATGAAAACAAACTTACTATTTGGAAATCAGAATCATCTAAACAAGGTAAGACAATTGCTTTTAAATCAAATGAATACGTCTCCCCTCCCTCCGATCACGTAGATGATAGTGATTCCGAATCAGATAATGATGATTTAATTCTATTGGCTAAAGGACTAAGAAGATTCATGAGAAAGTCATTTAGAAATAAAAACAAGGGCACTACATCTAAGAGAAATAAAAACAAGTCAAATGATAAGGACATTAAATGTTATGAATGCGGCAAACTCGGACACTTATCATATGACTGCCCAAACAAAGAAAAGCAAACTAATAAATACCCTGACAAGGAGCGGAACAAAAATAGACTCGTCTCAGATCCTAATCAAAGGAAACGTGCACTAAAGGCCTCCACATGGAGTGACTCATCGACTCTGAAACTGAGACCGAAGAGGAGACCGCTCAAGTTTGCTTCGCTTCAAAGGCGTCTAATGAGGTATCATCCGATTCTGACTCTGACTCTGAACCTTCTTATGATGATCTTTTTAGTCAGTATCTTGAATTACATAAATTTACTAAGACTCTCGCAAAAGAAAAGAAACGTTTAATTGAAGACAAGAAACTGTTAGAATCTTCTAACGAGAATCTTGTCGCTCAATTAAGCGATTCAAAGAAAGAGTCTTCATGTGTCATCACTGCATTAAAAACCGAGATCTCATCATTGAATTCTCAAAATAATGAAATGAAATCCGAGATTTCAACTTTGAAATCAGGGAATACAGATTTAGAGAAAATGATGAAACAATTCGATACAGGGTCAAACATGCTGCATCGCATCATATTATCGCAAAAGCATGACAGTGACAAAACTGGATTGGGATACGTTGATACTAACGAAGTATCAACCAAACCAACCAAGTTTGTTGTGTCTAAGAAAGTATACACCCCTAAGCATCAAGAGGCGTTTAAGATGACGCAAAAAGCACCCCCTTCCACATGCCCCACTCCCTCATATCATGTGAAATATAACGTTGTACCATATAGATATGAGAAGAAAAGAACAATGCATACACGAAATACATATCATCCACGCACTACACACACGCACACAAGAACACATCAAAAGTGTCCTTCATTCAATGAGTATAGAGGAGTCCTTGGGCAAAGACCCAAAGTACATGCACCACATGTATATTATATCGCACCTTCATTCTTGCCATTTGATAGACCGAGAAGGATCACCCAACTATGGGTACCGAAAGGTACCTTTACCAAAAGGTGATTAACTAACTCGAAAGGACCCAAAATTAAAAGGGTACCTAAATCACCTTTTCACATTGCAGGGAGACCACTCATCAAAAGACACATCAATAAAGTGGTTCCTTGATAGTGGTTGCTCGAGGCACATGACGGGTGACCCGAGCCTGTTCTCCAAATTAAAGAAGGTCACAAAAGGCGGATCCGTGACCTTTGGAGACAACAATGAAGGCAAGATCATTGGAAAAGGTACGGTTGGCAATCCGAATACACTTCAAATCTCCAACGTATTTTTGGTAAGCAACTTATCCTACAATCTTCTTAGTATTTCTCAATTTGTTGACAATGGCTTCAATGTTTGTTTTACTCACCCTTATTGCAATATAATAAATAAAAATGGAGAAACCGTTTTAAAAGGAAAACGAGAAGGAAATATCTTTACACTATCTATGGATGATGTAATAGACGCTAAAGTTAAATGTTTTATGACAAATGAACCCAATGTGAATTTGTGGCATAGACGTTTAGGACACATAGGTATTTCTACACTAGAAAAACTGCAACGAAAGAACCTAGTACGGGGATTGCCTACGCTTGATTTAGACAACTTTCAGTTGTGTGAATCTTGCATAAAAGGCAAACAAACACGTGAGTCACTTAAGCCTAAAAATGAGATAAGCACGACTAGAATACTAGAACTATTGCATATTGATTTGTTTGGTCTTAGTCGCACTACAAGCCTTGGTGGGCGTCACTATGCATGCGTGATTGTTGATGACTTTTCTCGTTATACTTGGACTTTATTTCTTGCACATAAAGATGATAGCGCCGTAGAAATTGCTGAATTAATTAAACAACTTGAAAATCAATACGGCGTAAATGTGAAAAGAATAAGAAGCGATAGAGGCGGTGAATTTAAAAATAAAGAGATGATTTCGTTTTGTGAAGAAAAAGAATTAAACATGAGTTTTCGCCACCTAGAACTCCACAATTAAATGGAGTAGTAGAAAGAAAGAATCGCACACTACAAGAAATTGCTAGAACCATGCTTTGCGAAAATAAATTGCCTAGATTTTTGTGGGCGGAAGCCGTAAATTGTGCATGCTATATTGTAAATCGCCTATCTATAAGAAAGAAAATAAATAAGACGCCTTACGAAATTTTGAATGATCGCATGCCTAAGATTGATTATTTTCGTGTGTTTGGATGCAAATGCTTTGTCTTGAATACAAAAGATAATTTAGATAAATTTGAATCCAAATCAATTGAGTGCATTTTTGTTGGGTATTCCATAAATTCAAAAGCATATAGATGTTATGATCCTCTCATTAGACAAATCATAGAATCTATTCATGTTAATTCAATGAATTTGGAGAGATTGATAAAGATAAGGAATATGACGATGATTTTGAATTGAAACCCGTTTTGGATGAAGATAATGATTCTTTTGATATGCATGAGATGAATGAGACACTAGAAATGCATGATCATATAGAAATGCATGATAACTTAGAAAATAATCAACCAAGATGGCATAGAGATCACCCACAAGATCTCATCATAGGCGACATTACTCACGGTGTGCGACCACGTAGAAGAATCACTTCGGATGAAATAAATGAATTTCATGCTATGATTTCTGAAATTGAGCCCAAAAATGTGCATGATGCTTTGAGTGATTCATCTTGGATTGATGCTATGCATGACGAACTTAATCAATTCGTTAGAAATGATGTATGGGATTTAGTACCACGACCACAAGATAAGACAATAATAGGCACAAAGTGGGTATTTAGGAATAAGATGAATGAAGAAGGAAAGGTCGTTAGAAATAAAGCAAGACTCGTAGCTCAAGGATATAATCAAGAAGAAGGAATAGACTACGATGAAACATTTGCACCCGTAGCACGCTTAGAAGCTATACGACTCTTAATTGCTATTGCTTGCATGAAAGATTTTAAATTGTATCAAATGGACGTCAAAAGTGCTTTTCTAAACGGATTCATACAAGAAGAAGTATACGTGAAGCAACCACCCGGTTTTGAAGATTTGAAACATCCAGATCACGTGTACAAACTAAAGAAGGCACTATATGGCCTAAAGCAAGCACCGAGAGCATGGTATGATCGTTTTGCTACTTTCCTTTGAGAAAATAATTTTAAACGTGGTACTATAGATAGTACACTATTTTTGAAACAAGAAAAATCAGATTTACTTATTATTCAAATCTACGTAGATGACATTATCTTCGGTTCTACCTCACATAGACTCGTTAAAGATTTTGAAAATTGTATGAAAGCTGAATTTGAAATGTCTATGGTTGGTGAACTTAATTATTTTCTTGGCTTGCAGATTAAGCAAACGAGTAAAGGAATTCATATAAGCCAAGCTAAGTATGTAAATAATATGATCAAGAAGTTCAATTTTGAAAATTTGAAACCATCACCCACGCCTATGAGTGTTACTACTAAATTAGACAAAGACGAACATGGTAAAGACATTGATAATGGATTATATCGATCTATGATAGGTTCTTTACTATATTTAACTGCTAGTAGGCCTGACATCATGTTTAGCGTATGCATGAGTGCTCGTTTTCAAAGTCAACCTAAGGTGTCACACTTAAATGCAGTAAAAAGAATATTCCGTTATATTAAGCACACGCCCACCTTAGGTATTTGGTATGATAAGGACTCTACATTCGACTTACATGCTTACACTGATGCAGATTATGGTGGCTGCAAGATAGATAGAAAAAGCACGAGCGGAACTTGCCAATTTATAGGAAATTCCCTTATTTCATGGTTTTCCAAAAAGCAAGCAAGTGTTGCTTTGTCCACTACTGAGGCTGAGTATATGGCTCTTAGACTTTGTTGCACACAGTTGTTGTGGATAAAACAACAACTTTCGGACTTTGGAATTACCGTAAATAAAATTCCTATATATTGTGATAGTATGAGTGCAATGAATTTGTCTAAGAACCCCGTATTACACTCTAAGGCTAAGCATATAGAAGTTCGCTATCATTTTCTTCGTGATCACGTTAACAACGGTAATATTGTCATAGATCACGTACGCACAGAATCACAAGTAGCGGATATATTTACAAAGGTCTTAAATCAAGCCACATTTGAATCTCTTCGTTCTAAATTAGGCATGATTCTTGTTGATGTGATTTAATGTGATTTACTTTCCTTTTTGACAGGAATCTTTTGATTAACTTTCCAAAATAAAGGGGGAGAGAGAAGCATGATTTAAGGGAGAGAGAGACCCTGATTGATCACTGATTGATCTTAATTGCATGAATCAAGGGGGAGCCGGATTTGAAATTCGAAATTCAAATTTCAAATCTGTGCATAATTCAAGGGGGAGAGATAGCACTTAAAGCATGTACACTAGTTATTTTGAAAATCATCAAAAGGGGGAGATTGTAGAAATAAGAGGGTTTGAGTAATTTCAAAATAAGAAACGTTGAATATATATATATATATATATATATACAACGTGTATGAGTGTGTACATGTATGCATGATAACTTATCATTACTTGCCTTATTTAGCTTATATATTATGTTTCCGTACTAACGAGCCATGAAGCATTAAAGCTTACATCATATGGCGAACATTTGTTGAGTTTATACTATTTTCAGGTGCCACCATTAATGAACTAAATTAGTTCATTAAGTGAAGTACTTAGTTTAATAAACTAAGTAGTTCATTAAAGGAAGATGCATTTGGAAAAGGCACAAAGGAAACAAGGCTAAGGAAGGAAAGTCTTCTCCTCCTCCCCACATTCAATGTCACACGCCTTTATACATATATATACTATATTTTCAGATTTTTTTTAAAGGCACATACACATGTATTCCAACGTACTACCGACACGTTATATATCTTACGTACGTACGTTAACGTCACACCACTATATTTAACTCATATTTATGAGTATATTCAGGTCTCATATCATATGATATAAGATATGGTGATGACAAATTAAATACCACACGATAAAAGGTTCTAAACCGAAATTTGTCGTATCGGGCGAATACCGAAACTTCGCCAACGTGTCACGTACTTGTCATAAATAAATGGCCAGCCCATATACATCAAAAATTGATGTAAATTTCGTGCACATCACTGAAAAATCAGGCAAAAATACTTTCCATGTTGGCACACACAAATCACCCAACATTTAGACCAAAATGTGAAGATTCCAATTTTAATTTTGTCACATGCTTATGGTACCACTTTAAATCAGCCAAGTGCTAAAATTTAAAGTATATATTATATATTATGTATAACATAATATATATATCATGTGCAAAAGTTGGAATTTAAATTAGAGAAAAATCAGGTAATCGATAAGTATCGAAAATTCGGTTTTTTACGCACATAACATGGAACGTTTTTCTTGGACATCATGTGACACGTATATAGACACTTTTTACATATAATATACATCTTAAAGTGTTCTAAAAAATTAAATTAAGGGCTGATTGGAATATTACATGTGTGTATTATTAAATGTGCACTATTTTACAAAGTTAGCAAAAATAAATTTCAGCACATGTACAAACACACTCAAACGTTACTACAGCTGATTTGGAGCATATGTGGAGCCTTGTTGGCATGTTTATTGGTCAAGGATCAATCATACAATGTTGATGAATCAAAGAGAGAAGCTACAAAAGGTAAGTATTCAACATATACCTCTCTTATGTCACATGTTGAAAATTTCAGCATGTTACACACATGGTGGCCGAATTCTTCATGGCTAAGACAAGATATTTTGTCAATTTTTCTTAAAGGATTAATTGAAGGAGTTATGGAAATAATTTGAATATTATGTAAGGTAATTAAGTGTGATATTTTACATATCACACATGCTGAAATTTTTCAGCATGTGTGAAGGGTGTGCTGGCCGAAATTTACCTCACATTGTGTCCAAGTTCACTCTTCATTTGCTAGCTAGACTTACCATATGAAATTGATTTATTTTTATGACAAAAATTCAAAGAAAAATGGCAAATAATCTGAATTTATTCCATGATGTAAATGCTGAAAATTTCAGCATTGAAAATATGTGTTGGCCGATTTTCTTGAGCTTGGAAAGGAGATATTTTCTTGTCTTGAAATTTATGAGAGAATTTGCGAATTATGGTATGACTTAATGGTTGATTTTTTGGCAAATATTAAGTGATTATTTCAGATTTTCCATGTCATCAAATGATGACAACATTGAGCCAATAAAGAGGTGTCAAGTAAGCAACAACTAAATGATGGTCCAATGGAATGATGCCAAGTAAGCAAAGCATTGTCACCATGATGTCTTACACTCTCTCAAGCACTTAAAAGGAAATTTTCAAGAGGAGGAGATGCACAAGGGGGGACGGCTGGATGCTATAAGGAGATAAGAGAAGAACAAACAAATACAACACCAAGATTTGCATTCTAAAGTGATCAAAGTGCCAAGCCTCTTTTCTCCTACACTTTCTTTCTCTCTTTTCTTGTAAAAAGCCTATTGTAATTTGCATCTTTCAATCTTGAATAGGCTTCATAGAAACCACCATTCATTCATCTTTGTAAAAGATTGATCAAGGTGTGATCAATCTTCATTCTAGCGAGGTGGTGGTGTTCGTGTGAATTGTACTCGTCATACAAGGTTTGTAAAGGGTTGGAGTTAAGTGTAACTCTATCAACCCTGCGGTAAGGTGTACTGCGTGTGTGTGATTAGTGTGAACCAAGGAAGGTGTTCCTTGAAGACTGGAGTAGGTTGTTTATAACTGAACCAGTATATAATTCTTGGTGCAATTTACTTTCAGCATTTACTTTTCAGTTTCTGCACTGGTTACTCATCTTGTTCACGTCGTAAATATAGTAAACGATTTTCAAAAATTGTAAAAATTTCCAGAAACATACATAAACGTTCTAGGGTTAATTTGGCACAAGTTTCAACCCTTTTGGACAAGTATAGGCCAGTCAAACATCAAAAGTTCTGAGACTAGTGCAGTCTGATTTTCAGACTTGCAAAGGTTGACACTTTGGTGGTATTTGACCTACTTCCCAAAAGAATTTTCAAAAACTGTTTCAACCCATTTAAATATAGTGTGTGAGGAGTTATTGGTCAAAGTTTCAGACCATTTGGACGTTCACACAAATAGGAATTAATTTTTCAAAACCATCTACCGTTTCTGGCAGACTTGCACAATCTGAGTACCAACGGTTTTTGAAGTGGTTAAAGGTTGAATTTTAATTTGAAATTTTTAGGGGACCCTCATAACATCTGAGGCTAAGTTCTCTCAAAATTTCATAATTTTTGGAGACCTCTAACCTGGTTTTAAAAACGTTTTAAAACTGGTCCTGAAAACAGAATCTGTTTTCAGAACTTGAATTGTTCAAGTTTAAAGAAATTTTAAAAAGCACACTTTCCGCACCATCTATTCAACCCCCTCTTCTAGTGGTGCCTTGCAGATCCTACAACTCATACTATACTTTCTCATATTTTTTTGCAGATAGTTAGGACTATGATTTAGTATACGTTGAGGAGGATTCGGAGTGGGGATGCTGATGACTGATGGTTATGTTAAGGATATTATGATGGTTGGCTTAGAGGATTTATGGATATCATCTTTGGATTATTTATTGAGACTTAGTTATTTCTTTTTTATTTACGTTATGACATTGTATTGTTTAGTTTTGTCCAAACCTTTACCCATTTATTATTATTTATGATTACTTCGAGGTTTTCATTTTATGACTTCAGCTGACATCGATTTGAGTCTATTTGCTGGCGTGTAATAGTTTGTTTCGACGTCTTATAGTTTGCTTAGCAAAATACGGGGTGAGTCGTTCCAGGTACTAGGACTTGGGATGGGTCGTTACATGCAGAGCCTTGCTCAGCTTAACTGCAGAAAGTGCTGACCGAGCTGACCAAAATGAATGTTTATGCAAAAAATGTGGCAATCTGTTTACAATCCTGGAATCAGGTATATTTGGTTATTTACCTGGGAAGGTAAATTCTTTCTCAAATACTAGTGATTTTGTTTATGTTTTAAATATATCCTAGAAAAATTATACCCTTTCATGATGGACTATCTATTGTCGAGCTGTGCATCAATTCAGAAATAACCATGCATCTAAACCCTTATAGTTCAACATCTTCATAAATTAATAACCGTGTTAAATATGAACTATGCTAAGCTAAGTACCATAATCATACAGACTTTATAGCATATGTGCACATTGTAATAAATTAAGATCAACAATAACATGATGTGACCTGAAAAGAATATTGGAGTGCACACCATATGTATCCTTGATAAGATAAACTAAGAGACAAGTATGCCTACTAGTTACATTGTGACTTTATCATCCTTGAAATTACAAAAAACAGTCACACAAATATATTTGTTTGAATGTTTGGACATGGAATTATAAAACTAGAATAGCTCAGTTAAATGAAAAGGATTTACCTCTAGCATCTGAGCACGCATGTTCTTGACTATTTGTTTTTAGACATAACTTCTAGTTATAAAAGGATTACATTCATTCTATTGAATTTTATGGTCAAAATATTACATATAAGTTAAAATATACTGATGCATGAATTCTAGACTGATTGTATCTACATTACTTAGTTTATAAAAACTGACTGAGAACTGTAATATCTATCTTATCATACCCATGATAAAGGTGAAAATATATTGATGCATGCATGATTGTAGTAAAGTTCTATCTGCTAACGTTTTTTTTTCTAATCCTCATCATGTATGGCAACCTATGCGGAAATCGTCAGGCCTAAAATAGGGAAAGACCTGGACATGGCGGAGTTTCCTGCTAAATATATCCAAAAATATGTTCCAGGCAAGAGATCCAAATCTTGGCAGCAAGATTTGAATTCGCTTCAGTTGGTTCTTTCTGACAAGGGAAAGCACCGCTTCTGGTGGTCAAGAAAATGTTTGAACGAATTGGTTTTACGCAAACCCCCACGATAGGACTGCTTGATTCTTCTCACATCTTGATCACCCTCTAAAATGAAATGGATTACCAAAGATGCTTCTCCCGTGGAATCTGGAGCATTCAATGTTGAAATCTAAAAGTTGCCAAATGGACATCGTCCTACGATCCGAAGCATGATTCTCCTATTGTTCCAATCTGGGTAACATTGGAGAACTTAGCAGTTCACCTTCATGATAAGCGGGCCTGGAATGCCATAGCGTGTCTGATGGGAATACCTGTCAGGATTAACACGGCTACTCTGAATTTTAATCGTCTGTCAGTAGCCCAGGTGTCCATAGAACTTGATGTTTCTGAAGACCTGCCACCCAATACTCATATACAATGTGAAGATTATGGTTTTGTCCAAACTTTATTATATAAAAATATCCCCCAATTATGTTTAGAATGTAAATTAATGGGACATAAGAAGGGCCAATGTGGAAATCAGACAGTCAACCTGGAGAATAATGCCTTGGTGCAGCCACAGGACCTACGGCACTATCCATCCAGACGAGAACCCAAGGCCCTTTGACTTGCTGAGCAAAAGTACCTACATCAACATCATTCTCAATGGCATCAAGGGAATGTACCCCCCAAGAAAAAAATCAGAAAAGATATGGAAACCAAAGTACAGTGTGAAGATAGCTAACCATTTTGAACTTCTGAACATGATATCTGAGGACACGTCTGGCCATTATTTGGAGGAAGTACCTTTGCCTGAACAAGAGCTCACATGTGATCTAATGTCCGAGGTTGGAGAAGGTCTATAAGTCAACAAACAAAAGGAAATGGACTAGGAAACATGAGGATCCTCTCCTACAAAAACATAGAACTCAATACAGAGTGTTGGCTCAACTCAACCTAGTCAGCAACTCTCATCTCCACGACAATAGGAACCTAACAGTAAACGAGCTATGGATGTGTTACCTACATCTGGAATTGATCAGAGTGAGATGATTCAAGACTTGGCATGGCTATATAGTCTCCGCCAAGATTTGTGTTGTGAAAACCTCAACCCAGCCTTAGGGAACATATCTTTCGCCCAGGACATATCAAAATTGAACCCATACCAGGAATATTTATTTACCATAAAGGATTTAGATGATAATCAGTAAGAAGTTTATTATTCAGACTCTGGGGAACAAAATGTTACAAGTGGAATATTACCTCTAGTTGTGGACCACCCATGCGCTCCACTGCATTCCACATCCACTTTGCTCTCAGACCAAGTGCTCCTTGAGACAGTTGGCAGCACCACTATTGCTCCAGGCCCTTTTACCCTTGAAATGTCAAGACAGGCTCGCAAGACTAAACCTCCTAAGGTACCAAACGTGGAAACAAGGTCTTCTGTTCGAAGAGCTTCAATAGCTAATCCTGCCAAAGCCAGTAATGAATTGCATCATATGGAATGCAAGAGGCATCAAAACTTCTCTAACTAGACTCCATGCATATAACAGTAAATGCTCCACACAACCATTATTGAGCCAAATCAAAGAGAGGATAACATCAAGGTGTATTAGCTCAAACTTGGATTCTCCAGTGCTCAAGCTGCATGCATTGTCCAAATCTAGCTCTTCTGGAATTCTCAATACTTTCAAGTTATCACATCCCAAATAATGGAACATGTTAGTCACTTTCAAGTGTAATGTACTACCAACAAACAAAAATATGTTTTCTTTATAGTTTATAGTAAGCATACCATTCGAAAGAGAAAAGAGATATGGAATGAACTTACCACGTACCATGGTCAGAATACTCCCCCGTGGCTTATTGGAGGGGATTTCAACACAATCCTGCGGGTAGATGACCATAAAGGTGACTTAATCCCCTCCCTAGCATCTCTCCAAGATTTTTCTGATTGTGTAACTCTCTGTGGACTTTATGAAATCCCTTATCATGGAAATAAGTATAGCTGGTTTGGAACTAGGAGCAGGGGCAAGGTTTGGAGGAGGTTAGATAGGTGCTTCTGCAACAATGACTTTCTGCGCATATATGATGAAATAAAACTGCAACACTTAAAAAGAAGCACTTTTAATCACTCTCCACTTCTATTACAGACAAAAACTAATCTCAATACTGGCCCTAAACCCTTCAAACTTTTAAATGTCTGGACTCAACATGCTCATTTCATTCATTATGTTAAGACCCAATTGGAGTCATATCCCACAACTGTGGGATGAGAGGCCTTAGTAATAAACTCCATTAATAAAAAAAGACCTTAAAAAATAAAATGCATATATATTTGGCAAAATTTTTAGCTATGTAGAGCAGGAAGAAACTGAGGCTACAAAGGCTGAGAAAAGTTTTGACCTTGATCTAACTGAGGAAACTAGGACGGCACATCAGCTAGCTCAAGCTCAATTAATTCAAGCAACAAACAGGGAGCAGGCATATTGTGAAAAGAAGCTAAAAGTTAAATGGATAAAAGAAGGAGATGCCAATGCCTCCTTCTTCCACACCATGGTCAAGGCCAAGAGAGCAAGACAAACCATACGTACAATCCAAACTCATGAAGATGAAATACTTACCAGCAATGACCAGATTAAATCTGAAGCTATCAGGTACTATCAATCTTTGTTTTCAAAAGAAGTTGAGTCAACAAATATAGGTCTGTTGCATTACATTCCTAACCTTGTCACGGAAGAGGAAAACCAGAAGTTGATTACCCTCCCAACTCTTGAGGAGGTACCTTGACCCTCAGAGCTCAGCTGGCCCTGAGTGGTTTAATGGCCACTTCTTCAGATTCTGTTAGGACATAATTAAATACGATGTGTATAAATCCGCCCAAGACTTTTTTCTTAGACTCCCCATTCGTAAAGCTGTCTCTAGCACTACTATAACCCTAATTCCTAAAGGAGACAATGCTAAAACATTTGCTGACTACAGGCCTATCAATGTTTCTACTTTCACTAGTAAAATAAACACTAGAATTCTAACTACTAGACTGAGCCTCGTTCTTCATAAACTCATTCCCCCTAACAACCTGGCTTTGTCAAAGAAGGGACATCTCAGAGCAAATTCTTCTGGCCAATGAGACGGTCCATCACTTAGACAAGCCTCAAAGGGGTTCCAATATCATAATAAAACTAGACATAGCAAAGGCGTTTGACAGGGTGAATTGGTATTACTTAGCTGCACTAATAAACAAATTTGGTTTTTTCCAAAGGTTTATAACTTTAATTATAAATCACCTCTCTAGTACCTAATTATCTGTGCTAATCAATGGTTCTCCTACTGGATATTTTAAACCCACTAGAGAAGTAAAGCAAGGGGAACCTCTATTGCCTTTGCACTTTATACTCAGTTCAGAGGGATTTAGTAGGGGGATTCATACTTTAATGCAATCTGGTTACATAGAACCTTATTCTGTTGGCAGAACTAAACTCCTCATTTCTCACTTGGCATATGCTGATGACCTTCTTGTCTTCCTCAATGGGAGTAAGCCCAACTTAAAAAAATTTCAGGAATTTTTAAAAGAATACCAACAAAGCACTGGTCAGCTTGTTAATTACAACAGAAGTTAATTAATAGCTTCTGCAAACACTAGTAGTACTAGACTTCAAGAAATGGAAACTATGCTTAAAATGAAAATTGTTCAATTTCTTATCAAATACCTTGGGAATTTTTTGCATAAAGGCATAAATAGAGCTAGATACTATGGCCCCCTACTGCACCATACAAGCATGGTACAATAACCTATTAAGCCAAGCTGGTAGGTTAGTTTTAATACAATATGTTCTTTCTACCATTCCTCTTCATACACTTGTAGTGACTCAACTTCCTAATGAGGTTATCGAAAATTAGTTGCATTCTTCTGGTGCTCCAACCCAGAACATAAAAGTCACAATTGGATATCATGGAAGAAACTTTGTTACCTTAAAATGGAGGGAGGCATGGGAATAAGAAGCATTCAGAGTCTTCAGGAAGCTTATACCTGCAAAATCTGGTGGAATTTGAACACTTAGCACTCTCTCTGGACTGAGTACATGCATTCCAAGTATGCAAGGAGAAATAGTGAACTCACAAAGGCCTATGACTCACCCACATGGAAAAGGATTACTAGGATTCATAATTTCTACCAAGACAGGTCAACTAAAAATGGAGACAGCTGGACCTGGAAACCATCTAAAGCTGGTAATTTCACATTAAAATCCACCTATGAAGAGTGCAAGCATAAGAAGAATCAAAGACTCAACTACAAATATATTTGGGAGAAGAGACAAGTCCAAGGATCAACATCTTCCTCTAGAGAATCCACAATAAGGCACTACCCCTTCTGGAATTTCTTAGTTCATTCCAAACCCCATATCCAACCATGTGCCCAATTTGCAGACAAGCAAGCTTAACTATGGATCATCTATGGCTCAATTATGAACAAATCAAACCCATTTTGCACAAGTATTCAGTAATTTTCAATGGCTACCCACCACCAACTCATGCAACCCTATGTGACTATTTACTCAGATGGTGCTAAATAACAAGACCAACACAATTCAATGCTAGATTAGAATAATTGCACCTAGTATCATTATATGCGCAATCTGGAGACAATACACTAGTATCATCTTCGGAAATGACTAGTGGAACATCAAAGAGACACTAGAAGACATCAGAAAGCAATTATTTACCTGGTGTTTGTCTATCAACATAAGAAAGTTGGATACAACAATCCAATCCTTTGTCGATGCTGTTATATCTCCTCACCTGCACCCTAGAAGGCAGATCGTCAAATAGTCTCCCACACCTGAAGGACGTTTCAAAATCAACAGCGGCACCGCATGCAAATTAGAGACAATTGGCCAGAGGACCGGTGGCTAGGGATCACAACGGTTGCCTCATCGAAGCCATCTCATTTGCTCTTCCACAGGTCGATTAGCTCACAGCTGAAGCTCAATCTATCCTCCTCACGATTTGCTATTTTGGTATGAAAGCTAGCAATTTTTACATTGAATCCGACTCCAGCAGCCTCATTTGCAGGTTGAAGGCAAAGACAAGGGAATTGGGTGGACAGTTGAATGATATCATTAATAAAACGAAGGTTTTGATAAAAACCCTAAGGATAAATGTCGATTATATCCCTCGGGAGGCAAACGTCGTGGCACACTATATTGCACAACAAGTGATGACATATATGATTCTTTTGAATTACCAATCACTTGATTAAGTCCCTAAAATTGTTGAGGGATACCTCTTAACCAACCCATACACTCCTTACATTAGATAGTTGAATTTTGTATCAAAGAAAAAAAAGGTATTCAGCCAAGGTAACAAAATGGAGAAAAAAAAGTTAAAAAGTGCTAAAAGAATACATAAAAATAACCATATTTTATATCAAAATAAAATGCGTGATTGTAGTAATGGGTGTTTCCAAGTTTTGTCCTAAGTTTTCTTTAGATACTCAATGAGAGCAGCTAGCCAATCACAGTTAGAAGCAGACCAAGGAGAAGTCAATCTTGGTTCTATTCATAAATACACCAAGCTTGAGAGAGAGTGTTGCTGAAGTCTGCAGACAATATCAATCTTAGTTGTATGAATACACCAAGCTTTAGGGGGGTGTTGAAGAATCGTCTACAGAAATAAGCAAAGTGACTAGTCGAGGTGCCACAGCGAGCTGAGTTGCCTAGCTGAAATGGATAAGTAAAGGAGTGCCGAGCTGATGTGCCGTACCGAGACGAGGATTTAAGGTGCTAAGCTAAAGTGAGGCAGAAATAAGAGAGTGTCAAACTAAGGTACCAAGCCGAGCTGAGGACAGAAGTAAAGGGCTTGAGCCAAGGAGATGAAGTGACAAGCTGAAATATGCAGTGTCGAGCTGAAAGGGTGTAATGCCGAGGTGATGTGATAAAGCGCCGAGGTGAAGAATGCATAGACAAAGTGAAGAAGAGATGGTGAAGACAAAATAAGAAGTCTAGTACTTTGTCTATGCATTCTTATTTTGTGAAGACAAAACATGTCTCAGGCTCTTTTTAAAGTACCCTTTCTAAATGCTCCAAACTTATATAAAGCTTATATGAGGTTGTTTGGGAGTTTGAAGTGATGTAATGGACACTTTAATCTCGAAATAGGTCACTTGGATCGATCCATGTCTAGGCTGGATCGAACCAAGTGAATGCTGGAATAGAGTTAAGTGTTCTGGAGGACTTGGATCGATCAATGTAAGGGACATCGATCGATCGATATGTATATCGATCGATCAATTTGGTATGTTGCAACTCTGGAAGAATTCTGTCCAACATAGATCGATCTATGTGACATCGATCGATCTATGTGATCGATAGATGTAAGATAGAATGATAAGTGAACGTTTCTATCTGACTTCGATCGATCACATCGATCGATCGAAGTGACATCGATCAATCGATTTGATCAATTGATGTGCCAACGGACAGAACTGTTCAGCTTGAATTGCAACTTTTGGTCCAAGGTTCATCTCCCTTCGCCTATGAACGGTAATCAACTGCTATTGGAGGTTGAAAAGAGCCTGAGACATGTTTCAAAAGGGCTTTTAAACACACCCCAAGATCTATATATATGAGATCTTGGTATCTTCAACATACATACAATTGATTCTTGCAAAACTTAAGAAAACTCTCAGCATTCTTCTCCATCTCTTTCTTCTCTATCACTTTCTTCAACAAGCAAGTTAAATCTTCTTCTCCTAGAGCAAAGGAAAGGAGGATAGCCGTTATATCCTGGGAAGCATTTGCTTGAAGACTACCTTGCTCTTCAGTAGGAGCAAAATTGCTTTAAGGACAGTGACGATCATGTCACGTCTCGGCTTTGTTTTCTATTGGTTTCCATATTCTCACTCTATATTTTCAACAATCTTACAGCAATTTTGAGAGAGTATGGCAACCAGACAAGCACCTGTCCCTGATATGTCCAAAATGGAGCCATTCAATGGCAAGTTTTTCAAAAGATGGGCGGCCAAGGTGCTCTTCTTTTTGGAGATGATTTCTGTTTCATACGTGTTAACACGAGACAAACCAACATATGAAACAGAAAGCATCAAATACGAGGCTGACAACACAACTTGTTGAGGACATATTCTGTACTTCCTCTCAAATTCGTTGTTTGACATATATGTCAAGTTTACATCAGCAAAGGATATTTGGACTGCGCTTCAGAATAAATATGGTTCTGAAGACGTAGGCAAAAGCAAGTATATGGTCAGCGAGTTTCTGAAGTTTCAAATGGTGGAACACATACCAATCAATGATCAAATCCACAAATATCAACACTTGGTGGACAATATGGAGCAAGAATGCATTAAAGTTGATGAGACATTTCAAGCATCCCCCTTGCTGGAAAATCTTCCTGCTTCTTGGAGTAAGTAAAAGAAGAGAGATAAGCATGACGATGCCAAGTTGACCTTGGATGGAGTCATCAAGCACATCCGGATTGAAGAGAATAATCGGCTTGATGACAATGGACGTGATGAAGGTCAATCTCGAGCCAATGTAGTGGAGCACAAGCCTAAAAGGCAAAAAGTTCAACACAATGGCAAAGGTAAGTCTTTCATGCAAGGACAAGGACAGAAGAAGATGAAAGGAGCGTGCTGGGTGTGTGGGAAGCTTGGACACAGAGCAGCCAAGTGCAATCAACGGAAAGGCCAACTAAGCAATCAAGCACATCTGGTAGAATCTTCAAAGGCGAACGAAGAAGTCATTGATGCAGCCATCTTTTCTGAGGTAAACCTTATCAGTGGTGCTTTGGAATGGATGGTAGACACAGGGACTACCAAGCACATAGCCACTAGTAAGGATCTATTTTTTGAATATCAAGAAATAGATGATGGCGAGCAAGTCTTCTTGGGAGATGCACATGGTATCAAAGTTCTTGGTAAAGGAAAGGTGCTCCTCAAGTTGACTTCTGGCAAGAGACTGGAGTTAAATAATGTGCTACACGTTCCTGTAATGCGTAGAAACTTGATTTCTGGAGTGCTACTGAACAAAGCTAATATTAAATTTGTTCTTGAGTATGATAAGCTTATTCTTTCTAGGAACGGGGAGTTTGTCGAGAAAGGATACTGCTCCGGGGGTTTATTTGTATTGGATGCTATTTGTATTATGAATAATAAGAATGCATCTAGTTCTGCTTATGTTGTTGATTCCCTCGATATTTGGCATGCTAGACTAGGACATGTTAACAAGGATGCTTTAAAGAGATTAAAGTTCACCAACTTAATTTCCTATGCATGTGAAGATGACTTTGGAAAGTGTGAGTTTTGTGTAGAAGCAAAACATCATAAGAAGTCATTTAAGTCTATTGAAAGAACAACTGATAAGTTAGAACTCATACATAGTGATCTTGGAGACTTTAGAGGCTACACAAGTAAAGATGGTAAGAAGTACTACATTACTTTTATTGACGACTTTTCTAGATACCCTAGAGTTTACTTGTTAGCTGATAAAGATGAATCTGAGAACATGTTCATCAGGTATAAAAATGAAGTTGAAAATCAACTAGATCAAAAAATTAAAAGGTTAAGAACGGATAGAGGTGGTGAGTATAATGTATTATCTTTACAAAAGTTGTGTGCAGATAGTAGAATTATCCATGAGTTTACACCGCCTTATAACCCACAATCTAACGGAGTCGCTGAAAGGAAAAATTGAACTCTTAAGGATATGATGAATGCCATGCTTATAAGTTCAGGTTTGCCTAATAATATGTGGGGAGAGGCAATCCTTTCGGCTTGTCATATCTTAAATAGAATTCCACATAAGAAGACCAATAAAACACCTTATGAACTTTGGAAAGGTTATGCACCTAACTTGAATTACTTCAAGGTGTGGGGGTGTTTAGCAAAGGTTGGGATTTCGGATTTCAAAAGGAGTAAAATTGGTCCTAAGACTAATGATTGTGTTTTCATATGGTATGCTCAAAATAGTGCTGCATATAGATTCATGTTGATGGATAATGGTTCTATCATTGAATCTAAGAACGCTAAGTTTTTTGAGCATATTTTTCCTATGAAGAAAGAGTCAATGGTTAGTTCGGATTATGAAAGAGGTGAGTCTAGTAAGAGGTCAAATGATGATAATTCACCTAGGAGAAGTAAGAGGAAAAGAGTAAAAAATTCTTTTGGAGATGACTTCGTTACTGCATTCATTTTAGAAAATGATCCTACTACTTATCATGAAGCAATTATGTCTATAGACTCTAAGTTTTGGAAATAAGCTATCAATAGCGAACTTGAGTCTATACTTAGCAATAATACTTGGGAACTCGTAGACTTGTCTAGAGGATGTAAACCTATCAGTTGTAAGTGGGTCTTTAGGAAGAAGCTAAAGGCGGACGGTACAATTGATAAGTTTAAAGCCAGGCTTGTAGCTAAGGGATTTACCCAACAGGAAGGAATAGATTTCTTTGATACATATTCACCAGTTGCTAGGATAACATCCATTAGGGTGTTAGTAGCATTAGCTTCTATTTATTAATTAGTTGTACATCAAATGGACGTTAAAACAACATTTCTTAATGGAGATTTATAAGAAGAAATTTATATGAAACAACCGGAAGGGATGATAGCTAAAGGTCAAGAACATAAGGTTTGTAGGTTAAAGAAATCCTTATACGGTTTAAAACAGGCACCCAAGCAATGGCATGAGAAGTTTGACAATGTCATGTTAGCTAATGGGTATGTTGTAAATGAAAGTGATATGAGCATTTATAACAAATTTGAAAATCTTGATGGTGTAATTGTTTGCTTATATGTGGATGATTTGTTAATCTTTGGCACAAGTCTTGATGTTGTGAATGATACTAAATCGTTCTTATCCTCTGTTTTTGAAATGAAAGATATGGGAAAAGCGGATTTAATACTTGGTCTGAGGTTAATAGAGAAATGTGGGGGGGGGGTATATGCTTTCTCAATCTCATTATGTTGAAAAGATTTTGAGAAAGTTTAATCATTTTGATGTCAAACCTGTTAGCACTCCATATGATGCATCCATAAGATTGGAAAAGAATAAACATGATGGTGTTTCTCAATGTGAATACGCTAGGATCATTGGTAGTGTCATGTACCTAATGAATTGTACTAGGCCAGATATTGCGTATTCTGTAAATCGGTTAGCTAAATATACTCATAGTCCTAGTAAAGAGCATTGGGATGCATTGAAACGATTGTTGAGATATGTAAGGGGAACTATGGATCTAGGACTTACCTTTACCGGAAGTCCTGCTGTCTTAGAAGGTTATTGCGACGCTAATTGGGTTCAGATAATGATGAAATAAACTCCACCAGTGGGTATGTATTTACTTTGGGCGGTGGTGCCATTTCGTGGAAATTTTCTAAACACACTTGTAAAGCTAAATCAACAATGGAATCAGAATTTGTTACTTTAGAACTTGCTTGTTCAGAGACAGAATGGTTCAGGAATTTACTTGTTGACATTCCTTTGTGGACTAAGCCTATGCCTTCCGTGTTTGTTTATTGTGATTCACAGGAAGCAATTGCTCGAGCAAAGAACAAAATATATAATGGGAAGATCCGTCACATCCGTTTGAGGCACAACATTGTGCGTGACTTGATTAGTTCTGGGGTGGTTAACTTGGAATACATAAGAACCGAGTTGAACCTTGCAGACCCCTTAACTAAAGGATTGAACCGTAAGATGGTTCTAAAAACATCAAGAGGAATGGGACTTTATTCGTCGGATGTGAGTTCTCTATGACTGGAACCCAACTCGCAATTAGTAGAGGTCCTACAAATGGAGTTCAACGTGGTAAGAACACGTCATAGAAGAATTCTGTAAAGTACTATCGTATTTGTCCTTCCCTATGTTGATGTATGTGGATAGTACTTACTGCATGTTTGAGGGTGAGATTTAAGTCTCTTAATGGATGATTCATAGCCATTGTAAATGGTGGTGTGTTGCAGTACACACTTGATGAATATCACCTATATAAGTGTGGAAGTGGGGCCGCTTCCTATGAGAGCTTGGAAAACTCTCTAGAGCGCTTATGAATTCTGGGATCGGGTGCAGGGCCTTTAATGCACCACACCGCAAACTCGTATGAAGTTAGATAATGGCATGTCGTTCGTCTGTTCATATAAACAATAGTAAAGTAAGTGGTTCAAGACGATTGTCACCCTATTTCCGTTTATATAACTTTGAATTATACTACCGAACAGTTCAAGACGTTTGTCACTGCTCCGCTATGTGTCATTATCTTCATTTGATAGTGAAGAAGTCCGTTGACAATCGTATGGAAGGCTTGTATATAAGTTTGGATCGTGTGGGGGATTGTTGGAAAGGTACGTTAAAGTACTTTTTCTAAACCCTCCAAACTTATATAAAGCTTATATGAGGTTGTTTGGGAGTTTGAAGTGATGTAATAAACACTTTAATCTCGAAATAGGTCAATTGGATCGATCCATGTCTAGGCTGGATCGAACCAAGTGAATGCTGGAATAGAGTTAAGTGTTCTGGAGGACTTGGATCGATCAATGTAAGGGACATCGATCGATCGATGTGTATATCGATCGATCAATTTGGTATGTTGCAACTCTGGAAGCATTCTGTCCAACATAGATCGATCATATTGATCGATCTATGTGACATCGATCGATCTATGTGATCGATAAATGTAAGATAGAATGATAAGTGAACGTTTCTATCCGACTTCGATCGATCACATCGATCGATCGAAGTGACATCGATCAATCGATTTGATCGATTGATGTGCTAACGGACAGAACTGTTCAGCTTGAATTGCAACTTTTGGTCCAAGGTTCATCTTCCTTCGCCTATGAACGGTAATCAATTGCTATTGGAGGTTGAAAAGAGCCTGAGACATGTTTCAAAAGGGCTTTCAAACACACCCCAAGATCTATATATATGAGATCTTGGTATCTTCAACATACATACAATTGATTCTTGCAAAACTTAAGAAAACTCTCAGCATTCTTCTCCATCTCTTTCTTCTCTATCACTTTCTTCAACAAGCAAGTTCAATCTTCTTCTCCTAGAGCAAAGGAAGGGAGGATAGCCGTTATATCCTGGGAAGCATTTGCTTGAAGACTACCTTGCTCTTCGGTAGGAGCAAAATTGCTTTAAGGACAGTGACGATCTTGTCACGTCTCGGCTTTGTTTTCTATTGGTTTCCATATTCTCACACCATATTTTCAACAAAAGACTCCAAAAGAAGGCACCACTAGTACCTACATCCATGAAAACACGACGTACTTTTAAGCAGGTATCATTAGCTTCTTCAATCCAATTAACTCAATGAAGTTTTTATCCTGGAATATGCGAGGTATCTCTACTTCTTTCAATAGATTACATAAGTTGGTCAAACATCACATACTCAGCTGCTGGCTATCATAGAACCAAAACTTAAAGACACGAAGCGAACTTACTACAAACTGAAGTTAGGCTTCTCTCAATTTACACAGCACGTGGGGGGGGGGGGGGGGGGGGGAGATATGGCTGATTTGGCAAGAGAATATTCTCAGACTACATGCAATTCAGGATGGAGCCCAATTGGCCAGTTTTTATTTACAACAACTTATCTTTTCGGCATTCCACAGTCTATGGGAAGCATAAAATCATAGATAGAAAGGCTCGGTGGTCGTCGGACATGAAAGCCTTACATGCAATTCTGATTGAGCTTGGATCATATGAGGGGATTTCAGTACCTTTATGTCCTTAGGTGATCATAAGAGTTATTCCTCAGCCATTTTTAATGGTTTTGGCGACATCTCTGAAGAGCATCATAGTTGGACAACTTCAGATTACTCTCCCTTACATCTTACATGTACATCCCAAAGCGTCAAAGGGATAACTTCCTTCCATTTTCAGAATTCCTGGGTTACACTTTCTGATTTCTTGCATTATATGAAATCTTTATGGCACAACGATCCCACAACTGGAGGTATATATGAGGGATTTCTGCTCTGACTTGAAATCACTCAAGAAGGATTTAAAAGCTTGGAACAAAGAAGTGTTTGGTAACATCCTTCAACGGGTAGCGGTGGCAGAAATGCAAGTCTTACTCAAAGAAACACCATATGGTCAAACCTCTTAAAAAGTGACGAGAGCAGAATACCATCTAAGAAAGACTGATTACATTCTAGCTACTAACAAGTGAAGGAATTTTGGAGGCAAACGGCAAATGTGAAATGACTCAAAGAAGGAGATGCTAATACATCTTTTTTTTAATTCTTAATGTAGTAAAAGATAGAAAATGTAGACAGATTATAAGAAGTATGGTAGACAGTAAAGGAAAGACATGTACTAACACTGAGGATAAACAGTTTGCAGCAGTTGATTTCTATGAAAAATTATTTGCCAAAGAACAATATACTTCACATCATCTCATAACAGACTCTGTGCCAACAATCCTTGGCCCATCTGACAATCAAATGTTCACACAAAAACCTACATTATAAGAACTGAAAGAGGTTATTTTGAATATAGACTTAGTGCTACTGACTTCATTGTTACAATGGATTCTTCTATGAGCATTGCTGGGAGAAAATTAAGGAGGATGTACTGAAAGCATTCTAAGAAGTTTTTCTTGGATTTCAAGTACCCAAAGCTTTGGCTAGCACAGTGATCACCCTGATACCTAAGTGTGATAATCGTAAAACATTTGTAGGCTACGGCCTATTAGTCTCTCTGCCTTCTTGAGTAAATAAAACCCATGAATAATGGCATCAAAATTTAATATACTGTTGAATAAACTTATTTTCCAGAGCAAGCAGGCTTTATGAGACACAGAGACATTACTAATTAAGTTCTACTATCTAATCTGATTGATAAGGGAGGAAGTGGATCTAATGCTATCATAAAGGTGGACATGACTAAAGCTTTTGATAGAGTGGATTGAGATTATCTTAAAGTAATGCTTCACAAATTGTGATTCTTACATACAGTTCAGACTCTTATCTTTAATCATCTAAAAGGTACTTAAATCTCTATCTTAGTGAATAAAGTATCATGTTGATACTTCCAACCTGGAAGGGGAGTCAAATTGAGAGACCGTCTGCCTCCCCTATTTTTTCATCTTGGCATCAGAAAGATTCAGAAGGGGATTAAAGGCAAGAATTGAAGCATGATCTATCACAGACTATTCTATGGACAGAGTCCCTATTTCACTTTCAGATTTAGTTTATGCAAATGACCTATTAATCTTCATTGGATCCATCCCAAACCTGGAGAAGTTCAAACAATATCTCACATAGGTAAATGTCAGTCCACAACAGTAACTAATGTGGAATTTTGGAAGAGAAAAGCTTGGTAGTGAAGGAATTAAATTTCCATTCAAGTTCAGTATAATCTACAAGTGTTACCCCTTTTATAGGGATAATTATCTACTCCTAACAGCTACCTTTTTCTTTTTGTCAGATGTCACTGTCTATCACTATCAACTACAACGGCTATGGTAATGGCTAGTTACCAACGCAGCCTTGTTATGTACAGTAAAATTAATACAATATTTACAAGTATGGCAATTCTGCCTATTGCATTGCTGCCTTGAATGTGCTTCACCTCGTCGTCTCGGCTCAGCACTTTCCTGGTCAGCTCAGCTCTGCTGATGCATTGTTGTCTTCTATGCTTCACCCAGTCACCTCGGCTCGGCACTATTCTGCTCAGGTCAACTCGGCTGACTTCTTCGCTCAGCATCACCTTGTCTTAGTTCTGGTCTGCCTAGTTCAGCTCGGCATACCTTTGTCCAGATTTATCTTTTCAGTTCAGCTCGGCATACCTCATCTCAGTTTATTTCTACACTTCTCCTCAAGCTTAGTTGTATATATTCATACAACTAAGCTTGGACATTAAGTATTGAAAAATTTTTATAGAGACTGGTTTTGTAAGTATATCTGCTATCTGATTTTTTGTAGGAATGTATTGTATACTTATCTCATTTCCTTCAATTTTTTCACGGATGAAATGTCTATCTATTTCTACATGTTTTGACTTATCATGCTGAACTTGATTTTTAGCCATACTTATGGCAGAGACGCTATTGCAAAAGATTTGTATGGGTAGCCTTGCCTGGATGCCGAGGTCCTCCAAAATCCTTCTAATCCAAATGCCATCGCAGATCCCTAGTGCAAGTGCTCTCAGTTCAGTCTCTGCACTGCTTCTTGAAATCACTGATTGCTTCTTGCTCCGCCACGTAACCAGGTTGCCCCACAGAAATGTTCCATAACTAGTGGTTGATCTCAGATCTGCCTTGCATCCTGCCCAGTTTGCATCTGTGTAAATTTGAATGCCTTGTTCTAAATTTTTTTAAAGTATAGTCCTTGTCCTGGAGCATTCTTTAAATACATGAGAATTCTAAGAGCAGCTTGGAAATGTTCATTAGTAGGACAGTGCATAAATTGTGATATATAACTCACTGCATAGCAAATGTCAGGCCTAGTATGTGATAAATAAATTAATCACTGTGTTTTTGATTGAACCCCAGATTAATCACTGTCTGGGTGAAAGTTTTAAATCCTGTCCGAGGTGACTGTTTCAGCCCATACAGCGAGTTCTTCAGTCTGCAGACCCGACCTCTGTTGGTTTCATTGTTAAAACCTAGAGCTATGATCATATATACCTCTTCAATCAGGTCTCCATTTAAAAAGGCGTTCTTTACATCCATTTGATGTAATTCCTAGTCAAGCTTAACTACAATAGAAAAGATCACTCTTATAGTATTAAGGTTAGCTACTGGTGCAAATGTTTCTACGTAATCTATTCCATAGGTCTGAGTAAATCCCTTGGCTACTATTCTAGTCTTGTATTTATTTATTTATTGTGCCATCATTATTATATTTAGTAGTGAATACCCATTTACATCCTACTGGTTTTATTTTAGCCAAGCTGGGTATAAGCTCCCAGGTGTCATTTTTCGCTAAGGCATCCATTTCTTCATACACAACTTGTTTCCATTTAGGTCGGCTAAGTGCTTCTTCTATATCCTTGGAATAATATTATTATTAAGTGAGCAAACAAATGTTCTGAAGTTTGGGTTTAATTTACTATAGGATACATATTCTTCTATAGGATACTTAGTGCAAGTCGGATTCTTAGTGCATTCACGAACTCCTTTACTTAGTGCAATTGGTCTATCATCAATTTGAGTCATGTGGTCATATTCAGTGTTTTCTTCTTCTTCCCCAAAACAGGGTATTTGGTCTGATGTACTAGGCTCATCTTGATCCTCTTGATTACTTAACCTAGTTGGAGAGTTGATCCTAGATTGTATTTCAGTAGTTCCGAGCTGAGGCGCTTCACAGCCGAGCTATTGAGTGCTGCTCGGCTGATAGGTAGGCTCGACATATTTGGTACCAGAAAGCTAGGCTCGTAATCATTTTCCCTTATTTCTATTGTTTCTTCTTTAGACCTACAATATGCAAGTTCTTCATTAAATGTAACATCTAAGGTGATATACATTCGCCTATTGGTTGGACAGTAGCATTTATATCCCTTCTGTGAGTTGGCATATCCTAGAAAAACACATTTTATTGACCTAGGATCCAGTTTACTTATATGGCCGGGCTGAACATGCACATACGATGTACACCCAAACAACTTAGGTGGCAATTCGGTAAGTAGATTATTATAAGGATAATGGTTGATAAGTATTTCTCTTGGTGTTCTAAATGACAATGTTTTAGATGGTATTCTATTTATTAGGTAGGTGGCTGTAAGAAGAGCTTCACCCCAAAACTATTTGGGTACATTTATTTTAAGCATAATTGATCTAGTTACCCAAAGAAGATGTCTGTTTTTTCTTTCAGCAACACCATTCTGCTGAGGTGTATAAGTGCAGGAGGTTTGATGATGTATGCCATTTTTAATTATAAACTCTTGAACATTTCTATCTAAGTATGCAGCCCCATTGTCTGACTTAAGGTTTTAATGATACTGCTGAACTGAGTTTTAATTAAAGATATGTATCTTACAAATGTTTGTCCTACTTCACATTTATTTCTTAGCAAACAGACCCAAGTTATCCGTGTGTCATCTACAAAAGTTACAAACCATTTTGCACCACTAATGTTGGCTATTTTTGAAGTACCACATATGTTGGAGTGTACCAGATTAAATGGTGTTGATGCCTTATATTCTTTTCCAGGATAACTGTGTTTAGTGGCTTGGTCAGTTGACAAATTTCACAACTAAGTTTTTCAACACGTGTTGAGTTGAATAATTTTGGCATTAATCGTTTAAGATATACAAAATTGGGATGACCTAGTCTGTCATGCCACAACAAAATTTCCCATATACATGGATTTCTAGGGAGCAAAATACTGGTGTCTTGGTCTCTTGTCAGCTCGGCTGCACTAATCAAGGCTTTGTTTTCTGACTCCAGTAAGTAGAGTCCTTCTATATTTTTAGCACTGCCAATCATCCCCTTTAATTTGTTTTTCTGAAAACAATATTTCGTGGATGAGAAGCAGGCTAAACAGTTATTATCCTTAGTAAGTTTTCCAATAGACAATAGATTGAAACTTAGCCTAGGGACATAAAGAACCTTTTCAAGGGTGATCTGATTATTAATTATAGCAGATCCGATCCCAATTACTTCTAGAGTAATTCCATTTGTAATTCTTACCTTCTTCGGTTCAGCAAATATAGTGTATGAGTTTAGAAGAGTACCATTATTGGACATGTGATCGGTAGCCCCAGAGTCAACTATCCATGAGCTGCTAGTGCTGGGCTGAAGGCAGCCTGCCATAGTTGCCTTGTGCTGGTCAGCTCGGCCTCCTTGTCTGTTCAACAAATTAATCAGAGTAGCTATCTGATCTTTTGTTACAGCCTCAACATCTTCTCCTGGAGCCAAGCTGAGGTGGTTTGAGTTTGGCCGAGCTGCTTCTAGTTGATTTGTGGTGCTTACCTGATGTGCTGCACTTTGCCCTGTAGTATGTGTTCTCTGTTGTGACCTCCATGGTGCATTGCTGGGCTTTAAAGGTGGTTTTCTTTCTCTGACCAGATTTTCCTGCAGTTTCCAACAATCATCGACTGTATGGCCTTCCTTTTTACGATATTTGCACGCTTCTTCTCCAGTAGAGGCAAAGTTTCGTTTAAAAGCCAAGCCAGAAGCTTCTGCTGGCTGTTCAGTTTGCAATGCAGAGGACTCCATTTGAGAAGATGAAGATTCTCCTATCAATACCTTCTTCCCGCTTTCTTCATGTTTGATTTCAACGAAGGCAGCCTTCAGAGATGGCAGTAGTTTTGTACTCCGAATTCGACTCCGTGCAGTGTCAAATTCTAGGTTTAATCCAGTAAGAAAACGAAAGACTCGGTTCCTTTCAGTTATTTCTTTGTATAGTGCAGCATCAGTGGTGCAGGACCATTGATGTGGTTCGAATGTATCAATTTGCTCCCATGCTTTTGTCAAGAATGTGTAGTATTTGTGTGCAGCAAGATTGCCCTTTTTTAGCTCATGAAGATGGGCTTCAACCTCATATATTTTTGAGATGTTATCTTGTTAACTGCAACCTAGATTTCTGCTGCAGTTTTATACATTATAAAGTCATCGGCAATGTCTGGCTGCATAGATCGTATCATCCAAGACATTATCATACTGTTTTCCGACTTCCATAGTCGGAAATTTTTGTCAGTTTGGGATGGGGCAGAGACTGTCCCATATAAGTATTCTTCATTTCCTTTACCAGTGATGTACATTTCTACCCCTCAAGACCATGAGAGGTAGTTATCTCCATTTAGTTTATGGCTAGTAATGGATGTAGAAGAATCGTCAGTGAGTGGATGAGAAACACGCACTACTCATGAAGAATCAGCAGTAGAGGTGGCCTCTAAGTGTTCAGCAGGGGTATTTGAGGAACATCCTTCAGAAAATTTTGAAGATGTAGACAGAGTAGTGAAATTGCAGATTTTTGAATCAGAGAAGCTCTGATACCAAGTAGAATTTTTGAAGAGAAAAGCTTGGTATTGAAGGAATTAAATTTCTATTCAAGTTAAGTATAATCTACAAGTGTTGCCCCTTTTATAGGGATAATTATCTACTCCTAACGGCTACCTTTTTCTTTCTGTCAGCTGTCACTGTCTATCACTATCAACTACAACGGTTGTGGTAACGGTTAGTTACCAACGCAGCCTTGTTATGTACAGTAAATTTAATACAATATTTACAGGTATAATAGTTCTGTCTGTTGCATTGCTGTCTTGGCTGTGTTTCACCTCGTTGTCTCGGCTCAACACTTTCCTGGTCAGCTCAGCTCTGCTGATGCATTTTTGTCTTCTGTGCTTCACCCAGTCAGCTCGGCTCGGCACTATTCTGCTCAGGTCAGCTCGGCTGACTTCTTTGCTCAGCATCACCTTGTCTTATTTTTGGTCTGCCTAGTTCAGCTCGGCATACCTTTATTCAGATTTATCTTTTCAGTTCAGCTCGGCATACCTCAGCTGAGTTTATTTCTACAACTAAGTTATCTAGTGCCAGGATCTCAACAATGCAGGTTGCTACTGGTGATGTCCTATGTCAAATTTTCAATCAAATACCTTGGATCTTAGTTGTTTAGAGGGGTTAATCTAGCAAAATATTACACTCAGTTATTATACCATATTGATAGAAAATTGACTGGTTGGTATAAGAAACTATTGAGTCTCACAGGAAGACTAATTTTGATTAAACATGCACTCTCTACAATTCCTCTACACATGGCAGAACCGAATTTGCCTAAAAGTGTCGTTAACTCCTTAGATAGGAGATGGCCAATTTCTCTGAGGTTCTTCTAAACATCACTATGTCTCATGGACAAGACTTTGTCATCCTACAGCCGAGGGTGGAATAGGCATTAGAAGCTTAGAGGCCTTGCAGAAGATGTACTTTTGTAAGATTTGGTGGAAATTCCAAACACAACCAAGTTTATGGAGTATTTTTTTAGGGGGTGTGTGTATATATATGTAGGTTTAGATAATTTCATAGTAGGTTTAGAAAAATATTTATAAGGTAAATCCTTAAAAGTCCAACTCTATCTTACATTTCATATTCCAGTCCAATAACTTTTATCTGTATAGCATACTTGTAAACTTTCCTTTTCCTTTTTATATAATTTTCTTTGCCCTAGTTAATGGGTTATAACGCAGTCTATGGAAAGCATAAAATCATTGATAGAAAGGCTCGGTTGTCGGACATGGAAGCTTTTACATGCAATTATGACTGAAATCATTATATGACTTTAATAGTTGTGTAGTACAGTGTGAGCTTACCGACATTCCTTATCAGGGTTCAAGATTTACTTGGTCATGTGGACGAGGCTTGGACAGAGTATAGAGACGGCTTGATAGGTATCTATGTAATCCAGAATTCTTTTATTGTTTTGGCGATGATATCTCTTAATAGCATCTTAGTCGGGCAACTTCAAATCACTCTTCCCTACTTCTTACATGCACATCACAAAAACTCAACTTTTCGTTTTTTTGAATGCTTGGGTTAGTCATTCTGATTTCTTGCATTATGTGATATGGCACACCTTTCCCACAACTGGAGATATGAGGGGTTTCTATTCTAAGTTGGAGCTACTCAAGAAGGATTTAAAAGCTTGGAACAAAGAAGTATTTGTTGACATCTTTCAAAGAGTAGCGGTGGAAGAAAAGCAAGTCTTACTCAAATGGTCAAACCCCTTCAAAATTGACAAGAGCAGATTACTATCAAACCAACGCTGATCTCATCCCGGCTACTAAACAAGGGGAAGAATTTTGGAGGCAGAAGACAAATGTGAAATGGCTCAAAGAAGGGGATGCCGATACATCCTTTTTCATAATATAGTAAAAGATAGAAGATGCAGACAGTAATGGAAACAAACGTATTACCACTAAGGATATATAGTTTGCAGCAGATGATTTCTACTAAAGTTTCTTCGCCGAAGTGATGCGTGTTTGATGACTCCAAAAGATACGATCTTTTCTTATTCTAACAATATCCTCATCAAGATGATTTGTTCGGTTGATAAGAACCGATTCAATCCACTCTTGACTGCGTGCCTCTTGTTTTGGATCGAGCAAGATCCACCTACTTGCAACTTGTTCGTGCTCCAAGAACGACTTATCACCCTTGGTACGTGTCTCCATGTTGGACGGATTCGATTCTCCCACAATATTTGCTCAAGAAGATAAAGAATCTAATTTTTGATCAAAGATCAGAAGAAACACAAGGAATGCCTTGCTGGTTAGCCTAGAGTAGGATAGACTCAATGTATAGGTATGTTCTGGTATTGATCGTTTTGTACAAATATCTTGCATGACTTTATTGTCGGCCAACATAGCTTATAACCTTTAGCAATATATTTTAGAGTCGTTTTAGATTTTTTAAAATTTTTGTATATGTTAAAAACGTTTGTTGGAAGATGGGAAAGTGGACTTTCCAATTTCGGGACACGCCTACTTTTTAGGTTCTTCACAGGTTGACCCCATCTCGGTTGTTTGGTCATAAATCTCTCATCCGACGTTGTTTTGGGATGATTTAAAATGTCTGAAAACTAGACATTTGGGGCTACAACTCTCGAGAAGACCTCATTGACAAATTCTAATTCTAGATGACCGAGAATACGCATGGAAGATCAGATAGCTGCTGAGAAGTTAGATTTCAAGTTAAAGTCTTATCTTTTCCTATGTACTTTAGGTTTAGCTTAGTTTGACCTATAAATAAGGATGTATGCCACCTGTATAACCAAATTTGAATAAAATTTTATGTAAATTTTGGACAAGGCTGGCCAGCAAGGCGTTCCTCATGTTTCTTTTGATATTTGATCAAAAGTTAGATTCTATATCAACGTCTTGAGCAAACGTTGTGCGGTAATTGAATCCGTCCCACTTGGACACATGTACCAAGGGTGATAAAGTCATTCTTGGAGCACGAACAAGTTGCAATTCGGTGGATCTTGCTTGATCCAAAACAAGAGGCACACGGTCAAGAGTGGACTAAATCCGTTCTTGTCAACCGAACAAGACATCTTGCGGAGGACATTGTTATAACAAGGAAAGATCGGATTTTTTGGCATCGACAAATACGCATCACAAAGAACAAACTACATCACATCATCTCATCACACAACAACCTACATTATAAGAAGTGAAAGAGGTTGTTTAAAATTTGGACTGACTTAGTGCTGCTAGACCTGATGGTTGCAACAGATTTCTTTTGTTGGCATTGATGGAATATAATTAAGGAGGATGTATTGAAAGCAATCCAATAATTAAGGAGGATGTATTGAAAGCAATCCAAGAAGTTTTTATTGGATTTCAAGCACCCAAAGTTCCTGCTAGCACAGCGATCACACAAATACCCAAGTGTGATCATCTTAAAACATTTGTAGACTACAAGGTTATTAGTCTCTCTACCTTCCTGAGTTAAATAAACCTAAGAATAATAGCTTCTAGGTCTAATATACTGTTGAATAAACTTATTTTCCCAAAGCAAATAGGCTTTATGAAACATACAGACATTACTGGTCAAGTTGTACTAGCTAATGAATTGGTTCATCTGATTGACAAGGAAGAAAGTGGATCTAATGCTATCATAAAGTTTGACATGAGTAAATCGTTTGATAGAGTGGATTGAGATTATCTTAAAGAAATTGTTGTAACCGTAGATTGTTAAAAAAATTAATTAGTGAATTAATTAAATTAATTAATTAAATCAGGTTAAAAAAATAAATCTGGAAAAGAAATAAAAAAATATATATATAAAAAAGAGGATAATCAGTTAATGGGGCCAATAACTACCCCCATTAACCCTCCCACTATCTTTTCCCTAATCTTCTTCCCCATAACCGATTTGCTATTGTGTTTTTTTTAAAAAAAATTAATTAAATTAAGCCCATAAAAGGGCAGTCGTTGATTCTGCGATACACACACACATTTCATACACATTTGAAACAACTTTGCTGAGGGTATAGAGAGGCACCGACAAGGAGGAAAAGAAAAAAGAGAGAAGAGAGAGAAGGAAGAAAAGAGGAAGAAAAAGGAGAATTGGTCACTCACATCAAATCCAACAACGCTCTTTATAAGTGAGTTCAAATTCAAGAGGTAGGTTACCTTCTCCTATGTCGGATTGCTTTGGATTCCCTCGTATTCTGTATTGGGATATTTTGATTATCACTGTATGATTATTTTTGATATGTTTACTGTTGATTCTTTATGTTTTGGTATGCAGAATTTGCGTGTATAACCTTAGATATAGATCACATAGCATGGAAATAGGTCGGAAGTCATGATTGACACTGATCAAGAAACGCGTCTGCCTTCAGGGGTGGCGCGTGTAATAATTAAATAAATAAATCATTGAAGGCTTATTTTTGTTCCTAGTCATGATGACTCTGATAAGACACCAATTGACGATTGTAATCATAAACCTTATTTTTCTAATTTAAAATTGATTTAAGACCCTGGAAAATTATTGCAACAAGATATAATGAAAAACAATGATTTCATTCCTAGTATTTTATCCTTTTGCAGTAATTTAACATTTCGCTTTGAACACCTTTCATTCCCAATTTAACATTAAATGTTGAATTCTCATTGACTGACGAGGTCGGATTGGTCCCGTCAAAGTAAAAGTAGAAATATCCGGAGCTAGGCCGTTAATGGCCGTTGTCCTTCCGTCAGACGTCCTCCAGGGAAACCTGAGAAAAGGAAGAATGCGTTAGGGTCCCAGGGCGCTGCCCCGGGAAGACCCTCCGACGCTCAAGTCAGTCACGGGCATTTTATGCGTAAGGCTTTAAATGAAGTATAGGTTTGATAAAACCTGTTTGGGGTCAGCCAAGGTGTAGGCCGAGCTGGGATTTCTTTAGCTTATCTGAGCTTAGCTTTTCCTTTCTGATGAGGAAGCTCTTTTATAGTTGGCGAAAGCTGGGAGCTGCGTATCTCAGATGGTTGAGATGACGACGTCTGGCTTGCTTGCATGGTAGCCGTGCAGCTGCTAAAGATTGCTGTATCGGCACCTTTCCTTCGTATGGTTGACGTCTGGAAAGTTAGATATTGCATGTAGGCCACGTAGCATACAGCTCTGTGACTGTTGTAACCTGGATGAGATCAATAATCAGATCCGTGGTCAGATCAGATCCGAGGCCGAGGTGTGTTCCTTTGTTCGAGATGGAACTGGAGGGCTTAACCAGGAACCAAAAGCTAATTTCCTTCGGCCGAGCTGGATGTATATCCGACCCCTTCTAGATGTCTGAGATAGTTACTATGGCCAAGGTGCCATTCTGCAGGGCAGTAATGCCGAGGTCTTGTGATAAAATGTTTGGGCCAAGGTTCTGGCCAGGTTATTCCAGTTGATAACTGTGGCCGAGGTAAGATCCATTGGCCGTGGTAAAACCACAGCCAAGGTGAAACCTTTAGGCCGAGGTGGAACCCTTAGTTTCAGTAGGGTGCTGACCATGTAGCCGAGGTGGCATGGGGCCCCTGTGGCCGAGACGGAGTATTCGTCTGCATGACTTAGCCAATCTTCAGGCCGACCTGCGGCACTTGAGTCATTTCTGTACTCTTACTCTAACGTTGACTGTTATTGACTGACGGGTGATTTTTCTGGTATCATCATTTGCCCCCCAGATTAGTTTGGCCGAGCTGAGCTGAGGGCAGGCTGATCTGTTGATATTGTTGCCTTTGGCCGAGGTGTCTCTCTTAAAGCCAATTACTCCATACCTATCAAGCGTGGTGTACGAAGCATCAGTTTGTAGCTGTACTGATTGGATCATACTGACCAAGTGGGTAATTTTTATTGGCACGTGTCCATCTTGGGTTGGTTTGCCTTGCACAATAATTGTCTGCGCATACCGAGGTGACGACGGTTCAGCTTTTATTCACGTCGGTTCAGGATTCAATGCCAATCAGCCTTGATGGTGGCACGGGAATCAAGGTTAACTTAACTCGAGGTGACCTTTGGAATGGCTGAGACTTGCCTATAAATAAGGCTTCGTTCCTCATTTTTTCCCTTTTGCATTCTAATTACTCTTTTCCTATCTTTTGCTTTTCATCGGTGTCAGCTCTTCCGGCGTTTCCCCTTGCTCCGGCGTCCTTTTCACCTCGACAATCTTCCCTCTCTTCCAGCTAATCGTCTGTAAGTTTTCTCTGCTAGCTTTCATGTCTTCGGCTTCTGATTCACAGAATCGCTCTGAGGGAGCTTCTTATGTTGGAAATGACGGAACTTTTAGTTCCTCATCGGAGAAGACGGTTGTCTCTGAGAACCGTTCTCCAGCTCGGCTTTTGGCTGGTGCTGGTGATATTGCCGGCCCCAGCGGCCGAGCTATGCCGAGCAGAGCTATTAGAGTAATTGAGGTTTCTCCAGAGCAGGCAGAAACCATTCCTCCTCCGGGCACGACAGCGGTGCCTAATAGATCTAGGGTTTCAGCTCTGCCGGTAGGAGTTGTCTATAGGGGGTCTCCTTCAGCCGAGGTCCAAGAATCTTTTTGTACTCTGTCCGAAGTGGACGTTTCTTTGATATGCGGGATGTACGATATTGATGTTGAACAATTCGATCCCATCCTTCCTTTACCCAATCAAACTGCCTATGACCCTCCTGCAGGGTATGAGGCCATTTATGAAGAATACTTTCATTCTGGGTTCCGTCTTCCCGTCCCAGTCTCTCTCTTTCGAATTCTTCATTCCTATAACCTTAGGCTTCCTCAAATCAAGCCTAACAGTTTGAAAATAATTCTATCCTTCCTGCTCTTCCTTAGAGCATCTGAAACCCCCTTTGACCAGAGGATCTTCAGAAGTCTATTTGCTTGCCGATCCTCCGAAAGTTGGTATTATTTTACCAAGAGGGTTACTCCTGAAGATTTTCACTATGTTGTCCACATCCCATCTTTTAAGAAGAACTGGAAGGGTAGATTTTTCTATATTAAGAAGTTAGGGTTACCCCAACTTGATATATGGAAGTCGGGCAGAGCTGACAACATGAAGCCGAGCCCAGAATATTGTGACGAGGCGGCCAAGTTGTATTCTCTGCCTGTGGTCATTGACTGGCACAGAGTTAATGAATCCGTTCTGAAGGCGGCTGACCTGAGCTCCTTAGCCTCAGGTCCCCATTACAAACCCCTTTCTCCAGACAATTTGGCAATAGTCCGGGGTATGTTCTGGTACTTAGTGCTTCTTTTCCATTTCTAACCTCCCTCATTTAACCTTGTGCACTCTAAGCAGGCTCCATGGCTCCTGGAGGGAAGGATGTTGCGGCAAAGATTGCCAAGGCCGCGGCTCGCAAGAAGGCTCAAGCCGTAAAAGCAAGGGCCGAGGTGGCTCGAGGTCTGCCCCCAGCTGAAGGCATGGCCGAAGCTGAGGTGAATCAGGCCATCACAATCGCATCTGAATCAACCAACCCAGGTATTTTGTATTTCCTGTCTTGTTGATTTATTCCTTTAGGTAATTTTCCTCACTCGGATCATGATAACAGAGGCAAGGGCCGAGGTCCCTCTGAAGAGTGCAGCTCCAGTTGACTTTGGACGGAACCAACAATTTGAAGGTTCCGTTCTGGGAAAAAGACCAAGAGAAGATGCCCCTGTTCCTGAGGCCGAGATGGCACCTGCTCAGGAAAACGTAACAGTGGGCGAATTTGATGAAGCCGATACTGTGATGAACCCCGCCACAGCTAGGAAGATGAACAGCTTGATATTACCCATTGACAAACAGCGTTTCTCAACTGCGTCTTGGGGCAGTTTGGTCAACTCTGTCCATACCAATTCTGCTGTGGTATGACCTATCTTTTGTTTGTTTCACATGCTAAAGTTTTTTCTAACTCCATTTTTGTGAAACAGCTAACAGTGCAATTGTCCGAGCTCATTAGCCGAGGTGAAGAGCTACAAAGTCAGCTGGCAATCAAAACCAAAGAGTCTGATGCCAATTCCCAGAGCATCGCATTTTTGAAGTCGGAGATCATCAAAATTCAAGGCCAGAAGGAGGAGGCCGAGACAAAGTGGGCTATGACCAACTCTCTGGTGGCCGAGCTAGAAAAAAGGAATGCCGACCTGGAAGCATGCTACAACCAAGTCATGGCCGAGTCTGGGCAGAAAGATGCCGTGATCAAAACTCTGCAAGAAAAACTGGAGCAGCAAGCATCAAACTTTTCTGTTCAGTTTGTTGCGGCCAAGTCTGAAGCAGTGGCCGAATTCAAAAAATCTGAGGAGTTCGAAGAGAATATGGTGCTGCTGCAGGGGCCAGTTATGCAGATGGGTCAAACAAAAGCCATTAACCTCTGTGCCGAGATTTGCCCCCAGCTCAATAAAGATGACCCCAGATTGGTTGAGCTTTATAACATCAACGCCGAAGCCGAATTCGAAGCCCAGTTTCAAAAGTTCACTGACGGGGCAGATTTGCGTGAGGACGAAGAGCAGATATAGGCTCAAATTGTAATAATTTGCCTATTTTTAATGAAAATTCCAACTCTTCTTGACTCACATTTTCTGTTTTGCTGAATATTTTGAACTTTTAACTTTTCATTACCGAGCTCGCATGTCGGCTTTACTATTCCTAAACAAATCTGTTTAGTACCGAGTCTGTTAATGTAATCGAACTTTTCGTGTTTAGTAGCCGAAATCAAGCGTCAGCCCAGCAGGTCTTGTCCGACCTTACTTTCACCGAGGCCCCAGGTCGGCCTTGTTGATCTTGAACAAATTCGTTTTAGATGAAACTAAGTCCACAGACCAACATGCTAACGAATCTCAATAAGTTTTTTAATGCTGAGATCAAATATCGGTCTTATTAAACCTACCCAGTCTCAATAAAAGATGGATAAAATAGATGTCACCTGGCTTGGCCGGGTTAAATAAGAGAATCTCGTGATGCCTTGGCCGAGATCTCATTTAAAATAACTCTTTTGAGCATATCCGTTGTACACTAGCCGAGGTGAGATATAGAGATCCGCCTTGACCTTATCCAGACCTGCCAAGGTCATACGAGTCCTGAGCAAGTTGATGTCCCGAGCTGGCCGAGACACGACTTCAACTCTTGATCTTTCTCAAACCTGCTGAGAAGAAATTTAACCCTTTAGCGGGCAGGCACCTGGGACTTAGCCGAGGTCTTTTGCCTCGGTCCTGCTGAGGTCTTAAGACCCTTTAGCGGGCATTTGCCTCGAACCTGCGAGGTCTTTTGCCTCAGGCCTGCTGAGGTCTTAAGATACCCTTTAGCGGGCATTTGCCTCGAACCTGCGAGGTCTTTTAGGGAAACCTGTCCCGTAAAGCCTGGATAAAATCAATCTTCGGATAATATAACGCCGAGCTGAGCTGGGCCAGAGATCTGATCAAAGATTGGCCTTTTGATAATATAAAGCTGAACTGGGGAATATCTCTGCCCCCATTAATTGGTCCACTTTGAACTCAGCTAACAGTCTAGGCAGCCTAACTATTTTTCCAATTCAGAACTACCACTTGGGTTGATGTTCTCCTTGAGGAACGACAAATTCGACTCCACTTTACAAGTTTCATCTCGGATTGTGAAACTGTTGCAGATGGCCGAGCTCAATCTGGCGAACTATCTCTTTACCGAGTTGTCTACAGTCTTCTGTATCGTGCCCTATATCATGATGATATAGGCAATAGAGTTGTGGATCCCTCTTATGGAGTGGTCCTGCAAGAGGTCTAGGTTCCTTTACCAAACTTCTCTTCCTCATATAGGAGAGAATACGAGCTTTGGAAGCCAGCAAGGAACTTCTTTCTCTGCCCTGGCCCCTCATCCGAACCTTAACGGATGCTCTTTCTCGCCGTGAGGCCTGGATATGTCTTTCGAGACTTCGAGGCCGAGGTGAGGTCGAGGGGCTCTGTATGATCTGATCGTCAGACCTTCGAAATGGGTACTCAGCTTCAGTTATAATCTCGGTTTGACATTCAAAATGATATCCTGGCCGAGATGGAGAATATTCCAACTGCTGAACGCTGGTACCACTGGGAGAAGGATTACTTGTTCCTTCTCTGAACGATTCCCTTCTCAACTCCAGTACAGCTTGGAAAGCTGCTGGATTTTGTGCCACATAGTGTATGGCTCGCATATGTTCCTCATTTGAGAAGGTATTAGGAACTGAATACTCGTTCATCCCCTGAAATCCCGGATCAACAGATGGCAGGGCAAAACTTTGTGTTTTCCTGGCTCATCTTTCTCTTGATAGCTTTCAAGGGCAGTTCTAAGGATTTTATTACTGGAGGAATCCTTAATGGATATTTCTTGTGTAAAAGGACCCGAAGGTTCAGGCCCTTCCTTCTAGCGCCAATTTGACGAGGTCGGATTGGTCCCGTCAAAGTAAAAGTAGAAATATCCGGAGCTAGGCCGTTAATGGCTGTTGTCCTTCCGTCAGACGTCCTCCAGGGAAACCTGAGAAAAGGAAGAATGCGTTAGGGTCCCAGGGCGCTGCCCCGGGAAGACCCTCCGACGCTCAAGTCAGTCACGGGCATTTTATGCGTAAGGCTTTAAATGAAGTATAGGTTTGATAAAACCTGTTTGGGGTCAGCCAAGGTGTAGGCCGAGCTGGGATTTCTTTAGCTTATCTGAGCTTAGCTTTTCCTTTCTGATGAGGAAGCTCTTTTATAGTTGGCGAAAGCTGGGAGCTGCGTATCTCAGATGGTTGAGATGACGACGTCTGGCTTGCTTGCATGGTAGCCGTGCAGCTGCTAAAGATTGCTGTATTGGCACCTTTCCTTCGTATGGTTGACGTCTGGAAAGTTAGATATTGCATGTAGGCCACGTAGCATACAGCTCTGTGACTGTTGTAACCTGGATGAGATCAATAATCAGATCCGTGGTCAGATCAGATCCGAGGCCGAGGTGTGTTCCTTTGTTCGAGATGGAATTGGAGGGCTTAACCAGGAACCAAAAGCTAATTTCCTTCGGCCGAGCTGGATGTATATCCGACCCCTTCTAGATGTCTGAGATAGTTACTATGGCCAAGGTGCCATTCTGCAGGGCAGTAATGCCGAGGTCTTGTGATAAAATGTTTGGGCCAAGGTTCTGGCCAGGTTATTCCAGTTGATAACTGTAGCCGAGGTAAGATCCATTGGCCGTGGTAAAACCACAGCCAAGGTGAAACCTTTAGGCCGAGGTGGAACCCTTAGTTTCAGTAGGGTGCTGACCATGTAGCCGAGGTGGCATGGGGCCCCTGTGGCCGAGACGGAGTATTCGTCTGCATGACTTAGCCAATCTTCAGGCCGACCTGCGGCATTTGAGTCATTTCTGTACTCTTACTCTAACGTTGACTGTTATTGACTGACGGGTGATTTTTCTGGTATCATCATTGACCTAATTAAAAGTACATTAACTAATTCGACCACTTGGTACCAAAACAAAATGATACAAAAATAAATCTAAATACCAAAACAAAATGATACAAAAAAATAAATCTAGACATGTGGAGACACAAAAACATCAGTGTCAGAAGTTAATTTAAAGGAAAAAGATAAACATCATTTGCCTCTTTCTAAATTGGTATGCATATTACTTGTTTCTATAATAGAATGTTTATGTAATTTATTGTAAAGAAAAGATTAGATGCATCAAAATATTTTTGAAAATTGAATTGACATTTCAGCAATCCAAATACAATATAACGTTAAATATAAATGAATTTTGTCTTTAAAAAAATTATAATAACAGAAACATTTGGAGAAATAATAACGATAAATAGAATGATATAAAATAAAATAGAATAAAGTAAAGTAATATAAAATAAAAAAGGAAAAATATATTAATAAAATAAAAATAAGGGAAAAGGGGAAAATGCTGAGCCGAAGGGGAAAAAATAAAAAAAAACAAACAAATAATTTAAATAATAGATAAAAGATATTGTTGATCTTGTTTTATAAATAAGAAAATTTAGAAACCCATTAAATAAATTAAAATAAAGGAAATAAAATAGTAGGGGTAAGATAAAAGTAATTAAATAAAAGACTTAAGTGTTTGAAAGCCTAGGAAAATAAAATAAAGTGTAGAAACCTAAAATAAAGTCTAGAAAGATAAAATAACGGTAGAAGATAAAATACAGTAATGAACCCCACGCAACATAGGGTAACTACGCAATATAGGTAATACGTAACATAGAATGGAGCATGCAACATAGGACAAACGGAAGTGTGCAAGTGTGACGCATTCATGGCACGAGCATTGCATTTGGCCTATGAGCCGTGTGGCCTGACGAGGCGTCTGATGGGTATTGGTAATAATGGTTATCTTCACTCGATAGGACCCGGAACATGCATAGCATATCATGGAAAAAGAAGAGCATAGCATGCGATACTAAGTGACTGCGTGTGACACGTTGATAGAAGTGCATGCATCATGATGTTGTGCATTGCATTGTTATTGTTGAGATTATCGTTTATCTTGTTATGAAATGTTTCAGTGCTATGTGTTAGGATACGGATCGGGTCGGGTATGTGTTATTTCATTATTTATGCTTTATTTGCTTTATTATTTATTTGTTTATGCTTCATTGCTTTATTTATCTGTTCCATGCTTTATGTGCTTTATGTGTTACCCGACTCAGTATGTGACAGTCCCTTTTCGGGAGAGACTGGTAACCTACGAGTGACTCCCCTCCCCCACCACCCCTCCACAGGTGAGCAGGATTACAAGTATATATAATTAACGAGGGTGGGACAGATTACACAAGTTGGGACTAGTGAGCTGGACTCAAGAAGGGATCTTGTTGACCGGGAGCTTGTTACTTGGGATAGTCGGATAGACCTCCATATAGGTTATTATTTTGATTTTAGTATTTCATATTTGACTTAGCGGGTTTCGTCAACCCTTGTACTTGATCTTATTTTGATGGATTTAATTGACTCAAGACGTTTATTTCTTTAATTATCGTTTCCGCGAAAAAAATTTCTACATCAGTTCTGACGTGCAAAGAAGTTTGAAAGACACTTTGTAGTCCTCGTAGTAGGCTACGGCGGATGCACTGTTCCCGATGCTAGGGCTTGGGAGCGGGACACTACAGGTGGTACCAGAGCCGAGGCTTCAGATCCGCCTCGGAAACGCAGGATTAACTAGATCACTTAGACTTAAGCTACGATCTTTTCCTAAAATGACGATTTTACTCTTAAGCAACAAAATAGGGTTAAGTGATGACCTTAGACTTAAGTTATGATCGGGTTGAGGGGTACAAGATTGAGCGATCGTTTCCTTACTTAATTACGATTCTGCCTTTAACTTTTAACATGAATTCTGTAAACGACAGAATTTCCGAAATTACCCCTGAACATTTTCATGCAACCCATAAGTTGTTAGAAATTCCCAAAATACCCTCTAACTTAGCATGTACTTAAAAAAACATATTCTCGACCGTTCTAGATTCAAAAAAAATGTCAGCAAGGCGTGAACAAGTTGGTAATAAAGGAAATACTGGTAAGAACCAAGAGAGTGAGGGGATCATCCCAAGCACTTGAAAATGCAATAGTTATCATGACTAACACCTTAGCATAGTAACAACCGTTGTTGAACTAGCAGGCACCGCCTCCACCACCACTGCACTCGGACCGGAGATTGTTCGACAAAGAGATGCGAAAGAATGGTGTCACAACACAACTGACACCACCGACCTCTTAGATTTAATTTTGGAATGAGTCCAAGAGGTACTACACACCGAGAGTATGATCTTCAAAGAATGGTTCTACATTCATGGCGGGAATATAGATTTAGGCCATGATAGTAAGAGATTAAGTTACGATTTTGACCTAAGTCACAATCTTAGACATAATTGATGATTTAAACATAAGCGAATATCATGAGCATAGGAGGTGCTCTAAGTTATAAACGATGATCCTGAACATAAGTCACAATCTTAAACATAAATAACGATTCCGATTAAGAGTTGACCTTGGACATAAGTACTGAAGGTAGTCATAAGCGTTGATTATACACTAAGCACGATTTTAGAAATAAGGCATGATTTTAAATTTAAGAAAGGATGATATCAAGAACAATCCTAAAAGTAAGTTATGACCTTAGACTTAAGGAGACGATAGGTTATGAAACGCGTATACCTGGAGTATCTCCTACAATTCTACTTTACTCAAAGTTGGTCATAACCCTTTAAGCCATAATCTTAGTAGCCCTAGTTGCATACTATATAATTAATTTGAGTAAATTAAAATGTTAACCAGAACACTTTACTGCAGACGCTAGTGACATATTAATAGGTTAGACAGTAACTCGGGTTGCTTCACCGTAACAACAGCATGGGACTCGGTACTATTAAGGTAAAATAAAACGAGACTATATCCCTACTTGGACGGTGCATCAGAGTAGACTTAGGTCTAAGTTGAGATAATAGCTACTAAGAAATGAATTATGATAGTATGATAGATACTAAGTGATGATTTATAGAAAAATGATAGAAACTAAGTAACGATTCATAAGCATTATAATCATTAGCGTTTAGTAAGAGAATCATACGAATGAATTTATAGTCTAGGGTTAAGATGTTGAAATCTAGAGTTATTAAGTTGGATGACGATATTAGTATCATTAGAGATATTGATCAGTAGCAAAAGGCGAGAATCGGCTATAACAAGTATATGGGAATGATGAATCGTTATAACTTTATAGTTAGGTGTTGACATCGAGACATTTGACTTAAATTTAGTAGGCTTGAAATAAAATATGGCGGGCACGAGCAAGCAGTGACTACTTTTCATATGAAGCAGAATAATTTTAGTGGTTCAAATAACCAAGTAACGAGGTATAGTGGAATAATGTGGCGCGCGGAAGCATGGTGAATAAGTCGATCAATAATTAGCGTGCCATGCTAGGATTGGACCAATTTAAGTTAAAGATTTTACCGTGAGTAGGCAAACGGACTTATAAGAAACTTTACATAGGAGAACTTATTCGGAAAAAAAGAGATGACCTATAGAATTATACTAAATATTAGACAGATATATTTTCAATTAGATAAATATTTTATATAAGCACGTACACCAATGTATAACTAAAATTTTAGCAAGTATTTAAAAAAAATAGGTCTACTAAAATCTCATTTTCTCGGTAGTCTACTAAACTCTACTTCTTTTCTGTATGTGTACACCATACCACGAAAATTTCAATTCTTTTGACAACCTTGAAAAAAGAAAAACTTTAAACTACCGATGTTCTTAAAAAACGATATGTTTATACATGTTTCTTACACCAGATTTCAAATTTTCGTTTTATTACATCTATTTTAGTCAAAATTAATTTTACCTGACGACTATCGGTATCGCAAGCATTTTATCTTTTAAAGTGTTTTCAAAGTTATTTATCCGCTTGCGATGATCTTACTTAAATTTTGCCAAGTTAAAGAGTAGCTTTCAAAATATATTTTTTCTTTTAGCAAACGAAAGGTATCGCATTCAAATCGTTTTATAAAACCTTACATGATTACGTTTTCAATTGTTTAAGTGCCATTTCACTAAAACAATTTGCGACCAAGTTATATCTCCGTTTTTATAAAGTGTCATTTGAAACACCGCTTTGTAGAAATGAGTATATTACCTCCACTTTTATTTACAAAAAAAATAATAATATTAATGGTATTATTCTAAAATAACTGAAGTTATATTTCGAATTATAGCCACGTAGGTCACGTTTTTAAGAAAAGTATTGTCCATACACATAGTTCGTATATTAGGCTGATGATATCTTCAAAGAGGTAAGGGTATGATCATAGAGCTAGTTCGTAAGTATACAAGAATTGATTTTAAGGACTTGACTTGGTGTAACAAGTACCATGTTAGCGTACATTAAGGATATTAGTTGGTTAATTTATCTAAGTGGATGAATCACATATAATGAGTTTAAGAATCCGAAACTATAGACTGCGATAAGTTGAATGATGCACATTAAGCAGTATGAGTGGAAGTATATACATACTAATTATATAGAAGTAAGTTAAAGATTAAGCCCTATAAGGACTAGATCATTTTGGGGGATGCTAGCGTAACTAATTGAATCATAATAGAGTAAAATGTATTCTGAGAATACATACGATTCAAGAGAAGAGCCGTGAGAATAAGGCGCTAGGTCAAAGATTGTAGTATACCTAAGAACTGATTTACAAGGGTTACTGATGGCCGTAGAGATAAGTAAGTTATAGACCGATGAATGTGTTGTAGAACCCTTAGTATAATGACAATACCCTTAAGGTTGATTCGATAATGATAGATGGATTATGAAATAATCTTAATAAGCAAAAGGACAATGGATCGAAATTACCTTGTTGGGTACAAGGAGTGATTTTGAGGCTTTAGTCTGCGATAAAGAACTGAAGTGGTTAGCATGTTGGAAACCGCAAAGAATATTTTAGCTTGATCATTATTTAGGTGAATGGATCAAGTAGACCTAAATTAAGTGTTGACGATGTAATACGCAAGTTTCGAGGACGAAACTTTTTATAAGGGGGTAGGATGTTGTAACCGTAGATTGTTAAAAAAATTAATTAGTGAATTAATTATATTAATTAATTAAATCAGGTTAAAAAAAATAAATCTGGAAAAGAAATAAAAAATATATAAAAAAAAGAGAGGATAATGAGTTAATGGGGCCAATAACTACCCCCATTAACCCCCCACTATCTTTTCCCTAATCTTCTTCCCCATAACCGATTTGCTATTGTGTTTTTTAAAAAACAAATTTAATTAAATTAAGCTCATAAAAAGGGCAGCCGTTGATTCTGCCATACACACACATTTCATACACATTTGAAACAACTTTGCTGAGAGTATAGAGAGGCAGCGACAAGGAGGAAAAGAAAAAAGAGAGAAGAGAGAAGGAAGAAAAGAGGAAGAAAAAGGAGAATTGGCCACTCACATCAAATCCAACAACGCTTTTTATCAGTGAGTTCATATTCAAGAGGTAGGTTACCCTCCCCTCTGTCGGATTGCTTTGGATTCCCTCGCATTCTGTATTGGGATATTTTGATTATCACTGTATGTTTATTTTTGATATGTTTACTGCTGATTCTTTATGTTTTGGTATGCAGAATTTGCGTGTATGACCTTAGATATAGATCACATAGCATGGAAATAGGTCGGAAGTCATGATTGACACTGATCAAGAAACGCGTCTGCCTTCAAGGGTGGCGCGTGTAATAATTAAATAAATAAATCATTGAAGGCTTATTTTCGTTCCTAGTCATGATGACTCTGATAAGACACCAATTGACGATTGTAATCATAAACCTTATTTTTCTAATTTAAAATTGATTTAAGACCTTGGAAAATTATTGCAACAAGATATAATAGAAAACAATGATTTCATTCCTAGTATTTTATCCTTTTGCAGTAATTTAACATTTCGCTTTGAACACCTTTCATTCCCAATTTAACATTAAATGTTGAATTCTCATTGGCCTAATTAAAAGTACATTAACTAATTCGACCACTTGGTACCAAAACAAAATGATACAAAAATAAATCTAAATACCAAAACAAAATGATACAAAAAAATAAATCTAGACATGTGGAGACACAAAAACATCAGTGTCAGAAGTTAATTTAAAGGAAAAAGATAAACATCATTTGCCTCTTTCTAAATTGGTATGCGTATTTCGGCTGGGAGGATACCTCGGGGCAACCCATTAAAAAAAATTGGTATGCGTATTACTTGTTTCTATAATAGAATGTTTATGTAATTTATTGTAAAGAAAAGATTAGATGCATCAAAATATTTTTGCAAATTGAATTGACATTTCAGCAATCCAAATACAATATAACGTTAAATATAAATGAATTTTGTCTTTAAAAAAATTATAATAATAGAAACATTTGGAGAAATAATAACGATAAATAGAATGATATTAAATAAAATAGAATAAAGTAAATTAATATAAAATAAAAAAGGAAAAATATATTAATAAAATAAAAATAAGGGAAAAGGGGAAAATGCGGAGCCGAAGGGGAAAAAAATAAAATAAAACAAATAAATAATTTAAATAATAGATAAAAGATATTGTTGATCTTGTTTTATAAATAAGAAAATTTAGAAACACATTAAATAAATTAAAATAAAGGAAATAAAATAGTAGGGGTAAGATAAAAGTAATTAAATAAAAGACTTAAGTGTTTGAAAGCCTAGGAAAATAAAATAAAGTGTAGAAACCTAAAATAAAGTCTAGAAAGATAAAATAACGGTAGAAGATAAAATACAGTAATGAACCCCACGCAACATAGGGTAACTACGCAATATAGGTAATACGCAACATAGAACGGAGCATGCAACATAGGACAAACAGAAGTGTGCAAGTGTGACGCATTCATGGCACGAGCATTGCATTTGGATTATGAGCCGTGTGGCCTGACGAGGCGTCTGATGGGTGTTGGTAATAATGGTTGCCTTCACTCGCTAGGACCCGGGACATGCATAGCATATCATGAAAAAGACGAGCATAGCATGCGATACTAAGTGACTGCGTGTGACACGTTGTTAGAAGTGCATGCATCATGATGTTGTGCATTGCATTGTTATTGTTGATATTATCGTTTATCTTGTTATGAACTGTTTCAGTGCTATGTGTTGGGATACGGATCGGGTCGGGTATGTGTTATTTCATTATTTATGCTTTATTTGCTTTATTTTTTATTTGTTTATGCTTCATTGCTTTATTTATCTGTTCCATGCTTTATGTGCTTTATGTGTTACCCGACTCAGTATGTGACAGTCCCTTTTCGGGAGAGACGGGTAATCTACGAGTGACTCCCATCACTCACCCCCCACCACCCCTCCACAGGTGAGCAGGATTACGAGTATATATAATTAACGAGGGTGGGACAGATTACACAAGTTGGGACTAGTGAGCTGGACTCAAGAAGGGATCTTGTTGACCGGGAGCTTGTTACTTGGGATAGTCGGATAGACCTCCATATAGGTTATTATTTTGATTTTAGTATTTCATATTTGACTTAGCGGGTTTCGTCAACCCTTGTACTTGATCTTATTTTGATGGATTTAATTGACTCAAGACGTTTATTTCTTTAATTATCGTTTCCGCGAAAAAAATTTCTACGTCAGTTCTGACATGCAAAGAAGTTTGAAAGACGCTTTGTAGTCCTCGTAGTAGGCTACGGTGGGTGCACTGTTCCCGATGTTAGGGCTCGGGAGCAGGACGCTACAGAAATACTTCACAAATCGGGATTATCATGCACAGTTCAGACTCTTATCTTTAATCATCTATAACGCACTCAAATCTCTATCTCAGTGAATAGAGTATCATGTGGATACTTTAAACCTACTAAAGGGAGTCAAACAAGGAAACTTTTATGTAGCGTCCCGCTCCCGAGCTCCAACCTCGGTAACGGTGCACCCGCCGTATCTCACTCAGGAGAATACAAGGCGTCACATCAACCTGCTACACGTCAGTGCTGACATAGCAAAGTGTTCCTTCTCTTTCTGCGGAAACGATAAGTCACAACACTAATTTGAAATCAATGAACTTTAAGAAAATACGACATTAATTCTAGGCTGACCAGGCCTTACAAGTCAAGGTCAAATGTCTAGGTTTAAAAACATGAAATTGTTTTCAAAGTAAAGCTGAAAATTAAACTGTCTGTGCCACCCCATGGCACCACCAAAAAGTCCGGCTCCATCCTTGCTGCACACACTTCTACGAGTCACTCAGCCCATTCCACGGTGTCGGACCCGTCCTCAACGTAGATATAATCATACTCCGTCTCGGCTACATATGGAATAGTAGGGGTGAGTGATGGTAATCACCCAGTAGGTGCCTCTCAAAACAATACAAAACTTACATACCCAAAAAGATATTGCCACGTAACCACATGAGACAAATAGCATGCAATTGGAAGGTAAGACACTCCACGTACCCGACATAAAACAACACGACATGACTTATACGAAAAGTAAACAAATCCACACAAGATGTATGCGCAAGTATGTGATGCATGCTCACATAACGTGTCATACGCAACTAGTAACATGTCAGACAAAATGCTCCTAGGCCTATATGCAATGCATGCTCCCGGGACCTAACTCCAGCGTCATGGTCTCTAGCCACCACTTGCTGTTCTGGACACCCACGCCCTATAGACGCTGCGTATCGTACGACACCCACGTCCTATAGACGCTGCGTATCTTCAGACACCCACGCCCTATAGACATTGCGTATTCGCACGGCACCCACGCCCTATAGACGCTGCGTATCACATGACACCCACGCCCGACCGACGCTGCGTATCATCACGGCCCCCACGTCCTATAGACGCTACGTATCCTCCGAACACGTATGCCCTCAGACAATGGGCACCTCATGCAATGCACGTGCTATGAATGCGAGAGAAAGGGGAGGAAAACAGTTGGACGTCTTCCTCTGACGTCGATCGATCGATGTCCAACTGAGGCACGTCGAACACTCACTCAGTTGACGTCGATCGATCGATGTAGTTCTGGGATACATCGAACCCTCACCTCCGGGACGTCGATCGATCGACGTACCGCTGAGGTACATCAATCTCTCGCCCTCTGGACGTCGATCGATCGATGTTCAGCTGAGGCACGTCGAACCCTCAGCTGCTGGACGTCGATCGATCGATGTCCCCGTATTTCGGAATTTTCATTCTGAAATTTCTGCAGTCCATTCATCAATCCCATTCAACCTTTCACCCCATCCCACATATCCATAAACGCTTAACGACATCTCAACCCCACAAAGAAACGTACAGTAACAAGATCACATTGAAAATCAAGAACGTATGATGGAAAATAAACCCATTGGCATATAGTTTAAGATCCAATCAAAAATCAATGATCAAACATCAACAACCACATAAAAATACCCTTTTGCCTATGCAACCTTCGTACCGTTTTGAGGGAATAATTAGGATGCACCTACCTCGATCCTAGCAAAAGTGATTGATGTAAAAAGGTGTGATGATCCTGGCGTTGTGATCTCCCTCCTCTGGAATTCCTTGGATCAAAGGTCCTTCTTTTCCTTTATTCCTTGGCCGAAAATTGAGTGGGAGAGAGGGGAGGAGTGGCTGCCGAATTTGAGGGAGAAAGGAGGAGATTAGGGTTAATCAAAATTTAAGTGAGAGATAGAGAGTTATGAGTGAGGGGTTTGGGGAAGTTTATTGTGATAAGTGAGAAATTTTTTGGAAGGAGGTTGACCAATTAGTTGGATAGGATTTAGTCACTTTAATTATTTTATCTATTCATTCATTTTTTTTAAACCCGGAATATAACATCATGTCTCTCCTATTGTTCATCTTGGCATCAGAAGGATTCCCAATGGGATCAAAGGCTAGAATTGAAATAGGACCTATCACAGGCTATTCTATGGGCATAATCTCTATTTCACTTTCGCGTAACTTATGCAGATGACCTATTAACTTTCATCAATGGATCCATCCCTAACCTGAAGAAGTTAAAACAATATCTCACTATCAAATGCCTCCTGGACAATGCATAAATCTAGGGAAATGTCAGTTCCCTACAGCAACTAAGGCATCTAGTGCCATGATCTCAACAACGCAGGTTGCCATTGCGATGACCTATGTCAAATTTCCAATGAAATATCTTGGCTCTCAGTTGTTTAAAGTGGTTAATTGAGCAAAATACTGCACCTAGTTATTGCACCATGTTGATACAAAATTGACTGGATGGTATAAGAAACTATTAATGTAGCGCCCCGCTCCCAAACCCTATCATCGGGAACAGTACGCCCGCCGTATCTCACTAAGAAGAATACAAAGCGTCGAATCAATTTCCAACATGTCCGAAAAGACATAGAAACTTTTCTTGCGGAAACAAAATTCCATAACATTAAATTACTTGAATAAAAGAAAATCCTCAGTGGAATAATAAATAAAACATGAAAATAACGTCAACGTGCTAACATCTAGAGTCTATCGAACTATGCAAGGTGATGTCTGATGGAAACCTCAATGAACTAATAATGGACAGTCGAAAGTCTCCTCGTATCCTAGGTGCGACCATCAGTCTGCCCGTACTACCGTGTCAGCCCCGTCCTCAGCAAGATATAATCGTACTCTTCCTCGTGCTCACCTGGTGGGGGGAGTAGGGGTGAGTGACGGGAAATCACCCAGTAGGCACCTACCTTCAACTAGTACAAGACGAGCATACAAAAATGATATAGCACATAGCACATAACATGATATCACATAAGTATAGGAAAGAATACGGAAAGGTAATTCACTCCAGATAAAGAATGCGCAACATCATGATGAATGTTCTACTATGCATGTCACACGCAACCAAGTCATGTCACACAAAATGCCGATATCTCCACCGTGCAATGCATGAACCCGGGTCCTACTGAGTGGTTGTGGGTCGTACCCACCCACAGTCACCATCCTGAGTGTGCGTGGCCGCGCCACCGTACACCATCCTGAGTGTGCATGGTCCCGCCACCGTACACCATCCTGAGCGCCCATGACCCGTACGTCACGACTCGCCATCATGCTATGCACGTGCCATGAATGCAAAAACACAATCGTGTGAGGCCCCTGGCCCATCCTCACCATCCTCCGACACTCAATTCTAAGTTCACTTAATGATCGCCTTAGGCCCCTGGCCCATCCTCACCATCCTCCGGCACTCAAACCTAGGTTCATTTATTATCCGAATGATGATTTAATGTTTTTCGATGTCAAACATATTTTTCTATGGCTTGCATACATGTATCGTACATTTTCTATATTTTTCATTATTTTTCTCTTATTTATTTCTATTTATTACTTAATTATCCGAATTAAATAAATTATCATAATTACCAAAATTTAATGAAAATAATTTACTTTTTACTTTTTGTAATTTCTGGAATTTATTTATAATTTTCTGATATTTATTTATATTTTTTCCATAATTACTACTATTTTAAATTAATTAAATAACATTTATTAAATACCATAATTTCAGAAAAAAATAATTAATTATTATAAAGTGGGCTGGCCCTTTTCAGTCAGCCATGATCCGCTCATCACACAGTCCGGCCCGTTAAGGCTGGACTGCGCCAGAATGCTTTCGCCATTTTTCTTTTTTTATCTTCACATTAATTGGGCCGGCTAGCAGCTGGCTCGGTCCGTTGGCCATTCGGTCCGGTCCGCTAAGCCGACCTGTCTCTTTTTTTTTTAACATAAGCTAACGGGCTAGGCCTTGTGCAAAGCCGGTCCGCTAAGGGTTCGGCCGCCTGCGCCTGGTTTGGCCCGGTCCGGATGTTTTATTTTATAAATTCGGATGCTACAAACCAGTAAGAGCGCGTGTGTGCCCACGCATGCGCGTGGAGGCCACGCGCGGCCTTTCCAGCGGCGCGTGAGGCACACATGCCGCCTCCGGTGGCCATTTTTCGACTCCGATCTACATTTTCGTCTATTTCCAGTCTATGAGAACTTATTCTAAGGACAAAAAAAATGAAAAATCTCTAATCATGAATCAATTTTACTATTTTGATTATCAAAATTTTCTCTGAAATCAAAACCTAAACACGCAATATCATCAAACGCATTCCACAGACTCCAAGATCTCATACTTTTTGCAGATAATTAACATGCTATAGATTGCAACAATTAAAAGAACAAAAACACATAATATCTCACTAAAGCATGCTTGAATTTGTACCAATTGGAGGAGGAAAAGTGAACCTACATGTTCGTCGACAAATTACGTGATTGAAATAAACCCGATTGTCTTCTCTTCATTTTCTCTCTTCTCCTTCTTCCCTCTTTTCTCCTTCTCTCCTCCTGCTGTTGCAGCTTCACTTCTCCTTGCGGTTTATCCCTTTTTTATTTTTACTTTTGGCTTCCTTGCGATTTCCCCCCATCCCTTCCTATTAGCGTCAGTGTGCGAAATTAGGGGGCGGTTATCCCCCTAAACAATCACGTTACCTATTTTTTTTTAAAAATTTTATTTCTTATTATTTTATTTATCATTATCATAACTGCCGCCAACTTAATTATTTTAATTTAATTAACCCCCCTTTTTTTCTCCTACCTTATATATGCATATATAAGACAGCTATATATAGTTATAGTTATAACATCACTAAGCCATAATTGATATGCTACCGTTAACTTAATTCCAAAAGGGTCGTTATACCTAATGGATATCTGGTTTTTTTAATAACGTGTAACAATTAGTTCAAAAAAATTTCGGATGTAACATCCTATCCCCCTTACAAAAAGTTTCGCCCTCGAAACTTGTCGTACCTTATTCAGATAGGTAGGGGTAGCGCTCGTGCATCAGATCTTCTAGCTCCCATGTCGCTTCGTTTTCCTTATGATTGCTTCATTGCACCTTGACATATGGAATGATCCTCCTCCTCAGCTCTTGTTCCTTACTGTCTATAATCCGAACATGAATTCTCTTCATGTGTTTTGGTATATAATGATTATATAAGTTGGTACATGATATAAGTTTTAGGGACAAAAAAAATGTTACCGTACGTATTTAATTGTATACATGGGCAGTTTATTGCTAAGGTTGAATTTTGGTAGCAAAAGAAGATAAGAGTTTGGCAGAATATTGTTGGATTGTGGTGGAAGGCTCTCAGGAAGCTAAATGGAAACGGAATATACATATGTGTATATGTTTGGCTATCGTGGCCAGATGCAAAATGCCAAAAAGAAAATAAAAAAAATAAGGAGTAAATAAAGTGTTCAATTCGGTGGAGGCCAGTGGACAATTTTAGTCCTATATACATTGGAGTTTAACTTGATTTGAGGTGTATATTTGAGGGTGGATAGGAAAGTTGTCCAAGGCTGACAAGAAGATAAATTACAACAACATTAAAAATATATATATTCATGTGAGCTGTGGTGCATACGTTCTTAGTGTGACCAGTGGCATGTGCTGGACTGTTAGGTGGAGATGACTAATTCTTTTTTTTTTTTTGATATTATATGAATATGCGAAAAGGTAAACGATCAAAAATAAGTTTCATATAGTATGTATATTTGTAACTATATTTGATGGTGTCATGCCGATGACGCTATGGTAGCTGTTGTTGTAGGAGAACTCAATCAACATAATCCTACCATCCCAGTTGCCCTTGAAGTCAATGGCGCAAACCCTCAACATGTCCTCCAATGTATGTATCCTCTTTTCGACTGCTCATCGGTGTGGGGACGAAATGCGATGCTCAAACGTAGCTCCGTCCATTATATATATCGACATACGCGATCTTTAGTATGTGCATCATTTTAATGGTTAAGTTGTTTGAACATGTTTGATATAGACATATAGCATGCTGTGTATCAGCATGTCTGACTTATGTATCATGTGTAGCTAATGCATTTACAACCGTTCTCCGCAGTTCGTCATATATATTATGTTTATCTTGTTTGTTAGTTGAGTTTTAAGCGGTACACACGCTATGCACGTTCATTTTAGTCTTTGTTTATCATGATCTCTCCTTTTTGTATTAATGTTAGTCATTAAAATAAATTTTTTTTATCCGTGCCCTATATTTTCGTACTAGTTTGTCCTGTTGTTGTATAAATATCGTGTATATATTATTTCGAGAAAAATACATAATTGCATAGGTTTTACTGTAATGAACATATATAATTTATTTGGGTGTTCAAGTACGATATATATATTACTGTTTGTTCCTCTTATATGTCATGTTATTAAGTTGTTTACACTTTAACCTATTCATATGATGTCATGCCATACTATATCGTTTCTAACTCATAATTAGCATGTTTACTTCAATTGTATATGTTGATGTTTGTTTTAAAACCTGTAAATGTCTGCCTATATCGTAACCCATGTCTTGTATGAGAAGTATTTGTATTACTGTATTCTTTGTAATTGTGTTGTTTGTTGTTGTTATATCTTACGATTTTTATCGCTGTTTTGGTATATTAGTTATGTTGCGGCGTCATTGAAATAATTGGGTGTATACTTGTGCGTATTTACTTAGCATTATACAATTACTTTTGTTTCGCGCATCTATTTATATGTTTTCTTAAATCGACTTATTTACGTTATATCATTAACGTTGTAACGAATTGGGTTTGTCTATATGTATCTTTATGGGTAAGAGACTGGGTTTTTTTAGGTGGTCATTTAGCACATATACTCCTGTATTATCGTATATATTTTGTATGTTTGCTACCCTTATGTTGTTATTATATCCTGTATTCTATATATATGTTTTGAGCTTTTATCTACTACTTTGTACTTTCATGTTGATCGATTTATATGTGTAGATATAGTGTATATAAACATTTATGATTGGTCTCTTGCACTTGTACTGTTTGTATTTTGTGTGGTGATAACATTATATAGTTTAAGAAGTTGGTTGGTTCATTACAACTCATAAAGTCATACTGCTGTAAAGGTGCACACATATTCCTTTTTTTTGTAGTTAGTAAGTCTTCTAAATATTATTTTTATGTTAGCACGTTGCAACAGGCTGGTAAATTTTTTTTTCCTCTCCTTTTTTTTGGCACCGTGTTATGTTTCTTGGTGTAGTTGTGTTGGATTTTGTATGGTTGATGTTCTAGTACGTGTTGATATGTGGAAATATGTTATTAAGGAATGTTGTATTAGTCAGTGTGTGTATATATAATTAATTTGCTAAATTGTGTATTATAGTATTGTGTTTAATATATATATATATAAAAAAAAATTTTGGGCTTTGTTTATATCAACGGTCCATTAGATCTTCGCATTCTTATGCTTTCGCCTGCTCAGGAGCATCGGTATCGACAAAGATCCTTAAACGAATTCCATGAAACAGCTGGCCAAACCAAGAAACTCCTTACTTCAGTCACCTTGGTCGGTCAGTGCTACTCAGCGATACCTTAATCTTCTTCGGATCTACTGAAGTTCATTCTTATGAACTTACGTGACTTAAGAAAGCCACGCTTCCGCTGCGCAACTCTGTTCATTTATCTCTGACTAACGTCCTCTGTACTAATAATGAGTCATTAATACCTGGTCGCCAGCAGTTGAACTCTGCTATAACGTTACCAATCTCCCCGACGCCCGCGTTAGTCATCAAGTGGATCTAGGCACCAATCCTCGCTTCCTTTATGCTGCTCCTGATTCTGTTGTGATGGTAGTGCCGGCCTCTCCTCAGCGCCCTTTCTTGTAAAACGTCCTGGTTGTCGCACCCGTACTTGCATAATTTTCCCCCACGCTGACCCGAGTGTGGCATTCCCAATGAGCACATGATGCAGCGGTGGTCAGGCACTCCTCCACGGCGGTACTTTCGTTGCGAGCGGTCTTGTGATTATTAGCGACCATGTCGCATTTTTATGCCTCCCCATGGAGGGGTTCTTCTAAACATCGGATCCCGGTCCTCCTGCATTTCCATGTAGTAGAACCTCAGATCTGGGGGTGGCAGCGGCGGAAGCCGCTAGTTCAACTGCTACTGCTGCTGTTGCACCAAAATGGTGGCCACGGTGTCAACCAATACCGAGAGAATGGCCCCCTGATTCTGGTGGTCGTTACCACAATCACCGTTGCCTCCTTTGTCAGATTATTCACGACACAACGGTATTTTTTTTCTAGGTCTCGTGTGAATCTTGAAGAGAATTCAGACAGGAGTGATCGATGGATTTGAGCCTTTATGAGGCTCATGTGAAGGTTCGAGGGTTCAACGATAATTAAATAGAGAAAGCTCACCAACGGCACACACCTCCCATAATCCGATCATAACTTAGGACTACTTCATTTATCATGGGTATATTTGTCATTTCTAAGAGAATATCGTAGCTTATGTCTAAGTGATCTAGTTAATCCTACGTTTCCGAGGCGGATCTGAAGCCTCGGCTCTGATACCACCAGTAGCGCCCCGCTCCCGAACCCTAGCATCAGAAACAGTACGCCCGCCATATCCCACTAAGGAGAATACAAAGCGTCGAATCAATTTCCAACATGTCCGAAAAGACGTAGAAACTTTTCTCGCGGAAACGAAATTCCATAACATTAAATTACTTGAATAAAAGAAAATCTTCAGTAGAATAATAAATAAAACATGACAATAACGTCAACGTACTAACATCTAGAGTCTATCGAACTATGCAAGGTGATGTCTGATGGAAATCCCAATGAACTAATAACGGACAGTCGCAAAGTCTCCTTGTATCCTAGGTGCGACCATCAGTCTGCCCGTACTACCGTGTCAACCCCGTCCTCAGCAAAGATATAATCGTACTCTTCCTTGTGCTCACCTGGTGGCGGGGAGTAGGGGTGAGTGACGGAAAATCACCCAGTAGGCACCTACCTCCAACTAGTACAAGACGAGCATACAAAAATGATATAGCACATAGCACATAACATGATATCACATAAGTATAGGAAAGAATACGGAAAGGTAATTCACTCCAGATAAAGAATGCGCAACATTATGATGCATGTCCTACTATGCATGTCACATGCAACAAAGTCATGTCACACAAAATGCCGATATCTCCACCATGCAATGCATGAACCCAGGTCCTATTGAGTGGCTGTGGGTCGTACCCACCCACAGTCACCATCCTGAGTGTGCGTGGCCGCGCCACCGTACACCATCCTGAGTGTGCGTTGTCCCGCCACCGTACACCGTCCTGAGCGCCCGTGACCCGTACGTCACGACCCACCATCATGCAATGCACGTGCCATGAATGCAAAAATACAATCGTGTGAGGCCCCTGGCCCATTCTCACCATCCTCCGACACTCAATTCTAGGTTCACTTAATGATCGCCTGAGGTCCTTGGCTCATCCTCACCATCCTCTGTCACTCAAACCTAGGTTTATTTATTATCCGAATGATGATTTAACGTTGTTTGATGTCAAACATATTTTTATATGGCTTTTATACATGTATCGTGCATTTTCTATATTTTTCATTATTTTTTTCCTATTTATTTCTATTTATTACTTAATTATCCGAATTAAATAAATTATCATAATTACCAAAATTTAATGAAAATAATTTACTTTTTGCCTTTTGTAATTTCTGGAATTTATTTATAATTTTCTGATATTTATTTATATTTTTCCTATAATTATTACTATTTTAAATTAATTAAATAACATTTATAAAATACCATAATTTCAGAAAAAAAATTAATTAATTATTATAAAGTGGGCTGACCCTTTTCAGCCAGCCCCGGTCCGCTCACCACACAGCCCGGCCCGTTAAGGCTGGACTGCACCAGAATGCTTTCGCCATTTTTCTTTTTTATCTTCGCGTTAATTGGGCCGGCTGGCAGCTGGCCCGGTCCGTTGGTCATTAGGCCCGGTCCGCTAAGCCGGCCTGCCTCTTTTTTTTGAACATAAGCTAACGGGCCAAGCCTTTGCAAAGCCGACCCGCTAAGGGTCCGGCCGCCTGCGCATGGTCCGGCTCGGTTTGGAAGTTTTTTTTTATAAATTCGGCTGCTGCAAACCAGTAAGAGCGCGTGTGTGCCCACGCGCGGCCTTTCCAGCGACACGTGCGGCACACTTGCCGCCTCCGGCGGCTGTTTTTCGACTCCGATCTACATTTTCGCCTATTTCCAGTCTATGAGAACTTATTCTAAGGCCAAAACAAAATGAAAAATCTCTAATCATGAAACAATTTTACTATTTTGATTATCAAATTTTTCTCTAAAATCAAAACCAAAATACGCAATATCATCAAACCCATTCCACAGACTCCAAGATCTCATACTTTTCGTAGATAATTAACATGCTATAGATTGCAACAATTAAAACAACAAAAACACATAATATATCACCAAGACATGCTTGAATTTGTACCAATTGAAGGGGAAAAAGGGAACCTACCTGTTCGTCCACAAATTACGCGATTGAAATAAACCCTATTGCCTTCTTTTCATTTTCTCTCTTCTCCTTCTTCCCTTTTTTCTCCCTCTCTCTCCTCCCTGCTGTTGCAGCTTCAATTCTCCGCGTTTTACCCCTCTTTTATTTTTCCTTTTGGCTTCCTTCCGATTTCCCCCCATCCCTTCCTATTAGCGTCAGTGTGCGAAATTAGGGTGTGGTTACCCCCCTAAACAATCACGTTACCTATTTTTTTTTAAAAATTTTATCTTTTATTATTTTATTTATCATTATCATAACTGCGGCCAACTTAATTATTTTAATTTAATTAACCCCCCCTTTTTTTCTCCTACCTTATATATACATATATAAGGTATACCTAATGGCTGTCTGGTTTTTTTATTTTAATAACGTGTAACAATTAGTTAAAAAAATTTCGGATGTAACAATTAAGTCAAGAAAGAAGGCTAATCTTGATTAAATATGTCTTCTCTACAATTCCTCTACAACACATGGCAGCATAGAATTTGCCTAAAAGTGTTGTTAATTCCTTCAACAGGAAGATGGCCGATTTCTACTGGGGTTCTTCTAAATATCACTTGGTCTCATGGCCAGGACTTTGTCATCCTACAGCCTAGGGAGGAATAGGCATTAGAAGCTTGGGGGCCTTGTAGAAGATTTATTCTTGCAAGGTTTGGTGGAAATTCCAAACACAACACAGTTTATGGAGTAGATATATGCATCACAAGATTGTACACGAGGGGATTATCTTCCTAGATTCTATGATTCACCAGGCTGGAAGAGGATATGTTCTACTCAAGAATTTTGCCTCACCAAAGGCACATTGGAGGAACACGCCACTTTTTGGAACCCTTCTACGCATGGCAATTTCACACTTACGACAGCTTATGCGGATTGCTCTCGCTATAGACCACCTCTGTTATCACACAACTAAGTTTGGCATGATAAACAATGGCCTTCAGTCAGGATCTTCTAGTGGAAACTTTACCATGAAGCTCTACCCACCACATATAATCTGAACAATCTTATGACTATGTCTCCCTCTAGATGCCCTTTTTGTAAGCAATCTCCAAGCACTAGAGACCATATCTTCCTCCAATGTATTGAAATTAAAGCCATATGGCAAAAATATGCCACATTGCTGAATGGATATCATCCTCAAATACAAAAAATCATCAATTACCTCATGCAATGGTGGATCTCAGCAAGCAATCGGACTATGAAAGGCCTACTAAGTATCATCTCCCCTGGCTTAATATGTTGGAATATATCGAAGGTGTACTTCCGCCTAACCTATGACAATATGGTCTGGCATCCTAGCATCTTAGTTGAACACATCAGGATATCCATCTACAGCTGGTACATGTCCATCAATGGAACGAAAATGGCTACAAACATTTCTCAAATGATAGAAGCTGGACTCTCTCCTATCCTAACACGGAAAGCAATCATAGTCTTGAGATGGAAATTACCGCCATTTGGGAAGCTGAAATTGAATAAAGATTCACTATCGCAGGATTTGGAGCTGCAGGAGCGGGCATCTTGCATGATTCTACTGGTTGTTTCATACACGCCATCTGTTTTGTTCTCCCTTTCACAACACCTTTGCAAGCTGAGCTGGAAGCCTCTATGTTATGCTTGATTTTCTACTCGGCGAGGTTCTCAAATTTGGAATTGGAAGTAGAACCTATGTAACTGGTTCATGCCGTAGAGGAAAACAGAGATGAGAGACAAGGCAGATTGAAAGAGGATTTACTTCGGCTCAGGCAATTCTTCAACTTCGGTCAAGGGAGACAAATACTGCGTCACACTATTTAGTCCAATGTGGCATACGAGTCAAACCGATTTGACAATTCTTCAACTTCAATGACCTTCCCTGCCGTGTTAAGGATGTGTCTAAACTGATATAACCACTTCTTGTATTCGTCAATCAAAATACCTGCTTTTATCATTATACACACACGCGCGCGTATATATTCATATATATATACACAAGCTCACACACACACACATATGTTTATATGTATATATTTTTTTAGATGAAGGACGGGCGGTACCGTCCGAGTATTTTATTAATAATTAAACTCTCACTTGTGGCGGATAAATATTGTGGTTACATGCTAATTCTTGTCTATGGTGGGATACTCTCCCAAACTAGATAATAAAGAAAAGTAAAGTCCCAAAGAGAACGAATAACACTAGAAAGCAATAAACTATAGTGTGATAAAAGCATGACAAAATTCTCTCTTCTAAGTTGAACTAATCTATTGCTCGGCTGAAAGGTAAAGTATTCCATATCTTCCTTCTGCGTTAGGCTATCAGCGATCCATCTGTGGTGCTTTCTCCCAGGCGTCTAGCAAGCAGTCATAATGATCATTAGAGCAGATAATAAATATAACAACCGACGTTGCTTTGGTCATGTCGGACCCAAGCAACTGATATTTGTAGACGCCAAACCATTGAGGAGCTGTTACCCCCAGTAGTTTCCATAAAATGTATCCTCGACAAGAAACATGAAAGATCATAAGAATGTTTATTATAATTGTGAGAAAAGGTATGAATCTAAACAAAACATATTTGCATACCAAGGTTCCGACTGCGGGCAACAGAGCGTTAGCATCACCAACCCAATAGGGAGATGTCAAAGTTAAATGGAGAATGTAACAGGAAACAAACTATACCCATGTTGCCTGCATTTGTTCGATGCAGGCAACCTCCAAATAAACCAGGCGTTTGGTCCGAATGCTATAGTTTGATGGCATTGACAGAGCAGTCGGTATAATAAAATCCACATACCACTGGCGGAAGAGATCCAGCAAATGTGTATAATGTTGTAGCAGGAAACATACGCCCATGTTGCGCTACCATATTTATCTCCCGGGGTATCTAGTGAAGACGACACTTAGTGAGATGGAGAAGTAGCTGCAATCGGGCATATTCAGGTAGGGAGGAAAGGTGGTCCGAAGCTTGCACCGCCTGCTTACAGTCTGTCTCAATTAATATATTTCAATGTAGACGGCCAAAGAGCATAAGACTGTATAATAGAGCCTAAATTTTGGCACGCAATGGTGGGAGAGCAGGCAAAACAAATGAAATAGTCGCGACTATTTGTCCATCAGAGTCTTGAAGAATTGCCCCAACCGACGCCACCATGGCCCCAGCAGAAGCATCCCCATTTAATTTTAACATCCCCGAAGGTGGCAAAGCCCATTTCAAAATGTGCACTTGTTTGAGACGTAGTCGAGGAGAAAATCCCTCCGAAATAAGAGATGGGATATGGGCCGGTAATTTTGTGCCAGCTAATGTAGAGGACCAATCATAACACGATTGACGAGCCATGGAGTAGATACTGTATGGAGAAAGATCCGTTGAACCATATATATGATTTGTATATAACTTCCAAACTGCCCAGCAGATCATGATAGGCCCAATAACTCGAAGATGCCCAGATATTGTGTAGCGCCCCGGCCCGATACTAGACATCGGTACCAATGCACCCGCCGTAGCCTACTACGAGAACTACGAAGCGTCAAAGCAGATAGAGCACACGTCATTCATTATGTAAGATAAATCAGCGGAAACGACGTAGAATTAAAAACTTCAATAACAATAATATCCCAAATGAAACACAGCGGAAATTAAACGTGTCAAGAAGAGTGTCTAAAGTATCCTTCAATACAAAGTTTTAACAGTGAATCCCTCAACTAAAGGATAAGGACTGTAAGCCTGTCCATTTTAGTGACTATCGCCCCAATGAGCCCACTCGCCGATATCTTCTACAAAAATCATCTTGTACTTTGGCTCACCTGAAAAGCAGATAGAGTAATTGTTCTTAGCGAAAATATCGCCAGCAAGTAACCCGTCTATACACCTTATGGGACCACACACGACGAGTCACCAGTATATAAATCAATGCCCAAAATAAGGTGCTAGGGTTGGCAAATAACATATTTATAATAATTCATCAAATCCAAATAAGCCACATAATTGACGCACAAGATGAAACCAACACATATAGAGCCAAACGTACTACATAAACAGAACATATACTAGTAACATTTCTTGCATGTCAAATCTTATGCTTCATATATCATGATGTATGTACTTCTTCAAAACCACACACAAAATGCATGCATATCCCTTCTTTCGTAAACATGTCATGCGTGTCATTTCACAAAACTTTTCATAATTCTTCATATCATATTCTTCGCGTAGCAGAACTTTATACCCTGTGGGTGATCAGTCCACAGCAAACAGAACTTTATACCCGTACTGAAAGGTCCATGACCCCATAACATATAACTTTATACCCCGTGCTGAAAGGTCCACGGCCCCATAACATATAACTTTATACCCCATGCTGATAGGTCCACGGCCCCATTACATATATCTTATATCCGTGCTGATAGGTCCACGGCCCCATAAAATAACTTTATTTTCCGTGCTGATAGGTCTACGGCCCCATAAAATAACTTTATACCCTGCTGTTGATTCACAGGTCACGCTTTTATACCCTGCCAATGCAGGCGTGACTTTTATACCCTACGATCAACCAGCAGCCATAGCTTGTCTTTCGAAAACTTTAATCTTCTTTTACAAACACATGTTCTTTCGCAAAACAAAACTCATGTCGGAATGCAAAGTGTTCATGTCATGATGCAGAATGCTCATGTAACATTATATCAAACGTGTAAACATGCACACACACTTTACATATCAAGTACAAAGTCCTGAACCTCTATCACATCCTGCTCGTACCAATTCATGTCCTTTCGTATTACAAAAATCATCTCGAGTTCACACTTAAACTTGCTCGTTCATACTTCCTCAAACACACCCTTTTCGTACCATTTTGTGCCCTTTCATATTGCTAACTAACTTTGGATTCATACCTAACTTTACTCATTCACACTTAATGTTTACAACTCAAATACACCTCATTCATACCACTTCATGCCCCTTCGTATCGCGAATCCTCTTTGAATTCATACTTAACCCTACTCATTCACACTTAATGTTTACAATTCAAGCACACTTTCAAAACACTTGTAATTTATGAGCAATGGAAGAGAATAAAGGTATCTCACACCCATCTTACATATCAAGTATACAGTCTTGCACCTCAAACACTCTCTGTTCGTATCTTTCCAAGTCCGTTCGTCTCTATAATTCACTTGGGATTCAATCTTATTCTTACTTAGTCAAACTTACCATCTATTCCTCAATTACACCTCAAATACCCTTGCATTTTATGTTCAAAAGAAGTGTATAGAGTTACTACACATACGTAGGGCGCCTAAAGGGTCAAAAAGACTTCCAGTATACTTGGAACGCCATATGAGACGCCTAAAAGAGACATGAGGCGCCTATTCTAGGCGTTCGAAGTGTTCGGGGATGTGTCGTATACATCGAATGCCTACATGAAGTGCCTAATGTAGGTGTTCGAAGTGTACGGGGATGCTTTGGGACACATTGAATGCCTACATTAGGCGCCTAATGTGACTTGAAGCGCCTAATGTAGGTGTTCGAAGTGTTCTGACGGTTCAGAACTGTAGTTTTCCTGCAGTAACTTCCTCCCAATACCTTTCTTCTTCACCCCTTCCATGTTAAACACTTCAAGATCCATCTTACCATCTAAATTCATCATGCTTAACACACCACTAACATGAATTGATTCTTAGACATGTAAAGTAGTGTCCATCCTAGGCCTTCTATCACCCACAACCTTCAATGTATCTCTTCAACTTTCCAACACATCAAGTCTACACCAATGACATCTTTAATCCTTCAACCTTATGCAAAAACACTCAAAACACTTAGAATGTACTTAATGAACTCAAGATCTTACACCAAAACAATGATCACATTACGGATAACACTTTTATGGACAAATTATCAACAAAGATCACAACATAACCATTTTCAGGAATTAGCCTAAAGAACATGACTATACACCATCAACAACAACAACAATTACATATAATAAAGCAATTAACATAGACAAGTCGAGATTACTAATGTGTGATCCGCATTTTCTCTTCGTAAGAACACAGGGCCTAAGGTAACAAAATTTGCGTAAAGCGTATAGAAAGATTACTTGCCTTTGTTTCTAGTTTGTCTTACGAGTGTACTGCAGGATATCGAGAAAGGTTGCACTTAGATTGACCCCTCTTTCTTCCTTTTCTTCTTCTCTTCTTCTTCTTTCTCTTTTCTCCTTCTCTTTTCTCTCTAGGCATTTTCCCCTCTCCTTTGGCCTTGTAACCGACGGCCTACTGCTTAAATGGAGAGTTATACTAATTTGTGTAACTTCCCCCCACCATTTAAGTGGGGAGGGGTAGTTTTGGTATTTTGGCATAATTTCCTCAATTTCAGCTTTTTGACTTCTTCCACATATATTTTATTCAATTATGCTTCATAAATCTATACGATAATAAAATTCTATTTTAAGTTGCTTCCTAATTATTTAATGTTGGACCCAAAAGTTGCGGGGTATAACATATTGTGCGAGTAGTAGAGGTCAACCACCATTTAAGCAGATATGGTTGAATTTTTTCTTCACTACATGGGGGTCTATTTAATATCCAAGAGAAGCGCGTCCAAACGTCTTTTACATGTGAGCTTTGAACGAAGATATGATCCATGTTGCCCGAGTGCAGCCGACAAAATGGACAAAAAGTTGGGCATATCTGTGAGAAACGGGCTAAATTGTCCTCCAAAGGAAGTGCTCGATGGAAAAGACGCCACATGAAAAAACTCGTACATTTAGTCAAACTTTTCCCCCAAATAAACTTATGAAAATATAATTGTGCATGAACTACACATATGTCATCATATGCAAATCGAATTGCGAACATACCCGATGGGGAAGAGCCCCATTGAGGCATCATTTTACTAGTAATAAGGTGTAAGCAGAACGAGTGAATGGAGCAAATTCGCTTCTAGCCAGGTGAGTCATAGATTCGAGGAATATAATCTGAGCGATTCCCATAACATTGTCGCATGTAATATGTCTAAGATGTCATTTTTGTTTGATAATTCCACCATAGTTTACAATCATATGCCTGATGTATCAATGACATACTTCGGATACCAATACCTCCCTCTTCTTCTGGCAAACACAATGTAGACAATGCCGTCCAATGATAACGATTACCCCAAATAAAATGGGATATTTTCATGCTAATAGAGTACATCACACTCTTGGGCAAACACGCCGATGCTAACAAATGTAAAGGCATGGCCGAAAGAATAGACCTGATTAAGACAATCCGACCCCTGGTGTAAGCAGATGTTGCGCCCAGCCCAATAGCTTTGTATCAAAATGTTGTAAAAGCGAGGTGCAATAACTAGCACGAGTTATTCCGCGGTAAAGGTAAGAGCCAAAATATTTAATAGGAAGTGTTGATGGCCGCATAAGGAGAACATTTCCAATAACACGCGGAGATTGAGCCGCAACATAAGAACTAGTAACAAACTGACTTTTGTTATAGTTCACCAATTGACCCGGCGCTTGTTGATATGAAACAATAAATGATTGAAAGGCCTTGAGATTTCTTGTTGAGCCATTAAGAAATATAAGAAGATCATCTGCATAAGCTAGATGCGAAACCTGCATAACTCTGCCCGATGAAAACCTTTGTAATGTGCCATTGTTGAATAGGTGTTTGATCCCACGGCTGAATCCTTCAGAATCAATAATAAACAATAATGGAGAAAGAGGATCACCTTGCTTCACTCCCCTTGTTGGTGAGAAATAACCATATGTTGAGCCATTGATTGTCACTGGCAGCTTCGAGTATCGCAGATTGTTCATTATTATACGAATTAACCGGTCATGAAATCCGAAATTTTGTAATATGGATTTAATTAACCCAATCAAAGGTTTTAGCCATATCCATCTTGATCATTGCATTAGCTCCTCGAGTTTTCCTGTCAGTCAAGTGGACCACCTCATTTGCCATAAGAACATGCTCAATAATATCATGACCCTTCAAGAAACCTATCTGTTCCTCCATAATTATCCGCAGAAGAAGTTCTGACAGCCGAGATGCGAGGACCCTAGTTATGACTTTGCTTATAAAATTCGACAAACAAATTGGTCTAAAATCGGCATAAGTAGTGGGGTGTTAATTTTTGGGTATCAAAGTAATTAGGGAGGAGAGCATAATCTATGGCGCCGACACTCCCATGAAGAATTCCTGAACAGCACATACCACATCTAGTTGAATAATGTCCCAACATGCATGAAACAAATGACCATTGAAGCCATCGGGTCCAGCAACGCTATTAAAGCTTAAGTTCCATATAGCACCTTTAATCTTCTCCAGATCTGGAATGGCTAATAACATTTCACTGTCTGCCATTGTAATCAAAAAAGGAATATTTCGCAGAAAAAAGCCCACAGCAACAACCAGCTCAGTAGAGAATAGCTGCCAAACATACTCTACCACAACATTTCCAAGCGAGTCATTGTCCTCAAGCAGTACACCGGCCGAATTCTGAATCTGACGGATTCACTGGCGACGATGTCTTTCTTTGACCAACGCATGAAAATATGATGTATTAGCCTCACCTTCGGCCATCCAGTGTACTCGCGCTTTTTGGGACCAATAGGCGGCTTGTTCCTTCTGTGTCTACGGGAGAAGGGCTTGAGCGAGGGAGAACGCCTCCCTATTTTCCAGGGTGGGATCATTATCATATGCAGTTTCCATCCTAGAGTAATTCAGCCCGCTTAGTTAGCTTTACTAAAGATGTTTCCAAAACTAGACCGATTGCAGTGATGAAGGTCACGTTTTAAGCAGTCAAAGTTTACTGTATAGACCCTGCATTCCATCGATCATAGGATACTGCTTCCATTGTGCCGCCACAAATAAATAAAAATCCTCTTGTAAGGACCATGCATTGAGATACCTGAAGGAAATTATTGTTTTCGACTGTAAGAGAGAACATTTTAGTAGTAACGCAGAATGGTCTGTGTTGCTCGCAGAAAATGATGAACGATAATATCAGCAAATAAATTTTCAAAAGAAGGACTACATAGCATACGATCAAGTTGACGCAAAACTCGGCCTTGTCTGTCCACGAGCCCACGTAAATAAATATCCTAATATAGGAATAGCCTGCAACTGACAGTTGCTGTGAAATATGTTTGGATAATTTTCAGGGTCATGATTTTAAGTGGTGGATACTTTAAAATGTCACACGTGGTGTTGTAAATGATTAAGAGTTGAAAAAGTGAAGAAAAATGACATCAATCTGTCAGGTTGTTGCACTTCGATCGATCGATGTCTAGGGTTTTTAGAAATATTTTTCTAAAATGTGATAAAGTGGTTGTTTTCATTTGTCCATGTTTTATATATGTTCATTATGTGATTATTATGTGATTTTGATAAATATAAATGTCTTGTGACTAATGTTCCTTAGAAGTTTCTACAACTTACCAAAAAGGACAAAATTGGTATTTTAAATTTTATAGGAACATGATATGGTAGAAATGCTTCAAGGACTTATTCTCATCTTATTTATCATGACAAAGGTGTTATTATATTCATTTCTGATCATCGGGGTCATTTATGGAGTTTTCTCACACCAGGGGCATTTTGGTCATTTTACCCCTGAGGGCATTTTTTGTATTTTTACTCAAGGAATCCCTTGAGCATATTATTATCTTCATTTTGAAGTTGATATATAATTATCTTGAATATTATATGGTGGTTTTGTATTAATTCTCTCTATTGATGATATTATCGACGGTAGTGGGATATGTGACGAGTTGTGATGTCACATTCTATTTTTTTCTTGAAGACTCTCTTCTATATGTTATTGGAGTATATTTATCATCATATTTCAGAGAATTTAAAGGTGTTCAAGGTGTGGAAATGATCACAACATACAAGAAGAAATATTGGAAATTTTGATGTTACATTTTGATATAATCTTGTCAACTATTATTTGTTGATTTCTTCTTCAAAAATCTGAGTTGATATACATGTATATATGTTGAAAAACGTGCATATGAAGTTGGGGATGATGTGTAACTCATTTTATGTCTTGGTGACAAGTGACCAACCAAAAAGAAGCTATGTTTGAAAAGGTAGCCAACGGCTACATGGTCTTGGAGCTGATTTTTGTTTGAATCTTTCAACTCCCACATGCCTATTCTTTTGCCAAGGAGTTGAAGGGATAGTGGAGGAATATGCTATTCTATCTTCTCCATTTTATCTTCAACATTTTCAAGACAAAATAGAGTCAAAATTTCGGCCAAGTGTAATTCCAAGGTGGACCAATTGTGCTGTGTTATTTTGCCAAGTGTACAAGGTCAACCAATGATGTGAAGACACTTAAGCATTGATGATGTAGATGGTGACAGATTGGAGTTCTTATCTACAAGGCTCAACTCACACTATAAATAGGAGACAATGGTGAAGAAGAAGAATACACTTGAAGCTCATTTGAAAGCAATATTTGATTTGTCTAGCTATCTTCCTCTTGTCATTCTTATTTCATTCTTTGTAGCCAAGGTGTTCTTGTTGTATTTTTTGGAGAGCTACAAGCCTCTTGAGCTTCATTTATAAGATTGATTAGCCAAATCTATAAGGCTACATCAATAGGTGGTAGAGGTGTTACAACTAAGTGTTGCGTAGAAGATGTTCATCCAAGTCTTGAATATGGTTAGTGTTTAACACAAGGATCAAGTTTGGTTCTTGTTATAATTTGGTTCATACCACAGTGAAATCCAAGAAAAGGTGTTCCTTGGGATGGAGTAGGTCACATTGACCAAACCAGGATAAATTCTCGGTGTTATCTTGTTCCTACATTTTTGCATTCTGCCCGTTTTCACTACAGATTTCACACAAATTTACACGTTTTTACAAAATAGCTAAACACTTTCAAAATTTGTGATTTTTGGTGGAGTTATACTTCATACAATTAGCTTTCATTTGCAAAAAGAATCACTTGATTTGAACAAAGCAAAGTTAGTATTTCAGTCTTTGCAAGATAACTGCTCCAATCTGGCTACAATCTGACCAGTTTTATGAAAACTTGAATTATGTTTTAACCAAGAATTGTTTAAGGTAAGGACCTTTTGGAAATATAAACTAGACATCTTACGGAGTGTTTTGACATAAATATCAACCTTTTTGGTTGAGTATTCAAAGAGAAACATGTTTTCCAATTTCAGCAACATTCTGTCTAATGCTGTCCAGATTGACCATCTCAATCCTTTTATTTGTTTGAAGAGTCAAACGATCTTATTTTTGTCTAATTTTTGGATAGAGTCTTGTCAACACATTGAAGTTATGTTATGGAAATTGTCATAATTTTCGGAGCGGTGTACAAGGATTTTTGAATTTTTCAAAAACGAGTTCTGAATCTGAGGTAGTCTCAGATTCTGTTTCCGAAGGGGATTTTTATCAAGGGTAGTAGTGTAATTTTTGCCAACCACTATTCACGCCCTCTAGTGGTGTTTATTGCAGCTGCATGGTCCATCAACAGTGATGGACACACGCATTAAAATCCTCTAAAGAACGAAGCGTAGGAGTGGATTGACCTCTATGCTCCTCCAACGTGAGGAAGGTATTAAAGTCACCCCAAACAATCCATGGATCGACTAAGTTCTGAAAGTGACTTATCAAAGAATCCCATACAACTGACGTTCGACAATGGTATGCCTACCGTATACTACAGACCATTCAAACTGCAGTTGAGTCTGCCGTCATTTAAATCGAAGTAAAGATGTTTGAGTCCCGTGCTCAATATGCAGAAAATCTAAATTAGATGAGTGCCAGAAAACCCATATGTTTTTATCACAAGTGTGAAGTGCATGGCTATAGCCTAGCTTTAGCCGATAATATGTGAGATTTCAGGGCCGCTGCTTAGGTTCAATAGTGACTAACAACTCAACATGGTACTATCGCAGCAAGTGTAATAACTGATCAATGGAGGTGTGAAGGCCCCCAACATTCCAAGTCAAAGCATTCATTGAGGATGTTATGCCCCGCACCCTCCGTGGAGTAGTTAAAAGACAAAGAAGGGTATCACAGAAATTAATGACGGTCAACGGGAATTAATTAGACATTAATGAGAGGATTAAATAGAAATTAATGAAGGAATTAATAATAGAATTTAAATACATTTAAATTTAGAATTAAATAACTAAAGTTTATCCTTTAAGATAAATAGATAATAATTATAATTTAGAAACACCAAACTTTCCCCCATCCCATATAAAAACTGACAGACGTCAGTTTTCTCTCTTACGCAGAGAAAACCGACGCTTCATCATCAGCCTAGGCGACTTGGGAGGCCCTTCAACCCCAGGAGAAGAATTTCCTCACAAAGCCATCCAATCTTCATTCGATCTTTGTTTCATCTTCGAGTAATCAAAGGCAAGTAATCTGGTTATAAGTTCTTACGATTTGCGAAAGAAAATCGGCCTATTTTGTTATCAAATTGGATCACCGTGCAGTAGATTTGTTCTTTGATTATTTGCATACGATCTATGTGATTTGTTTTTGAGATTTGGCCAATGTATATGGAAAAGTAATTGTTGTTGTTGTTGATTATGTGAAATCATGCAAATCCCCACCCCGGTATCCCTTCTTGATGTGCTTGCGTGGTTGCGTGGGATTGAGAAAAGATGAGACCTTTGAGGGTTTAAAGGAGTTGGATGATTGCGTGGTAGGTTTGAATCGTGTATGTATGCGTATAAGTGTCTGAATCTATAGTTTAAGCATGAATGATAGCGGGGGTTAGGATTGGAATGAGTGGATTAACGTTGGACATGTGTGGCGTTTTTGGTTCTGCAGTGGTTGCAGAAAACGCAGACAAAAGTTGGGGGTTACGCAGACATCGATTGATCGAAGTCAGAGATCGATGTCCTCAGAAGGACATCGATCGATCGATGTAAGGGTTGAGGAGAGATCGATGTCCTCAGCAGGACATCGATCGATCGATGTGCAAGAGATTGGAGCGATCGATGTCCCCAGACAGACATCGATCGATCGATGTGGGTTGAGCCTGAGAGATCGATGTCCTCAGAAGGACATCGATCGATCGAAGTGGAGAGATCGATGTCCCCAGCTGGACATCGATCGATCGATGTATAGGGGATGAAGTCCAGAAATTTTGTGGAAAATAGAGGAAGAAAGGGGGACGTTCGGGGAACCTTTGGGTGACTTTAGGGACTTCTTAAGACCTGATTAAAGGTAGTTTAAGTCTTGGGAACATGACCTAAGATGGTGAAACAATATTGGTGACTTCAATGGGTTCTCGAATCGAGTTTCAACGTGAATGACTTAGATGGGCTAGGAGATGAAGGTACGAGGTGTTTGAGAGTTCAATGAGGAATGGTTAGGGATATTTGCTTTGGGTTGTGAACCTTAGAGTCAAGACTAAGGGTTAACGTGATGGTGGAAGCCTAAGTTATGATGTGTACGTTAGTGAAAACTTGTGTATGCTTGTACTTGCGCATGTGTATATGAACTACTTATGTGAATTGCATACGAGAATGTGGAATGAGAATGAAATGAGGAGTTTTGCATCATGGCACGTGCATTTGCATATTGATTTGAAAAGAAAGGTGCTTTGGCACATATTTGCGAAGGTGACCTGCAATGTAAACCGGGATGAAAATTTAAGCCGGGGCGCATTGTAGGGCACAAAAGACTGTAACGTAAACCGGGATGGAAATATAAGCCGGGGCGCGTTACAGGGTATAAAGTTGTCTGCAATGCTACTCGGGATGGAAATATAAGCCGAGGTGCATTACAGGGTATAAAGTTGGCTGTAACGTAAACCGGGATGGAAATATAAGCCGGGACGCGTTACAGGGTATAAAGTTATATGAAGTGACCGGGCATTATGTCATGCATTGCACTGTTTTAAAAGAGAAACCGTTCATACATAAGGGAATGTGTAGTGTAGTGCATATCTTGACATGCATCACGAGAGTCAATGTGGTATGAACGGGTGTGGTACCTGGTTACCTATGAATTGTTAAATGTGAGCAAATTGTCGTACTTTCTTTACTGTGTATTCAAATTTATATTTGGAAGTTTACAAGACATGTGCCCCTCAATTCCCTCAGTTTATCTATTACTCATGTCTTGCCATTTGATGATCCCGTATGTCTTATAAGTGGGTTACTTGCTAGCGTTTTTCGCTAAGGGTACTGCCTTTGATTTTGCAGATGAACCCAGTTATGATATGATTTTCATTGAGGATGACGGCGAGTGGGCAGAATGGGATGCATAGGTCTTATGGAGAGATTTGACTAGATAGTTTCTGTTAATTCTGGTTTTATTTCATTGGAGGTTAGATGGCTGCGACCATATACATTTGGGTATTTATGTTGTCTTTGACGTATTGCTTTGATGATTTAGATTTATGAGATATGTTTCCGCGCTTATTTCTCTTACGTCATTGATGATTTGTATTCGAGAGATGAGACGTCTTGTAGTCTTCTCAGTAAGCTACGACGGGTGCACCGGGTCGGATTCCGCTGTCCGGGTCGGGGCGCTACAGGTGGTATCAGAGCCTAGGCTTCAGATCTACCCCGGAAACCTAGGTTATGACATGTAGAGTCCTAAGTTATAATCTTTACCTTAAGTTGATCTATTAGTTTAAGTACGCAATCTTAGATTTAAGTTTGATTGGGATGGGAGTGTGCGAGCGCGATAAAATGTGACCAATAAACGTTATTGTAGTTTATGAATTTCGTCTTACACAACGCATGTGACCTTCAGTATTTACCTATGAAATTGCTAAATGCTAATAAGCGTGGATTTTGCAGAGAATGCCTCCTCGCAGAGATAACCAAGGAAACGGTGGCAATGGGAACAATGACCCTCCACCACCACCACCAGTTCTAGTCCCACAAGCGCTGATTGATGCTATCACAGTGATAGCACAAGGGGTTGCTCAGCAGCAGCAACAACCGCAGCAACCTCCTCCCCCGCCGCCACAGCATGGCATAAGGTACTATATTGGGGAAATGCGAAAGATGCATGCCCCAAACTTTGAAGGGACAACTGACCCAGAGGTGGCTGGGTTTTGGCTGGACGAAGTAGAGAAATGCTTCAGGCTAGTGCAAGTACCTGAAGAACACAAGGTGGATGTGGCCACGCCTTTTCTGACTGGCAGAGCGAATGCATGGTGGAACGGCATTCTGCCCAAGATGACTCCTCCCATCCAGTGGAGTCAGTTTGTGAAGGCCTACAAAGACTACTACGTGCCTGAGACTGCCGTTTTGGAGAAGATGAGGCAGTTTGACAGATTTGAACAAGGAAGGATGACTATTTTTGACTATGCGGACAGGTTCCACGCCTTGGGCAAGTTCACACCCTTGGTTTTAGAAAACAACAGAATGAAAATGCTAAAATTCGAAGAAGGGTTGAATCCCCGCATACGGACTGCAATAGCAGGGTCGAGCTTGAAGACTTTTGAGGAGATGCTGGACACATGTTACCGAGTGGAGAGTGACATGCGTAGGTCACAGCCGAGAGAGGCCCGAGAGGAGACGAGCAAGAGGCCGAGAGTAGAATCAAGCGGAAGTAGACCCGGACGTTGGGTCAAAATCCCTAGGAAAGTGCAAGCGGGGCCAGTGCAAAGGGCATCGCAACTAAACCAACCTGATCGGCAAGCACCTGCAGAATGCCCACACTGCCATAAAAGACACGTGGGCGAATGCTGGAAGGTAAGTGGAACGTGCTTTAAATGTGGGAAGACGGGCCATAGAATTAAAGATTGCCCTGAATGGAATACTAAACCTCAGACAGCAGCCGGGCCGGGGCCACAGCAGAAAGGCAGGCCCAATGCGAGAGTCCATGCGATGACGGACGCTGAGGTACAGGAGGATGCCAACATCGTGACAGGTACAACTTAAGTTTAATAATAGTAGCCTAAGTTGAATTTTAGTCTTTTAAGTTGATGATTAAACATGCTTTATATGAGACCTTTATGTGCTGCACTTTCATGTTAGGTGTGATCTTAGTTAACAACGTGCCTGCAAACGTGTTATTTGATAGTGGCGCTAGCCACTCTTTCATTTCTAAGCGATTCGCCAAAGGACTCGAATGTCTACCTGAATGGCTTGAGAACCCATTTAGGGTACAGGCAGCAGGAGAACAAGTACTGATTTCTCACCATCAGTACAAAGACTGTGATTTGGAATTAGGTGGGAAGCTCTTCTCAGTGACCTTAGTTCCCATTCCGATGAAGGACTTTGACATAATATTGGGCATGGATTGGTTGACCAAGAATCATGCCAATATCGACTGTAAACTCAAGAAAGTGACTCTCAAAGACCCTGAGATGAATGACGTCACTGTGCAAGGGAATACCAAGATAACCAAAGCTCCAAAGAAGATATACATGACGGCGATTAAGGCCTTTAAGGCTTTACAGAAAGGAGCAGAGGGGTTTATGGTATATGCTCCAGACGCGAAGCAGGAGGTTCCTTCTATGGATCAAATTCCAGTGATCAACGACTTCAAGGATGTGTTTCCGGATGATTTGCCGGGAGTTCCGCCATCGAGAGAAGTGGAGTTTGAAATCAACCTGATCCCGGGAGCCGAGCCTATATCTAAGGCACCTTATAGAATGGCTCCAGCGGAACTTAAAGAGCTGAAGGGGCAACTTCAAGAATTGTTGGACAAGAAATTGATACGCCCCAGTGTATCACCTTGGGGAGCTCCAGTTCTATTCGTAAAGAAGAAAGATGGCAGCATGAGGTTATGCATCGATTATCGGGAGTTGAATAAGATTACCATCAAGAACAAATATCCTTTGCCAAGGATAGAGAACTTATTTGACCAACTAAAAGGAGCTCGTTGGTTTTCAAAGATTGACCTCCGTCAAGGATACCATCAATTGCTTGTGAAGGCGGGAGACGTTCCTAAGACCGCCTTTCGAACTCGCTACGGGCATTACGAATTTCTGGTGATGCCATTTGGACTAACTAATGCCCCAGCAGCTTTTATGGACTTGATGAACACCGTGTTTCGAGAGCAGTTGGATCAATCTGTAGTGGTGTTCATCGACAATTTCCTAGTCTACTCTCCCGACGAACAAACACACGCTGAACACTTAAGAGTGGTGTTACAAATTCTGAGACAACAGCAGCTTTATGCCAAATTCAGCAAGTGTGAATTTTGGTTAAGAACTGTATCCTTCCTTAGTCACGTGATTTCTGAAGATGGGATCTCTGTGGATCCTAAGAAGATAGAAGCCATTACTGAATGGCCAAGACCCACAAATGTGACCGAAGTCAGAAGCTTCCTAGGCTTGACAGGCTACTATAGGAAGTTTGTTGAGGGATTCTCAACGATAGAAGTACCATTGAGTCGACTTACTCAGAAGAAGACTAAATTCAAATGGACTGCTGAATGCGAGCAGAGCTTTACTGAGCTCAAGAAGAGATTGACCACAGCCCCGGTGTTGGCACAACCTTCCGGCACCGACGGTTTTATGATCTATAGCGATGCGTCCCAGAAAGGACTAGGTATGTACATCATTACAATTAATGCATTGTATATACTTATGCTAGTCCTAAATCAACTTTCTGTTTATAGGTTGTGTCTTGATGCAAAACGAACGAGTTATATCGTACGCGTCAAGACAACTGAAACCGTATGAGCAGAACTATCCGATGCATGACTTGGAGCTCGCAGCTGTGGTATTTGCTCTTAAGATCTGGAGACACTATCTATATGGAGAGAAGTGTGCAGTATTCACTGATCACAAGAGCTTGAAATACCTATTCTCGCAGAAGGAGTTGAATATGAGACAAAGAAGATGGTTAGAGTTACTCAAGGACTATGACTTGACCATCAACTACCATCCGGGCAAAGCCAACAGAGTGGCAGATGCGCTGAGCAGGAAGTCTAGCCACGCGAGACAACCTCCATTAGAAAGAGAGATAGAGGAATTTGATCTTGAATTGGTAGACTCAATGGCGAACGTCCTCACAGCTTTGTCTATTTGCCCAGATTTGGTAGACAGAATCAAAGAGGCACAGTATGAGGACCTGGCACTGGAAGAGATCCGCGACAAATTATCCACGGGACCGGTAAAGGATTTTCAGTTGCAGGAAGATGGGAGTCTATGGTTCCAGAATCGGTTATGCGTGCCAAGTAAAGACGAACTCCGAATAGAATTGCTCCGAGAAGCACATAACTCAAGAATGTCTATCCACCCCGGAAGTACTAAGTTGTATAAGGACCTCAAAAGAAACTATTGGTGGATAGGGATGAAAAGGTCAATAGCGGCATATGTTGAGAGATGTTTGATATGCCAACAAGTCAAAGCGGAACATCAACGACCTGGTGGTTTGATGAAGCCACTAGAGATTCCAGAATGGAAGTGGGAGCACGTGACGATGGATTTCGTAATGGGACTATCCAAGACCCGCAATGGAAACGAGATGATTTGGGTAATCGTAGACCGATTAACGAAGACGGCTCACTTTATAGCCATGCCACATGGTACTTCGTATGAGAGGTTATCCAATATCTATGTGGATAACATTGTAAGTCTACATGGAGTCCCAGTCAGCATCGTATCGGACCGTGACCCCAAGTTCACCTCTAAGTTCTAGAGAGCATTCCAGAAGGCAATGTGTACCGAACTGAGAATGAGCACAGCATACCACCCGCAAACGGATGGACAATCCGAGAGGACCATCCAAACATTGGAAGACATGCTGAGAGCATGCGCCTTGGACTTCAAAGGAAACTAGGATAGCATGTTGAAGTTAATGGAGTTCTCCTATAATAACAGCTATCACAGTGTAATTGGCATGGCGCCATTCGAAGCGTTATACGGGCGTAAGTGCAGATCCCTGGTTTGTTGGGACGAAGTCGGAGAAAAGATGATCACTATACCCGAATTGGTTGAGCAGACAGTGGAAAAGGTCAAGTTGATAAGGGAGAAACTCAAAGTGGCTCAAGATCGTAGTAAAAGTTGGGCTGACACCAAGAGACGACCGTTGGAGTTTGAGGAGGGCGATAAGGTTTACCTACGATTTCGCCAACTAAGGGAGTTGCAAGATTCGGAATGAAGGGCAAGTTAAGCCCTAGATATATTGGCCCTTACGAGGTTCTTGGTAAAGTTGGCGAAAGAGCATACAGACTCGCCTTACCTCCGAATTTGTCACAAGTCCACAACGTATTTCATGTATCCCAGCTACGGAAATACGTACCGGACCCGAGCCATGTCCTTGAAGCTCAACCCTTAGATGTGAAAGAAAACGTCACTTATGAAGAGCAGCCAATAAGGATTGTGGATAGAAAAGATCAAGTCCTACGATGTCGCATCATTCCGTATGTCAAAGTTCAATGGAGTAACCATACGGAGCGTGAAGCCACGTGGGAGCTTGAAGAGCAAATGAAAGAGCTGTATCCACGTCTCTTCCAATAAGGTACGTCAGTTTCGAGGACGAAACTTTTTGTAAGGGGGGTGGGATGTTATGCCCCGCACCCTCCGTGGAGTAGTTAAAAGACAAAGAAGGGTTTCACGGAAATTAATGACGGTCAACGGGAATTAATTAGACATTAATGAGAGGATTAAATAGAAATTAATGAAGGAATTAATAATAGAATTTAAATACATTTAAATTTAGAATTAAATAATTAAAGTTTATCCTTTAAGATAAATAGATAATAATTATAATTTAGAAACACCAAACTTTCCCCCATCCCATATAAAAACTGACAAACGTCAGTTTTCTCTCTTACGCAGAGAAAACCGACGCTTCATCATCACCCTAGGCGACTTGGGAGGCCCTTCAACCCTAGGAGAAGAATTTCCTCACAAAGCCATCCAATCTTCATTCGATCTTTGTTTCGTCTTCGAGTAATCAAAGGCAAGTAATCTGGTTATAAGTTCTTACGATTTGCGAAAGAAAATCGGCCTATTTTGTTATCAAATTGGATCACCGTGCAGTAGATTCGTTCTTTGATTATTTGCATACGATCTATGTGATTTGTTTTCGAGATTTGGCCAATGTATATGGAAACGTAATTGTTGTTGTTGTTGATTATGTGAAATCATTCAAATCCCCACCCCGATATCCCTTCTTGATGTGCTTGCGTGGTTGCGTGGGATTGAGAAAAGATGAGAACTTGAGGGTTTAAAGGAGTTGGATGATTGCGTGGTAGGTTTGAATCGTGTATGTATGCGTATAAGTGTCTGAATCTATAGTTTAAGCATGAATGATAGCGGGGGTTAGGATTGGAATGAGTGGATTAACGTTGGACATGTGTGGCGTTTTTGGTTCTGCAGTGGTTGCAGAAAACACAGAGAAAAGTTAGGGGCTACGCAGACATCGATCGATCGAAGTCAGAGATCGATGTCCTCAGAAGGACATCGATCGATCGATGTAAGGGTTGAGGAGAGATCGATGTCCTCAGCAGGACATCGATCGATCGATGTGCAAGAGATTGGAGCAATCGATGTCCCCAGACAGACATCGATTGATCGATGTGGGTTGAGCCTGAGAGATCGATGTCCTCAGAAGGACATCGATCGATCGAAGTGGAGAGATCGATGTCCCCAGCTGGACATCGATCGATCGATGTATAGAGGATGAAGTCCAGAAATTTTGTGGAAAATAGAGGAAGAAAGGGGGACGTTCGGGGAACCTTTGGAACTTTAGGGACTTCTTAAGACCTGATTAAAGGTAGTTTAAGTCTTGGGAACATGACCTAAGATGGTGAAACAATATTGGTGACTTCAATGGGTTCTCGAATCAAGTTTCAACGTGAATGACTTAGATGGGCTAGGAGATGAAGGTACGAGGTGTTTGAGAGTTCAATGAGGAATGGTTAGGGATATTTGCTTTGGGTTGTGAACCTTAGAGTCAAGACTAAGGGTTAACGTGATGGTGGAAGCCTAAGTTATGATGTGTACGTTAGTGAAAACTTGTGTATGCTTGTACTTGCGCATGTGTATATGAACTACTTATGTGAATTGCATACGAGAATGTGGAATGAGAATGAAATGAGGAGTTTTGCATCATGGCACGTGCATTTGCATATTGATTTGAAAAGAAAGGTGCTTTGGCACATATTTGCGAAGGTGACCTGCAATGTAAACCGGGATGAAAATTTAAGCCGGGGCGCATTGTAGGGCACAAAAGACTGTAACGTAAACCGGGATGGAAATATAAGCCGGGGCGCGTTACAGGGTATAAAGTTGTCTGCAATGCTACTCGGGATGGAAATATAAGCCGAGGTGCATTACAGGGTATAAAGTTGGCTGTAACGTAAACCGGGATGGAAATATAAGCCGGGACGCGTTACAGGGTATAAAGTTATATGAAGTGACCGGGCATTATGTCATGCATTGCACTGTTTTAAAAGAGAAACCGTTCATACATAAGGGAATGTGTAGTGTAGTGCATATCTTGACATGCATCACGAGAGTCAATGTGGTATGAACGGGTGTGGTACCTGGTTACCTATGAATTGTTAAATGTGAGCAAATTGTCGTACTTTCTTTACTGTGTATTCAAATTTATATTTGGAAGTTTACAAGACATGTGCCCCTCAATTCCCTCAGTTTATCTATTACTCATGTCTTGCCATTTGATGATCCCGTATGTCTTATAAGCGGGTTACTTGCTAGCGTTTTTCGCTAAGGGTACTGCCTTTGATTTTGCAGATGAACCCAGTTATGATATGATTTTCATTGAGTATGACGGCGAGTGGGCAGAATGGGATGCATAGGTCTTATGGAGAGATTTGACTAGATAGTTTCTGTTAATTCTGGTTTTATTTCATTGGAGGTTAGATGGCTGCGGCCATATACATATGGGTATTCATGTTGTCTTTGACGTATTGCTTTGATGATTTAGATTTATGAGATATGTTTCCGCGCTTATTTCTCTTACGTCATTGATGATTTGTATTCGACAGATGAGACGTCTTGTAGTCTTCTCAGTAAGCTACGACGGGTGCACCGGGTCGGATTCCGCTGTCCGGGTCGGGGCGCTACAGAGAAAGTCCGAAGGTGGTAATCCAACTATGAGATGCACTTCGTGTCACAACATTAGAAGGGGGACAAGACGACAATTCTTTTCTAGCCCTGCGTCGACGACATGAGGCCACTGGTATAAAGCTGTCATTTTCTAGAGATGCACTAGTAAAGCATTCTTGCAGAATTCCATCATCGTCAGGAAGAGTAGGAGATTAAGTAGACGCTTACCAATTAGATCTGAGGATGATGCATCTGCTGCCATAACTCAGAGCGGGAATTGGCATAATAGGAAATCGATTGGTCCACCTGCTGACCAATGTCTGAATCAAAATACTGACATGCATCTGGGTCATCTATATGTTTGCTTTGTAACAAAAGATCTTCTTTGTCTGAATGAAAGAGATTGATATCTTGCTTAGAAGGAATTTCAATATTAAAAGATGCAGGCAGCGACATACTGCAGAAATATTGAGGTCATCATGATCTGCATGAGGGAGTGGATCTCGCGTTAGAAGCGTAATAGGGTTATCAGGATTGAGCCGCTGCTGGGTATTCTTTTTTGGAGTCCATTGGGTTGAAGGTTTCGGAATCTTTTGTGGCAATATTTGCTGAAGATCATCATAGGCCCTAACTGAGTGACCTAGGCAGCGGCAATAAGCAAAAAAGGCAGCAGTTCTTTGTAAATTATTTGTTGCTGAATTATCTTTTATTTTCCTCGTAAAAATACCTTCTTTGGCATATCCTTGGAGACGTCGAGTTCTACGCAGATTCGGGCAACTGATGGACAAAGCCCATCCATTATCGCTACATCAAGCTTAATCGGATGGCCAACCACTCGCGCAATTTCAAAGAGTGATGCTCGGTGATGAAAGTGGAGTGGCAATCTCAGAAAAGCAATCCAGACAAACACAATTGGAACATCTGTAGTAGGATCAAAATCCACCGTCCATTTGGTGACTCGCATGGTACAGCCTGTGATAGTCGAAGATCGATGAGAAAAGCAACGAAGATAATCCGGTTCATGAGTAAAATTTAACAAAACATGGGATTGATCAAGAAGTGTAATCTTGATATCTGAGCAAAAGCTCATCCTATCAAAGACATCGCAGATGATCTTTATTGGAGGCCGACCAAACCAAAAAGATCCGACTAGAGAGAGACGATAAGGCTCGGCCAAAGCTTCGATTTCTGCGTATGTGAATGAAATCATAGGGTGGCCTTTGTGCTTGGAGATTTCTTTAGAGGAGATAGAGATGGAAGGGATGTTGGAAGTGACGACGACGGCGAAGAATTTGCCGCCGCCGTCATGATCGTCTGGAGAAGAAAGGTTCATCGCTACTTTTTGTGTGCATTATATATTATGTATATGTATATGTATCAATACACACACATATATATATAAAATCATGTATGTATGCATGTACCTATATGCATATATAAATATGTATGTATATGCATGCATGTAGATATATATTTTCATATATATACACACACACGCACACACACACACGCGCATATATACACACATATGAATAAATATATATGTATATGCGTATGCATGTATATATACATACCTATACTTATATATGTATATATATATGTATGTATATATATATAAATGTATGTATGTATCTATGTACATATCTCTACTGGATCGTTGGGTAAATTCATATGCGAGGAGAGAATAAAAAGAAAAACAAATTCGTAAACGACTAAAAGAGGAAGACGTCAATAAATTCAATGGGATAAGTTACCAGTATGGGATAGAGTACAATGCTGAGCGTGATATTTGTTTTAATGTAGTGATTCTATACCTTAACTTAAGAGATGTCTGTAAACATTATTCTTATCTTTGTCCAAAAGATATTTACGTGACATTTGTAGTTGTAAGGTAGTGGCATGACTTAGAAATTCTTTTTCCGATTGCCACTGGACTAGGGTGGCAGAAATGATATTTTTTTAGTCGGTCAAACATGGAGAAGTTTTAAATTTTATTGTTTTAATGAGAAAAATCCAAAATATGATACGTTTTTAAAAAAATTCATCAAATAATTAGGATGCACTTGGCAGTGCCATCTTAGAAGTCCATGGACCCACTTGTTGGCGCCGTCCGGGAAGCCACACTTAGACGGCACTGCCAAGTGTTTGTTAGGATGAAGATAAGTTTTAGGAATATGATTTACAATAAGATTTAAGTCTTTGATTTCAGATATGGCTCTTATCTTTATCTCCTTTTGTATAGGTTTTCTAGTTGTAATCAATGTCTAATTCCTTGTAGTTGGATCGTAAAATTCTCCTATAAATACGACCATAAGGGCCAGCTATGTCGCGTGGTTTTTTGAGCCGGCCAAGAGGGATTTTTCACAAAAACTTTCGTGTTCTTCAAATTACACTCTTTGCTTTGTCGTTTGATTATTCCTTGTATGCATTCTCAGTTTGTTAACAACTGGTATCAGAGCAAGGTTCGGCCAATCAAAATGGAGGACGGCAAGGTGAATATTCGATGTTCCAACGGAAAACACTTTGGTTATTAGAAATTACAAATAACCGATATGTTGTATACAAAGGAGTTGGAGGATGCCATGTTGGAGCATAAACCCGATAGCATGGAGAAGAAGGTGCGGAGGAAATTAGATCGTTAAGCGTTTGGTCTCATCTGCAACACCATCTCAATGGATGCGGGCTCGCAAGTTGCCAACAAAACCACAATGTTCAGTTTCATCAACAGGATGTCCGAATTGTTTGAAAAGCCATCAAGTTTGGACACAATTCATCTTCTTCGAAGGTTATTTCAATTATAAATGGTGAAGGCGTCTCTGTGACCAAGCATGTGGCCGAATTGGACTAAATTGTGAACCAACTAAATGCAATCGCGTAGTCTTTTGATGACGAGTTGTTCGCACACTACTTGTTGATCTCTATGTCAGATCATTGGTCGAATACCACAGAGGTGATCTCAAGTCAATAATGACTGACCCTCAACTATGTTTGTGACCACATAATTAGCGAGAGAATCGTAGTAAAAATCAAGGAGAAGGGGGTGCTTCGGCCTTAACCATTCGAAAAGGCTGAGACACCCAACAAATGCATAGTCGAGAATGAAAATTCAAGGGATACAGTAGATCTCAAAGAAAAACCGAGATGGAGTGTTGGAATTGTGGAAAGAAAGGCTACATGAAGCGCGAGTATGAGGTGCCAAAGAAGATGAAGAAGAAGGGGGATGTGCAGAGTTCAATCAATGTGATGACAAAGGAGGATTCCGACGATGCCCTAGTCCTTTGCTTCGACATCACTATTGAATCATAGATTCTTGATTCGGATGCATGGTTCCATTCAACCGCATGTAAAGAATCGATGAAATATTTTGTATCCAGAGAATATGGCAAGGTGTTCCTAACTGATGGAAAGCCATAAGAGATCATGGGCAAAGGTAATGCCAACATCAAGTCGAGGCATGAGGGAAGATAGACATCGCGTGATGTTCGGTATATTCCTGGGTTAAAGAAGAATCTAATCTTCATAAATCAATTAGATGATGAGGGATACAAAGTTAATTTGTGTGAAGGGTGCTGGAAAATCAATAAGACCACCATGATTATAGCACGTGGAATCAAGAGGGCCACACTTTATTTGACGACCATTGTGTAAACCTAATGGCAGCATCGAGGCCAAAAACTAGTCCAATTTTGTGGCACAATAGATTAAGGCACATGAATGATAAAGGTCTGAAATTGTTTATCTCTAAAGATTTGTTGACGAGCATGCCGATGATGGAAACCAATTTTTGCAAACATTTCACATTTGGCAAACAAAAAACACAATCATAAACCAGAAGTAAACATTTCACATTTCACATTTGGCAATCACATTTCACATTTCATATTTGGCATGCTGAAATTGTTTATCTCTAAGGAAGGGAAGCTGGACCTTGTGCACACGGACGTGTGGGGGCCAGCCCCAGTATAATCGCAAGGAGACTCAAGATATTATATGACGTTCATCGACGATTCTATTCGAAAGGTATAGGTTTATTTTTTAAAACATAAACCCGAAGTATTTGAAGTTTCCAAGAAGTGAAAAACAGAGGTTGAGAACTAAACAGGCCAAAAATCGAAACGTTTGAGGCCGGACAATTGTGGAGAGTACAATGGTACAAACTTCAAGTCGTATTGTGCGGAGCAAGGAATATGACTTGCACGAACAATCTCTAATCTGCCGCAACAAAGGGCGATGCGACTTCACACAAAACTCCCGAAGATTTTTTAGGCAGAGACAGTAAATACATTGGCATATCTTATAAATAGAAGAATCCCGATAGCCCTGAATCTTGAGCTGCCTAAGGAGAAGTGGATAGCTAAGAAGCTATCACTGTCGCACGTGCGAGTCTCTGGATGTACAACCTATGTTCATATAGATTCTGAGAAGAGGACAAGTTGGACGTAAAGGCGAAAAAGTGCATTTTTGTTGGATATGGATCAAATTATTTTGGCTATAGCTTTTGTGATGAAAAGGGCCGCAAAATAATTTGATTAGAACATACCACCTTCGACAAAGATGATAAAGCTTCCAATCCAAAGGGAGATGAAGTGAAGGATATTTAGTTAGACAAAACTCAAGTTTTTTATGGTGAGGCCGAAACCGAAAGGATTGAGTATGAAGAGACCAATGAGATCGAGCAAGATGAATAAAGTCTGTAAGAATCGGTGCTGAAGAGATCTATACGTATTCGCAAGCCAAACACACGGTACTTATCTTCTTAAAATTACTTACTCTTCACCGATTCAGGAGAGTCCGAAGATTATGACGAGGCAATAAGTTCAAGTGACTTGGTCATGTGGGAGCAAGCAATGAAGGAGGAGTTGCAATCGCTATAGAAAAATATCACATGGACTGTGACTAGGCTGCCGAAAGAAAAAAGACCATTGAAAAATAAAAAGGTCTTCCAAATTAAAGAGGAGGTGGATGGAAGTAAGCGGTACAAGGGGAGATTCGTGGTCAAGGGTTTATTACAAAAGTAAGGAGTTGATTCCCCTGAGATATTCTCACCCGTGGTGAAGCTTACATCAACGTAGTTAGTGCTCAGCATTATGGTAGCCAAAAATCTTTATCTTGAACAACTTGATGTGAAGACGGCCTTTCTTCATGGTGACTTAAAAGAAGAAATTTATATGGAGCAGCACGAAGTTTTCGAAGTTAAAGGAAAGGAGGGTCTCGTATGTAGATTGAATAAAAGTCTATACGGCTTGAAGCAAGATCCAAGGCAATGGTATAAACACTTCGCTAAATTCACAAGTAGTAGTTGATTTAATCGAGGATAAACGGATTATTATTGTGATTTCAAGTCTTTCGGCAGCTCCTACATCATTTTATTTTATATGTTGATGACATGCTTGTTGCGGGAGCTAACATGGTGCCCACAATCAATAACATTCACTGTATATTCTATTCCCAAAAAAGGACAAAGCAGCATTGGAGATGGTATTGCATCCTAAAAACAACCTTTCTTTCTCGAAAACAGCCTATTTATTGGACGCATTTGGTTATGTCGTCCAAGTATGGCTTCCTAGACGGTATTGGCAAGTGCGTCTAAGCACTTCTAAGATGGTAATACCAAATGATACCTAATTATTTGACGAATTCTTAAAACAGCGGCATATTTTTGTTTTTTCTTATTAAAATTACAATAAATTTAAAATTTCTCCCCAAACTTGTGATGGTCTACTAAAAGATCATTGAAGTAATCACTGGGGAATTTCGTGTTGGGTGCAGCAATTGTCCCGTGGCGCGTAGGCCGTGTGGGCCAAGTCACAGTCGAATGTCGTGGGCGTTTGTGTGTGTTGAATGCACTATAAGGCTAGGGTATGCGCATCTTCTATCACTAATCGGTTTTGGGAAAGTTGGTAGCGCCTGAGGTCCTACAAGTGGTATCAGAGCCAAGGTCACGGGTTCGATTCCCAGCGGGAGCAATTGCTGAGGGGGAGATTGTTGGGTGCAGCAATTGTCCCGTGGCGCGTAGGCCGTGTGGACCAAGTCACAGTCGAATGCCGTGGGCGCTTGTGTGTGTTGAATGCACTATAAGGCTAGGGTATGCGCATCTCCTATCACCAATTGGTTTTGGGAGAGTTGGTAGCGCCTGAGGTCCTACATTTCGTAAACGGCAAGATGAGTCAATAAAAGAAAGTCGAATCTGTAAACGGGAAGAGTAGAGAAGAATCCATAATCATAAGAAATTAACATACATGCACACATATATATATATATATATAATATATATATATATATATATATATATATATATATATATATACATGTGTCACCACAAAAAAAAAGAGCTTATAGCGACAGCCAAAAAACGTCGCTATTTCGTCGCTATAGGCATATTGCGACGAAATAGCGACGAAAAATGAAGGTCGTTATACGGCTTGTCGCAAAGCAAATTTCGTCGGCACTGCGTCGCTATATTGTGACGAAAACAATTTTGTCGGTGTATCGTCGCCAAACTGCGACGAGAAACTGTTAGGTCTGCGACCTGTTTTCTGCTGTCGCTGTTTCGTCGGTAAAATATTTTCGTCGCTATTTTGTATTTTTTTATTTTTTTATTAAGGTTCTGCGACAAAGACACTCGTCGCAAAATTTTGTCGGTATAAGTATTGCCGTCGCTATTTATTATTTTTTTATTTTTTGTTTCCGTTTTATTTCGTAGCAAAATGTCGTCGTTATATGTCTTTTCGTCGCTAATTTTAAATTTTTGTTTTTTTATTACCGATCTGCGACAGTACAATTTCGTCGCCGGTTCGTCGGTATTTGTTATTTCTAAAAATATTAAATTTACTAATAATTATTTTAAATACATTATTTAATATTAAATTATAAATTTTTTTTGATTTATTAATAATATTAATACATTATTAATTAAAAAGTTTTTATTATTATTTAATTTCTAAAATATATTTTATTTTGTATATTAAATCATTTGTACGAATATTATACAGTAATACGGTATTTGCGCATTCAAGTTCGTATAATTAAATAACACAAACGAAATAGAATCCGTAAAATTGTCAGATAGAATATAAAAGTACAAAGAAAATGTCAATACAACAAATGAAATAGAATGTACAAACAATGAAAAAATAAAAAACTATGGAGAGGAAGATGGAGGGGGATCATGCGGAGAAGAGTGACCATCAGGAGGGCGAGGCTGAGGCTGAGGCTGCGAGGAGCAGGAAATGAAAGACATGACTACCTGCGACAGGTGCGAGATTTGCTGGTTCGTTGCCTCCTGCACCTGCATCGTCTGCCGCTGCGCATGCTCAAACGCCTGTTGAAGCGCCTGCTGCAGCGCCTGTACACTCTCCTCATGCCTCGTCCTGATGGTCTCTATCTCACGCTGCAGCGCCGCATTATCTGATTCCAGGCGCGAAATATCCTCTGGCGTCGCAGAAGGCGCGGAGGTGCTGGCCTCGGAGGAAGCACCTGCTTGTAGAACTTCGGGAAAGAATCGCGGCGCTGCTGATCCAACCCCGTACACCTCCCTCTTCTTCTTATTTTGAGGGCTGACGGTCCGAACCGCATCCCAATAAGCGCGGTTCTTGTCGGCCTGTTCGCCCCTATCTGCGAGTAATCTGTTGTACTCGTCCTAAAATGAGAATAAGAATTGTTATGGTTTAGCAATAAAACAAACTAAGGAAAAAACAAATGATATCGTAGTCTACTTACACTGATGTCGCGGGACTTCGTCGTGATCCAGTCCTCCGTCCCGTCGGAGGCTTTCTTCCGATGCGTCTTGTAGAAGAGATCGTAGGAGGCTGGCCACTCCCCCGTCTCCTCGTGCTGAAAGAATGAAATAAAATATGTTAGTGAAATCCAGAATTTTAAAAATTTCGGCATGACCTACTCGTTTATCGGAGGTATCCCGGCCTTAAAGGCCTCTCCCAAGTCAAATCAAAAATAAAAATAAAAAGGCAAATGAACACATGTACCACTTAAAGTAACCATATACGAATACCAAAAAAACAACAGCGCAACATAAGAAATCAATGAATATAAATAATCCACTTAACTCAATGAATATAAATAATCCACTTAAGTCAATGAATGTAAATAATCCAATGAAATCAATGAATCTAAATAATCCAATATTAAAATACTCACCATAGAACGCATCGTGGTGGCGTGGGAAACCGAACCACCTGAGTGTGTGGCAGGTGTTGGGCCCTGTACATTGCCGCTGCGCCGGTTCGCCGCGTTCCGGGCGCTGCGGGCTTGGTAAGCAGGGTCCCTCCACCCTTCTACCCACGCCGCCCAGACGGCCTCGGATACGTAGGCAGGCCTTATCCACGTGGGGTCACGCTCCGACTTGGTCTTGAGGGACTTGACGAAGTCGCCGTAGCGTTTGGCGGCCCTATGCCGCCAGGCCTGCTCCACGTCGTGGGCGATGTCGGCTGGCCAGCTGTACGCCTTCTGCAATTATCATACGGAGGAATAATAAAAGTGTGGTTAGAAAAGTAATGATTGATTACGCATCAAAAAGTGAAATTCATCAAATTTGAATACCTGAAACTCATCCCAGTAGAACCTACGTGTCTCCGGGGTGACACGGGCCCAGGAATATCCAGATGGGTCAAGCCTCAGGTGGAAGGACCGGGCGATGCAACCGGAAAGCGTGCCATTGTCCGATCCAAACCTGAAAGAGGTGAAGTTGTTAGGAAAAAATAACGCGTGAAATATATTTGAAAACATGTTAAATAAATTAATCATTACTTACTTATGGGTATCATGTGACCAAGGGAGGGGACGACGCCCTGGTATGACACCCTGGTCCGATGCCGCATCAGACGCCGGATGAGGTGTTGATGCGCTGGGTGTGGGTGGCGTCGGCGTCGTATGTCTGGGGGTGCGGACATGTCGGCAGACCGTAAAAGGTCTGCGTCCGCAGCCAGAGCGGCGGTCGAAACCGAGGCATACGTATCATGCTGAGAAAAGAACGCATCGAACTCTCCTTGAAGGTCCTGTGTAGCTGGTGGGTATGTGGATCTCATCGGTAAACCCTCACTAGCCATCAGATCTGAGAGGAACATATTAATAATTTTTAAACGTTTCGGCATGACTTAAGCGTTTATCGGAGGTTTCCTAGCCTTAATGGCCTCTCCAAAGACAAATCCAAATCCAACAACCTTGAACTAGTATCATACCGAAAATCATATGCAAACCTCTTACAAAACAGTTTGTACATATATATACCCGTATATGCATATATATACCATATACATATATATACCAAAATAGATTATATAATTATAAATATATTTAAATACGAAAAATATATATACATACATAATTCTACCCAAAAAAACATTTTCTAATAATTTTACATATATTTATATGTAAATACGAAATTAACTTATATATATAATTATATACCCAAATACGAAAATTAACTACAAAATCCATAAATACATATATATATATACCGTATATACATATATATACCATATACATGTATACCCATATATAGATATATACACTATATATACCGTATATACATATATATACTACATACATATATACCATATACATATATATACCATATACATATATATACATACATAATGCTATACACATATACATATATATACCACAGCCACCCACACCCAGCCCCGCACCCACCACCCACACCCAGCCCCAGTCACCCACTGCCCAGCACCACCGCCCACCCACACCCAGCCCCGCACCCAGCCCCGCACCCAGCCCCGCACCCACTGCCCAGCACCACCCAGCCCCAGCACCAACCACCCAGCCCCAGCACCACCCAGCCCCACACCCACACCTAGCCCCAGCACCCACCGCTCACCCACACCCAGCCCCGCACCCACACCCAGCCCCAGCACCCACCGCCCACCCACACCCAGCCCCGCACCCACACCCAGTCCCAGCACCCACCGCCCAGCACCACCCAGCCCCGCCACCCAGCCCCGTCACCCAGCTCCACCGCCCAGCCCACACCCAGCACCACCACCCCACAAGACATTAAAAAAATTAAAAACAACATAACTAATTAAAATAAAAAAACGAAATAGGAAGAGAAACTAACCGAAGAAGGGAGGTCAACGGAGAACTTCGCCGCGGGAGGGAGCTTTCGCCGGGGGAGGGAGGGAGGTTTCGCCGGTGGGGGGAGGGAGGTTTCGCCGAGGGGAGGGAAAAAATGGGGAAGGAGGGAAATGGGGAAGAAAGAGGGGGAGTTCAGCTTATCTACGTTATTTTGCGACGACCTAGCGACGAACGTTCGTCGCTATTTAGTTTCATCGCTATTTTTCATGTGTCGTCGTTATTTCAAATTTAGCGATGCAACATTTCGTCGGTAACTCGTCGGTGTTATAATTTTTGAAAAAAAATACAAAATATAAAGTAGTATATACATGAATATAAGTACATCAACACATACACACTTTCATATAAAGAGGTACATAAAAAATTTTGGATAATGTCAATCTTCCTGGTCATCTGCATCCTCATACGCATCTTCATCTTCATCTTCATCTTCATCTTCATCTACATGCTCGTCGTCCTCTTCATCCTCGTATTCGTCTTCGACTACGTCTTCAATATTGTCAGGCGGTTGTATGTTGAGATGAATTTCGATGAAACCGCCGTTGGGGTCATTTAGAGGGAGGTCGTGCAGTTCAACATGTGTCGTATCTAGAACGGACGGGTTTTCTTCTTGAAATGCGGCGTCCATACCATCTGAACCTGTCTGTATACTAACATCAAACTTGCTCGATTGCACTTTGCACACGGCTCGTCAGTCTTTTGAGCTCGCATTCATCCTCGTTGTTGGGTACGATAGATAGTACACCTGGGACGCTTGACTAGCCAAAACGTATGGATCGTATTTTCTGTACCGTCGCCCTTGGTGTATGTCTACCAACTTATATTGGTCGTGAACCTTTGTGCCAACGCGATAACCTTCTCGAGTTGGATCGTACCATTCGCATTTGAATAGGACCACCCGCTTTATAGGCAATGCCGGATATTCGAGCTCAATTATGTCAGTAAGGTAGCCGTAGAAGTCATCCTCGTCCGGGCTATTGTCATACCGCTTCACACACACTCCGCTGTTCTCCGACGATTTTCGGCTGGCATGGGAGACTGTGTGGAATCTATACCCGTTGACAAAACACATGTCGTGGCGCGTGACTCTGTTAAATGGACCCTCGCCTACTGCTGTCAGAATGTAACCGTACTCATCGTCAGCCAGATGACCTTTGCTCGCCTGTAAAACGACAAGTATACATCAGCGGGGCAATAAATGCGTATCACATATCGTACACGTAACAGGCAAATATGTAAACTTACATGCCACCTGAACCAATCAGCAAACTTGGAATCTAACTCATTGTTTATTGCATCGCTCGATATACCCGGTGAACGGTGTTGCAATAAATCAATGAACAAGCTGAAGCAAATTACGAATGAGTACCATGTATATCTTTGTAACATAATGGATAGAGTATCGCAAGGTCTTTACAAAATAAAATTGGATATCGTTTATACCTCTGGAAACGGTCGACTTGACGGTAGTTGCGCAGAACATAAGAATGAGCAATCTTCAGCTCGCTGTCCCCCAATATCATTTCCTTTCCATGTCCGTGAAATCTGATCGGATGTGTGAATATTGGGAGGACACCGGATCTGGCAATGCCGTCGTCGTTCTGGGGAACATCTCTGCACCTCGACGGGACATCTGGCTCGAAGTAATAAGACACGAAAGCCGATGCTTCCTCCGTCAGATAGGCATTGCACATCGAGGCCTCGACTTTCGCCTTGTTCTTGATGTTCAGCTTCAAATGCCTGAGATATCTGTTCATATAGTGAATGTATGTTCAGATGCTTGCGCTTAGACACATAAGAACGTTATGCACATAAAAAAAGAGTACCTCTCGAACGGATACATCCACCTGTACTGAACAGGACCACCAACACGTGCCTCGTATGGTAGATGAACTGGCAGGTGTTCCATTGAATCAAAGAAGGCCGGAGGGAATATAGTTTCCAGCTTGCATATGATCACTGGGATTTCGCCCTCCAGCCTTGACATATTATCCACACTGAGTCTCGTGGCTGTAAGACATTTGAAAAACAGACTCATCTCGGTAATTGCTTCCCATACATTGGTTGGAAGTAGATCGCGGAATGCAATGGGCATCAACCGTTGCATGAAAACATGACAGTCGTGGCTCTTCATCCCGTGCAAACCGCGTTTATTCATGTCGATGTTCTTCGACAGGCTCTTCATCACGTTCTTTCTGTACAAATGACGTCTGGGCAGGAACTTCCTATGGCTGTCGAACCATCTTATCTTACGTCCATGTTTCAAGGACATCGTCTTCGCTTGCTTCATGCAGCAAGGGCAAGCGTATTTCCCCGCTGTGCTCCACCCCGACAACATAGAATAAGCCGGAAAGTCGTTGATCGTCCACATCAGCGCGGCGCGTAGCTGGAAGTTTTGTTTAGTCGATACATCGAATGTCTCCATGCCAAACTCTCACAACCACTTCAGCTCCTGTATCAACGGCTGCAGGTATAGGTCGATCTTCTGTTTCGGATTCCTAGGCCCCGGTGCGATCACAGTCAAGAACATGTACGGCGTCTTCATGCACATCCAAGGCGGTAGATTGTACGGCGTCACGATTACAGGCCACGACGAATACTGCTCTCCCGACTGTCTAAACGGGTTGAACCCGTCGGTGCATAAACCCAACCTAACGTTCCTTGTCTCCGACGAAAAACCCGGATGCGTCGCATCGAACGTCCTCCAAGCTTCGCCGTCAGATGGTTGGCACATCTCACCGTCTTTCGTGTAGTGCTCCGCGTGCCACCTCATCTGGCTAGTTGTGGCACCGGATGCGTATAGCCTTTGCAGTCTAGGGGCGAGAGGTAAATAGTAAAATTGTTTTCTTGGCACGTTCCGGTTTCTTTTGTTCGTTCTCCACCTGCTTGTCCCACAGACCCTGCACATGTCTTTATCCTCGTTGATGCCCCAGTATATGATGCACCCCTCTGAACAACAATCGATTTTCTGAACCGGCAGTCCCAACGCCTGCAGCTGTTTCTTCGTCGAATAAAAACTGTCGACCATTGTGTTCCCTTCGGGAAGAGATTCCCTCATCAGCTGACACATCCCATCGTACAATCTCTCCGTCATGCGGTGTTCCGTCTTCATGCTCGTCATCCGACCGATCATGGACATCTGTGTGTGACTACCGCAACCAGGATACAACGGCGTGTTGGCGGCGTTCAACATCTCAAAAAACTGTCTCGCCTGAGGGTTCGGATCTTCCTCCACGAATATACACGGCTGTTCATCCGGATCCTGCATTTGTAACAAATGCTCTCCGGTAAATGCACCAGCGGCTGCGTCTGTCACCATCTGCATGTATGGGTTGTGAGATCCCTCGCATATTTCTTCGGCATCAACCTGACCAGGTCCCCCTTCGACGTGTACAGTTGCAGATGTAGACGCCCCCTCATATTCGCCGTGACAGTACCATGTATGGTAATTGTGGACGAAACCTTGTTTCAATAAGTGAACCCTCACGTCACCCGGATCCTTATATTTACGGTTCTTGCATTTCTTGCACGGACATCTAATCTGCGTTCCACTTTCATTACTCGTCGCAAAATCCATAAATTCTTCGAGACCTTCAACAAATCTAAAAAACCACTCCCTGTTATTTACTCTCTGGTACATCCACTTTCTATCGCTTCTCCTCGGATCCATTTTCTCGATACATCTTCAAAATAACAGCAGCTATCTTTTTTCGGTGGTAGAAAAAATCAAAATTCCACACTTCGGTTTTTTCGTTCAAAATTGATGATTGATGTGTTTGAAATGAGAGAAGAATGGGAGAAGAGAAGAAGAAGGAAAATGGTTTTATCGTTCTCAGCCTGCAATGTTACCGACGCAATAGCGACGAGATAGCGACCACAAACAAACACAAATCTCGAAAACAAACAAACACAATACCGACGACTTCGCGACGACCGGCGACGAACAAGAAACACAAATCTCGTCGCTAAAAGGAAGTCCGTCCAGTTTCCAATGCTTACAACGCGCGAATTTTTGTTGAATTTACTGACGTTTTACCGACGAAACAGCGACGGATAACGTCTCTTCACATTATTCGACGCGTTTCGTCGCTAATCCGTCGCCAAGTAGTCGCTATTCAGCAGTGCCAGTTCAG
>AP025057.1:19730918-19767976 GCA_036186865.1 Eustoma russellianum
AAAAAACGTCGCTATGTCGTCGCTATGTGCGTTTCGTCGCTACTCCGTCGCCAAGTAGTCGCTATTAGGCAGTAAGTTCCCAACGGTTGCATCGTACGATGAATATACGTCGCCAATTCGTCGCTACATCGTCGCTAAAACAGCCGAAAGGTCATCACTGCACATTCCTAACGCTGCACATTCCTAACGCTGCACATTCCTAACGGTTGAAAAAAACGTCGTTATGTCGTCGCTATGTCGTCGCTAATTTTCCTATTTATACCCCAAACATCCGCACATATACATACACACATATAAGGTTATAAATAATCAAAATATGCCGCGTCGTTTTAAAAGAACCCCAAGGCGTGGTGGACGGGCAATCAGTGCCCCTCCAGAAGGGCCTCCTCCTCCTCAAGTACCATCGGTTGAGCAAGAAGGTTCCGTATCTGTCTATGTCCCACCGCAGCATCAGAGTGATCAAGAACAAACGCCGGTGCAGGACGCCGACTTCCGTATGTTGATGGCAAACATGCAGCAGCAGTCGCGGCAACTGCACAACATGACTAGAAGGCTGCGGAAGATGAAATTTAGATATTACAAGCTCAAGCGCCTTCTCAAAGAGTTTGCGGAGAATGTCGCGGCCACTCTTTCGTCCGATGACGAAGAGTGAACGGCACATCTCCGCATCTCTTTTTAGATTTTTTTTTATTTTTTCGTTTGATAATGTAACTTTTTATTATTGAATGAATGAGTATTTTTCCCAATCACCGCTTTCTTTTTCCTTAATCAATACACGTGTTTAATTCTCGATGTTTCTGCGACGACACAACGACAAATCGAATTACGAACGGAAAGTAAAACAAAACATTTGCCACATGCGGGTTTCATTAACAAAAAAAACGACGATACACAACTCCAAGAACTTACTAAACGACGAATGTATTTTATTTGGGCTAATTTTAGCGACAAAATTGCGACGACATAGCGACGTAGCGTTACAAACTAAATAGCGACGAATAAAAACACGCAGAGTAGCGACGAGACACCGACAAATCACCGACGTAAATCACCTGACTGACTATTTTTCTTTTAGCGACAACGAATTTCATCGTACTTTCGTCGCAATTAGCGACGACATTAGTGTTGTCGCACCGTCGTCGCTATTACCGACGAAACAACGACTATACGTTGTTCGTCGGTGATAATTTCGTCGGTAAACCACAATTTTTTTGTACATGTATATATACATGTATATATATATATATGTGTGTGTGTGTGTGTATATATATATATATATATATATATATATATATATATACACACATACATATATATAGAGGGATCGCTAGGGAATTTGATGCGGGAGAGAGAAAAAAAAAAGGGGGGGGGGGGGGGGGGAATCCACAAACAAGATGAGGACGAATAAGAGAAATGGATATGTCACTATTATGCCAAGTCATAAATGGTGTAATTTGGTGTACTTGCTTTGCATTAGACATTATAGACTTGAAATTTTTGCCATTTCAACGTTGTTTTTTTAGTATTGCTCTGTACTAGTTTCTTTTTATCTTTTTCCCCCTAAAATTAACCATACTTTTTTACAAGAAAACATACATGTGAGTTTACAACCGGTATCTTTGTGGTAGACAAAACCAGAATCTTGGTTACGCTTTCAGAAATACTTGTATTTTTTTTTTATAATCGGTGATAGATCCTAGTGGTAGAGTTATGGTGACAAAGTATTGATGATAGAATCACGATAGTGGTGTTCTGATGGTAGAGTTCTGATGGTAGATTAGAGACAATGAATCCTGGTTGTATCATGGTCTTTCCTTTCGATAATTAAGTGGGAAATAATTTCCGGATATAATGTGTGTGAAACAATATTCCAATATAAGTATCTATATAAGTTACGACCTTAATTTTCCTTGTTATCACTTGAATTATTTGCTCGATATGCTATCGGCATGGGGAGCAGAAACTATCGCCGACCAGGTACATCGTCCATAAAAACCATGTTACAAAAAAATTAAAATAAGCACATAAGAAAAATATAGTATTATGAATATTGACAACTTATTATGTTGAATTTTATTGAACTAGATAAACAAAAAAAATATCCAGATATAATTTATGTCAGAACCGCACATGATAATTACATATTTCCCGTTTCAAAGTGATTTCACATGTTTCTAGGAAAATAAGACAAGGAAAAGATTTTACATATAATACAATGAGACAAAGGCCCGTCGTTAAAGCCAAAGGGCAGTCGTCTCAGACATAATTCAGTTGTTATTTGGGTTGATGATTGCTCCAAACAGGTCATGAGTTTGAATCTAGGCACTTACACAGTTGTTCATCTGCTGCTACGCCAAAAGCTTGGTTTGTGGGGGACACCTTTTGTGAGTAACTGCGTAAGATCTCATCCAATCTAAAAAACCGATAGACTCTTAATTTACATACTCCACACGGCTGAGTAGGACCTTTTGGGTTTAAATTGAACATTTTGCCAGAAAGCCAAAGATCAGTTTGTCGCTATTGACAGCTAACATCAAATCCAATTATTAAAATTGAAAATAAACAGAGAGACATTGGCATAGCTAGTAGCTGTATATATGGACATGTTAGCTGGGGGAGTTCCTTATTTCTCCTCCAAGGAAGAACCACTGCATTATTACTATTCACCGTTCCCTTGTTCTTCCGTATTGAAACAAGTCGATATGAAAATGTCATCAGAGTTTAAGGATTTCAAAGCTGATGATTCGGTGGTTCCTGTCGTGATTGTTGGTGCAGGCCCAGTTGGTCTTGTTCTCAGCATACTTCTCACTGAATTAGGTACCTGATTGTGCTTATATTCAACACACACTTCCACTACGTGCTCCCCCCCCCCCCCACCCCCCTCCCAGAAAAAAAGTAATGATGATTCTGTTTATGTGTGATCCCATTTATTCAGGGGTGGATAATATAATTTTAGAGAGAAATAAGGGTTTTACACGTCACCCTCAGGCTCATGTTATTAATAACAGGTCCATGGAGGTATATTTTTTTTGGGTTAGACTTATGCGGTTAGAGATTGTTTGTAGCTAGATTCTGGCATTCAATAAATTGTGATTTTATGTTGCCAATTCTTGTCCAGGTGTTTCGTAAATTAGATGGGTTAGCAGATGAAATTTTGAGGAAGCGGCCCCCAGTAAACTTGTGGAGGAAGTTTATTTATTGCACTTCTGTTACTGGAAATATACTTGCTTCAGTTGACCAGATGCGGCCTCAAGGTGAGGGATTATTATTATTTTTTTAAGGTTGATGTCTTAATGCTGAAATTTATGCTGTTCAGTTATCAATGTTTTCTTTTATCTCCACTGGTTCACTACAAACAAACAGCGCAATTTGGTCGTAAAACGACTAAATTCTGTCGGAAAGCACAGTTTGCCCGAATAAGCATTGACGGAAAACGAACTCCGTCCGCCAGATTCTTAATTTTTCCGGAACTCTTCCGGCAGGTGTTGTAACCATGAATGACAAGGTTTGTACACATTATGCCGGAACCTAAGCAACTACACTACTTCGGCAGATTAAAATTTTTTTTTCAAGGAAACTAGTTTGTCAGTTTTTTTTGTTTTTTTTTTTTGAGTTTTCAGTCAATTTTCCGACGGAAAATGATCATACACTGTTGTCTGGCGGAAATCGGACAGGTGTTTAATGTTATGAATGTTGACGGTATATTCCGATGGAATTGTGACAGAAACTTTTCTGGCAGAATTGCCATAAACTTTTCCAACTTGCACATGACAAATGTATAGGAATTGCGAGGGAAGTTTCGTCTGAAATTCAGGCAGATTTCCGATAGAATGGGATTAAATTAAATGTTTTCCACTAAACGCCAGAAGTTTTTTTTCTATTTTTTTTTTCTGCGGGATTATAGAATAATACTTCTTTCCGGCAGCATGACAATGAAACATTCTGCCGCTTTTGAATTTCGAATTTTTCTATTAAAATCTATTAATAGATGCCAGTTCAAATCACAAACATACAAGTAAACGAATACTCAGCTTCATATATAGAGCATAAACTAATTCATAGGGTCACATATATTATCCCAAAATGACATTACCAAATATTCTGCCAAAAGGATGGGATCTTCTCATCCTGCATCTTTCTACTACCCGCCATATGTCCAAACAAAAAAAAAAATCCTCCCCCCTACCTTCATGTTTTTTCAATTTTTTTTTATCTTCCATACCCCATATAATTCTCTCTGAGAAGATCTCCCCCCACTTCTCTCTTCTCTCTCCTATTTTCTCCAACTTTTTCCTCTTCCCTTTTTGGGCCATTTCCCTTCTTCTCTGGCGTCCCTTCCCTTCTTCTTCGGCGCCATCAATCTGGTTTTTCTTCCCTTCTCCGGCGTCACCTTTTCCACTTTTTCTTCTCTCTCTTCTCTACTCTTCACATTCCTTCCCTATTCTCCTTCGCCCTCCACCAGCCGTCCTTCTCCCTCATATCTTCTCCTCTCTTTCCTTCTTTGACGGCAGCTCTTCCTATTGTTTCGTTCTCTCTCTTCTCTTCACTAGTCCAACTCGAACACACTCGAGAAAACTATAATGCTCGGCTGGTACAAAGACCAATGACACATGTAATATGATGGATAAATGAAAATGAAAATCCAAAAGAAAATTTCTTGAGCAGCAAAAGTAATACTAAATTACTTTAAATATTCCATGTTTTATTGCATAAATTACTTTAAATATTCCATGTTTTATTAGTGTGCAACAGAAGGCTCCTCCTCATCTACTCAAGCCCGCTAACAACGATTCCTCCATCAACTGCTATAACATGATCGGTGATGTAAGAAGTTGCTGGAAAACAGAGAAAAGCCACCAAGGATGAGACTTCTTCCGGCTCTCCGACCTTCCTTGTTGGAGTACTTGATTCAATTTTCTTCAATGCATCCTCTTCCTTCAAGAAAAAACCTCCCGCCAACGGAGTTTTAATTACCCACAGAATTGACACTGATGTTCTCTTTAGCCCATTCATAAGCCAAATTTATTGCTAATTGATTCACTGCCTCTTTTGTTGGACCTGTTAGGAAATCAAACGATATCACTGCAAAACGCGCAGGGGAAAACAAAAGTTGATCTCTGATTTCCTACCAAGGATCCATATTGTTCGTTTAATTCGACAAAAGAAATCAAAAAGTACCTCCGTAGATTCGAAATCTGCAGATGGAAGAGGTGCGAAAATACGATCACCCTCTGTCGGTATCCACACGAACGCTTCCGCCCGGAGTGCTAGCTCTTCAAATGGCGCGGCTTAAGAATTCGGTTTTCACAAAAACGATTCTTGCCCTTTCGTTTTCTACTGGTTTTGTGGTGTACGAGATACACCATGCTCCGTACATATATATAGATATCAAATCCGATTCCTGATCGGATTGGTTAATACCTATCATAATCCGCATCAAATACGGATTCTGTTAGGATTAGATAACACCAATCAAAATCCATATCAGATATGGATTCTCTGTTATTATCCGATGATATAAATATATACAAAAAACGAAATTAATAATAATAATAATTAATATCCAATATTAATATTATTAATATTAAAACGATAATGATAATAATAATAATTAATATCCAATATTAATATTATTAATATTATTAATCTCAGCCGTACGCATTCTTGTGTGTGACCCGATAGGCCAATATTAATTGGAAGTTGATCAAATCTCTATTAAACCAACAAGTCGTAATTGGCCTCTAGCAAGGCATTACAACTACCCAATTAATACGAGTAAAGTCCAACTAGCCTAATAATAGTACATGAATTAATCCCTTTGTCACACGATATCTAGTTTGAACATAAGTCATGGTCAGCGTCATACTTATATAGTTCAAACATATGATTACTCGATCTCTAAGTAGACTGATAAAACAAATGATATTGATCACACTATCAATTCATTTGAGCACGGCCAAGCATTTCACAGTCTCACTAATCGAGGGGCCCAAAGATATCTCTCTCAAAAGATAGGGACAAATTCTATCTTGATTGTTCAATATCCTCTACATAATTTCTATCACATTCAATCATGACCTTTATTGTTATCCAGTTACGGATAACGTTTGATCATGTCAAAATATAACAGTCCTTATGTTGGAAACTATGACAATCTCAAGTCAAAGGATTAAAACATGACTATCATGAGATTTACTTATGACGCTAATCCATGTAGCAATCTCATGATGGGTCTGTCCAATACACTGTTCTCTAACAAGCATCTATGAGATTGATTCGTATCACTATACACATAATCATCTCATGATTATCAAATCAATACTCATACTGATTATAAATTATTTTATCTCCATAACAATAATGAATCAGGGACATATATCAAAATTGTGTAACATACTAACCAACAATAATGATAATAAAACCTCTTTTATTAATAATAAATGCATAACATAAATATCCAAATCATGGCCTAGGGCACATACACTAACAATCTCCCACTTGCACTAGGCCTACAAATATTTGAGACCCATAGATCTAGTATGCTGATCATGCTTGACCCGTGAGAGAGGCTTAGTCAATGGATCCGCTATGTTATCGTTTGTGTCAACTTTGCATATCTTGACATCTCCTCTATCGATGATGTCTCGAATGAGATGGTAGCGTCTGAGTATATGTTTAGATCTCTGATGAGACCTAGGCTCTTTTGCTTGTGCTATGGTACCATTGTTGTCACAATAAATGTCCACAGGATTTGCAATGCTAGGTACCACTCCTAGCTCAGTGATGAACTTCTTCAACCAAACTGCTTCTTTAGCTGCATCTGATGCTGCTATATACTCAGCCTCTGTTGTAGAATCAGCCACAGTGCTTTGTTTTGAACTCTTCCAACTAACAGCTCCACCATTCAATGTGAATACAAAACCGACTACGATCTAAAATCATCTATGTCGGTTTGGAAGCTAGCATCTGTGTAACCTTTTACAACTAACTCGTCATCCAAACCTCCATAAACTAAGAATACATCTTTAGTCCTTCTGAGGTACTTAAGAATATTCTTGACAGCTGTCCAGTGACCTTCACCAGGGTCAGCTTGATATCTACTTGTTGTGCTCAATGGATATGAGACATCTGGTCTAGTACATAGCATGGCATACATGATCGATCCTATAGCAGAAACATAAGGAATTTTATTCATTCGATCTCGCTCATCAGATGTCTGAGGACATTGATTCTTGCTAAGATGAATGCCATGAGACATAGGCAAGAATCCTTTCTTGGACTCTTGCATGTTGAACCTCTTCAACATTTTATCTATGTATGTACTCTGACTCAAGCCTATTATCCTTTTAGATCTATCTCTATAGATCTTGATACCAAGGATATAGGTAGCCTCGGCCAAGTCCTTCATTGAAAATGAATTACCTAACCAAGCCTTAACCTTTTGCAAGGTAGGGATATCATTTCCAATAAGCAATATGTCATCCACATATAGGACCAGAAACACTACTGCACTCCCACTGACCATTTTGTAAACACAAGGTTCATCTTCATTCTTGATGAAATCAAAGTTCTTAACTGTTTCATCAAAACGAAGATTCCAGCTTCGAGATGCTTGCTTCAATCCATAGATGGACCTTTGAAGCTTGCAAACCTTCTTTGAATTCTCAGGATTTACAAAACCCTCAGGTTGTGTCATGTACACATCCTCGAGTAAATTTCCATTAAGGAAAGCAGTTTTGACATCCATTTGCCATATCTCATAATCATAGTATGCTGCAATGGCAAGTAGAATTCGAATAGACTTAAGCATAGCTACTGGTGAAAAGGTTTCATAATAGTCTATACCATGAGTTTGCTTGAAACCTTTAGCCACAAGCCTTGCTTTGTAGGTTTGCACATTTCCATCCATGTCAGTTTTCTTCTTGAAAACCCATTTGCAACCAATAGTCTTAATACCCTCTGGAGGATCAATTAAAGACCAAACTTGGTTATCAAACATGGATTGCATCTCATTATTCATGGCTCCAAGCCATTTATCTGAATCTGGACCTGACACAGCTTCCTGATAGGAAGTAGGCTCATCTTGATCTATGAGCATAACTTCACTATCATCAGTCACAAGAAATCCGTATCTCTCTGGCTGACGATGTATCCTATCAGATATTCGTTGGACTTGTGTTACATTTTCAGGCTCCACAACTGTTTGTGGTTCTGAAATCGTCTCTAAAGACGGTTCAACGATATCTTGTGGAACTTGAGTTTCCTCAAGTTGTACTATACTCCCACTTGTTCTCTTGGAGAGAAACTCCTTTTCCAAAAAGACTCCATTTCGAGCAACAAACACTTTGTTCTCTGAGAGAATATAGAAATAGTACCCTTTAGTTTCTTTAGGATACCCCATAAAAATACATTTGATAGATTTTGGAGCTTGCTTATCTGACATTAATCTTTTGACATAAGCTTCACAACCCCAAATCTTAAGAAAAGACAAACTGGGTCTCTTACCAGTCCACATCTCATATGGTGTCTTTTCAACCGTTTTAGATGGTACACGGTTCAAAATGAATGCAGCTGTCTCCAAGGCATAACCCCAAAAGGATAAAGGAAGATCTACTTGACCTATCATAGATCGAACCATATCCAATAAAGTCTGATTTCTCCTTTCAGAAACACCATTCCATTGTGGAGTTCCTGGAGGAGTCAACTGTGAAACGATTCCACAATTTCTTAGATGTTGGTCAAATTCTTGGCTCAAATATTCACCACCTCGATCTGATCGAAGGGTTTTAATTGTCTTACCAAGTTGATTTTGTACTTCATTTTGAAAAGTTCTAAACATTTCAAAAGACTCATGTTTATGTTTCATTAGGTAGACATAGCCATACCTATTGAAATCATCAGTAAAAGTAATGAAATACTGAAATCCTCCCCTGACACTAATGCTGATTGGGCCGCATACATTTGTATGTACCAAGCCCAATAAGTCATTAGCCCTTTCACTATGTCCAGTAAAAGGAGTCTTTGTCATCTTTCCAAGCAAACAAGACTCGCAATTTTCAAATGATTCAAAATCAAATGAATCTAATAATCCATCTTGATGGAGTTTAGATACGCGCTTCTCATTTATATGGCTAAGGCGACAATGCCATAAATATGAAGGGTTTAGTTCATTTGGCTTAGTTCTCTTTGAAGATATGTTATAAATATTACCGTCATTGGAATCATCAAGGTTAAGGACATAAATGCCATTATAACTACTTGCAATACAATAAAGCAAGTCATTTTTATCAAAAATAGAACACTTCTTATTTTTAATTAAAAATGAATAACCTTCATCATCCAAAACAGACACTGAAATAAGATTCCTACTCATAGTAGGAACATAAAAGCAATTGTTTAAAACTAACAAAAGCCCATTGGGCAAGACAAGCTCATAGGTCCCTACAGCTATAGCAGCAACTCTTGCTCTATTGCCAACACGTAGGTCCACCTCGCCCTTCTTCAGCATCCTACTCCTTTTGAGCCCCTGCATATTTGTACAAATATGGGATCCACATCCAGTATCTAATACTCAGGAAGAAGAAGTAGATAAATTAATTTCTATAACATAAATACCTGAAGATGTAGTCGTACTACCCTTCAGCTTCTTCAACTCCTCCAAATAAACATCACAATTTCTTTTCCAATGCCCAGGCTTGTTGCAATGGAAACAAGTTCCTTCCTTAGGAACCTTTGCCTTGGGACCAGGTTTTGGCTTAGCTTGACCCTTTGCCCCTTTTGCACCCTTTGCGCTTTTAGCCTTACCCTTGCCTTTAGCTTTCCTTTTCATTAGCTTAGTATTGACACTCAATACATGGGTAGGCTTCTTGATATTCCCCTCAGCAGTTTTGAGCATATTATGTAGCTCAGGAATGGACTTTTCCATATTATTCATATTGTAGTTCATGACGAACTGAGAAAAACTGCTAGGCAAAGAGTGTAGGATCAAATCCGTAGCGAGTTCCAAACTCAGGGGATATCCGAGTCTTGCAAGGTGATCTATATAGCCTTTCATCTTTAAAACATGAGCGCTAACAGATTCACCTTCAGACATCTTACAGTCAAAAAGTGCAACGGCGGTGTCGAACCTATCCTGCCTAGCCTGTTGTTGGAAAGCTTGTTTGAGATGCACACTCATCTCATAAGCTTCTAAGTGTTCCAGGTCTTTCTGAAGTCCTGAACACATAGTTGCCAACATAAGACATCCTATGTCGTTTGAATCTTCCACATGCTTCTTATACTTGTTCTTAACAGCAGCAGAAGCATCAGCAGGAGGGGGGTTCAGGGACAGGGTCATCGAGCACGTATGACTTCTTTTCTTGCTTGAGAACAATTCTCAAGTTTCGAAACCAGTCAACAAAATTAGTCCCACATTCTTTTGGTTTTTCCTTCTCAAGGATAGATCGCAGCGATAAGATGAAATTGTTATTAGCAGCCATTTATGATCTACAAAACATGCAAAATAACACCTTATTAATAATGAGGTTAAAATTTATAAAACTCTCACTAAAACATAACCCTCAAAAGAAATATTTTAGTGAGCTAAGATCCATATTTGACTTAATTCTAAACTCAGCTTTGGCATGACGCTTAAAATTAAGTTATTTAGGTAGGTAACATCTTTACCAATTACATCTCATGTAACTCTTAGAATTTATGGAATAATGACATCATATATCATTGTATGTTAGATTCCATCTAATGCCTTGAGCCCAAAACCGTTTTGATAGCCCAATTAAGTCTAACCAATTTTAAACATATGAGAAGCACTATTACTCATCCTACGTAGCTAGGAATGTTTAAAGCACATTGCTTTGGCAATACCTACTTTAATACAATCCCAATTTTAATAGGTGTTTAAGACATGGATGGCATCAAGACTTAAATTATTAATGAGGGTTCAACTTAGTTTATGTCTTGCATTGCATATCATTATATCGTAGCATCCTATATGCATATATAATATATCATCCACGCATCTCATACAAAATGATAAATATGTAAACGTGACATAGCATGGCCAAACTAAATATGATCTTCATGAGACCAAATGAAGATCATAAAGGAAACCCTATGTGAAAGACTTCCTATTACAACATTTGCAATGATACATATCTTCTTGTCTTGAGATCGTGCCTCCATCTCCATGGAATCCACTCGTCCTTGGTATGTGTCGCCATCACCACTTTTGTAGCTTGATTCTTCATTTATTACAATAATAAAGAAAAACCCTAACTAATTGTATAATAAAATACAACAAAAACTACAGCGGCACACAGGCCATAATAACCCAAAACAGAAATATGACTAAGTCAATAACATAGGTCCTGAGGCCATGCTATGCACCATGCAAAGACATCAACAATTATAATATATCTTCATTTATTTTACACGTCAATTATATTAACGATCTTACTGTTTTGATTACGTGTAAACCCTTATAGAAGCACCGATCGAACCGAGAGTTATCATTCAAAACCCAAAACAGAATCATCAATCGAATTGATAATCTGCTGTTCGAAATCCGAAACAGAATCAATCTGCCATTCGAAATCCGAAAACAGAATCATCAATCGAATTGATAATCTGTCTGTTTTGAATATGCATAACTCTTACAGAATCATTATCGGTTGCTCATATCGATATAAACATAATCGTTTTTGATCATCACATGAAAAACGAAAACTTTATATCACATATAACAATCTCGAATCATAACGTCTCATGAAAACGAATTGAAAACATCAGTCCGCTCTCACCAGATGAGATTCGAATAGGGTTCTACACATAGCGTATGTTTATATCTAATATAAACAGAATCCGTTTTGATCATCACATGACAAACAAAAACCGCCGTATACAAATCATCTCATGAAAACGATTTGAAAAATACCATTCTTCTCTCATCATATGAAATCCGAGTTGGGGTTTTGTACATATCTTGCCATACGAAAAACAGTAAGCATATAATCACATAAGCATGATATAATCGATTTAAACGAAATCAACAAGTGGCTCTGATACCACTGTTAGGAAATCGAACGAGATCACTGCAAAACGCGCAGCGGAAAACAAAAGTTGATCTCTGATTTCCTACCAAGGATCCATGTTGTTCGTTTAATTCGACAAAAGAAATCAAAAAGTACCTCCGTAGATTCGAAATCTGCAGATGGAAGAGGTGCGAAAATACGATCACCCTCTGTCGGTATCCACACGAACGCTTCCGCCCGGAGTGCTAGCTCTTCAAATGGCGCGGCTTAAGAATTCGGTTTTCACAAAAACGATTCTTGCCCTTTCGTTTTCTACTGGTTTTGTGGTGTACGAGATACACCATGCTCCGTACATATATATAGATATCAAATCCGATTCCTGATCGGATTGGTTAATACCTATCATAATCCGCATCAAATACGGATTCTGTTAGGATTAGATAACACCAATCAAAATCCATATCAGATATGGATTCTCTGTTATTATCCGATGATATAAATATATACAAAAAACGAAATTAATAATAATAATAATTAATATCCAATATTAATATTATTAATATTAAAACGATAATGATAATAATAATAATTAATATCCAATATTAATATTATTAATATTATTAATCTCAGCCGTACGCATTCTTGTGTGTGACCCGATAGGCCCATATTAATTAGCAGTTGATCAAATCTCTATTAAACCAACAAGTCGTAATTGGCCTCTAGCAAGGCATTACAACTACCCAATTAATACGAGTAAAGTCCAACTAGCCTAATAATAGTACATGAATTAATCCCTTTGTCACACGATATCTAGTTTGAACATAAGTCATGGTCAGCGTCATACTTATATAGTTCAAACATATGATTACTCGATCTCTAAGTAGACTGATAAAACAAATGATATTGATCACACTATCAATTCATTTGAGCACGACCATGCATTTCACAGTCTCACTAATCGAGGGGCCCAAAGATATCTCTCTCAAAAGAGAGGGACAAATTCTATCTTGATTGTTCAATATCCTCTACATAATTTCTATCACATTCAATCATGACCTTTATTGTTATCCAGTTACGGATAACGTTTGATCACGTCAAAATATAACAGTCCTTATGTTGGAAACTATGACAATCTCAAGTCAAAGGATTAAAACATGACTATCATGAAATTTACTTATGACGCTAATCCATGTAGCAATCTCATGATGGGTCTGTCCAATACACTGTTCTCTAACAAGCATCTATGAGATTGATTCATATCACCATACATATAATCATCTCATGATTATCAAATCAATACTCATACTGATTATAAATTATTTTATCTCCATAACAATAATGAATCAGGGACATATATCAAAATTGTGTAACATACTAACCAACAATAATGATAATAAAACCTCTTTTATTAATAATAAATGCATAACATAAATATCCAAATCACGGCCTAGGGCACATACACTAACAGGACCATACACAGAATTCATATTCACACCAACCAAATCCTAAAATGAAGAAACAAACACAATATTTCCCACTCAGATGATTGTAAAAGAGGATAAGTAATGGAACCGTAGGAAGAGCCGGTGCCTGAGAAGGGAAAAGAAGAGAAGAGAGGGAGAAGGGATGAAGGGAAAGGGCACCACCGAAGGGAGAAAGAAAGAGAAGAGAAGAGAAGAGAGAGAAGGGAACAGTGGAAAGAGCAGCCGCCGGAGAAGGAAAAAGAAGAGAAGAGAAGGAGAATGAATGAGGGGGAAGGGCGGCCAGCGGAGGTAGAAGGAGAATAGAAGAAGTAATGTGAGGAAAAAAGATGAGAGATAAGGGAAAAGTGGGAAGGATGGAGCTGGAGAAAGGAAGAAAAATGAGAAAGGTGAGCTGGAGAAGAAGGAAAGGGGCGTCAGAGAAGAAGGGAAGGGGCGCCAGAAAAAGGAAGAGGACAAATGGGAGAAAAGATGAGAGAGAAGAGGGAGGGTGGGAGAGGGTCTCCTGAGGGTTATATGGGTTCAGGGGGATAATTGTTTTAAAAAAAACATTTGGGGACACGTGGGAGGAAAGGGGGAGTTTTTTTTTCAGTTTAAACATATGGCAGGCGAGAGGATGGGGATGAGAGACAGGGGATGAGAAGATCTCATCCCCTTGCAAAAGGCCAATAAACCTAAAGTGTTGTGAACCTAATAAATAAGAGCCATCCCGATGTAGCAAAATTATTATATTTGTTTTTGTTTGATGTAGTAAGGCTGAACTATGTGCTTCTAGTTATCATTTTTTCTTACACTGCGAAAGAGGATAGGATTCGATTCTAATTCTTATCGGCCTTTACCACTATACTACTTAATATTCCCACTAATCGTACGTCTTTTTTTATTGCGTGTTTTAATTTTTTATTGTCTTTTACGTTTTCTGAACTTAATAGTTTATTTATCTTTCCTATTTTTGTGTGCAGATTTTGATGGAACTGTGAGCCCAGTTTCTATTTCACACTTTTCGCAGTACAAGCTCTTGGATTTACTACTTAAGCATATGTTGAGGCTTGGCTTTGATGTCATAAGCAGTGAAGAATTTAAGAGTCGAAGACATGATACCCCAATGCACAGGAAGATATTAATGGGACACGAGTGTGTGTCAATAAGGAATGCTGATCATGGTGTTACAGTGACTGCATCCTTTCACAAGGATGGCATGTGCATGGAGGAAGACATACACTGTAATTTCCTTGTGGGTGCAGATGGTGCTGGCAGCACAGTCAGGAAGCTTGTGGGAATAAATATGAAAGGAGAAAAAGGCTTGGAAAAGCTAGTAAGCATTCACTTTTTCAGTCATGAGCTTGGAGAATATTTGATGAATGAGAGGCCAGGAATGCTGTTTTTCATATTCAACAAGGATGCGATTGGAGTGCTAGTTGCTCATGACCTCAACCTAGGGGAATTTGTGCTCCAGGTGGAGTTAATTAATAAAAATCTTTCATATGTTTCTTTCTATTTTTTTCTTTTTTCTTTTTGGATTTTCAAGTGTTTCTTTGATCACAATTTGTTTGTCAAGAAGGGAGCCAAGTTCTCAAATGTTTCTGAAATGACTCCATTGATATTTTGCAGCTCCAGTTTTATCAGCCCCAGCAGAATCTTCAGGACTTCAGCCCTAAGGTAATATCTTTGACTTTTTGTGTGTTTTTCCACAAGATGAAATGTGACCAAACAAACCCATATTGCATGGAACATTTTTGCATGTTAACTTACACCTGTGCAGTATGTGATGGTAATGTGGAATACTTAAGGTGGTAATGGAATATATACATATATGTGTATATATATGTATATATTTATATATACACACACATATGTGTCTATTTTTTTAATAGAATAAGATTATTTTTATTGAATTTAGCCTCACGTATGGTGGAGGAATACCATAGTACAATAGCTAGTCATCATATAAAAAATATGAATATAAAGCCCTGAGTATCTGTAATCTCCAGTCGCATATGATATGCCGCATTAAAACTTTGCAAGTAAAACCACCCTTGTGGATAAAACCTTGGCAAAGGAAAAAAGCGTACATATTTATAAGATGAGATTGTCTATCTAAATTATGTGGACATTGTAGAGAACATAACAAAACATTAGCCCATGCCGATGAATAGAATTGATAAGCCTTTTGACGAATAATATACGCCCCAATTTTGTGATGACGTTGGCGAAGCCGGCGGCGCCCAATGTAATGTGCTTGCCTCAGCCTTACATCCTGCCACTCAGTTTGCAAAAAGGACAATCACCCAGAATTACTCCGCCATTTTATCCCACACAATAGCATGCAAGCGAAACAGGAGACCGTGAGTACCAACCAAGAAATGATAAAGAAAGAGAGATAAAGCTCAAGTAGTGAACATCTAATACCCGTGTTGTCTGCATCTGTAGATACAGACAACAAACAACATTGATTAGGTTGATTCCACAACTTTCTGTCAATAATAAAACTGTAGGCATTTGTAGTAAACGTACGTACCCAGATTGCCCATATCGAGTAATGATATAGGCAACAATCAATGAAGAAAATATTATTCATGTCGCAGATTTGGAATGTTATTAGTCTTTACAGTAGCGCAAACTAATGGAGGAAGGTCCGAGAGCCGAGAGAATATAGTCAGTGTCCGACGAATCTGACCATGTTGAGCCAAGTAGTGTGCCGCCTTGTTCACCTCCCGTGGAATGTAAAATAAATTAAAGAACTCAGAAGACAAAAGATCATGTAATATTTTGGCCATACTGGAACGATTTTGATTGACCCGAGCCAAAACCCCTTGCGCATCCACTTCAACATCCATAAGGAGACCGAATCTTGCAAAATATAATACTGCTAGCATAGTAGCCTGAAGCTCTGCCTGATCAAGTGTCAAAAGTGGCAAAGGAATTGAAATACGACATAAAGACCCCTCTACTTTCACGAAGTATAGGTCCTGTTGCCGCTGACATACTCCCATGAGCAGCATCTTCATTTAATTTATGACTCCCATAAGGAGGGAGGGTTCAACGCACTACCCTACAACGTGGTGATGGCATAATTGGTGAATAGCCTGCTTGGACCAAATTTGCATCCGTTATCATATATTTTTCCCTCTATGCTCGAATGTCCAATCATAAATTAATCGACGAATATGTTCAAAGACAGTTCGGTGAGACCACTGACCCTCTCCGAATGTTATAGATGTATAACCTCTCCATATTTCTCACATAATGATGCCCGACACTATAATACGAAGTTGTCCCTTAATAGACTTAGCTTGAGTGGATATCCACCATTGAATCAAAAAGAGACGAATAGAAATTCATTGCACCTGTGGTCCATCAAGACAGTAACTAAAAGATTGTCAGATGAAGGATACCTCAGGACATCTAAGAAAAATATGATCTCTTGTTACTTCAGCCAATAAACAAAATGGACAACGCGTAGGGCAAACTGCTACAAATCGGGATAATATCTATGGGAGAGGTAAGACTTCATGATAAAATCTCCAAAGGAAAAGACGAATGTTAGGTCGCATCAGTTTATGCCAGACAAAGTGATGGGAGAAAAATCAAGTTCCTCCAGAACTAATCTGCTCTAAGTGATACTAAGAGAGAACCTTTGATCTTCCATGCCTGGCCAACTCAATGAATCCGCAATGATTATCGTATGTGATGTACATAAGGAATTCACCTGACATATACAACCCATATAGAAGAATCTGTAATTCTGAAACAAAAATCTGTTCGACCGCCATATATATACATATATATACACACATATATGTACATATATATGTACATATATATACATATATATATATATACACACACACATATATGTACATAGGGCGGTACCGTCTGGATATTTTATTAATAATAATTCCTCACTTATGGCAGAGGAATATCGTGGTTACATCGCGCATTTATCTAAGGTAGAAGACTCTCCCAAACTAAGCAAAACAACAAGCGAAATACAAGTAAAAATGATAAAATGAAACAAGCAACTGACTATATAGTTTAAAATTATAAATATCTTGTAATGATCGATCTTCCATGTGGCAAGACATCTTCGTTGGTTGGCGAATACCACATCCAGCGGTGAAACATGCGAAAGTTCTCCATTGATTGACCTTGCATCTCAAGAAGTTAAGTGTAGAAAATGTCACATATACACAATAGTTAAGATATGTAAGCCGCAACACTGAGATTGGAAAGAGAACAGTACCCAAGTTGCCCTAAACCAATCCGGGTTCGGGCAACAGAATCGATAAACAGCCATATCCAGCAACGTCGTAGACAAGATTCGGGCAATTTGTGAGCCTCAGCAGAAAGAAAAGACCAAGCATTAGGCATCTCAAAATAAGAAACGCGTGCAAAGTTATATGTAAGATATGTAGATGAAATCCAAACAGAAGGCAGGAGAAAAGTGGCAAATGAATACCCGAGTTGCCCGTTACCAGTAGTGGTAGGGGCAACAACACAGCTTGTAATCTATGCCGTCGACCATAAAATATGGAAAAACCCTCGGTGAAGCGACTTGAAAGAATCATTGACCCAGCCACCTGCACCGAAAAGATGCAGGCGAGAAGAAAGCTGATTGCCAATGTCATGATTCCTCAAAGGCGAATGTATGCTGTAGTAATATCTGTCTGCGATCTACTCCACCCCATAGGAGGGAGAGCTGAGAAGGTGGTAAATATTCACAACTCCTGCCGTAGCAGTACTAGCTGTGCTAACGCATGAGCAACTGAATTTCCTTCTCGAGGGATGTATGAAATGACGCTATGCATGAGGGACAAGTGCTGTTGAAGGCGTACCTAGACGGCCTACTAGTGTGACGGAAGTAGTGATCAATGAAACTAAGTTTTGAAGTCGATCTCAATTTGTTGCTCCATGTAACCCAACGTCGTAAAATAAATAGGCGAGAAGAGCATAGCCTGCAACTCAGCATGCAGAGATGGAAATACTGGGAGTGAAAGCTGTGATCAGCTGACCAGAATGGTTTCGCAGAATAGCCCCTCCAGCTGCCCCTCAACGACCAGCCGCAGAATCAATATTAAGTTTTAGCTTTCCCGTTGGCGGCAAGTTCCACCTTATAATCCGAATTTGGCTGTGGCACAAAAGAGGGGAATAATGAGCATGCACCAGATGCGAAATAGAAGTGGCCAATTTGGTTCCAGGGACTGATGAACACCATCAGAATACGCCTACACGTATGCGTTCTCTAAGATGAAACAAAGAATAGTTGTCATCCCCGAATGCTACAGCTGTGTATCCTTTCCAGATGGCCCATGAGGCCAACAATGGGACCACCGTAGAAAGCTGTCCTATCATAGTGGACGAACTAGCTTTGTTTCACCACTCACGTAAATATCAGTGGAAGGTTGAGGTGGCTGGGGGCAGGCCGTTAAAAAGTAGAGAGAGTTTTCCCCATATTGCGTGAATCACTGGACATGTATAGAAGATGTGACTTTGAATTACAGATTCTTGCCGAAAAAAAAAACAACGTGTCGACTGAGATACTAACCAGGCAGCAACATTATCCGGCAAAAGGAGGCTGTTAAACCATAAGCACCATAAAAAACATGTCCCTGCACCCAGACACTCTTCCACCAGATTTAACGGCTGATGGGGAACTGAGTTCCTGGATGCCTGCATGACTCATATGCTACACAAAGGCTAAATTGCCCATGGCTGTCGTCTAACCATGATATTCCATCGGGTGAATCTTGAGTATGCATAACACAAAAATAATGTATACGACATAACCTTTTCCAATCAGAGGAATCATAGGCAAATGCCTGAATCTCAAATCTAGCACCATATTTGTGCCTGATATAACGTGCCCAAATAGAATCCGATGTCTTGTATGTCCACCACATTTTACATTCATAAGCCTTTTGTAGTGCATCTATATTCCGTATCCCCATGCCACCCTCCTTCTTTGGCTGACATAATACGAACCAGACACGCCAATGATGTTTTTGTCCCCACAAGAAATTAGACATTTTTTGATTTAGTCCAGTGATAACACTTTTGGGCAGCTGTGTAGTTGCCATTATATGCAGAGGCATTGCACTGAGAACTGATTGAATAAGTGTTATTCTGCCTGCCATACTTAGAAGCCTTTATGACCAACCTGTCAAACGTGCATCCAAATGGGCTAGTAAAGTTGTACAATATTATGAACGATTAATACCTTTGAAGAGATATGAGCTGAAATATTTGATGGGTAATGAAGATTGTCGCATGCATAAGATAGACACCACACTAGAAGCCGAAAGATCTCCCCCAACTATAATTTGACTTTTATGATAATTGATTTATTGACCCAACGCTCGCTAATATTGCTCCAGAAAGGTTCGAAATATTTGCAGGTTCTTACAGGATCAATTCAAAAAAACTAACTAGTCATCCCTGAAACCAAGATGTGAAACCATAGGAGAACGGCCACTCTGAAAGCCCCTTAATAGCTCATTGTGGACTAATGCATTGAGTCCCCTAGAGAATCCTTCAGAAGCTAGAATAAAGAGTATTGGCGATAAAGGATCGCCTTGCTTCACCCCCTTAAAGGTCGAAAATATCCACACGGTTTACCATTGATCAATATCGAACAACGTGTAGAATCCAAATTATTCATAATGATATTCGTATAATTTTGGGACTAGCTGCCAGTTTGGATCTTGAACTTAAACAACTTGATGTAAAAACTGCTTTTTTACATAGTGATTTGCATGAGGAGATTTACATGGAGCAGGCGAAAGGATTTGAAGTCAAAGGTAAGGAGAATTTTGTTTGCAAGTTAAAAAAGAGTCTCTATGGACTCAAGTAGGCACCAAGGCAATGGTACCGCAAGTTTGATTCCTTTATAAGTACTAATGGATACAAGCGAACTTCTGCAAATCCTTGTGTTTATTTTAGAAAGTTCTCTGAAGGTAACTTCATTATCCTTTGTTTGTATGTTGACGATATGCTGATAGTGGGACAAGATGTTGAGATGATTTGCAGGTTGAAAAAGGATTTGTCAAAGTCCTTTGATATGAAAGATTTGGGTCTCGCAAAGCAAATTCTTGGTATTGAAATTGTTCGTGATAGAAAAGCTGGTAAGCTTTGGTTGTCACAAGAGAAGTATATTGAACGGGTGCTTGAAAGGTTCAATATGAAGAATGCCAAGCCAGTTAATACACCACTTGCAGGTCATTTCAAGTTGAGCAAGCGGTGTTGTCCTACTACCGAGAAAGAAAAGGAAAGTGTGTCACATATTCCTTACTCTTCTGATGTTGGTTCATTAATGTATGCCATGGTGTGTACAAGACCAGATATAGCACATGCTGTTGGATTGGTTAGCATATTTTTGGCTAATCCAGGCAAGGTTCACTGTGAAGCTGTAAAGTGGATCTTGAGATATTTGTGTGGCACCTCAAAATTGAGTTTGTGTTTTGGAGGTGGTGAGCCTATTCTTGAGGGATTTACAGATGCTGACATAGCTGGTGATATTGATAACAGAAGGTCTACCTCTGGTTACTTGTTCAAATTTGCAGGGGGAGCCATTTCATGGCAATCCAAGCTACAGAAGTGTGTAGTATTGTCTACTACCGAGGCAGAGTATATAGCAGCTGTGGAAGCATGCAAAGAAATACTTTGGTTAAAGCGTTTCTTTCAAGAGTTAGGTTTGAAGCAAAGTGAGTATGTTGTATTTTGTGATAGTCAAAGTGCTATGGACTTAAGCAAAAACAGCATGTATCATGCCCGCACGAAGCATATTGATGTAAGGTATCATTGGTTGCGTGATGTCATTGAAGAGCAACTAATGAAGTTGAAAAAGATTCACACCAATAAGAATGGTGCTGATACGTTGACAAAGACAGTTCCAGGAAGCAAGCTTGAATTTTGTTCCAAGCTTGCAGGTATGTTCTAATGATGAGCTTTGCGTATGGTCTTCCCCAAATTGGGCTGGAGGGGGAGATTGTTGTGGTATTGTGAGTCCAGCCCATTTATTCCTATCATTTTACTTTGTGAAGCCCAAATGATTTGGGCATTAGGGTACATCTCTTAGAAGCTCTGTAAGGGGGTGTTTTGAAGTCAGAAGTCGACTGGACAGAGTGCATGGGGAAACACACGAGAAAAACAGAGAGAAAGAGAGGCAGGTTTTCGCAGATTGCAGTTTTTCTGGGTAGCCTCCGCTTCTTTGACGATCGCCGGAAATCCAACCGTTGGATTTTGCTGAGATTTGGATAGCTTCTTCGGAACACACAGAGCTACATTCCGACCGTTCAGAATTTCGATCAGAGATCTGGATCGTTCGTAATTACTGCTGGTGTTAGCTACGATTTTGGTGACATTTCTGCATTTTTGTTCTCCCTCAATTGTTGGCTCTTATGTATGTTATTGTTGGTGAGCTGTAACATCCTTGTAGACTGATTTGGGTGTTTTTACCCTTAATTTTCATAATAAGAGAAGAAGAAGGGTGGACTCCTTACAAGTCCCGTGGTTTTTTATCCTTCACATTGAAGAGGTTTTTCCACGTATAAATCTCTTGTGTTGTTTGAAGCTTTATCTTGGATAATTTGTTTGAGGTTTTGGTGTGTGATTGATATTTGTTTGGTAAATCAATTTGGTGAATTGGGTTAAGCTTTGGTTGGTTGTCTTGAAGTTGATCTTTGTAGGTGTTGTATCTACTTGTTGTTTCTTCCCTACATAAATGAATCAAACTCCGGCATCTTCTTCTTACTAGGTGGCAATGGCTTCCTCCCAGTCCATGGCCTCCCCATTGTAGCGGGCTCAAAAGGGGCCACCGGCGGCTCCCTAACCGCTAACGGTTTCATCTTTGGAGTCTCGGTATAACTATACTGATACACAAACGGAGCATCAGGAAACACATAGGACACCCCTTTATCGTCAATCTTAATATCTGGTGTAATCTTCCCCTGCCCTTCTTCCTTATTTTTTCCTTGATTTTCATCTGAATTTGAATTCTTACTAGGTATTTTCCTAGTCCTCAAAATGGGCTTAAAAGCCGGTGTGTGGAGGGTTTAGGGGTTTTGGAATATTTGGATTTTTTGCCAGGAATTGAAGGTTGAGAAGGCGTGGAGGGGGTGCCGGTGGATTTGAAAGTGGGATTAGGAGGAGCAGGGTTGTAATTAAAGGCAATAGATTGAGCAGAGTCGAAGCGCTTCTGGAAATGGAGCTGGTCTTCGATTTCCTTCTGGGTTTTTTGACGGCGGACGAATTTCTGGGCGTTGGCGTTGTTCCAGCGGGAGAACCGGAGCTCGGCTGGAAGACGGTGGCGGGAGGAGTGAGAGAGGAGCTTTGAGGGAGCGAAAATGGGAAACTGAATTGGGTTCTTGAGGGTCATGGTGAGGTTCTTGTTGGCATGAGCTGTAGAGTAGCGAGTGAGAAATTTTGATTCGGTTGAGTTCTCTGAAATGAGAGTGTTGAAGTTGGAAAGGGAAAGAGTTGGGAATAGAAAATGAGAAAGTAACATGGACCTTCTTGGTGTTGGAGGCTTTCGGAGGAAGGTAGAGGAAGATTGAGCGGTAACTAACGTCAGTTAAAGGAACTGTATTCAATAAAATCAACGCCAATGAGGAGTAATTAGGTAACTGCACAAATAGAGAAGACGGGGAATGCTTGCCTGCGCAGTAAGTTTACTGGTTCGTTAGAGTCAGGTCGAGGGATTTATTTAATTAGTTAAAACAATTGCCCAGATAAGCCTTAAAGAATTCTTCAAGCTTTCATGCGAAATACTGTGGCATTGATAGTATTTGAGCCCACAATGGCAAATAGAAAATTCTTGAAGGTAAAAAGAAAAAACACGTTGTAAATAACATAATTGGTCTGAAAATGTTCTTCTCATGCAATCTTTTGTTTTCAAATATTCATTTCATGAATTCTTTCTTGACATTTGTATAGCTCTAATTATGTTTCTTAAATTCATCTCCTAAATATCCTAATCCATTTTGCAAATTAAAATTTGAAGTTGTAGAATGTATGTCAAAATCATCTTGTATTTCCATAATGCAAGTGTGGTGCTTCTTTTAGTCATTTACTAGGACCATGAGTCCAGCATCCTTGCTTCGAGTATCTTCACTCTCGAATTGGAAAAAAATCAACCCAAACAGTCACTTCCCAATCAGAGCCCTTTTCTTTTTACGAAAAACCTTTTTCTCTTGTTTTTGTGGCTCATTGGCATGTAAATCTATTATGAAGTGAGCTGTTCGTCCACACCTACACCATTTTTTATTCTTTTATTTTTCTTTGGATCATTTCCTGAAAACACTTCTTACTTTTTATTTTTGTTTCTACCATTCTAAACATCCTAACCAAAAGTGTCGTTTCTTCATCCATATCTTCAGACTCAACAACCAATTCTTTTTGTGTTTGTTGTGGAACCTTTATAGGATATATCCTATTTTGCTCATCAATAAAGATTTCATATGTCAATAGATTTTCAAAAAATTCATCAAGAGATAGTGTTTCAAGATTCTTTGACTTGGTGATAGTCATCACTTCAGGTTTCCACTCGCTTTGCAAAGGTGTAAGTTATTTTAAGATTTGATCTTTATTTGTAATCTTGTCAAGCATGTCAAGTTGACTTATAATTCGGGCGAATCAATCAATCGTCTCCCAAACCCTTTGAATAATGTTCATACCAAACATTTCATATTCCTTCATGATCATTAACTTCTTAGCCATTCTTACTTGTTCGGTTGCTTCAGGTATGACTTCTAACTTTTTCCATGCATCAGAAGCCGTAGTTAGAGCAATTGAAAAAAAATATCAGACGGCTTCCCATTGATAGCATACTTGAGCTTTTGTTCATCGATGTAGTCATCTCCAACTTTGGATAACTTTTCGAGTTTATAATCACATGAACTTCAACTCATTCGGCGACCGCTCTCCATACGTCAAAACCAAACCCTTTAAATGATTTAATATTATAAACTTTCATAAAGAGTAGTTTTGAGGATCAAACACGGGAACATTGGTATTTGGTGCAATGAATATAGCAGGTGGCTTGGGAGTTGAGCTGGTAGAAGTGGAGGGTGACGTTGCCATATTTTTTAATGATATTTACACCTTTCTACTTGCATAAATTGACCAAGAAATCAAGGCTTAGATCAGATACTAGGTGTTAGGTCTATAAAGAACACTCTAGAGGAAGGTGAATCTCTACAACAACTTGTTCAATATCTAGAACTACCACAACTATAAGCAAGATACCTAAAACTTTTATACTTACCTCTTCACGACTTCAATAAAATTCTACTCAAGAAATTTAGCCCAAAAAATTTTTAGTTGAAGAAGTAGAGTTATAATTCTAAATCAAGTCTAAATTAGAATTAAGATATCAAATATGTTTAGATCCACTTGTGTTAGACTACATTGCTCTCATAATAAAACAATTAATATAAGTGATAGAGACTAGATCCACTTTGATTCCTTTTGCACTTAAGAGATTTTAAGATTAAGTGATAATTAGATTTGAAGTAGGTGAAACTGTATAAATGTGTCTTCAATTCTTCTTACATGTATAGATGGGTTCAAATTCATTTTGCATCATTCCACAATGTGTCCCACTTCATCAATGACTCTTGGGATAGTCAAATATGTCTTCAACCGCTGTATTCTTCAATTGGTTGGATCATTGCCACCTAGGAGAGCTTAGAGAGGTGTACAAAACCTCAAAATAGCATTAGAGACGGTGAATAAATGCACATTTAATTTGGAACAAAAAGGGAAGAGAAAGAACTTCAAATGATCAATTGATACATTTGTAACGGTTATAAAAATTTGAATTCAAAATGACGTCGATCAATAAATGCATTTAATTTAAAGGTCAATGTCCACTTCGATCGGTCAATGTACTTAGTTTAGAGATTTGTGTCATTTTTGTTATTTTGTGACATTTCAGATTGATGAATCGATCTCAGATATCGATGTAAACTTCGATCAATATATGTACCCACTTTAAAGACCGATGTTCAATTTTCACTTGGGATATCAATCCATCTATATAGTGATCGATGGATGGTTAGTATGGTTCTAGTTTTGACAAGGTCCACATCGATCGATCAATGTATCTCTTTTAGAGATTGATGTATTCATTCATCAATCTGTATATATATATTGATATCTATTTCGAGATCAATGTCCTCATTCTCGTTCCTTCATCTCTTTAGTCATTTCCAAAATTTATATCAATTTCTCGATTCGTTTTTAAACATGTTTGATTTCTTCAATCTTTCAAACTCATTAAAAACATTTATACTCTAATACTCACAACTTCGTACTAACCACACCTTAGTTTAATTAATATATATGATCGTTTTCTTATAAAGAATGTGTCATTGTAGATGTGCGAGATATTGATCTACAAAGTGGTTGGTCGGGAGATTTCAGATATAGAAGTGAGGGATGTAAAGCCATGGGTAATTCATGCAGAAGTGGCTGAACAGTTTTTAACTTACTGTAACAGAGTGCTACTTGCTGGTGATTCTGCTCATCGCTTTCCTCCCACCGGTGGTTTTGGTGAGTACCTAACAACTAGATATCGGCTTCAAAATCTTCACGGACGAAGCATCTTAAGTTATAATTGTTTGTATTCAGGAATGAACACTGGAATTCAAGACGCCCATAATCTTGCCTGGAAAATAGCCGCTGTGGTCAAGGGTATCTCTCCATTGTCATTTCTGTCCACGTATGAGATGGAACGCAAACAGGTGAATTTTTGCTTGATTTTCATCAAGACATTGTTTTTCGTACTTTTTGGATCGTTACACGGTATTATTTATTTCTTTAGGTGGCCAGTCTCAATACAGAACTTAGTGTTCAGAACTTCAAAGTCATTGCGGCCGTTTATCATGCACTTGGTGTTGATATAAAAACTGCACACGCAGGTGAAGTAATATATGTTAAGTTTTTCTTTTGGTTCCATAACTACGTTCATAAGTCTGCGATTTCTACCGTACATCTATAACTATTAAGACTTTACTTTTTTAGCTATTAATACTTTACTTTTTTGCGCCATAACTATGTAAGTGCCGTAATAACTATTAGATTTCTTAATTCTTTTGTGCCTTTTTTCAAGCATAAAATTAAAAAATTAAACTGCGAATCGGCACAAAAGAGTAAAAAAATTTATAATTATGGCTGCACAAAGAGAATCCAAACTTTTGATGCCAAAGAGTAGAAAATATTAGTAATTATCCTTGGACAGTAAGAATTACAAACTTATGTTGTAATCTAGACACGATGATCGAACAAAAAGTGGCATTTCTCTTCTTTTTCTTTGTCTTGCTTTGTTAATCCTGAGAAACGTTTTCAATAGGCCTTAGTTTCTCGATTTCAACTTTAGGGTTTCGATTCATCTAACAATTAATGATAATGTTGGCTCCATATTATCACCTAGATTAAAACCTGAATGTTACTTGCAATCGTTGCCGCAGGACAATCACAAATTCCAGATTCCATTTTATATGAGAAAAATCCTTTGGGATCTTCAAGGATTGCCAGACTTCAGGAGATTATTGAGGAAGGGAAGAGCTTTCAACTTCACTTTCCGGCTGAGGATATAGGTTTCAGGTGTGATTGTTGAATCTTTTACTAATTTGAGGCTGTGCAATTTCTAAATGTATTTTTAAGTCTATATATATGTACTCCATGTGTCACAAAAAAATAGTCCTACATCTTTAGTTTGGCCTATTTTGTCTTTCTTGTTTAATCACTTTCTTTCTTGATTTGGTAGAGAATTTTATATCTAAAACACTTGAGCATAGTGTTAATATTCCCAACACAGCAATATAGACATTGGTGGATAATGTGCATATGATTTGGGGTGGATTGAAGTTGATTTGGTTTGGAAAACCAACTCCAACTTTTATATTTTAAAATCTACGAAGTGAGATCGACCGATCGATCTATCTTGTTTTAGGTGATGACGTAGGTGTCAATTATCAACTAACGAACAAATCAATTGGCAAAAGATGAAAACTGAAAAACTAAGCAATGGCAGAGGAAGAAAATTGGAGAGAAGGAAAATTGTAATTTTTCCATAACCGTTGTTCATACCGGGTTACAACTGTAACCCGGCTTATATACACAGCGGGAAGAAGAAGGTAAGGCTGAAATTACTAAACTACCCTTACTTATCTAACTAGATGAATTACAAGCCAAAGGGCAAAACGGTAACTTCACAGCTTTTAAACTTTTCCCGCTACAATTCACCTTCTCCTACCACTGCCTGCTGCAAATCCCATACAACCTCCAAACTGATCCCTTCATACTAGCCACAGCTGCACTCAAGCCTCAAGACTGAACTCACCATCTCAATTCTAAGCCTTCATAACAACATCCTGCTCCATCAATTATCTCATATACAATCAATTACCATCACAATGGCTCTCACTGCCATGAGCTTCTTCCGCTTGATCACCATGAACATCTTCAGCTTGATCACTAGTACCTTCAACACCCCCCCTCAATCCTGACTGAGCAAATATGTTACAGACTCCCAAAGCCTCAGTCAGGATGCACAATCTGCGTGAATCCACTGCTTTTGTGAATATATCAGCAACCTGCAAATGGGTATTGATGGGTACTGGCTTAACAATCCCATCTTGATACTTATCTCTCACAATATGGCAATCAATCTCAATGTGTTTGGTTCTCTCATGAAACACCGAATTTTCAACAATGTAAATGACACTTCTATTATCATAAAAGATATCAACTGGCCCAGAATGTTCAACCTTCAACTCCTTCAACATATAGAGAATCCATTGAACCTCACATGTGGTAGAGGCAAGAGCTCTATACTCTGAGGATGACTTAGAAACTGTTATTTGCTTCTTTGCTCTCCAAGATATTAAAGAATTCCCAAGAAAAACACAATATCCAGTCACAGACCTTCTACTCTCAGAACAGCCTGCCCAATCTGAGTCTGAAAAAGCTGTGAGCTTCAACTCCCCTGTGCTAGGATACAACAACCCTTGACCAGGTGTGCCCTTCAGGTACCTTAAGACTCTCTGAGCTGCCTTAAAGTGCACAGTAGTAGGAACATCAAGGAACTGACTAAGCCGCTGTACTGCATAAGTGATGTCTGGTCTAGTGATAGTCAGGTACAGCAACTTCCCAATCATCCGTCTATATCTTGATACATCTTGGATGAGATCTGAATCATTATGAGCTAACTTCAAATTCTGCTCCATAGGACACTTGGCAGGCTTAGAGGCCAGGGTTCCAGTCTCCTGAAGTAACTCCAGAGTATACTTCCTTTGACAAAGCATAATCCCCCCTGAGACCTGGCAATCTCTAAGCCAAGAAAATATTTAAGAGGACCCAAATCCTTAATTTTAAAGGCCTGATGCAAGGCAGCTTTAAGATCTTCAATGGCAGAAAGGGAATTACTAGCCACTAGAATATCATCAACATACACCAAAAGAACCAGAAACAAACCAGAGGCCTCTTTGATGAACATAGTATAATCATTTTTAGACTGAATATAGCCATGGGATAGCAGAAAACAAGTGAGCTTCTAATTCCATTGTCTGCTCGCTTGTTTCAAACCATAAATGGATTTATTAAGCCTACAAACAGTGCCAGGAGATGGAAAAGACAAGCCCTCAGGAAGTGTCATATAGATTTCTTGATGCAAATCTCCATGTAAAAAGGCATTGTTTACATCAAATCGATGAACATGCCAGTGTTTCAGAGAAGCTATAGCCAACACTAGACGAACAGTCGTCATTTTAGCAACGGGAGAAAAAGTTTCACCATAATCCACACCAGGTTGCTGAGTATACCCCTTTGCAATAAGCCTTGCTTTGTACCTCTCAATGCTTCCATCAGCATTCCTCTTTATCTTATAAACCCACTTGCAGCCAATGGGTTTCTTCCCTCTAGGCAACTGAACCAAACTCCAGGTATTATTTGCCTCAAGTGCCGCTAACTCCACATGCATAGCCTGTTGCCAATGAGCTGAATGTGCTGCTTGATTATAACAAGTAGGTTCTTGCTGCACACTACTATTAAGCACATAGGTTTTATATCCAGGTGACAACTGACGTAAAGAATAGTGATTTTTCAAGGGATATTTGGGAAGATGGCCAGCAGAAGAAGACAACTGATTACAATGATAATCATGAAGATAAGCAGGGGGATGCCTAAGTCTGGTAGGCCTAGAAAGAGGGTCACGCAAAGGAAACTCTGAAGCATTGGAGTCAATGAGCATGTGCTGATCTTCTGGTGCTATAAATATAGGAATGTCAATGGCACAAATAGGAACAGAATTATCAGGCAAAACTGTAGGTGATGGACTGCTTGATTGAGAGGTTGAGTCAGCAGAAGACTGGATTGGTACAAAGGATGAGGATGAGTAGGATGAACATGAGACTCAGGTTCTGAATGCATCGGAACAATGACAGGCACGTTGGGCCAAGACATGACATTAGACTGAGAAGGATTTATACTTGAACTGGAATCAGTGTGGTCAAACGGGAAATGATGTTCATCAAACTGAACATCTCTTGATACAAGTAAGGCTTTAGTTTCAAGATTTTGCAAAAGATAGCCCTTGGTAGACGGTGGAAATCCTAAGAAAACACATTTAACGGCCCTGGGAGTGAACTTTGTCTTGCTGAGTGAATGATTGTAGGCATATGCCAAACAACCAAAAACCTTAAGTTGCTGATAAACGGGCTGCTGTTGATACAACAACTCAAATGGAGTTTTGTGATGCAGAACAGGTGATGGAATTCGATTGATAAGGTAAACAGCATGTGTAATGGCAAAGCCCTAATAGGACATGGGCAAACTTGCTTGGAATTTTAAGGAACGTGCCACAGTGAGTATGTGTTGATGTTTTCTTTCAACCAAGCCATTTTGTTGTGGTGTATACACACAACTTGTCTGATGAATCATGCCATGCTTCAAATAAAAATCTGGCATGTTAAACTCTTGGCCATTATCCGTCCTAAGAATTTTAACAGTTTTCTCAAACTGAGTAACAACAAGCTGACAAAAATTTTGCAGCAAAGGTCTAACTTCAGATTTGGACTTCAACAGATAGATCCAGGTGTATCTACTGTAGTCATCCACAATAGTGAGGAAAAATTTCTGAGCAAACAAAGTGGGGTATTTATTTGGTCCCCAAATGTCAACATGAACCAAATCAAATGTACTTTGGGTTACAGAAGAAGAAACAGGAAAAGGTAATCTTCTAAGCTTAGCCATAGGACAAATGGAACAGGGAACATCCGAATCTAAAACTTTTATTGAACCGTCATACTTCTGCAACACTTTAACTCTAGGAACGGAAGCATGTCCTAACCTGCAGTGCCATATATAGCTGCTAGGATCAGATGACTTTGCTGTAAGACAAACTGGAATAGAATTGATCACAGAAGTACCTTGAAGGTAATATAGACCACTGGACAGCTTAGCTAAACCAATCATCCTCTTGGACAATTGATCCTGAATAACACAGTTATCACAATGGAATTGAACAAGCAGATTAGAATCAGAAGTGAGTTTACTGAGGAAGATAAGATTAAAAGCAAAGGTTGGGACATATAAGACATCTTTGAGAGTCAGAGTAGGACTGACTGCAACTGTACCAACATGCGTTGCAGACACTGTGGACTTTGTAGGAAGCTTAATTGCAATGCGATTAACAGGCTTATAGGAAGAAAACAAAGACAAGTGAGACGCAATATGATCAGTTGCACCAGAATCTAAAATCCATGTATTTAAAGCAGTAGTATGAGTGTTACCTGCTATGTTATTAACCTGAGCAGACAATACAACTCCTTGTGCCTCAGGTTTTGCATCTGCTATTGTTTCATCATCATGCTTACTCAACAGCTTGATCAACCTCTGATTCTGCTGAGGTGTTAGCACAAGTGACTGAACATTCTTCTCAATCTCTAGATCATTTGTCTCAGCCATATTGACTCTTGGTCTAGGTCCAGTAAAACCAGGAGGATAACCGTGCTTCTTAAAGCACCTGTCAACGGTGTGTCCTGCTAGACCACAGTAGGTGCACTGGAACTTCCTACTTTCACCAGAATTAAACTTGCCACCTCCTCTCTTAAAACCACCAGATTGCTGCCTCTTTACATACACATTAGAAGCCATTGCCTCTGAACTTTCTACTTCATTCATCAATGCAACACTACCATCCACAGAAGACATTGGCAAATCAGACATAACTTTCCTCTCGAACTTCAATGCCATGGAAAAACCCGTATTAATATCAGGCAAAGGCATCATCACAAAAACCTGAGACTTAACTGGATCAAAGTTATCGTTAAGTCCTTTCACAAACTTAATAACATAATCACTCTTCACATATTTTCTCATCTCAACTGTCACATTACACCTGCAGCCTCTGCAATTGCATACAGGAATAGGTCTCAAAGCCATAAGCTCCTCCCATACTACCTTCATCTTAGTAAAATAGTCAGTTACACTCATAACATCTTGTTTAACGCAATAAAAATTCTCAAGCAACTCCAAAAATCTGAAAGGATCGGTACTACCGTACCTCAACAACAAGTCATTCCACATATCAACCGCACTATCATACCACATGATACTTTGTGCTATGGAAGGAGAAACTGAATTCATTATCCAGGATTGAACCATAGAATTTACCTGTCTCCACACCGGATATTGAGGATCAACGTCCAAAGGCTTTGGAATTGTACCATCCACAAAGCCAATTTTATTCTTCACCAATAGCGCCATTCTGAACGTTCGGCTCAAACGTATGAAAATTATGTGCATTCAGTGGAGGTTGTGCTAACACCGTAGCAGGATTATCGCTAGGATGCAAGTAATAAGTATTTTGCATCAAGCTTTCAACATTTGGATTTTGATTCAATCTCGATCCAAATGCTATGTTCTATGATTGATTATCCGGAGGTACATTCCGACTAGTACTAGGAGAAGCCATTCAATCGTATTACAAAGATTCAGCAACACATTCAGAAATTCCAACTACAAGGATTACTGATCAACCACAAGGATCAACATCGCTCTGATACCATGTCAATTATCAACTAACGAAACAAATCAATTGGCAAAAGATGAAAACTGAAAAACTAAGCAATGGCAGAGGAAGAAAATTGGAGAGAAGGAAAATTGCAATTTTTCCATAACCGTTGTTCATACCGGGTTACAACTGTAACCCGGCTTATATACACAGCGGGAAGAAGAAGGTAAGGCTGAAATTACTAAACTACCCTTACTTATCTAACTAGATGAATTACAAGCCAAAGGGCAAAACGGTAACTTCACAGCTTTTAAACTTTTCCCGCTACAATTCACCTTCTCCTACCACTGCCTGCTGCAAATCCCGTACAACCTCCAAACTGATCCCTTCATACTAGCCACAGCTGCACTCAAGCCTCAAGACTGAACTCACCATCTCAATTCTAAGCCTTCATTACAACATCCTGCTCCATCAATTATCTCATATACAATCAATTACCAGCACAATGGCTCTCACTGCCATGAGCTTCTTCCGCTTGATCACCATGAACATCTTCAGCTTGATCACTAGTACCTTCAACAGTAGGCATCAATCGATCGATACCCTCTTTTTAGAGATCAATGTCACTTTTTGATTTGGTGATCTTTTCCTGTAGAATTAAATCAGTTGACCAAATAGAGATCGATGTACACGTCGATCGATCAAGGTACCAAATCTAGAGATCGATGTTCTATTTTAAACTAAGGCATTGATTGATCTATGTAGAAATCGATGTGTAGACATAGAATCTTAAGCTTTTACAAAGTCTACATCGATCGATCAATGTAGTCCTTTTAGAGATCTATATATACATTGATCACTTTTGTAGATATCGATGTCCTTGTTTTTCATAACTTGTCTCTTAGATCATTTCCAAAGTAGAAGTCATTTTCTTAAACCTTTCTAAAACACCTTTATCTCTAATCTTTCAAACTGATCAAGACATTCATACTCCCACACTAATATATGCAAGAGATGGATTCAAATCTTGATGTCTCTATTTTTCACCAAAAAAAAGTTATGCAGGGTCGCAACGTTTGTTAGTATCTCCTCATAATATTGCAATCCACCACAAATGAAAAGGAGCCTTAAGTAATTATATGTAGAAATAACTATGGTGTTTAATTAACTTCTTTACATTTTATACGGCATCGTAACTTAACATGCACGGTAACTAGATACATGATAGGACGTGCTAATGGCAATTCAACATGTACGTTTTATCTTTAGTCAATACACGTCAAGGGTGTAGCGTCTAAAACATATAAATTACTGTTGTATCTAACAACTTAATATTGTAGATGTCACGGTATTTTAACATGCATGTTCCACTTATGCTTGTTCTCTTAAAATGCTTGCTATTAGAGAAATTTTGCTTAAATTATCCACTGTAGGTATATCAAGGGAGCAGTAGTGTGTGATGATGGTTTTTCAGTTGCACCAGAAGCCCCGACTGGCCGTAGAAGGGAGTATATACCCTCAGCAGATCCAGGAGCAAGGCTGCCTCACATGAACATCAGTCTCTTGTCAAGGGACTCATACAAGGTGAGATAGCCTAAGCTTTTACCATCCAATCAGGCATGAAAAATTATTGATGTCTGCTTATGCTATATGTTTAAGTCTCTTTTATTTTTCACTATTTTGGGTTTCGTTAAGAATATTTTATATTCACGGCCTTGGGTATAAATAAGAGATACCCTAGCGATTGAAGTTCGAATCCCCTAATCAACGGATTCAAGTTCCCGTAGATTAGAGATATTGTGAAATGTCTTTTGGTAGTTGAATAGCATTTTTCTTGTCCTTGGATACTATATCCAATCTCCTTCATAACTTTATAAAAAGACAAATAATAAGAGAAAGTTCACTTCCCAGTAAGTATGTATCATTTATTAATGCTATTTGCAGGAGACCATTTCTACCTTGGATCTTGTATCTGCAACGGAAGTCGGATTTCTTCTCATTATAGCACCCATAAGAGAGTCCTACCATCTCAGCCAGGCTGCATTTAAGGTGGCAGAGGAGCTAAAAATTTGCATGAAGGTGTGTGTTATATGGCCGGAACATACTACTCATGACTTTGCCAAAAGTGCATGTGCATTGGAACCTTGGAAAAATTTTGTTGATGTGGTTGAGGTGAAAAATTCATCAAGTTCAGCTTCTTGGTGGGATATCTGTCAGATGACTGAAAATGGAGCCATTTTAGTGAGGCCTGATGACCACATAGCCTGGAGGACAAAGTCTGTGATCACTGCTAATCCAGTTTCGGAAATGAAGAGAGTATTTCACACTGTACTAGGAACAGAGCCTTGGTCGACTTCTTTGTGATACTGAAGCCAGTTTACTGTTGTCATCACGCAAGCAGGCACCGCCCTGATGAATAAGATAGTATGAACTTCGTTCTACATGTATTGTCCTCATGTTATTTAACGTTTTATTTCTGTAATCATGTCGTACCGATTGGATCAAGAGCCAAGGCAACGCCAAGGCTAAAGTAGGGGTCTATTTCTATGTGAAAGGGAGCATTACGTCCCTTTCCGTGCTAACTTCAGCAAGGTTTAAAGAGACACTTGAAGTTCATCCGGAAAGGAAAAGTAATTATGAAAGGTTGAAAATAAAGAATTGCACAAATTCAATTATGAGTTGACGTACTTACTTCTTTTATTTGTTTATCTTTTCACAAAAAATCTTATATGATGTATATAAATATTTATACATTAATAATCTTCTTGGATTTTCTTTCGTGAAGAATCTCGTTAACTTTTTTGGGAGTCATGTTGGGATTAATTCGAGATACGTGTGATGCGCAGCACGTTGATAAAGTTTATACGAATTAATCATAAGGTGGACATTATGTATGATAATATTATATGTCACATATGTCACGTAATAATATTAATTGTTACGTAAAACATCCACACGTTAAGTGATCATCGGGTATACTCGTGGATGTATAGTGTGGTCTAAATGGAAACCCCGAATATGTAGACAGTCATATGGTCAGAGACCGCGATGGATGGGCTCAAAGTGCAACGACCATAAAGTTACGACATCTGGTCCCCGAGGGGCGACAACCCACGTGTGGCTTGTAGATAATTATTGGTACAATAATTAAATATTGGATAATATTTAATGGGAAGATAAGGTTGAGTTTTAAATTTAAGATTAAATTTAAACCTTATACCTATCAGATCCTTCCCATCCCCTCTATATGAAGAACGCTTCATCTCCTCATATCGCAAGAGGCAAAAAAATCGGTTACAGAGAAGCAAAAGGGAGGGTGTGCCAAATTTTCTATAAAGTCCACACTGCCTAACCTCTCCATCGGGTAAAGCAGTGAATTGTTGATTCCGGTTCAAGGGGCATATCAACAATTGGTGGGAGGTCGTGAATCCTTGGATCACGCCAGATTCTTCATCAGCCGGAGCAGTTGCAGTGTACGTGATCAGATTAACAACGGCAATGGAGCAAGGTATAATTTCCGCATTTTGTTACTTTGTCCATTGATTCGATTAAACGGTCCTATTCAGGGGTTTATTAAATTAAATCCAACAAGTGGTATCAGAGCAGGCCTAATCGAATCATTATTGTAATTTGTTCATGTGCGAAAATCGGAAATCTTTTGGGGTCAAAACGTTTCGGACCATTTTTAAGAAAAAGCTTCTGTTTCGAAAATTATATTAAATTTGGCCTCTGCATTTTTAACAAAAATCTCTCCGGCCTGCTGGCCAGCGCGTCTGCCAGCGGATGAAAGGACTCAGGTTCAATCCCCTTCTTGCGAAAATTCCGGTTGCTTTTTGTTTTTCTGGAAATCTTTCGAAATTAATATATAAAATCAAGGTTGCTCCACTGTAATGCACAAAAGGCCTTCTGGCCTAGTGGGAGCAGCGGTCTTCAACCTCCTGAAGGTCCAAGGTTCAATTCCTCTTTTGCGAAACTTTCGGTACTTTTTTAGAAACTGTTCTCTGAATTAATATAAATTTAAACTGCTTTCCTTCATGAATCGAAAGACCTTCTGGCGTAATGGGAGCAGTGTCTGACAGGAAACAGGAGGTCACAGGTTCGACTCTGTCTCCTGAAATTCTGGAGTATTTTTTGCTCCAGCCAGAATCTGGCGGGTTGGGTTTCTGGATTCGGGTTCGACCCGATCCGGCCTTGTTTCAGTAAAAGGGCTTCAGCCCAATTTCCTTTTCAATTAAAAAAAAAGAAAACTGGAAATTCAATTGGGGCGGCGGGTTCTGTCCGACCCGGCCCGCGCCCCTACCCCTTTATTTATTTTAATTTCAGTTTTTATTTATTTGGTTTATTATTATTATTTTTGGATAAGGTAAATAATAATAATTCTTTTATTATTATTTAAAGTTTATTTTAAGTAAAATAGTAATAATAACAAATTGTTGTTATTATTATTGTTTTAAAGTTTTCTTTTAAAGAAAATAATAATAATGATGATGATAATTTAATTATTATTGTTATTATTATTAAAGGAAAATAGTAATA